>JABYQP010000003.1:0-600000 GCA_022606235.1 Abortiporus biennis | reverse complement strand
ATATAAACGTGGATGGTTTTAGAAGTTTACGCTATATTCGATATACCCGGCCCTGAAATTCGCAGATTTGTGGATATCGCGTTGACTTCTCTACGATCACATAATAGATGGATCAAGTTGAAGTTGAAACTTGATTCTCACTGGAGGATCAAATCACGGTCACGATCTCCTCGACTACCCCCAGAGGTCTGCGAGATAGTAATTGACTTTCTTGCTTTAACATATGTCCCAAACCTGGGGCTAGCCAATATCTGCTTTACATGTCGGACGTTTCTTGGATACTGTCGTAAACACCGATACAAACATATTACGCTCAAAGAACACTCCTCTACTCGGTACTTCATCAAAAGCCTTTCACAATATCCATATCTTCGACAATTGACAACCAATATTATGATTATGTCGGACGACGCAAAAACGTACCATGAAATTTTCAGACACGGCCAGCCTCTCCTCCCAAATCTTCAATCAGTATCGCTCTCACACATGCCCCCACTCCATCCGACCCTCATCAGTATGCGCCGTCCTTTCCATTCTGTCAAAACACTGAAAATCTGCAATTGCACCTTTGTGTCAATGCTAGATCTTCGACGATTGCGCGACAATTTCTTCCCAAATCTGGCCCATTTGGACCTTCAACACCAGCTCTCAATTAATTCCTCTTATGTGGCTGTCCCTTCCAGTCTTCCACCAAGAAATCCGCTATCTCTCTCATCACTTAGATTGGGCAGTCAGCAAATCCCCCCTGTTGTCTTCAAGTGGCTGTCGTGGACTCAAGCTCCACGGACTGTTTGGTCGCTTCACATTCGAGCATCTATTCTTGATGAGATGTTACCATCGTTTGGCCAGCATCTCCAAATCCTCAATCTCAAGTGGGATATTTCCCGGAGTGAAATTTATACCGGTGAGTTCATACGTGACTAAACCAGGTTGCTCGCCTTGACATGCTCTCAAATTTCCTAGATATTTCATTCGGAATCGACGTATTACCTGCTCTACAAACACTGGTTATCAATTATCTTTACCAGAGGGATGTAGATGCATTCTGTGATGTGCTTTTGAGAACAAACACTTCTTCTACCTTGTCATGTATTCGATTTTGGTTTTCGAGTTTCAGGAAGTTGTCTTCCCCCTTCAAGTTGCGATTCGGATCCCAGGATTCAGCACGCGATTCAGATTTCGGCAAGGTAGGAGGAGAGCATGAATACAGTAAGTTAGATGATACTCTAGCACAACTTCCCCGTGATGTACGGATAGAAATCGAAGAGGAGTATTGGAAACATCTCCCTAAATTGAAGTTGAAAGGAGTGTTGAAAATTCCAACAGCATCACGTTGGCAATGAGCACAGTTGCTCGAGAGTGGTACTTTCGATGAGAGGGCTTCCTTTTGTCATCGGATTCTCAATATTTTTCCGTGTAAATCTATTTATTGGACATGTAATTACATGGTGGACTTCTATTGTGTCTTGTATTGGCTGTAAAAGGGGATTACTTTGTACGAGCAATCTCATATTACTGGTGAATTCGACGTCCCGAAACTGGACTCAATCGAGGTGCGGTGAGTTTGACTGAGAGAAAAGGCATACTGATAACTGGGAGAAATAAGCGAGAACTTTGACGTCGAGGGAAAGACGTGAGAGATAACCGGTAACTGACTATAAAGAGCTACATAGACTAAATCAGTGACGGAATAGAAATAGCCGACATATTGCATTCATACCTGCAGGTTCCACATCTCCACCGTCCCAAATTCCACAAATTCCCAATGTCTGGGAACTAGCTATAGGTCAAATTGGCAAATCCGAACAGCAATATCCTGGAATGAGAGATGTTGACGGCCAATGTACAATTGGGGAGATGTACGTATGATGAGTACAAATCATTTGGGGGCAACGTGAAAGGAAGGATATCCCGAGACGAAGAGAAACCTAACATAATAGTAGATGTGCCTCATTGTGTATGCATTTATGCACCTCCTGGAATATGGCATGCCTTTGCCAATCAACTGTGCATCGCAGTGTTTGAGTGACACGACGATGCATCCATGGAAACGGAAAACCTCGACGGAATGCATAGGCTTTAACCTGACTGAGCATTGAGTGACGCTTATGGTTGACTTGGAACTCGGATATCCAGGACAACCTTGGGTGTAATCTACCCGAACGTAGGGGCTGGGGCAGTTACGGGGTACAAACCTCACGATGAGCTCAAAAACGTCGAACTTGATGCAGAGCCATGGGTTGTATATCACTGTTGAAAAGAGGATTATTGCTGTGAAAGATAAATAAGGAGAAGTATCTGCTCACCTGAATCTGGAATGTCCGTAAACACCCTATCCCGACACAATAAAGAACGCCAACCTGATATAAATCCAATGCTCTTCATAGTGTGCAGTCCAAAAATCTGAACTTAACTGTTAAGAATATGAATTAATCGACAGCAAGAGACAACATTTGGGTGTTTAAGCGTTGAGCGAGACGATACACCCACAACTTGTAAGCTGAGCGCCGAGTGAACCTGAGGCTACAGCCCGCTCAATTGAGTTGCTTTTGCAGCATGGAAAAGGACATAAGAAAATATCATGATCATGTCTATTAGCATGTCATCAGTCTTGGCCATCATAAACATCGTGTTGATCAGGAACTCACCAACAGATGCAAATCGACAAGCCAGGTTTCATCCATCAGAGTACCGTTAAAGTAAACTCGTCGTCTTCGACCTCATCAAAGCCAAACCAAACCCGCGTCAAGATGAACTCATCGAGACGAGGAAGAAAGGATTGGGATTGAGAGGTAACCGTATCTTCTCAGATTTGGCTGCGTGAAATCTGCAATGTCAGGCTGAAGCCAGATCGTACTGGTTTGTATTGAGATGGTTCTGAATGAGGCAACCTGAAGAGAAAAGAGCAGATATAAAGTGCAATTGTCAAGGATTGAATGAGCAAAATGACAAAGACTCGCCCATATTGAGATTCCTACATCCCAGGTCCTTCGAAATGCTCCCAAAGTTATGCATGTCAATTCATGAAATTACTGAATCTCTGTCTTCAATGTACGAACGATGCGTTGTCCATTGACTGGTCAGATATTTGCCACCGAGAGTAACGATCAACTAGAATGTGACCTATTACAGACAAGGGAACCGCTGAAGGTTACGATCAGCTGTAAGAACAAAGATGAGTGAACTTACCGGGTCTCCATTTGACAGTGAATGTTTAATCTTCCACCGCATTCACAATCTCAAAAATGTATGTTTCTGACGAATGGAATTTGAAGAGAGACGGACGTGAATGAAGGCAAATCCTACGTGCTTGATGATTTAACTCCATCGAGTCTTCTAGATTGTCGAATAATTCTCAGTTTGGGATGCTGTTGCGGAATTCCTATCATAACTGCAACCAAAAACAAAGATAACATGATAGAATTGTAAGAAGAGACCATCAGAATACTCACAACGTGATGATGAAAGAATAACGAACCTGAAAAATATGAACTGAAACACGAATGAATAAGCTATGAGATATGAGACTAACCTTTTCTTTCCCACCTCTGATTCTTGGAAAACCATCGTGAAAAGTCATCGAGTCATCAGGCCTGTGGACTTGAGGCACCGGCTACTGGCAATTGAAGTTGCAGTCACTGAGCTTGATACGACTGAAATTGAAAGTTTACTCCCCGAGGCTTGGACTCTTTGATATTTGACACCTTGAGTTTCAATACTGACAGAGAGAAAACATAGAGATCATGAAAGCTGGTGTAAACATTGAGCTTCAGTGAGGAGGTGAAAGAGAAAGCGGCAAGTTGCATGTGACGCGTGACACGTTGTGACAAGACGAATGAAAACCGAACATACGGTAGCGCCCATTGCTCCTCCTTTCACTTTCACCTCTACAGTGCCGAAAATATACTCCTCCTTCTCCTTGCACCTAGATTTTTGTTTCAATGGCTCAAACACGCGCAACGATCTTACACTAGTCATAAACTCATGATCACTGCTTGTGAGTCCACCCATTTGTCTATTCATGCTCTCGCAGTCTAAGTTACTCAGAGTCAATTCATAATTCTGTTCTTCTATCGGATTCATTTGATGAGGTTATAAACTCTAATATTTCTACGAGCTTCATATTACCAAGTAAATCGACTCCAGTTTGACGGACCTTCAATTCGACAAATTCAAAGCAACCAGTCCATCTTTGTGTCGTTTGGATCAACCTGTGTATATTTCCATACTTCAGCCCACTTGGATTACATGTCATAAAACCGCACATGTATGTATATCCCGCTTTTTGACAGATTCTGAATCTAATATCGCAGACTCTCACATACAGGAAACACTCTGCAAATGATTGTATAAATCTGAGTCGTCTCATTTTCATGACTGGGTTATGAGATGAATACGATGTCGGTCAAATTGTTCCTCTGCCCGTAGTGCATTTTCTGATAGGTATTCGGAAGTTTAGGATTCCATTCCTGCGTTGCTTGAGTTTACAGATACAACTCGTCAGCAAACCTTCACATAAGTCACGGCTGATACATTTGTCCTTCGCTCACTTTATCCTCGTCCACTTTCTTACTACTTTTCCCTCCAAAAAATGGACCTCTGACGGGATCGTACCGACTGCGGTATGTTTCCCCACCAGCTGCATATTCTGCGCACGTACTGAAATTCTGCAACGACATGTCAGACTTTAAGAACGATCGGTCGGTCCCATTATGAAATTGGCAGAGAAGGACTGTGAAGAGGAAATATCTTAATCTCTCAATATTGTATGTTCAGTAGTACGTACTGTTTAACGCATTTTTTAACCCACCAATTAGCCAATAGTGACCACCACCACCCTAGATGTGTAAAATCAGCGAAATCCAAACAACACTTATCTCTGCGTTTTAGGACATTCTTTGTCGGAATTCGGAACCAACTCCTTTCAATCCATCAGATAAAAGTGTCGCGCGACCTTCCGCTCAGACGTGTACCCTTCCCTAAACAATATTCATCAATAAACATCACATCATCCCTGAACTTGTCGCAAAGAAAATGCTTTTCGCAGTCTCCTCAAACCATTTTACCCAATCCTCAACATTCCAGGAGGTCCCGGTGATCGTTACATCCTGCTAAACGACTTTGAATTACTACCCACCACACCCTCTCTGACCCTAAGAAAGGAATGATATGAAGGTTAGCGATGAACATTCGAGCAGCGAGTATCATTTTTCAGACTACCAACAAATATCTCTACATCACACATATGCAAGTGATTTTCAACAGACCAATACTCCCGGTATCACTCTGGACGACAAATCAGATGCGTAACCACAGCATCCAAACCCTTTGAATATTCGCTGAATGCCACCGGAATCCCTGCCATGAATGACGCTGAGTTATTCGGTCGATGGTGGTGACCTTGAAATGTCTTCATCATCCCTGTGCTTCTATCGCAATATTCTGGC
The DNA here is from genome assembly GCA_022606235.1 of Abortiporus biennis. NCBI lineage: Eukaryota > Fungi > Basidiomycota > Agaricomycetes > Polyporales > Podoscyphaceae > Abortiporus > Abortiporus biennis. The sequence continues at coordinate 594,553 of JABYQP010000003.1, read as the reverse complement.
ATCACGTTTGGCTGTGATTTATGTGCCGCTTCTTGCATAGCGAGATCAAAAACCTATGGTGAGTACTGTCCTTGAACCCCAAGTCCACCTACTTTCGAGCTCATTTTCTTTTTTTTTCCCACTCGTTATGTGAAATTTGAAGCTCACTTGTAGATCAAGGATCACATGGGTTTGATCGAAAGGAAAAGCGAGAAAACAAAAGACCTACATTCTGCTCATCCTGACTGAAAATGAATAAAATCGAGCTCCGGACTCTTCTCGCAAGTGGTACAGACACTCCGAGTCCTTCTTCATCAAAGCGACAGATTTACAAGACCCTTTGATGATCTCCCTTGATGCTTTGGAAAACGATGGAAGATGACCACGGAAAAAGGCGCCAATAACAACGGCGAATTGCAAGGTAGGGATCACACAAAGACCCTATTGAATTCAAATTTCACTCTACCTGAAGTCACTGAAACGCCTTCAACTTTCAGCTGGACCCTTCACTGATTATTTTTCATGATGTGTGCCTACAGGTTGGTCGATTCCTTGTACTTTGCCAGGACCTTGACATTCTTGGATGTGTCAAGCAAATCCGAACGTCGTTTGCGGCCTGACGGAGGACCATGTATCGTTGGGTATATAAGGCTTGGATGTTCGTAGGGAAATCTTCAGTGCCAGTTGCAGGTCTATCGACACTCACCAAGCTTCCTTCTCTCCTTCGTTCATCGGTGCTGGTCACCAATTCTTTTTTCTTAATCATCCACTCTTTCTCTCATATTTCATCTCTTTACGAAGGTGTGTTGTATACTCCATTCTTTCGCTGTCAGGCAATATTCTATGCAGAAACTCACTAATCTCGCTTTTATCTATTGCAGTCCAACCTCTGTCAATATGTTTATATCTGTCTCGCTTCGTGTCGTCGGGATTTTCGTTCTGGCTTGCGCATTGACAAGCAGCGCCATCCCTATCGCAAGGTATGCTCTTGTTCTTACTTCCTATGAGTTAAACACCACTTACTAGATTATTGTAGAACGACCACCCGAGATGTCAACCGATTCCGACGAGAACTTAACGAGCGTTCCTCACTGTTAAACGAAGACTTCCTTCTTCAGACGCGAGCGATTCATGAAGGGTGTTATGAGCACAAGCCACGACTGTCTCGTCGTGCATCTTCAAGTGGTAAGATTGATGTGTTACCTTCAAACCGATAGTCGATTCTCACTATAAATCTCCCGATGTCTTGCAAATGCAGGTGATGGAAGACGTACCCCGCCTGACGGTCCGAAAACTCCCTCCCCCCTACCACACCTCCTTCACACAATCCTCATGCGTCCGCTGAAGGTTATATCCCATTTTTGATTCCAAGCCCATCAGGTTCACAGCGATCCTCTCAATCTAATCTGCATGCCCAACCTCAGCCTCCTCATCATCAAATAGCCCCTCTCCGATATCAACTAGCTCCAAGTCTCCCCGAACACCCTCAACCAGCTCAACCTCAACATCCTCAACCAGCTCAACCTCAACCTCTTAGGTCTGGTCGTCGTCCGCAACCCGTTAATACTGTGCCTCAGTCCAGGCGTAAGGGAGCAATCTATTCATCACCCAGTTCTTCGAATAACCAGGGAGGATCAGGACCCAGTTCAAGTTCATCTGTTCGAGGAGGTGCTACTTCACGAGCGGGGGTACCAGGAGTACCTGTTCGGCCTCCCCGTTCTTCGTTTGAAATTCCGAATCATGTACTAGATGCTCTCGATGATAGCATTCCACCTGCTCGACCTTCCCAATCTTCATTCACAGTCCCCAACCATGTGGGTATCGATGAGAGAGGACGGCCCATTCCCGCAAACCTAGCGGATGTTCGGCCTGAGCGTCGCTTCGCAGCTGGCACCAGTCGTTCGAGACCAGCCTCTCCAGATCATCACAAACCGAGCAACAACCATGGAAAGAACAAAAGGAGTTTTGGGGAAGGACTCGACTCAGGGGATTTCAACTGAAGTATTGATGAGGATCTATTGATGCAGTAGTGAGATTGGATGTATGAAAGATCAATAATTACTCAGTCTTATTTTGGGATTACCCTGACTATCTTTTTGAATCCGACTACAATTCTTTTGTTTCTATGGCCACATCAATGGTTAAACTTTACGTACAAGGCAGGTCAATAATCAGTGTATACCACTACCCGAGACAAAACATTTAGACAAACTCCGAGACACAGTGATGCACAACGCTAGATATCCTCCCAACTTTCAGGCATAAATACACATTTAACGGAAAACTTCCCAACAAAAATGTCCGATTCTCTCGACCTCTCTGTGATCGTCCACCATTAACATCGCTTAATTCACACCTTTGTTACCAGGAGGATTATAATCAGAAAACCAGTCTATGAGAACGGGAGAACATCCTACTAGTATTCGGCGAACTTGGGAGTATCTGTTCCAAGTGATCCACATCCGAATGTAAGTCTTCGACACTCGATCTCTGATAAATCTGATGGTCACCGGTCACGGTCCAGGTGGATCATTCTCGTGCTTCTTGCATTGCAGTGAGCTCGCTGTTCATATCAGGGAGACCCTGGGAGACCATCAAGGGTTCTTGCTGTGCGATTGTGACTCATTCGAATGGAAGCCTGGAGAAATCGATTATCCAACAATATACTATAATAACGGTTCTTTGCAACTAGAAACTCGACCTTCCTATCCCACAACTATCTGGCTGGGGACCACTTTCATAACACACTCATTATGCACTCAAAGTTATTGTGAGATCACTTGAGAATAAAGTGAGTTTCTTCCTTTCAATAATATGTTTTCTCTAACACCGAGATGCGAAGATTACTATTTACTACTCAATGGCCTTTTTGAAACCTCGCAAATGGTTCAACTACAAATCCATACGTGGGGCATTGGACAATCTTTCAACGAGGTCAAGCAAACGTCGACTTGCTGAAGAGTTTATCAACCCTCCTGAAGGTCGACACCTTCCACCTGAACTCATTATCGAGATACTCCATTATCTTCACAATGACTTTTCCACTCTCAGCCAATGTTGTCTAGTCGCGAGGTCATGGCTCGATATCTCACGACATTACCTCTACGACAACGCCATATTCTCCATCTCCTCTCAAAACAAGAATTTCTCCAGTACATACCATTACTTGGAGAAATCTGAAGGTGTTTGTAGACACATCAAGCATCTCCTCCTTGATTGTAACGATTATGACTTCAAAGAACCATCGAAGAAACCTGCAATATGTGATCATATCCTGGGGGCGATCTTGATGAAATTGCCTAACTTGATCTACCTGAAAATGGAGAATGTCAGGTTCGTTCACACTCCCTCACCAACACCAACCCGATGGAACCTCAAGCATCTCCTCAAGCCTCCATCACGTGGAGAATACGACGCAGAAATGTGTGGTGATGCACGAACGCTTGGTAACGCTTGCGCTTTCAAGCATCTTCACCAGCAGACTTCCTCCACTGAAAACTCTCAGGATCTGCAGCCGTCCTTCCAACTGGCATTGTCTGCTATAGGGGCTGAGGGAGACCAAGCTTTCTCATACAGAGAAATTCTGCGTTTATTCCCAAGTTATAGTGCATTCGATCTCTCTTTCCCACGTAATCCTCTCATCAATTTCGAGACGGAATCATCCCATCGAGTCGAGCTGACCGCCCAACAGGAACTACTATGGGAATTCATTCTTGAGTTCGAATGTATCACTGTCATTTTTAATTCTACTCAAGCATCCTATGGAACGATGTCCTTTCTTCGCCTTGGATTGGAGACTCTGGAACGCTTTCAGAATGCTATTCGATTCCTGTCACGGGTTAATCCAGATCTTGAACATTTCAGTATTGATCCAACAGCCATGTTTGAAGATCCACTGGCAATAGGTGAATGATTCAAGTTCCACTACACTGTTTACTCTTGCTCATGATCTCTCTAGTAATCCCCATCGATTGGAATCAACTTAATCTCTCTCGTTTCGCCTCATTGAAATCAATATTTTTCGACATCGACTACGCTAATCTCATCACCTATCAGCCCGACGCTGCCTTAGATGGCCGTGCCTACCTCTTATGCTCGTACCCCTCCATCCTCATATCAGCTCTCCCTCGAAGCATTGAAGATGTCATCTTTGGAATACATCTCCGAGACGAAGATGTCGATAACTTCATCAATTTTGTACAGTGGGATACCTTACAATCTGAGCTCTTGAGACTCCCAAAATTGAAGGAAGTTGACTTCGAGATGGTTCAGTGGTATTCTCAACCTGGACCGCTAGAAACAAGGAGGAAACTTGGGATTAGGGAAAAGCTTCCGTTGCTCAGTCGGCGTCGGGTTTTAAAGGTTGCAGATGAACCTCTTTCTAATTCGGAGAAAAGTCCTCTTTCCTAATTGCCTAGGATAACCATCACCTGTACATGTCCTTTATACCTTTTTATTAATGTTCCCCAATTTCATGAATTATCCATGTGATTCCTTATCCATATCGTTATCGGATGCATGCAAGCCTAAGAGGAGTAAGTTCTTTTCTATCTGACACTTTCAAAACGCGCTTCAAATACACCTCAAGTCCGTCGTTTTGTTATTCGTTGCCACCATCATCCAGTTATCTTCAGCTCGTATTACAACTACACACGAGTCTGCAAACAATTTGATCGTGCATAAGCTGTCTTGGATCATGGACGTTTTTCCTGGGCGAAGAAGCTCGGTGTGTTGAAGAATATCGCAGACTCGGAATACTTCACCAATCTCACTCTTCAATGTTCAACCCACGTCATCTTTGAACACAGACATCGTCGGAATTGACATTGCATGCAAGCAATGGAGCCACCGGTCAATGATACACAGATGCAGTAGGAAGAGCCAACATCCCTTTAGACTTCAAAGTTGGAAGTTCTTCCCAATATCTACTTTCAATCTCGACGCATACGGGATTCAAATGACATCCTCCGAGTCGTGGAAGACTCGAAACAATTTGAAGTAACACACCATCCAACTCCCTAAATGTGTCCTCCCACTCTCCAAATGTTGCAAGCCATAATCGGATACACGAAAGCTGCGGTGTCGGTGAAGACCAAAAGCCACTTCGTGAGAGTAAATGACAACAAGTCTTGATATCTTCTTTTTTCCAAAGTATCATTACGAGTGTTGTGAGGTTGGGTAGTATATCTACTCCAAAAGAGATACCTGTGATGTTATAATAACTTATCAGCCAATTAACTTGAATATGGATAATGGACTGATTGTTCACTTACCTCCATCGATTTCTTCACCTTTTGGGCTATTCCACCAATTGACACTCAAAAGGTGAAGATACTGACCGAAAGACGGTAGCATCTTATTCAAATCTACCGCTTGAATCCGAAGGAAACGGACAGTAGTTGGAGATTCCGTCCATAATAACCATTTATGTATGGCATGACGAAAACCACCATCGCCATCATCACCGCCATTATGAGTCGCATGTCCACCCATCATAAGAGACATTTCAAGCGTCGAAAGTGACGGTGATTTTCTCCTCGAGACAGAGACGATTTGAGGAAGAGTGATAGAGGAAAATTGAAATGAAATGTCTTGTCTGATTCCGAGATGGTCGAGATTTGGAAAGAAACTGGTGATTATTCTTCGAAGATCTAATACCGAGGAGAACTTGCAATGGTCAATTCGAAGTGTTTTGACGGAACGAAAAGGGCGAGGAATACTGATGAGTGATGGATTCAATAGAGGCATGTAAGATAGACCGATTGATTGTAGATTCGAAAGAAGAGTTTGTCCGTGTAAAAAGAAGTCATGATACATCTTTGCATCCCCCGAATCAAGTTGAATATCCGTCGTTAATCCTCGAAGATAATGGTGCCCTCGTGAAATGCTTTTGAAAAAGCATTGAATTTCTTTGTGTTTCCCAAGTACGACGCGTTGGTAGAGATGATGACGAGTAAATCGAAGAAAGGTTTGACATGTGAGACAACAATTGACTAATGTCGCGGAATCATCGTTACTGATTGAAGCAAGGGTGTCGAGTACGATTGAGAAGATTTCCGGTGGAAGTCGAGGAGATCGTGACCTTGATCTAATTCTCCATTCGGATTCAAGTTCTGATTTGAACCATTGATCATAACCTTGAAGGAGATCTTCAAATACAACATCCATATATTCTCGTAGCTGTACCGAGTAATGCTCCATTTCTAAGATGTCTGATTCACGTACTTCAATGAAAAGACTAAATACACAACGTACAATAACATACCTGAACATGAACCTCCTCGAGTTATGTCATAACCATAAAAAGAATCCTCCAATGTATCATGAAGCGAAATTTGAAGTTGCTCGAGGGTGCTAGAGTGCTCGTTGTTAAGGACGAGTATATAGATAACATCTGAATCGTATCGTTATATTCAGATTCATCAATAACACATCGCGTTGAGCTGATTTACCTATGGATGAAAGACCGCTTTTCTCTTCAATCCACCGATTACGATGGATGAGATTGTCCAACGCAGCCATCACGACGCTTTCAATTTCGGAGACCAATTCCCACCATACGCTTGAATAACAGTCTGGCTATTGGTATGTTTGATGAATGGGAGGTAATATATAGACGTGTTTGCTGAGATTCACCTTTCCTCGGAAAATCTCCTCCAACGCGGTCCTTACGATATTTGAGAGTAGTAAGTCTATACAATTCGAAGTGGAGATGTCAAAAAAGAGACGGTTGTTGTTGCTGTTGAATATTACGTACCCCGGTCCATGTATATGTATATATTTCACTGTAACTTAACTTATGAAAATCAAGAGAAAAAGGTATCGACGGAGGTACGGAACAAAGCTGCTCTTATAATCAGGCTTGTTTCTCCAAGTTTTCATAGCCTCAGAACGTACAATGATAGAGTTTGATTATCATTGTCATCGCTCATTGCGTTCCACGTTGTGAATAAATTGAAAAAAGCTGTGTGTGTGTAAGTATGAATTTTGACCTGGCATTGATAGTCGAATAAGGTGCGCAGTGGATAAAAGACACAGAATCATTTTGGAAATTTTCGATAAAACCAAGCATTAACGAGAGATAGAGCAAAAGAGAGCAGAGAACGGATTGTGGGGTCTGCAGAGAACTGAGGAAAGTTGTTTAAGCGCCGTTGGAAACACGAAACTACTGACCGTCCCGATATCCGCCTCTATTGATTCATGAATGAGTAGTCGTTGAAGTATTCAACTTGAAGGAAGTATGCGACCAAATCAGTCTAAAGATATTAGAAAATTGTCAACGATTCTCTCAGTTCGAAATGGAAACCCGGTTTGATAAAAAACTCACCGACTTGAACATACCAACTAGCACAAATTTGAGTATGACACTTGAAACCAGCAGCTTCGGTACCTCATCAAAGCCAAACCAGACCCTCGTCGTGACGAACAAATCGTGACCAGGAAAAGAGGATTGGGAGAGTGAGGTATTCTGATGATTCTTCCCATCTAACAACAAAAGGTCGTCCATCGCTCAATGTCGAAGTTCAAAAGGTGTTCATCATACAAACTGCGGGTTTGACAGTTCGCTACAGAAGGAATGTCATGATATAAGGCGACGATCAAGATGTCAAGCAAAAATTGAATGACATACTTACTAATTACCGCATTCCCTCTAGAAGATCAAATCACTAACCCTCTCTATCCTAAGCGTCGTGGCAAGACACGCACGAGTTTACAGCTCACAAGGACACCAGGAAACTGTTCGCCTCATCGTGAAACGTGAAAGCGAGGGTATCTGTCGTTGGGACATGGGATTGAGGACCGCGATGAGCCAGTGGGAGGTTCGCATGTCTCGTTCACCGAAGGGAACAAAAGATGGTAATCGGTAGTGCAACGATAAAATAGAAAGTGGGCTGTATCCACCAGATATGGTGTGATTCTTGAGCAAAGTAGATGCTCAGAAATTCGAATTGTCTGTTTCAAGAGGAACAAAATTCGTAACTGTGGCGAACAATGAAGATGATAATTTGCTTACTATTCCGCAGCTTCAAGTTTCCACCATATAACCCAACGCTACATCTAAAATTTTTGAATTGAAGGGCGAGAAACCGATGCTGCAATATTATGTGTTGGTTTCACTCGAATGGATATGCATCTCCCGAATCGCAGGCGTTCAGCGACTTGTTTATCATCGTAACAAAATGGATATCAAAGTTTGAATGTTGGAAGAGAAGATTGTAGAAACTGTAAGTACCAGTTAGAGCGAGATGATGGGAAGAGGAGAGGAAGCCTTGTGAAAATTCATGAATCTACTTATAAATTGCCTTTGAGCGCCTGATCCCTTAGACTCTCAAACCCGTTCCAAGACGTCGACGGCGAGCTAAAAGTTGGATCTTTCAATGGAACAGGGTGCGTTCAGTGATGAAAGCAATGCACCTCTGACGTACAGACATGGATGTTTATTTTCGAATGGATCGTACATGAAAATGTAGAAGAACCCTTTAGACAATTCTTGTCGGATGCATTAGAAAAGGAATTTCCTCAGGCCGAAGGTGAGTCGACGAACCTGATGCAACAGAATTTACGTGTATTAAGGTATCGAATTTAGTTCACAACAATTGGGATGATTTTCAAGATCTATGCATACAGGTTGTGACTGTCATTGTGACTGTATTGGAGGGTATCCTTAGCCGTCGTAATAAATGGTTTCAACAAACTGGTCTTTCAGCTACTGGTACGTTGATTATACACTTCGCGGTTATTCTAACCATTCTGAATTTTAGCAGATATCATATATGTGCTTGACATGAAAAAGGAGAGCGCAGTCGAACACTTTAGAACCTCTGTCGGTTCTGCAGTAGTGAATGTTTTTCGTCAGTACGATACACGCCAACGTGATGCAACGTTCGGTATGTCAGTCCTACCACCCATTTCATTTTGTTTATCCAGTCTAAATCTATTGATCAGGCATTTTCAATGTCGATGGTTTCCACCAACAGCTCTGGGAATCTTTGGACCTTGTGATAGAAGATATTCTCATTCGTAATGAATGGGTTGAATTGGAACTTCAGAGTGAGTGGAGGGTTGTATCACGGCTGAGGTCTCCTCGACTGCCACCAGAACTCTTGCGAATAGTGATCCACTTTCTTATTCAACGAGATTCCAGGGATGGAAGCCGCACTAATATCAACGATGATCCTCTGGTCCCGATAACGTTATCGAGCCTCTGTCGCACAAATCATGAATTTCTTCCCATCTGCCGTACACACCTCTACAAAACCATCCAATTCAGAGACAATAGGAAAATTCGATCGTTCTTCAAATGCCTTGCGGAATGGCCCCATCTTCATGGATTGACGACAGAGATTGAAATTCACTCAGCCAGCGCATCAGATACACAAATATACACCGAATTCTTTCTACGTGGCCAGAAATTGCTCCCAGATCTTCACGCACTTACCTTAGTCGTGACGCCTATGCTGCATTCGTCACTTCTCAGCATTCGCCGTCCATTCCATTCCGTCACAATACTCCACATACGTTACGGAACCTTCTCCTCCATATCGGACCTTCGCAGGTTAATCGACAGTTTCTTCCCCAATCTATCACGTTTGGACTTCGCAGGAGCCTATGGTAGATTTCTTTTCACTCATTTTACTGTTCCTTCAAGAGGACCGAGACAAGCACTATCACTCTCCAACCTCAGGATTGCGTGGGATGATAACAACAATTTCGATGCGTTACACAAATGGCTACTATGGGCGACTCCAACTCCGACTACTATACGGTCCCTTCGTATCAGGTCGTCTCATTTGGAGAAAATGCTCCCTCAATTCCGCCGATATCTGCCAATCGAGTTCCTAAATATCGTTTGGTATCCCGAAAGTGCAGAAATGGATAAAAGTAAGTCAATGATCTACCATTTGCCCATTCGGTTTTCTCACTGTATGATACTCAGGATTCTCATTCGGAGCAGATTTCCTTCCTTCTCTCAAAACACTCGTAATTTCCGCTGCTCTACCAGCCCACGCCAGTGGATATTGTCAGTTTTTCTCGAGAAGTAGCCCTTCGCCTACACTGGAATGTGTTCGAATTTGGTTTTATGTTTCTGATTATGACGTTGAGGGACAACGAGGTTACAGTGATCTAGATGCCACACTTTCTCAACTTTCCGCTCATGTACGGATCGAAATTGAAGATAAGCATTGGGAGTATCTTCCGAAATTGAAGTCCAAGGGAGTACTGGTCGTTTCATTGGTACCTTACATAGAGTGAGCATAACTCTTCGAGAGGACCAGTCGCTTCCATCCGTAGCACGACTCGACATCTTAGAAAGATAGCAGTTATATTATAATGTATGTTTACAGACATTTATGGTTTCAAATAGAATAAATCATCGCTTTCAAGATATGTTCTTTGGTTTCCATCTTATACGCTGACTTCCCCCTCCATTCCACCTTCTTGGTAACTTCATACTATGCAAAAAATCGGCGCATTCAGATTTCAGACTTGTGCCGTGCAATAGGCTCGGTGATGGGATCCTCGGTAATTCCAACTTACATAATATCACACGATGGAACTAACAGACCATCAACAACGACTACTATGCTTTTTTTTGACTAAACACATACTTTTCCTCGTTGTTTCTGACAATTACTGTAAGATGAAAGATGTAGTAATAGCACAATCGGCGAAGCCAAGAATATCAATAAATGTCCACAATAGTTCCTGCTCTGTAGGTAACTCGACACGATGAGATGATTCCTTCGCAGAATGAATTAAACAGTCACTCGAGGAGAGATATTGAATGTTATACAGTTCAGTAATAACCGAAGAATTTCTCTATATGAGAATTCTTGGTCTCCATCAGCCCCTACATCAACGAATACCACATGGATGGATGGCAACGGGTCCTGAATTTTTTCTTTGGTAGAGGAAGTCTGCTGGTAAAGGTGCTTGAAAACGCAAGCGTCACCAACTGTTTGTGCATCACCAGATGCACCAAACATCTGGGTGTCACCTGAATCTCCGCGTGATGTAGGCTTGAGTAAATGCTTGATGTTCCATCGAGTTGGTTGTGAGGGAGTGTGAACAAACCTCGCATGCTCGATTTTCACGTAGATCAAATTAGGCAATTTCTTTAAGATCGCCCCAAGAATATGATCACATATTACGGGTTTCTTCGACGGTTGTGTGAAGTGGGAATCATGACAATGAAGGTACAGATGCTTGATGTGTCTGCAAACTCCTTCGGATCGCTCCAAGTAATTGTATACACTGGAGAAATTCTTGAGTGTCAAAGAGATGGAGAATATGGCATCACGATAGAGATAGTGTCGTGATATTTCAAGCCATGAGCTTGCAACTATACAACATTGACTTAGAGTGGGGTGATCATTGCGAAGATAATGGAGAATTTCGATAATGAGTTCAGGGGGGAGGCGTTGACCTTCAGGAGGATTGGTTAACTCTTCAACAAGCGGACGTTGGGTGTTGGACCTTGCTGGAAGACTCTCCGATTCCCCTCGAATGGTCTTAAAGTTGAACCATTTGCGACGTTTTGACAGGGTCATCGAACTAATAGTGTCCTTCACATTTCGGTTTGAATACTGTGAACTTGCCGTAAAGAAGGACACTCACTTTATCTTCAGGTGCTATCTCTATGGCTTCTCAATAGTAGCGTTGAGTGAGCTAGAACTTGAGTACGATGCGTAACGAATGGTTTGTGAAGTGGTCGTAGGTCAGAGGATGGTTGGATTGGAAGGTTGCGTTTCAATGTGAAGTAGCAGAGCAACAACCGTTGTTATGGTACTTGTTCAATAACCGAGTCCTTCCAGCCTACGTGTTGTCATGAACCAATTGATGGATCGACTGTGCCAGGGTTCAGAGCTCAATTCGAATAAACAGCCCCCAGTAAGAACCCTTGATTCGCATGTCTGATATGAACGGCAGGTGGGCTTCAGCTCAATGCGAGAGATATGAGAATTACTCACTCATGACGGTTGCATCTAAAGTAGTTGCGAAAAGAGATCTGCTTCACTTGGATATAGAATACTAGAATTTTAGTCAGGTAGGACAGTCGTACTTGCATTCGAATGAGGACTGAGCCTGAATCAAAATCCATAAGACGCTCACCGAAATCGTCGAACAGTGATCTTCGCGCAGACCAGGTGCCACATGCATGAGAATGGAAATAATGAATGCCGCATCCTTCCCTAAGTCGACGTCCAGGATATCGAGGGTCTCGGCGCTTCGAAAGCCGCAAATAATTGTCGGAGATCACGAAAGTCAATCGAGCACTTTGTGATGAAAACTTCAAGATGGGCGATGACTGGAGTAGTATGCAAGAGCGAACAAGGTATCCCATGTAAAGGATGAAAGCTTTCGATAGCGCATAGTCTGCAAGGCTGCATGGTAATTTGATGTGCAGAGATCGGAACAGCGTCAACATGCAAGTTCTTGCGTGGATCATAAGACATGTTATGGGTGTTGATGGGCGTAAGAATATCATTCGGAACGCTGACATTACATATGAGTACGCAAGTCCAGAAACAAAAGATGAGAAAAAACAACCATCACCAATCAACGCCCACAAATGAACTGTTTCCAAATCTCCGTTCTTCCTAAATCCGGGCCGAATTCCACACGAATCGGAACAAAGACCCAACTATTGCGCGGATACGCCATCCGTAGGAGAAGGAGCAGGTTGATTGGTATCATAACTGAAAGCAGCTTTGAGCCTTCTCTCTTCTCCGGCAGGGAGTTGGAGATTCAGGTCAGGGTGGGTCCTATGAAGATTCTCCTTCACCTCCTGGCAAAACCCTGAGTTTAGCGATCTGTTCGGAAGATAGGGCACGAGGATCGAGGTCCCGGAAGTCGGAACGATGATAGTGATGGGAAAGAAGGTCGGATAGGGTGTTAAGCGTTTCCGGAGATAACGAACGAAGTTGAAGACCATCATCGGAAGGAGTGGAAGTGTGGTGTCGTTCTTTGAACCTCATATACGCAGCTTTGAGCTTTGCTTTCTCATCTGATGATAGTTTCGCAAACACCGAATGAGGATTATCGTAACCGTCCTCAGATCGAGAAGTAAGGTGACTAGTAATGTGATGTTCGATAGCTTCCTTGAACTTCATCTTTTGCTGAGAGGTCAGATGGAAATTTGGATGATTTTCGTGGAATCTCTCTGCAGCCCCTGCAAGCTCAGCACGCTCTTCTGCTGAGAGTGACCTGGAGTCAATTTGAAGTCCATCGGATTCATCTGAAGAAATATAGCTGTATCTGAACCAACACATGAGTTAATTTGAATTGGCGGTTCTGGAAAACGGAGACATACCGAGGAGTAGGTAGCGCAAAAGCGGCGTGTACCGCGGCGACAAGCAACACAATCAACAAGGGTGTAGTGGACCTCATAGGGTGAATGTAGTAATTTAGACTGAGGATGAAGGGATTGGTTAATTTGACGACATTCTGATAGCCTGGGTGACAACGTACCTCGACGATGGTGGAATGTGAAACGATGGTGACCCGCGCCGAAAAAAAAAGAAGAGTACGAAGGACCAAAAGCCTGTCTGAGGAAAGCACAACATAGAGACCGTTCTTCTTTTATAATTCTATGGGAGTGTAACGCCAGCTGCGGAATGAGAGTAAGCGTGTTTGTGAACCGTCCGCCGAGTTTGCGATGAAGAGAGCGCCCACCAACTGAGTAAGTACTGACCATGAGTAAGTGTAAGTCTGAAGAAATGATATAATTGTATCACCAACCGGTGCAACCATAAAATGAAGAGTTAGCGATTCCTTGGGGTGTATGCGTTATGCCACATCATTCTGTATGACAATATGGCCGTTACGGAATGAACGGATCCGGTGACAACGAATGCATTACAAACACGCTGGGACCTTCTTGGTTGACAGTTGATAATTCACAAAGCTAGTAAGTGAAACAGGAAGAGACGTTTCTGCGCTTCCTACGATGCGAAAAACAAGAAGCGACAATCAGTCAAGCAGGGTTCCAGCAAACAGAAACAACTCACTGTAAAGAGCTCCCCGCACCATTGTCATACAAAAATATACCATAATCAGAGTTCTTGTCATTTGTGGGTTTTGGTTTCCAATGTTCTGCGAGAGAGAACCCAAGAGGATAAAAAGAAGCCAGAATGAAAAGGCAGCACAAAAGGACCTGTCAATGGATCTAATACCGTTGAGATTGCCGCATCGGTCAAGGGCCACTTAGCAGTAAAACGGTAACACCTCTGTAAATATCGAAGTTATCCTATGATGCATTAAAAATATGGAGAAGACACATATCTTATGCAGGATGCATTCTGACATCGTACTTTAGAATTCAACGCCGCTCACTGAGAGTTTCAACTTAGTGATCCCATTTTGCCACGTGGAAGGCAAGGTCTGTATGGCGATACATCATCATAACGAAACAGACATCGCAAGCTCGAGAAGGTCCAGGTGACGTGGCGACCTCGTAGTAGAAAAACAAGCGTCGGCGGACGACGATAAGTTCAAGTTTGCCTCGTCACTGTCACCGTCACACAAAACACGAGGCTACTTGTCGCCCGACGCCCGCTTCATTTAGAGTCCAAGTGGCAGGCGGGGACCATCTAATCCTATAATCGGCATCTGTTCCTCCCAGGAAGCAGACAACTTATTTGCAGAAACCCATAGAAGAATCTTACTTCACATGATTAAGAGCAATCAGATATAGGAAATAGTTGCTGACCGCGCAGAGAACGTTTTCGTAGTACTAGTGTAGTTAGTAGCAGCTTGAACTCGAAAAAGCACAGGGTTATCATATAGGATAGCCTGAGTGCGATCTCAACAAAAATTTGCGAGAATTGTAATTTATAACAGAAACGTAACTAAAAATCATATTATACAGTAGTAAAATAACAAACACCAGTGGAAGTCGGCTTCCAATAGCATACATGACAGGATAATGTACAACAAATGGCAGTGTCAGATTGGGAAAATGAATACTAAGGGGTGAATATGAAGATGAATGGCGTGAGGATAGAATGCAGTAAAACGAAAGGATTGGAGATCTAGTAAAACACGAGAGAAGAACCATGTGATAAATGCGGTAGAAGGCGAAAAGGGTAATAAGACCGAAAGGAAACATGAGTACAAAGATAGTGGTATAAAGAGAAAGCAAAATGAACCGATAAAATTCAGATAAGAATAAGTCATATAAAATGCATACGAAGGAAGCAGCGGGCTATAGACCGCAGCTCTGAGAACTGAGACACATGCCCGCCTTAGGCTCTGTTTCTTGCAGAGACAAGAACGGCTCTCCCCTTCTTAGCAGTCTTCACCTTCTTGCTCTTAGAGGCAAATCGCACCTTCTTCTTTTGAGCTTTAGGTTTAACTGCAGTAGAAGGGAGGATAACAGTAGTATGCGTCGGAGACGGAGCACGAGAAACACAGTCCACAGCTTGCGCAGTTGCGACAGGACCTTGACCTTGATTCTCCCGAGCTTGAAATGTAGTGGGGCTACTATCCAACTCCTCCAACGCGTGTCCGCATGCGCTGAGTGCACTGCCAACCTCACGCCAGAGCATGGAAAGAACAATCTTACGAGTCTGATCGGCATAGTTTTCTTCGAGAATAGAATCCTCGACAACTTCGACCTCCTTGTTCATGCTCATAGGTAAAGAAGTCGCCCTAGATGTCAAGGCGGTCGCAGTGTGAGGGCTGAGACCCAACATTGGAAGTCCTGGTTTAGAGATGCTACGACCGAGAAGACTGATGAGAGGTCGCTTAGCGGCCCTTCCAGGAGAGTATAAAGTCGAAACGGATGGTAGGGATGAAGGAGGTATGGTCTTTCGAGAGAGAACAGTTTCGACATCGGTGGAAACGGAAACGTATGTCATTGTAGAGGTTTCATTGCATATGCTAATTGGGGAAGGGAAAAAGCCGACTGCGCGATAGAATATGAGTTGAAACAAACGATTTCGAAAGTAAACCATCATACATACCTTGGATCACCTTCTTATACTGCTTACTCTCGTCCAACGGACGCCGGGTCTCCGCAGGCAAAGGAGGAAGACGAGAACATCTTAAGTCCAAGATGCTAGGTCGAGATGTTAGCTGCTTTGACGAATGCCGTGGCTCGACATCTCCCCATGGATGTCCACCTGCGTAGTTCCCAGAGAACTCGGACGGTGACCTCAAACAACCATGGTCGAAGTCAAATGTATCGGACATTATTTTATCAGATCCTAGCATAGCAGCGAAGAACCGATGCCTCTCCCGTGCTTGGTTTCTCCACTGAATCAGGTCCTTCTTTTCTCTGGCCGTTATTGTTCTAGGAGGTTCATCTTCGTCAAGATCTTCGTCAAAGGCGAAGATGTTGGGATTATCAGAGGAGTCGGATTTTCGCTTATGAGTCGAAGGCCCAATGGCCGAGGCAGTGGATTGTGAATACGTCGAGTTCGCATCCGTAGAAAGCTTTCCAGGGCGAGGGCGAGAAGAGATAGATTTGTTGCGTGCACAATTCATGCTTGCTGGTAAAAGAAAGACGTCGAGATTGTCTGGGGCGTTTGACGATGGATTAAAGAAGCTATTGAGAGAAGGGTGTCCTTTGTTTTGACTAGGATTCGGTGGCTCTTTGGTTGTGGGAGTCGCGAAGTCGGATGCCAATTGAAGGTCAAAAATGAATGACCTCCAATGCAAAAGCGTCAACGAGAAGAATACTGCTCGTTTGTTCGGCACAAAGGGGAGAGACGGAGTAAACAAATAGTGAGGATGAGGGGGTAGAAGGAAGATGCTCTTCTTGAGGATGTGGGCGTTGTAGGTGAAGAGATGTTGGGTTGATCTTGGGGGCTAGTTGTGGAGGGAACGGATCAAAACCTCGGCTAAAGGCCAAATTCCTGTGGCCACTCCGGATTTGTCGAACAATGAGAATCCACAACTCGACACATGTTAACCAAATACCATTGATTTAACGACAGTTCTCCGTCGCGCTCTTCTTTCTCTTCCTTCCACTACGCATTCGCTCTCGGCATACCTCTTAACGAGAATGCAGCGGTGAAAACCATACTTCATTACCACAAGCTGTTTCATGTACCACCACGAGATGTACCCGGTACATCTCGCATTCAGCATGACCATGCCACATTCTCAAAGGAGTCTTTTGTTCTGATGAAGACAAAGGAATTGATACAGTTGACTCTCGTTACAGGTCCCTCTTCAGGGAGGTCCCTCGACCGAAAGCAACAGAGTCTACCTCTTATATCAGCGATGACCTAGGGCGCGATCATCATCGAGGAGAACGCGATAACTTGCAAGGGTAGGAGTTTCGTACGATTATGGTAAACTTCGTGATTCTTAGGACGCTGATAATCCCTTTTCAGAGCAGGTTCTCGTTTATCCAATAATTGGACATCGTAGAGGCCCCAAGAAACATGTCGACATAGTGAACACCAAAGCACGGGCTTGCACCACGACGACTAGAAAATAGTACGTTGTTTGAGCATTTTCTCTTTGCAAAATTTATTTGGCTTCGATTACCGTTCAACCTATGAAATCTATGCAGTCGAATGGTAAACCACAAAACGTAGTACTCACTGCTTTCCTCTCCCGGATCCCAGAGCAGTACGTCAGCTCCGTCTCAATCTCAGGAGAATGATGTCTTGAATCGATTACATACATCTTCGGCATCCAGAAGGAAGCTTTTCTTCCACAAAATGCGGATAAGAAACCCGGGTGGTTGAATCGAAGCCGATGATTGCGTTTGGATATGCTTTCACTGGGTTTTGTCCTTTGGTGCTATGGATACACCGCTCTTGACAGTACGGTATATGCATGTTGACTGATCCATCCGGGCTGCTTCAGCATAAAACAGCGTTGAGCGTTGAGATTCGGAAGGGGGAAATACCAAGCAATAGGACAGTTTTCAACAGTGGGTTTCAAGTTTGACACACACGTCGCACCGCGGGCGTAGCGTAGCCACGTGGCATGCTTCTATAACTATCGATCCATTCAAACAGATTCAAACTTCCATCAACAGTTGGCAATAGCCGCCTCCAAATTTCTAACGAGTCTAATGTATGGATTTATCGTTTGAATTTGACGGGTGCATTTTCATTCTGTAGCTTTATACAAGTCCTGACGCCAAAATTTGGATCGGCTGGTTCAACGAATGCGTCACTACGAAATATGTTTTATAATGCTTCCGACATGGCCGCCTGGCGAAATGGCATCGCGTCTGACTACGAATCAGGAGATTGCAGGTTCGACCCCTGCGGTGGTCATCTCTCTTTATTTTGATGTCTTTTCCTATTTTTTATTATTAAACGGCTATGTATTTGTTTTGTACTATAATGGATATCGAAAAAAGGAAGTAAAAACTGTTTGACCACCGCAGGGGTCGAACCTGCAATCTCCTGATTCGTAGTCAGACGCGATGCCATTTCGCCAGGCGGCCATGTCGGGGATATCGGGCTATGAACTATGAGCCGCTAAACAAAATCATTTTCCCGCCCAACTCTTTCTCTCTATCAATGTCATACTGTACGATTTCCCTCGATGCTCCATCATGGTACTTAATATTGGCCGGGTCGGAGAACTGGCAATGCTCATATCAGGGTGAGTTGCCTCCAAGGTCTCTGCTTCGTTTGTCCCCTTTCTCACATATTCGTTATTCCCTAGTCTTTACATTCCTTTCCTTACAATTGAGTGAGTGCACATCTTTCTCCTGATAACGGATACTGAATCATTAAATTTATTATTCTCTCGAATCAGTTCTGCCTATCACGCCATACCAAGGCTTGTTTCACCTCGTTGTTCCCTGAAACCCACCATTTCATTCACCAGCTGGTGCCGAAGAGGCTCACATTCGCTATGTATTATGGAGGTTCGAATGACGGATCTAGGGATAGACGTCGCACAAACTATTGACGTTCGTACTTTGAGGTCATATGTGCTACGAGAGAAGTTGAGGCATTGCGGTGATGACTCTGGTGTATAGTGAGTCGTTGCCTATCGTATTCGTCCCCAATTGATCTCTGTAGATACCTGCGGCCTTTTAATTGGTTTCACGTGATGAACCCAATGCCGACGGGGTTAAACGGATGTGTTTGAGTACATACCGCTATATAGAGGCAACAGAGAGTGATGACGTCGCACAAGTTTGCCATACTGAAGACAGTGGGTACGTATTACGTTCATCGTGCCCATTCCCCTGCTTTTATCTATTACTTTCCAACAGATACATCGAATATTCATCTTTCCTACAAGCCACCACCTACGCGATAGCAATAATGTCGTGTCTGGTCAGTTATCCCGTGGTAGGGTATTGGACATAAAATCTTTAGGTCAATGCGTTCAATCTGGATCTATCTGCGACTCAGGAAAACAGTGCAAGGTGGGCAAGGCCGAGATAGTATACATAGAGATAGATGTGTAAATCTATGTATTTTACATTTTCTCCTTCTACTTCAACTTACCAGTTCTGTAATACATACGCATATGCTCATTCTAAAACAATTTCAAGAATTCTTTCTCTAAAGTCTAATCAAAGGACTTGCATTGTTTCGCTTATCTAGTGGACTGTATCAGCCTCGTCTCTGATTGACTCTGTCCTTGATCATTGAACTTGAAGCAATAGTAATAGTTCAGTAGAGCTTTGGAATTGAAAATGAATGTAAATTTTTTTTCAGCCTCGCCGATTTTGAAGTTCATACGGTAGACGCGTTGAGTTACCTCATCCACGTGGCTTTGCTACGGACTCGTACCTGGCGTGATCTTGCTTGTTTCGAGTTAAGTACAATGAGTCCCCAAAAGTTCCACTTAATGCTTGAATTTCACGAAACAGTCTCCTCATAAATCTACTTCGCCGCGATGGTCCACCTTCGGAGGGAGTGCAGTCAACGTGCAACACATTTATGGAGAGAGGACAACGACAAGAAAACCACTGTTGCCGGTACGGCAGAGTGGAACGCAGTAATAGGACGAGATAGGATGAGATGACGGGCTACATCTATAGTAAGGAACGACTATCTTCATGCTACTAGAGGCTGAGAACTGAGCCTAGGGCTACAAGGCACGAGGGGATTCTAAATCTGCGTGGCAAGCAACTCGGCGTACATGCTCGGAAGTACATATCCTTGTTGTAAGGGCTGTACAATTTGAGTGACGGCACTGACGGGGTAAGTCCAAGTACACCGTTTCAAAACATCTTGCCTCCAACTAAGATCATGTTAGTTCTAGCTGTTGGTCCTGTTAAATGGATGAAAGCATTGGGAAACTGGAATCACAGACCGAAGTGAACGAAAGCAAATTTATCTTCTTTTTTGAAGATAGATATTCACTGAGAGTTTCGTCGTTGTTAGGACTTCAGGGGCCAAGAATACGAAAGAGACTTGTAGACCTTTGGACGATAGAGTCATTGACCTTTCATGGTCTTTTATATGTTGAGGAAAGTGTGACACCAGCCGAATGGAAGTTTAAGGAGGGCTTCAAGCTTGGTCAATTCACCAGGTTGTTGATGTAATCTGTTCGGGATGCTTGCCCTTGTCAGTCCTTTCCCAAATAAATCATCTGTTCGTATTGAACTTAATGGGTCTGCCTTTCAAGTAGGATGTCGTGATATTAATTGTATTCTGGCGGTTTCCGAAGAAGAATGACTGGACTACAGTTGGATTCCAATATCTCACGAGGATTCCAGTTACATCCTCGTCTTTGACTTTAGATGGAGATCAATTGGCCCAGGAAACCCAATCCATAGTAAAGTCCTATGGTAGTCGAAAAGTTTCTCTTCGTAAATCCAATATAGACCTAGGTATGAGGATTCAACTTCCCATTCAACGAAGGAAAACTTATAGAATGATATATAGACCGAACATACCTTGAAGTCTTCCAAAGGCCGTACTTGGTAGCAGTTTTTTCGACAACAGCTGTTATTGGAGGCAGAACAAAATATCATAGGCCCATCCAGACAACGTTGATAAAGCCATTGTGCTCGGTCAATCACGTGCAATATTCAAGTTATCCATTGTTCGACAAAAATGGAGTGGCCATTTATTGATCAGCCCTTTAGCCGAGTTTTGATCCGTCTTACTTACAGCCGACCTCGTTCTCTTCGCCATTTCCTATTCCTCCAACTACCACCATCGGAGGCGACAGATTTCAGTCCTCTCCCTCCTTACCACATATCCTCTGTCTTTTTTTTTTTCCTCGTCCTTTGTACAAAGGAGAAAACGTGCAGAAGTTTGTGCAGACGACTTGGCAGCTGCAGTTGAGGCCATTTTGTCTAATTCGTGCCCTTTGGCCCCCGCGCACAACTCAGAGACCACTGGCCCTCCTGGCCAGGCACTACAAAGGACATTGTCGTCTTTATTGACCTTTAACCCCTTTACTGTACTCTTTCAACCCATTTCAACTGATATTGAACCGTTGGGCACTCAATCACCCATTTGTCCAGACACACTATGGATTCTTACGGTGACAATTCCGCCTCTCCCCAAGATTCTTCACCTATCGGCCAAGCTTCCGACGAGCTGCGCTCCGTTCCGTACGCAAGCGGTTCAGGTATGTCCAACACTATCATACAATCGTCTGTATCAACTGACCAACTTTTGTCTGCCTCCTTTCATCATGTTCTCTCTCGGTCTTTTACCTCCGCTTCTTCGCCTTCAGCTGCCCTTCCCATCTATGAAGATAAACAACGAAAGGGTACGAAG
This sequence comes from Abortiporus biennis, assembly GCA_022606235.1. Classification (NCBI taxonomy): domain Eukaryota; kingdom Fungi; phylum Basidiomycota; class Agaricomycetes; order Polyporales; family Podoscyphaceae; genus Abortiporus; species Abortiporus biennis. The sequence continues at coordinate 572,900 of JABYQP010000003.1, read as the reverse complement.
ACTAAGAAGACCGTCACCTTTGGGAGAATTCTCTATTATGCCTTCACGAATACTCCCGATGAAGATGAAGAGGAAGATGAAGACGACGCCGAGGAACTCAACCCAACGTGGAGAATTGAATGGGATAACGAGAATTACCTTCAAGCCTTCCCACTCGAACACCGTGTCACCATTTCCCCCTTCGATAAGGATTTCTCTGCCGTCAACAAATACTCTGGAAGTAATATTATGGTCACGACTCCTGAACAACAGAAGTTTATTTGGGATGCAAAGAAGCGGTTAGAAGAGGAAGAAAGGATGTCTCAAACCTTGCCCCACATTGCTGAAGACGACCTATCTATCGCTGCTGAGACGACATCTTCTCCACTCAGCTCGTCAGACTCAACAGATCTCCTTCCCCCTCCGCCGCCGTACGTGGAATCGCGTGGTCAGTTGGTCAAGATGGGAAACCATGGTGTCGAAGGTACGCACTGTTCTGTTACCGTTAAGTTGTAGGTCTTCCTAAGTGACTAACATACTGTCTTAGTGGAACCTTTCCCTTCTCTCTCTCGTCTCGGAAATGCGACAGGGAACAAAACCATTCGTACCACCAATACATTCTTCAACTCTACTCGTACCAAACCCCGTAAACCCGCTCCCCCGCCACGTCCCTCAATCCCACCAACGCTCGAAGCGATCGTCGAAGATGACTCCACAGATAAACGTTTTCAACGTGCGCCTCCACCGTATGCTCGAAGCCCCTCATACTCTTCTAGAACACTAACAAAAGCCGAACGTGCCTCTGCTGCTCGTACTGCTAATGCCCTGTTCACGCATTTCAAACCAGAGGAAGAGAAGGAGATTGAGGAAGTCTCAGAGACCCTTGAATCTCATATGGATAGATTATCTTCTCTATTCCATAACGTAGAGCTCGAGCTCGGAATGGAGGCAAGGGGTAGTGTTGAAACTACTAGCCAGGTCGCATCCGGAAATCCTCGTGTCGTTCGGTCCAAATCTGGAGGACGTGGTTTGTTAACTGCGCCAATCAAGCCTGGTGTTGACACGGCAGTTGCTACCCCTCAAGCCATCAACCGCCCTTCCAGGAGCTCAACTCGAAGCAAAGAACTTTCAACCCCTCCAAGCCTGTCTTCAACTGGACCTTCATACTCTCATCGGAGACTTAGTCGGGCTCAAAGTATCTCGGCTGCTCGCACCGCTACTTTACTCTTTTCTGATTTCAAGTCAGATGAAGAGGGTAAAATTAGCCACATCTCCCCGTTCCTTCGATCGCGTATGGATAGAAGCGACGTCGCTATGTTCAGTGACGAAGAACTCGAGGTCGAGACTGTTGGGAAGGTTGAATATGGCAGCGATACGCCTGTTGGTGCCATGGAACCTGCAGCGCAGAGTTCCTTCACTGCACAAAAGGACGCCAAGACAGCCATCGTCAATTCTCAAGCTACCGGATCCACTTCCAGGCGTTTATCTCGAAGCAAACGAGCTCTTTCCCTCATCGGATCACTGTCCTCGACTGATGCACTTCCCAAATATACACCTCAAACCGTGGATTCCGACAAAGATTTAAAGGGATCCACTCCACTTGATGCCTTCGACGAGAAGATCGCCTTCGTGGAGGAACGCGAAGAAGAGTTTGTGAAACTCGTCGAAACGGACAGCAGGAAAGACATCGCCGCACTCTTCTATGCTGTCAGAGACTTCTTGGAAGATAACACTAAAGAGAGTGAGGTTTCGAAGACTCCAGCACAATATAAACGACATGTCAAACCTACTCCAACATCCACTCCCGATTCTACTATCACCACTATTGGGAGAGCTGGTAGGAAGACAGGGTGGGGAACAATTGGTTCATCACCACGTACGAAGGTTCACGAGACCGACATCGCTACTGCGACTGTCGGGACTCAGACGAGTAGCAAGATGGAGATTGAAGAAGAGACTGACGTGATCCCCGCCGAGATTGGTATGTGTTTCATTTCTCCCAAGATTTATTAGCTCTTCTAACATATAATTTTCCTCTACGCCGTTCGTCACAGATGCCGACACCACCTCTGCTTCTGTTGGTTCAACATCCGTACTTCCAGCCAAGAAGTCCAAATACGAAGGCATTTCTGGTTTGGGATTGCCAAGTACCCTTCGTGCCCGGGCACCTCCTTCCCATAGAATGTTTATTCATCGATTCAAGCCAATGGAGTACGATGAACTTATCTAGAACTCGAAGTCGTCTTCCTCAGCCAATATCTTCGGAACGACATACACTTCCGACCTAATCAATATACTATCAAGTCAAATGACCGCGGGTCATGTACAACTCTCAATGATGAAGACAGGACCGTAAACGTCCTCCATACTGTATTTCTAATGCCCATCAATGACCCTGTTCACAACCTCACAATGTAATACCCATTCACATCTCGCATATCACCTCCCTCATTCCAATCCGTACAGGTGTTTTCTCCCAACCTCTGGACCCACGCATCGAACTTCGAATCACCTCATCTACCCACTCCCAGCTTTTTTATCTTTCAGTTATCGTTCTCTTTCGCATTCCTCCTTTATCCTCATTGTTTTTAATTTTCTCCCCGGATTTTGTTCACTTTTACTCCTTGTTGTTTTATCTACCCACATTGTTCTCATGCCATCCTGCTTTTCTTCCATCCGCAAGCCATTTGATTTCTTTCTGTTTTACTTGAAACCCTATCATTTCCGTTACTTCTTTCCTTGGCAATGCTTTCTGCTACTATGTTGTGCATTATCGATGGGCCCTGCGGGCTTAGCAAGTTATCCGTCTGTTCTTGTACCTACATTAAATCAAAATGTCAGGTAGTACCAATATCAACGTCCGACAGTCTTTTCTTTTCAAAAGTGAATTCTCAAGTAAACTATGGAAAAATTCCATCTCATGTACTCAATAAAACTTCAAGGTGTAGCTGTAATATTTTTAAGTCACTCAATAGAAGTGATCTCTGACCAAATTTCTCCCAAGTTTCATGCATGGCTCGTTTCAATGGTCACGTTCGTAAGCGCTCTCTGTGGTGGTAAACCTCGCGTGGCAGTAAATCGTGATGCTTACTAGCGACCAACTTGACACTTGTACTCTACTAGCACCAGTACTTCTCCAGGCCCCCCCATCCTCCTCTGAGAACATCACAGATCTATAATTCTGCCAGATAACGCTCTCTACGACCGTAGTTCTTGCGAGCTACTGGAGGCGCACAGTCGCCACCACTGCTCTAGATAAATTTGGATTTCTTTCATCTGATTTCAGACGGGTCGTATCTGCAAAGCATCTATCGCACAGTGAGTGATACAGTAAATAAAGAAGTTCTTTCGATGTCGATCTAATTTTTACACACCAGATTTTATGGCTGCTCGAGACGAGTCTTGCAACACTCTACGAGTACAGCAAGCTAGTGATGCCCTTGCATGTGGCCAAAATCTCCGGCTCCCGCTCGAGATACATGACTTGATCATCTCCTTCTTAGATCCAGTCCAATCGACGCATGATCTGGCAAATTGTGGTCTCGTATGCAAATACTGGTACTACCACGCTCGCCGTCAACTATTCAAACTACTCAGTATCACAAGTTCAGCCCAACTGCACAGAATCCGTCATGTCTTCCCGAATAACAAGGACAACATCCTTTACAAGTTCGCAGAAGAAGTTCTTGTTCAAGATGTCATTGATTTTTCTTTGCTGGGAGCTTCACCCGAAATTCACAAATCGTCCAATCGCAGCCAGAAAGCACTAACTCCTTTCCCTCATATTGCATTGATCTTATTGAGTAGATCACTGCCGAACATCAAGCATCTCACGATTTCTCAGCCCTTAGGGTTTATCGGGTTGTTGATAGACTTTCCTGCTCATCCATTTCTGCTCAAGACGAAGTACGACTTCCGATGCCTTACAGAATTCACGTTATCTGGCTATTCCATATTCTTCCGCGATCTCCGACGACTTATTGCTGGCTTTCCATCACTCGTTACTCTTGCACTACACAACATGAGTATCACAGTAGGACAGAGTGTCATGTACTCATTGTCACGGCTCGCGAATGAACCTCCTCCGTACTTGACAACCGTGAAAATCTCAATGCAGAAACCATTACCTCTGACTTACGGAGTTTACTTTTGGCTTTCCGGCATGGGACATGCCCCCTTAACTTCAGCTACAACTGATGCCAAGAAGCTGAATCCCATTGAAGCACGTCTTTTCTCGCAGCTCCTGTTGAAGCAAATCGGAGGTCCAAAGGAATTTGAATGGAATGTAGAGTACAAGTGGACCTCCATGCCCCAAGATGCCAATCGCACGTCAATTTATTCAAACTGTCATCTATTTCATGTACCTGACCATCTGTTTGAATCATTCAGACATTCTAATGTGCCGATTTGGAAGTCACATCACAAATGTATTCATATTCTCCCTTAGCAATCTTGACAGCCATCCTTCTTACCATCTTTCTGCCGTTATATGCAACTTCCAAGTTGACGGTGCTATTTATCGATCCTACGATTGGGGAAAGTTGGACCATCTATTCTCGTCATTGGGTAACCTGTACATTGGGATCAGGCTTGAGATTCTTATTCCCGAAAAGTTGGAAGACGGCTCTCAGAGCAAAAGTAGGTCCAGGGAGGTAGAGATTGATGCTATCCGCTCGAGACTGCTTTGGACGCAGGAGAATATCAATGTCAACATTCGTATCGGGAGAATAGGATGGGTTCCTCTTCGAATCAATGAACTCGGACGCAGCATACCTATGCATCCACCTCTGCGCTTACCTTTGAATGTCCAGTATCAGGTGATTCAATCGATTCGATTACCGCGAACAATTCCGGATCCAAACAGTGCGGATCTCAATAATTGTGCTCTTGTATGTCGGGACTGGCTTACTGAAAGCCGAAAGCTTGGATTCAGATTAATCTATCTTTTAAGGAGGCGGCACTTCGAAGGGTTACTTGACATCTTATCGAATCGTTCTAACGAGACTATATCAACTCATGTGCGCTATTTTAACCCCGCGTTATTAGAGTTCAATCCAAGTCACGGCCTCATCATGCTTGCCAAATTCACCCCATTGTTTCCAAATCTCTCATCCATGGCTGTTGGCATTTACCACGACGACATGATGCCCACGTCATTCCATCCATCCTTATCCCTACATCCCAACATGCATACAGTTTTGCCCAGGATCAAATTTCTCAGGCTAATATCATGTATCATTGCATTCTCTGAGTTGCGAAGAACCATCGCCGTAACTCTTCCAAATTTACGAAGACTGCACTTGATCAAGTGTGTATTTTCTGATGTGAGCGAGTTCAAACTACCCAGCCCATCGCCTACTACACATCATAATGCTTGGCCACTTCGGTCTGTGGAAATGACACAGATGTCGACATTATTTACCTCGATACGGCTTCCTTTCTACTTCTGGCTTCCTCCTTGGAGAGGTGCCGATCAAAAACACCCCTCGATGCATGGTGATCTTCCACCACATATCTCTCACCACGACATCAAGTACTTGTCTCAGATATTGGAATCTCTGCCCCTATCTCGGATGATACATTCCGGTCTTCGGTCTGCTTTTCGTTGGATGTATGAGCGAGACCATCGAATTTGTAAGTGAAGCCTACCATTATCTCCCGACTGGACAAAAAAGTAACCATTTCACCAGGGAAACTCTATGTTTCTCTTAGCCGTGGTAACGATACAGATGCGTTCCCTGCTCTGACATGTTTTTTCGCCGAAAGACAGTCCAACGATTGCCCAACGAGTTCCAGCACAAAAGGTCATATAACTGCGAACCTTTCACTTAGAGCACTATCATTCCGCCTTCTGCCAATATTCAACATCCCATTCTGGACATACCAATGGGGATACCTTGACAGAATATTTTGCAATCTCGGGCAATCTGGCTTTTTGAAGCTTGTCCGGATCTATATCCTTTCAGGTCTTCCCGCTATTCATGATGTCGCACAAGGCCATCTGAATGCAGTATCACACCGTGCTGCCTGCATCGTGGACGCAAGAACCATCGCATCTCTCTTACCTTGGACGACAAGTCATTGTCACCTGGACATTGTCATGGATGGCCAACGGATACCCTGGTATGATCCAGATGCTTTAGATTCCCTTACGATGACGCTGATGGAGAAGATTGTTCCACCGGACTGTACAATGGAATCTGCATGCGCAAGCCTAGTAATACAGATAGGTTTATCCAACTACGATGATTTAGCTTACATCATCAAAACAGAGGACAATATTGTAAAACCAATGCATCATGAACTGATGAACTCGTCGACTTCCGGACACGACAAAAAGATCTAGAAGGCGTGGTCTTTCACAGTGTTGACCATCGAAGCAGATACATCCCGGTCGAACTTCATGACCTGATCATCGATCACTTAGATGCCTACCAATCGCGAAGTGAACTGGCTATCTGCGGTCTTGTTTGCAAGCATTGGCACTATCGATCTCGTAGCCGACTATTCAAAACTGTCAGTATTACCAGCTCTAGCCAACTTCGCAACATCCATCGCGTATTCCCGCGCGAGGATAATATTCTTTACAATGTTGCAGAAGAGGCTCAAATTCAAGATGTTGTTGGCTTCCCATTCATGAAGCAAATTTTCCTTGATTATTTCAAGGAGAGGGGGAAACTACCGACCTCTTACGCCCATATTGCGTGGATATCAATGAGTAGATCACTACCAAATATCAAACGTTTGACGATTCGCTACCCACTAGTATTTTTAGGAAATCAACTCGTTCGTTTTCCTTACCATCCGTCCCTGCTCAACAAGAAGTACAGTTTTCGGTTTCTCACTGCATTCACACTATCTGGCTATTCTATATTCTTTCGCGATCTGCGCCGATTAATCGCTACTTTACCAATGATTGTCACCCTCGTATTCGATAATATGGATATCGAACAAGGGCAGGATCCCGTTTATGCTGCATCCCCACTTGTCGCCGATTTCCATCCAAACTTGAAGACAATAAACATCAATGTACAGGAGCCTCTGCCAATGTCTTATGGATTTCATTTTTGGCTTTTTCCTCGATCCCGCTTACGAACCATTCCAAGTCCTCAGTCAACAATGGATCCAACTTTCAGTATATTATCTCCTCTTGAAGCACGTGTTTTCTCAGGTCTTTTAGATATGCAGATTGGAGGACCCAGAGGATACGAATGGAGCATCAACTATGAATGGTCGAGTGTGCCACAGGAAGGGAATAATAATCGTAAGTAACTGCATTCAGCTCTATTTCCATCAACTAATTATACATATGTTCCAATCAATGCCAGGAGTTCTTACCTGCCGCTTCGAAGGTCAGATTACGCATATATTCATATTTTCTCGAAACGATCACTGGGTTTCCTACCGTCTTTCTACCATCATTTTCAATTTTCAAATTTACGATACCATTTATCAATTATACAAATGGTGCACCACAGACTCCTTGTTATCATCGTTAGGTGACCAGTACACCAGAACTAGACTTGAGATTTGGATCCCAGAATGCGCAAAGGTTGGCGACGAAATAGATAGCATTCTCTCGAAACTGTCCTGGGTGAAAGATCACTTCGACCTGGATATTCATCTCGGAAGGAAAGTAGTATATCAGGGTATTCCCCAGATACTTGACCAGCACAATGCCGACGTCGATGTTCCTACATCTTCACCAATTTCGCACCTCCCTTGAGATGTCCTACACGAAGTCATACAACATGTTTCCCGCAATCGGGGTATCAATCGTTGTGCCCTTGTATGTCGAGCCTGGCTTACAGAATGTCGGCGCATCACATTCAAGTCCATTGAAATCCGATCTCCACGAGAAATTGAAGGATTCTTGGACCTCTTTTCAACCCATTCACAAGAAACCGTATCAACTCACATACAGAGTCTTCGACTTGATCTGTTTTCTCTTAGTCCAAGCTATCCCCTCATCAGATCAGCGCTGCTCATTTCGCTATTACCCAATGTTGCACTGATGTCGGTGGTCTTCCAGGGGAATGGAGGACATACGTCCTTCCATCCTACCTTATTCATCCATCCCAAATTGTCAACCCTGTCAACAAAACTCATAGATCTCCAGCTAAGCTCGTGTACTATCACCTTTTCGGAGTTGAGAAGACTGATTTCAAGGACATTTCAAAATCTTGAATACCTATGGTTGGAGGGATGTGATTTCCCTGATGTGAAAGAGTCCAATCCACCCAGCGCGATATCTGCTTCACCTACTTATGCTAGCCCACTTTGCGTCATCCACATCACCAATACATCCACCTTGTTCAACTTAGTTCAACTTCCATTCTACTTCTGGCTTGCTCCTTCAAGCACCGAAGTATACGATGGTGGATCACCGGCTATCCCTCTTCATGACTTGACATTCTTGTCTGAGATATCAGCATCTCTAACTTCACCTCGGAGTAGGCCCTAAGCTCCGAGTATCGTTGGATGTATGACCAAAACTCTCAACGTTGTGAGTAATCATCAAACTCATTGAGAATCATGGCATAAGAAGTTGAACTAAATAATGATAATCACAGGGGAATTGTATATCACTCTTGCTTACAACTTGGGCTCTGGTGTGATGAGATTTCCTTCCCTCATATGCTTCTTTACTCCGAGATCACCTAAAGTTTCCAATTCACCTCACATTCTAAGCATTGAGGGTACTACTGAAAATGTAGACCTTCAGCTTAAAGGGATATCATTCTGCTTACTCCCACCGTCTTTGGACATTCCATTCAATACCTATGGGTGGGGACATCTTGATGACCTCTTTTCCAAACTGGGTCGGTCTGGGTCTCTGCGTCACATTCGAATATCTGTCTATAGTGGGACCGACATTCCTCAGGATGTTATGTACGGCCAGAAATTTTTTCCAGCAAAAAGCTACGATATCTACAATAGGAATTCTAAAAGGATCGCATCCCTCTTGCCTTGGACAACTACTCACTGCCAGCTTGAAGTCGTGATCGATGGCCTGTCGGTACCATGGGATGATGCTTTGTTTGAAACACAACTTTCGTCGTCTTCATTTGATGTTATATAACTTATTAGAACTTAGAACAGAGGGACATATCTCGAGAGAGCTCCAGATCGACGTTAGATGTCATGGAATTAGGGGCACTACCCTTCCTATTTCCTTCAAAAGATTGGATGGCATACTCCAGGACTCGGAGCAGGGGTACCTTGTGACCTTGATCCAAAGGTGTATATTATAGCATATGTGGCTGTAGGTACGTAGGGTCATCTGCGTTTCCGGCTCGCTTCTGTTACGGGACATGGGTGTTCCCATGTTTGGGTCTTTCTAGTTTAACTTTGGACCTTGCCCACCCTCGTACCGGGAACAACGCAAGTGCGATGTAACTTGGCGGAGGATCTTGTCGGCTGACAGTCTACAGAACTCCTTCACAAGTCGAACCTTTTTCTCATTCTAGCCTACTCTATTCTTTTTCCACCAAACATCCTTTTGATTTTTGTGAAAGGAACTGACACCCTAGTACTGGTGCCGAAAATAAACTCTCCTCGCACTGTACGAGACTACGGGTACAATGTCACGTGTGTATTATTGAAGCTGAGTCAAACCCTGTTACGTACACGTGTGCGATCCATCATGTCATAATTTCTCGAATCTCCTCTCCAATAAGTACTTACTCTTCTCCAACCATCACAGCCATTCTTGCTTTTGCAGAACTTAGTATATAATGACTTGCTACACTCTTTGAATCTTTCCGTATATAACATCAGATATGTCAGCGAAGGCCTCTTTGTTTGTGGATAAGAATCACACAGCACTGCAACCCGACGAGATCTTTTGGAGAGATATTCAACCTTGGCTTGAAACCAAAGGTTATGAGCTTCGTTCTCGTTACAAACCAGGATGGACTGCATCATGGGGAGAATTTGAGGATCCATATACCCACGAAGACGGTGCTCCGATCTTGGTAGGTCAGCCTGTCTCGCAATGTCTGTATTTAATTTGACATGTACCAAATCATGCTGTCTAGGTTCCCCATATTCTTGATGCTACACGAACTTCCGATGGCCAAATGGTCGTTCTCAAACGCATTTCGCGTCTCACTCATCCTCACGAGATGGAGATAACCGCTTATTTCTCATCCCCTGATCTCAGACAGAACTCACTAAATCATTGTATACCTCTTTTCGACACGCTGAAAGTGCCCGGCGACAATGATCATTTTATCTTCGTCTTTCCAATGTTGCGCCGATATAATGACCCTCGTTTCAAAACCGTCGGAGAAGCTGTTGAATTCTTCAGACAGCTTTTTGAGGTATGTTCATGCTCGATATAAATTAACCAGCCCCGTTCTGATTTTTAGTCTTGTAGGGTCTCCAATTCATGCATCACAATCACGTTGCTCATAGGTTCGTTCAAACTTCTGATACCACTACCAGCGTATCTTCTAAATCTACATCACAGGGATTGTATGAACATGAACATAATGATGGACCCGACACCATTGTTCCCTGATATGTATCATCCACGTTTCGTCGCTCTCAGCCGTGACTTCAAAGGGTTTGCGAAGCATTACACTCGAACATCACACCCAACGAAGTACTATTTTATCGACTTTGGCCTATCTCAAAAGTTCAACCCCGCAGATGGTGCACCACGCGCTGTTCCAATCCACGGGGGTGATAAATCTGTACCCGAGTTCAAGGATTCTGTAGATCCCATGGATCCGTTTCCAACGGACATCTATTACATCGGAAACCTCATTCGAGAGGATTTTCTACAGGTATTATTCCATCAACAATCACACAGCATTTGGTTTGACCGTTCATCCCAACAGAGAACCCGTGGAGTCGAATTCATGCTCCCTCTGGTTGTGGACATGATACATCCCGATCCATCCAAGCGACCGACAGTTGACGAAGTTGTACGAAGATTTGAAGAAATACGTGCGGACTTGTCAATACGTACGGACTTGTCAATACGTACACTCAGATCCCGGCTAGTTGAAAAGAGCGAACGACGCCACAAAATGCGGGCTGTTGTACGCGATATTCAGCATTTCTTCATGACCGTTTCGTACATCCTTCATCGTCAGAACCCTATACCGACCCCTCGCGACTAAACTTCAGCACCTCTATCTCCCACTTTTTTCTCGCTATCTTTTGATTTCTGATATCCCATCATTTTGGACCATACCCTTCACCGTTTATCATACCCCTTGGCCTTCTTTTCCTTTCATCGTTATCCTTTCATATGTGCCGTTACTCACTTGTTTTGAATTCAGGAATGGAATGTATCATGATTTTCTTCTCTCAAGGGTTCCCGGTTACCGGCATTACGTTGGGAATCTCACGTCAAGCAATTCCGCTAGTTGTGAGGCTCTGTCTATGTGCAAACCGCAAAGTATCCTAAACACACCGCATCATTTGAAGCTTGCACGCATTCGACCAGGAGGTGAAGTCGAGGATGTGTTGACAGCGACAAACTTGGTCCAATATGCTACAACACCATCCACACGTGTCAGTAAATGATGGACGAGGCTCAGCTGACTATCCCTATTTAGTTCAATGTTTGCCCAAACAATGCGATACATTTGGATCTCCCTTCATTTCCCTGACCGTGGTTCTCTTGGTTACCACTAATATCCTAAATTGACAGCCAAGTTCTGTGAGCTTCTTTACAGCGCTTCATATCACCTGTTGGTCCTTGTTGACGCCAGTATGCATCCCTTAAAGCCAGTAGTTGCCGTCCTCAAGCGAGGTTTCGTGGCGAGTGGGACTACATTCCTGACATACATTTCCCTTCCAGTCATACTATCATTTGAAACATAGTCAACCCTTTTTTCTCGCTTCTATGATCCCAGTCTCTCTTGCTTTTACAGGGTTGAGGGACTTGTATTCTGTGGTCACCGGTCTTCAGACTTTCATTGACCAAGTAAAAGATGACCGAAAGGAGAGTCGAAGATTGGTCGAACATATATTAGCACTGATCAAGGTTGTTCAATCTTCTCGCCGAACTTTACCTGCAAGTGCCGAAGAGAGTGTCAAAGAACTGATTCGGTGAGTTCCTGCTAATTTCAGATTCTCATTCTCTAAACTGTGTTTTGTAGATCGTTAGGCAAGATCCAGAAAGGATTGGAAACGTTACAAGATGTTGCTTGGTACAAAATAATATTTTGCCAACAACGCATATCTAAGGAAATAGACCTTTCCTACAAACAGATGAAGGATATCATAGCCGCTTTTGAAGTCAGTACTCTGACCTTCTGCCTTCTGTTATATGATCTAATCCATGTCACAGCTTGAATCATGTCTTGACCGTATGCGATGGCAAGCTGAGCATGAAGAGGCGCGAAAGACAGATCACAACAAACTTATGGAGAAGCTAGACGTGATTTTAGCCGACAACAAGAAACTCAATGACCAACTTCAACGAGTAAGTAACTTGTGTTTGCGCTTGATGGCCTGCCTGTTCTGACACCGTTCGCAGCTCTTGGAATCTGATAACCGTAGAGAACTCATCTCTGAAATGAGCCAAGTGAGTGCTTATAGGCCCTGTTGACAGTCGAACGTTAACAATATTGCACCCTTTTCAGAGGGTAAAAAATCTGCCCACGAACAACACCGAGCGTATATTCCTCGAAAAGGGTTTGGATGCACTGAAACGGAAGTCGAAGAATACGATTGCAAGAAAATCTACTATTTTTCTTCCTCCCGAGATCGGCCAGCAGACGGAACCCGAAACAGATGAATACATTATCACAGCGTTCTTACTGAAGATATTCTATGACAGGAAACTCGGAGAAGGGGGCTTTGGAATCGTCTATGAAGGAGAATACTGTGGATCACCGGTCGCTGTCAAAGTGTTGAATAGGTCGAATACACGAGAGGTAAATGTTGTTCATGTCTCTTAATATCAGATTTCACACTTCTCACTTCAATTGGTCCAAAGGACATCAATAAAGAATTCACGATCTGGAAATCTCTCAGACATCCACGTATCGTTCAGTTCTATGGATACAATACTTTCAGAAAGCAGCCTCTTTTTGTGTGTGCACTAATGAATGGAGGTAATGTCCTCGATTATCTCAAGAAATACAAAGATTGTAATAGAGTTCACCTGGTGAGTATTCCCTGGGCAATTGTTACCTTCAAATTATTGAACCCCACCATCATGCTAGGTACTGGATGCGGCGCAAGGTCTAGAATATCTACATAGCCAGAATATTGTTCATCGTGACTTGAAGCCTGTAAGATTTTCATATCTTCGTCTTCTCTAAAAACTCGTTTGACTCAAAAGCGCCGTTGACAACATAGAACAACATTCTGGTCGATGAATACGGTCGTGCTTGTCTATCAGACTTTGGTCTGTCGAAACTCAAGATCCCATATTCAAGCTCTGGCAGCAGATGTATCACTACTTATACTGCGACTCAACGTGGTTCTTTGCGATACATGGCTCCCGAGCAACTCGGCAAGGGTTTCTCTGATAGGACGTCTGATATTTATAGCTTTGGAATCACAACATATCAAGTAAGCCTCTCTGAAAGCATCCTCTAACTTCATGAACTAAAGACTGATCGAACAATTCCAAAAGATAATCAGCAACATTACGCCATTTGGACATCTGAACGAGGAACAATTTTATGTGGCTGTACTGTCGAAGAAAGAACGACCCCGACGACCCTCTCCATCAGACCCATTTGCTATCAGTGACAAGTTATGGAATCTCATACAGGCTGCTTGGACCGAAACGAGGAATCTTCGTCCTTCTGCATCTGCCTTTCGAAGAGAAGTCCAGCGTTGCATTCAATTTGAAGAGGAGGCCAACAAGAATGCACACATTGTCGTTCCCTCTCAGCAACCTAAAGCACGACCAACTCCGACTGCCCGAGGCAACAATGCGAACACCACAGTCAGGCATTATCCGTCAACACCCGTCATGAAACCTCCTCAACATGATAATCCCAGTAAGGGTACGCTTGAGTCAAGAACATTGGTAGATACGCCACGGACTCCAAAGATCCCCAAAATTACCTGTGAGTCGCCGTCCTCGTATGATATCTTCCCGTTCACTAGATGTTCACTATTATCACAGCCCCTTTGCTAGAAGCACCAAGTACTCGCATCGTGCAAGACATCAAGGATTATGGGCTATGTATGCGTACTAAACTCTGTGAGGGGCGTTTTTACCCTCCATGGGAGCGGATCTTCAAACTCACTCGTGAATGGGCCCGTTCATGGCCGTTATCGAGACTCATACATGCCCGGGACAGCACGATTCAAGGTTGTACTGTTGACGATACTGCATTGACTATATGGTCGATGCAATACTACAAACGAGAAACTAAGGCTCAAGAAACTCCGGACTTTTATTTGCCTGACTTGGTTGTTCCTCCCTATGTCACTGAAATTATCGGATATCTTGCAGAGACACGAGGCTCTACGAACGCAGCAGAGGTTTTGATACATATGTGGGATGTTGTTAGGGGAAAACCTGACACTGTACCGCGGCGCATTGTGGCCTTTGGTGGGATGTGGAGTGATCGAAGTCGATGGATAGTTTATAGGTGAGTCATCAGAAAGTGTTATTACTATTATTTTCATTCGGATACTTACCACCTGCATGGATTTCTAGCTTTGATTTGTTGCATCTCTCCGTGGTTTCTGGAGAGCCATTTGTAGAGGCGGAACCCAAGGTGAACCTTCCGCTAAAGCTTCCACACCTACGTCCTACATAATCTTATTTTTTTTTTGCAATAGGGCGCACCAAACGTGTACCGCTGGTGGAGAATTATTCGCAAAGCATGGAAGTCTGTTGGAACTCCCACCATGGACGACCGCAGCAAGCACCATACCATCCCCTTCCGAAAATCATCCTGTGACATCTCAATAGCTGCTGCTTCCGTGTTCCTCAACATGTTTCTATACCGTGGCCTCAACGTTTATGTTGACTTGAATTGTCTTCGTGACGATTGTGCTTCGGAACTGAATGCTGTTATTAAACGTAAGGAGCAAGGAAGGCTTCATAGAAAGGACTTTTATAAACAAGGACAACGCGCTGGTGCTTCTGCGATGACTTTCAATTAGTTTGGTCTCAATCATATGAATCCGTAAATTATCAGTTTCTATATATTACGAGAAATCGTTGCTATCGCTTGCACCATCGTTCGGTTTCGTTTTGCTGATTGTGTTGTTCATTTTTTTCGAGGAAAGATCAATGATCGTAGGTGTATTTAAGGTAGTCGAACAGACAGAAGTATATATCCCTGAGATAGCTGGAAGTATTAATTGTGAGTACGGGATGGACGATTCGAGGGACAGTCTGTCGTGAGAGCTCAACACTCTGACTATCAAGAGTGTCGAGGAAAATGTCGAAACGAATATCAGCTGCTTTGATGACTGGGTGTCTCGCTTTTGCTGAGCTGTTGGAAACTTATGATCGATGACACTCATACCCTCCATAAATAAAAGAAAAGAAACAACACGTCCAAATTAAACTCGATTCGAGTAGAGTACAGGGTATCATACACAGTTACTAATGATATTTTTAGACCGATACATATCTCTTTAGTGACCGGTGTAAATGTGGTGAGCCCTGTGCTCCGCATCCTTGGGAATAACGTGTCCGTCTTTCATGAAGACAGTACCGAAATGTTCAGGCTCATGGGGGTCAGATCCACCCTTGTGAGCACCATGGCTGAGAAAGAGGAAGAAACCGAGATCAGCATAAGCAAAAGGAACAACTTAGAAAAAAATGAAAACTTACAGAACAACAGCCTGGTCAGCATGAGGTACGTGTTTACTGTGGTAATCATGCACCATAGCGTGATGGGCAGCAGTTCGGTCTGCTTCAGTGTGTCCAAGATGGTTTGATCCCATCTTCTTGATATCCTTCTTCGCTGACTTGCTGAAGTCAACATGAAGCATACGACGGTACAAGTTCTCAACGTCATCGTATCCATATCCCCGAGCAGCAAGCTCTGACAAACTAAACAAACCATGAGTATGCTAGCGTTGTTATGAACTGCGAAAAAATGAGACTTACAAGGCATCACGAGCTACGAGCTCATCGTAAGAATAACCGCGTGCTTCGTTGACAGGGTATGCCATAACGGAAGACACAGCAGCAGCGAGGAAAGTGATGGCGGCGAATGAGAAACGCATGATGAATAGAGTAGATTAGACTCGAAAAGAGTTGGAACTTGAGCTTCGAATTTGGTCGTGAAGTCGTGAAGAAAATTAGACAGTAGGCTGCGAGAAGAAAGTCATGTTGTCAGTCGGACAACTCCAAAGGTGTAGACTGCAGGGGGGAAGACTCACCGTCCAGCACCGAACTGTATGAGAAGAAAGAAGTAGTAGAGGAGAACTTTGAGCTCTGCTGAAGATTGACCGTTGCTCCCCCCCGACCTTTTATACGTCGTGTGAGGTATGTATCATGTGGTCGTGGCTGGTCGTGGCCACCTTTGCATCACTCGCTTCGATGCAAGAAATTGACAGTGTGAATTTGCTCAAAATATTTTACGTCCAACAAACAATCCGAACGACTGAATTGGCTTCATGAGGTACAGCATCTGACATGTGCGCAGTCTATGGCGTACACGAATACCGCATTGTTGATTTTCCAAATTGAAAAGATGTCGGTAGACTAGCAATGTTGATACAATGTGGAGCGTGAGATGACTAGTAAGCCTCGCTGCTCTTGCGTGTATATTATGCATTGATACGCACCTTTGAATTTGGGGATATGCAACAGCAAGAAAATGTCAATTTCGAAAACTTCCGATGTCATGATGCTATGCACCTATCAATGATATACTTACTTCGATTCGCATTGATTCCTTCATCATTCCTTCATTGATCATTGACTGATGAAGGCTGTGAGTGATGCTCTCTAAATTTGAACAAAGTTGATGCTCGTCAACCAGTGCTCATAGAAACTGTAACTAAAATGCGTCTGTGGAATTTGACTCACATGCTTGGAATTCGAACCTGAAGTTCTTCTGTGAGACTGTTTTATGAGTACTGTCATCTGGTCAGAGTAGTCGACGGGGTCTGGAAGTTCTTGTAAGTAGAAAGATACAACTCCATCTCAAATCTCAATCGAGGCGATTGGTATCTGATTTTGAAAATGCGACCAATGCTTATCTAATCTACCCATTTTTTTGATGCCAGCTTTGAACTCCGATCGAATAGACGCGAATAGATACTACACAGCATATCCAGTCCACTGCTTTGGGTGAAAATACCATGAAAATAGTAGCCAAAATGTTCGGAACACTTGACCACTTTTCTCGGTAGGAAAAGTCAAATGACTTTCAGCATTTTTCACACTTTTTCTGCATATCCTTTGATATTTTTACCATTTTGCTTTGCATTTGTTGGGTCAGAAATTTGTTACAAAAGTCTGAACACTTTTGCCACCTTTTTCATGATATTTGCATGCGAAATCGTGGACTGGATTTGCTGTGCTACCATCGTTTCCCAATACCTCCTCTCCTCGAGCTTTCATCCTGAACTTAAAAACAAACACTTCTTGAATATTGGACATTACATTTAGCGCACTGGTCACCTAAATATTAGAATCAATGGATTTGTGTAGAGTAGTCGTGAGGGTCGGTGGTTCCGGCAAACCCGTTGATGCCCAACAGGTTGGGTGGGTTGACCCATTGGGTTAGGGGTTTGACCCGTGGAAAATCCCGGTTGACCCATTGGGTTGGTCACATCACCCGAAATCCCGTCGGTCAACCCAATGGGATGAAGGGTGGACCCAATGGGACGGCTGGTATACCAATGGGATCATGATTTCAGCCGGTCGCCCAGGAGTGGGTATTTCCCCTTCAGGTAAGTTTCTTTGGTTTATGAATGTATTCACACACATGGATGACATTCACAAGGTAATACTACTCTGGTTTGGGGGGTTCTTGGAAAACGGTGATTTTTCCAAGAACTACCCAAACCCCCCTTTAAAAATATGACAAAAATAACTGAAATTCAGAGCACATATTAGACTACTATTTAAATAGGATGACACAATATTTCTGCAATATCTTGAGGATTGATGAAGGGGTGGTAAGAATTCTATGTTTACAGCCCTGTGACAACAAGCACCTGAAAGTTGATACTTAGATTCTACAGCAATTAGGTCATTTTAAAGAGTAAATAACATCTGTAGACACTTACTTCATACAATAAAGCCCTTTTATGAAGCCGATTATTTGTTGAACGAATACTGGAGCTTCTACCCACTTATTGTTGAAGAGGTAGCTGAAAGACCGTGATATTGATACTCAAAAAGGAAGTCAAATCGAGCAGAGAATGAATACCGTCAGTGGTAAGCACCTCGCGCCAGCTGCTGAGACTGAAAATCCTTCTGTGACCCTTCGAGTAATATTTTTCCAAGAACTACCTAAAAATCTGGGATTGTTCCACTGCTCTTCAGACTCTCTTTCTGAACACCAAAAAAATACAGCTAATAGAAGGGCTCAGCAGCTATCTACTTGTGTAAAAATTTCTAAGCAGTTGTGCAACCAGGCCCCTCCATCAGCGAACATCAAAATTTTTCCAAGAACCCCCCAAACCATAGTACAGGAAATTAGTATGAGCCCATAAGAAAGGATTTCTATTTACAATATAATTTTACTTCATGTAATCATGAAGCTGAATAACCTCACTGGCTGAATTTACAGCTGTGTGATGATATTTTTAAATAAATAAGGCAGGTGCATTCCCAGACTCTGTGACTCTAGCCAAAAGTAACTCAGTTACGGTGCATCAACTTCAAGTTCTTTGTACCTCTTCAACAGATCCTTACCCCCTCATTAGTAGTTTTGTTATTCAAATAGCCTCACTTATCTGATCAATGTAATCTTTTATGGAGCCTCCACCCTCTGTGTCTGGATTTTAACACAGTTAATAACAAGTTCTGTAGCCACGGTCTTGTCACTTGTGACAAAATTGGATTATATAATTGGATTTCGGGCAATCAGTCACCCATTGGGTCAGACCCATACCCCCATTGGGTGTACACGGCTTGATGTCCTAAACCTTGGAAAGAGGTTGAGGTGCCGAAAGGTCTCCCTGGTGCACACCGGAGGTTTCAGAGAAGTTATCTAGCAGGTAGAGGCGAGACATCTTAAGCAACGGTATAATTCTTCTGAGATTGGTTCTATCACGTTTACCTAGTATCAACTCTAAATCGACACTACCCTATGGTTAATCCAGAGAAGATTTTTCCAGATGATAGCCTCGTTAAACTATGTCACCGAATGATTATTTGCATTATCCCATCCACAGAATCCTTGACTGAAACATCTTGCGTGTGTTAGACTCCGGATGCAAGAAATCTGTTCCTTCCGGTGTATTGGTTCACTGTCTACTGAGCATGTCACGAGAGGCCTAAAATCTAACAACCGCAAGGCAAATATTTCTTCGTCACAGGCCGCCGTTAAGCTAGAACATTAACGCTTGGTCGTGCTCTGCTATAGAAGACAGGTTTCAAAATCTGGATATATTTTGTGCTTGCCCCTTACCTCCATCACATCCTTATTTTTCTGTGGATGTTTCAGCCTTCTTCGCCCAATGGATGATCGACACGGCAAATCAATCCTCTGTATAACGTCGTCTATTGAATCACGAGTCCATCTTCAAGGTTCCCCTTATCGCGATCTTGGTTTCCATCAATGCGTCCACACATTATTTTGATATCCTTCTGGCGAGTTCAGACAACCCGTATTTGAGGTTGGAAATCTCCTTCATCGGGCTGTCTGTATTCCGACACTCAGTAGACATTTGTAACTCATCTCATGTTATACCTTAGATTTTACTAGTGTTCCGGTGTTTCAATCAAGTATTATTCTGATATTGACAATTGATATTGTACCAGTGAAGGTCCTGATTGATACAATTGTAATAAGTATAAGTAACCAAATTCTAATAGAGGTCAAGTTGCGAAGCGTACGGCGCCTAATCGATTATTGCATTCGAATATTACAATGATTGTTATTCAATGGACTAAAGCTCAATCACATTCAAGGGCAAGGATGTTATTGTGAAAACATATCAATTTATTGCAGACCTATACTATATACATGAGAGTGTGCTATCAGGTTGAATGAGTCGCACTACATGAAAGCAAATGCCACCAATATGTTGAATTGGTAGCATGACAAGATCCAGACAAAATTAAGATGATAGTAATGATACGACGAGATAGCAGAATGAAAGCATGCAGACATCATAGAGCATAGCAGGAGTTCCAAGCAACAAACCAGTAGGTAAACAGTAACCAGATCACGAGGGGAAACTACAACCAGCACATTTCTCATTCCATGTTTTGCTGAAACTCGTGATGAATCTTCACCGCCCTGCAATGTGCACGACACCCCGTTTTTCCCGGGTACTGCTGGAGATCTTCTTGATATCGAAGATTGAACCACCTGTGGATGAAACAGGTAATCAGCAAAAGAACTTGGCATTTGAAGATGATACATACATGTTCATCTCCTCCTGAAACTTGATATCAGCATCAGGCCCGGTGCCTACTTGAGCTCTAGCATAGACGTGGACTTCCTCAAGAAGATCATCAAGGAATGTCCAGAACGACGCACTGGTGTAGATGGTCTTCTCGGTTTGATTGGTATCAGACTCGGGTGTAGGACTGTCGGGAGAAACAGAATGCGCTGCGGCAGCGGCAGCCTGAGCAGTAGCCTGAGAAGCTTGCGCTTCGAGTTGGATCTGAAACAACTTAAAAACCTGTCGCTGAGATTGAAGTTAGTCACATTAAAACAAAACAAAGTAGAGAACAGTTCATACCAAAAGAGTGGCATGCTTATGATGTCCGATTGTCACATCACCTTTACTAGGCATGAGACGAGATGCAAGCTTGGAGCACGTCTCCTCGCTCTCGAGCGAAGACATGATCTTGGTCTTCATGTTGCTTCGAACACTGGTCAAGAGGGTCGAAACCAATGTGCTCAGATCGCTCCAATGGTTTGCATTGTTGATGAGACCAATCGGGACGTCGAATGTTTTAGGATCACGGCGAATAAACTCCTGTAAGAATAGTTAGCAATAAAGATTGAGTTAGAAAAATAAGAACATACCATGACATGTTCCAATGTCTCAGTGACATAGGAAGATGTTGCTGTGCTAAACAAGCAAACATTCAATTGATCCTGAAGGTTTTTCTATGGAGGAGTGAGCAAAACAATGTAAATCAATGTGAAGAAAAGGTACTAACCTGAAAACCAGTGTCTTCGAGAGTGCTAGCAACTCGTGCACGTTCCAGAGCTTGGTTGAACGAGAGCAAGGATGCTTGAATGCACATAAGCATCTCGTACATATCACCCGACTGCAAAAACGAAAGTAAATTAGGTTGTTAATCAAAGAAAGCATAGATATGATGACTTACCTCTAAGAAGCTATCAAGAGCATTGGAGGGGAGACCTTGGGATTCAGAAATCTCCCTTGCTCGTTGCATCAACCGTCTTAGTTCGCGAGCAGAAAGTACACTTCGATGGGTAGCGGTCGAAGACATTGTTGAGGCTACATCCTCATCTTCATTGTCGTCGTTGACCTCATGGAAATGATAGCCAAGTACAGGTATAGTTTCCTGACCAAGACCAGGGATAACCCCATTCCCAAGCAGTGTCGGCTGGGAAGGTGGAGAAGGACTAAGTGTGGGCACACCAGGCATTGGGGCATTGTCAGCGTAGACAGGGAATGCTCCAAGAAGACCAGCCATGGTGGAGGAGGATGGGTGAGGAAAGAGAGAAAGGAATGTCAGGATTTTTATATATTTTCGCTTAAAACTGTAACGTAAATGGCTTGTGCGCAAGTTTGCCCAGATCATTGGGTTGTGTCAAGTTCCGTTGGCTAACCAAAAATGGACCTGGTTACTGAACCGACGGCTAGAATAAGATTGCATTTGAGTAAACAGGTCGAGGATGTGAATTTACAGCAGGCTGTTATACAAGGAGTCAGCAATGTGTTCATCTTAGAAAGATACTTGTTCAACTTACTATCCTATAGCACTCATGAAGTGCCCCTTCCTGCTCTTCCTCTTCCTCTACCATTACCTCTACCTTTTCCCCACCCTCTGCCTTTACCTCTCCCCCCCCTTGTCTCAAATGCAGGGATATTCACCGTGACTTGGCTTTGTTCAGCAATTGGCTGGTCTCCTGCACCTGTCGCAGTGTGATGTGAGCTCCCAGCTGCAGGACCATTTCCTCTTCCACCTCGTCCTCTTCCTGTTCCTCTTCCTGTTGCTTGCCCTCTCCCAATGATGTTGATACTTGTTGTAGTCATCCCCTCAGTATCCAATTGAGCTTTGTGATTGTTTTGAGCATCGTGGTCTTCCTTCGAGTTGCGAATGTACTCAGCAGCAGATTTTCGCACCACTGCGATCCAATCTTCAGGAATAATGTGATTCCTTGTTCGGAGTTGCACTGGGATCAATTTCGCGATACTTCGATAATTGTGGAGTGAGTAGATATTGAGGACGAACACATTTGTAGCTTCGTGACATATGTTCTCCCGTGTTTGCATAGTCTGAAGTCGTTCTTGTCTGACGGGAACACCGAATGTTACCTTGCATCCTGACGCAGCACAATCATGCTGGACGTTGAGAATGCAAGTGACATCCTGTGGTTATTTTCTATGATTAAAGACAATTTCAGTACATTCGAGACTGGCTCACCTTCGGCTTGACAAGACATTTGGTTGATGTCACTACAAGCTTCGGAACTCGATAGAGGTGATGGAGGTCTTCAAGAAAATCGGCAATCCAGATAACTATGTGGGAGGCAAGATGTTTGATTGAAGATTTCGTCGTCGCAGGAACAAGGATCTCTGTGACGAGACCTATTTTGGGCTAAATACGAGTGAAGAATCTTAATCAGTACATCCTGATGAAGAACAAAGGTACTCACAATGTTGAATAAGCTATGGGAGAACATCACAAAATTACGAAGCTGAACCTTGTCACCATTGTTAGCTAAAAATGCGTGAGCTTGATGGAAGAGATCCTGGCTTGTAGGGAACCTTTGCAATGTGTCGGGATTTGAAACATCAATGTGAGGGTGATCTTGGGGGTCGAAACTCGACCCACTGTAAATAGGAGGTGGATCTTGCTGCAATGGATGACGATCAGATGAGCCAGCATGGTCATCTGAAGGCAGTGCTTCCAATAGAACTTTCGATGCTTCTGTCTCACACCATTTGACTGGAGCGGGTCGTTGTTTCTTACCCTGTTTGCCTGCAATAGGAACCTTTGGGGCTAGTGTGGCCATTCCTAGGAATGGTGAACCAGTCAGATAAATGGAAAGCTGAGAAAAGACATGAAAAATCACATACCTACTTGGTGTGTATCATCAGAGTTGTAGACTATACCATAAAGCTTTCCCATTGTTGGATGCTCTTTGATGTACTCCAGAATTGATGGACCTGTACATACCCATTGCTGTGTGTTCTTATCTCTCCAATACCCTCCAGTGATGACATGTTTCATTGCGTCCTGCATCGCGAATGCCTTGCAAGAATCCTGGCTTGGAGCTTGACGGTTGCTGTAGATGCATGTCAAGTGGAAGACGTGGTTGAATGATTCAAATCGCTCAGTTGAAAACATAATTGCAGGTCCGAAACGGCAGATATAGAAGGGTAGATGGATGAGGAAGTGGAACTTTGGTTTCGTGATTAGAATACTGGGGGCGCACTGCGAAGTGATATTGAGAAAATCATCGATAATCCTGGAAAGAGTTGCCTGAATAAGAGGAAGTGTAAGCATGCAGACAGAAGATACTCTTGTATTTGACTTACAGTGTATTCATCAATGTCTTGTATCTCCGTATGCCAAAGTAGGACAATGAGATCACCGATAACAGTCCAAGCTCGAAGGACTTCCTGTGGTACAAGATCGTATATGAGAAACGGCATGACTTGAGCAAGACTCTTGAAATGTTTTCCAATCAAACCACCCTTGTAACGACATATGTATTCAGCACCAAGGGTTTGTTCACCGAGGCCAGCGGTGTTCACTGATTCGAGTCATATTTGAAAAATGGGCATGTAGTGATCCTTGTCAAGAATAAATACTGTTTGACCCCAAAAATATTTGACAACTCCGAGAAGTATAGTGTGAAGGATTTCTGTTGGAGTATCGAGATGTATGTTGACTCCTTTTGAATCAGTTTATAAGATTAGCTACAAAGATGTTATATGTTTCACATACCTTGCATCCCTAGGAGTGGGTTGATCAAGTCTTCAAGTGTTGACTGGCCCAACAGGTCAGATAAAATGTCATCGAGCTGCTTTTGTATGTCGTTTTCATTGATCTTTTTCTTGCGAAGCTGTTTCTCTAGCTCCGTGAGCCAATGAAGGATATCCGTCGTAGTTTGATCCCGAACACCTGAATTCCCTGTGGCCTTCTTGAGCTTTTCTGTGGCCCTGGACAGTCGGACTAACGACAATTGCTCAAGAATTTCTTTTTTTGTATCTTCAGGTGTTCGTAGGTTTTCTTGCTAAATAAATAAAGATGTTAGTAACTCTTGTATACATTGTCGCAGATGAAAGGAATTGTACTGAAAAGATATTGTTGTACCCATCATCGGAATGTTTCTCTTCTTTATTTCCACCGACATCGCATGTACGACAGAAATGATTACATGTGAGACCAGCTTGTGAACACTCCTTGGCTTGCATGGGATTGTTGCCCACCCAAAACAATCTGTACGGTAATAGTAGCACCTCTTCTTTTGGTGCACAATCGTACACAGTGACACCATCCTTCGCAGCGAGGCTAATAATATGAGTACTTCATCATTATGCAATGTTTAAATTCAGAAATAATAAACACTCACTCGATCGAGTCCCGCAATGCAGTCATAAGCTCCATGGGCAATGCATGTGGTGATGAGCTGACGAAACGGACACAAAACTCCTTATCTATCATCTCCCGTGGCAGGGCGGCATTAGACATATAAACAACATGATTTTTGTTCCACTGTTTCGAAACATTCCCGGACGTATCATCCATGAAAATGATCAATGGCACAGCATACACCATACGACTGCCTGCTTTTTCACGAAGAGGATTCGGCATGTGCCTTGTGAATTCTTGAGAGTTGGCTGGGTTTCGATGGCGTCAATAAATGAAGGACCAATGAACTTCAATAACTGGGAAATTTACCTGTAAAGATACAACCATTTAATGAAGGATCTGTCTTCAGTTCTTCATAGCTCCGAAAAAAACTTGAGACCGGAATATGGTATGATTGGTCTGACAAGACATTGAATCCACTCTATCGTGAAAAAAATTGAGAGTGAGTTATCGACCATCGAGAGTTTCACATACTGTAGTTTTAACCACACTGTGTCCCAATGCATGCATCTCATTCATAGCATCACTAGGTCCATTACAGTTCTCGGAGAAGAACTGGAGTGGAAGGAAGAAAGCTCCAGAACTGAGCTGAAGCAGTTCATTCACAAAATATATCTCTCTGTCTACTCGAACAGCCGGGGCTACTATCTCACCTGGTAGTTCTGTAGAAGCCATCTTGCTACCATGATGGACGTGGTTCATGAACTTCTTCCCATTGATGGGATATAACTGCATGGCAAATCGAGTCAGAGGGTTGGCAAAATCCTGAACATGAACATGTTATCAGCTGGTACGACATACATCAACTGTTAAGGATCGAGCTTAACGTGACTCGTTACTGTGACTGTGATGTAACTGTGACTATGATCTTCGACTTAAGTAATTCAGATGACTAAGACTTGATTGCAAATCAAGACTTAGTATCGAGCTGAGACTCAAAGTACTCAGACAGACTATGAAACTTAACAAGTCTATTGCTAAGCTAGGAGGAAACAGGAGGTCGAAGTTAAGACTCCAACTTAGCTAAAGTACAGGTATTTATACATCTGCCTTAGTCTGATAAAATGCGAGAATATCGTCCAGGTGTAAGGAGTAACTATGGATAAATAGAAGGAGAAACTTCGGGGAAACCTAGGAGAAACGTTGGAGAAAAGACATGTGTAAAACAAAGGAGAAACTATGGAGAGACTAGATAATACAACGTTAGTCATTACGCGGGGATTCCCCTAGTGCTAGATAGTCCGCAATAACTCCGTATTATGTAAGAAAAGGAAGAAAAAAGATAATCATGCTCATTTGTAACATTACCCCGTTACTAACCCAATGATTCCATCATTGATCTAATCAACATTCTCCAGACAGATTGTGTTCGCCTTCAGATCCATAGTCGATGTTGTCATAAGGTTCCGGGTAGAAGGAGTTGGGTACTTGCTCCGTGAACAACTTCCCAAACGATTTCTCTAGTACTCTCTTTCGTTCTCTATCTGACCCACTGCTTCGACTGGCCCCACTGTTGGATTGGTTACGAAACAAGTATCCTTTGCGAGATCGTCGAGAAAAGTAATGAAGTCCCTGTCCAGCTTCCAATTCGCCGGATACTGGGGACGTGGTTCTCGTACCGCAAGGTTTTCTTCTACCGTGATAATTTCCATCCTTATCGATGAAGTGGTGCTTATTGGAGTATAAGTGTACTTCGAAGAAGTCAATTTCGATGAAGCAGGTCGGAGGGATGGGGAATCGAAATGGTGGGCATACACTACAGAATCGGTAGTCAGAGGAATTGGCATGTCTGACGTTTCCACAGGCGGTGCATCGAGGTTGGTTGCAGTGAGGAGCCCAATGTCCGTGTCGACCACATCGTTTACAAACATCAAAGGCTCGAGGACTGGTTCGAATGGGGACGTTATGACGATATTTGTTGAAGGCGATTTCGTTCATGTTGGTGGTGATGGCGATGGGAAACGGGCGATTTCTGCTTCCCAGCAGAGATTCGTTAGTCGCAGGGGTAGCCACCGGGATAGCGACTCGATCAAGGATACTGTTGTTGAAATCGTCCAAAGACATTCGGATGGTTTTTCTGCTTCGGGTGTCCTCGTTGCGCATCCATCTGTTAGCTCGTCTATTCCACTTGGCAAAATCCTTAGTGACTTCGCAATCAACTTCTGTAGGATTCTCTGGCAAAGGTATTTGCGGGATGGTTTTGCTGACGAGAGCGGTACCTCGCTCAGCTCGGAAATGATTCTCTGGAGTTTCAGAGGGTGAAGTGACTCGAAAGGACTGTTGAATTGCTTCTCGAGCTACTTCCTCTAGTAACTCTTCAGCTCTTCCCCAGTTCCTGATTGCTTCGGCTTCGGCTTCTGATGGGGAGGATGGAATGTAGATGGGTTCGTCAGGATTATTATCGGTATGAGGAGGTGGAATCGGGATTGGGAAAGGGGAAGAAGTTGGTTCAGTGTCAGGATATTCGGGGAGTTTGTTGAGAGTGAATGGGGTAGGGGTACGATTGTCAAGACGGTCTTGTCCGGGATCACGAACTCCAAGATCAACTAGAAGCCTTGCTAGCTGTTCTTGGCCTTCCATTGTGAGGTGCTGGCATTGGCCCACCTCTTGAGCGAGGTCCTGACATTCCTTGATTACTCCACAGAGTCGCTCGCTCATCTGAAGGTGACTGGTTCGAATGGTCTCGAACCGGTTGATAGTGTCGAGGACGTGGTGGCCTCCGCTAATGGTGTAGCGGATTTCGTTGTGAAAGCCAGGTTCGTGAGTTCGAATGGCCTTGAAAACACGTTGATCGCGTTCGGTGAGGGTGTAAGGGTTGAATCTGGTAGAGGTGGATGGGGAGAAGGTCTTCATGATTGTTGATAGTCGAGTGAGGTTGAATAAAATCTTTTCGAATACAATCTGAATAGACTTTGTACAGTCGATGGAAGTGGTTGTTGTGAGTAGTCGTTGGGGAATGGAGAGAAGAGATTCAATCTTAAGTGTCTTTTATCTAGTTTCTGAATGACCCGGAGTTTCCTTGGAGTTTCTTTGGTGAATGTAGAATGACTTCTCCTCATGTTCTTTCTTGTCTTTTCTCATCGATGGGAATAGGAAGCTTATTTCTCCGAAGATATTCCAAGAACATGGGAAGATATCCATCATCTTCATCATAGAATTCGGTTACCATGATCCATGAGTTTTCTGATGTGGGATAGTCTTTCCACTTAACCAGATAGTGGCGCTTTCTCCTGATCATCTTGTGAGCGATGATTCCTTCGACTTCATACTCCTCTTCTTCATTGATAATTTCCGGAGGAGGTCTGAGATAGTTCGGGCCATGTTCTAAGGTTTCTATGTAGGGAGATAGCAGAGATACGTGGAACACGTTGTGAATCTTCCATTTTTCTGGTAACTTGAGTTGATAGGCAAATGCCGAGATAACCTTAGTTATCGTGAAGGGTCCTTGCCGTTTAGGAGTGATCTTCTTGTTGGTTACTCCTAAATTTAGATTCTTTGCTTCTAGCCAAACCTGATCTCCTTCTTTGAATGGTTTGAACCCCTTGCTGAAGGTTCGTGCTTTCATTTTTGCTGCGGCTAGTTCAGTTGCAGCGATTGCTTCCCTTCTAGCCTTAGTCAGGAGTTCCATTCGTTCGTTCAATGATGGAAGATTGGTTGGTTTGAACGATAAGGGAATTAGAATGGGTTCCTTTCCAGAAGCTAGGTAAAAAGGGGTGGCATTTCGTCCATCAGGTAAATGCGAGTTAAACGATACTTCCATATCGGTGATTAGGTCGCTCCATATCTCTGGGTTATTTGCACAAAAGATTCTTATGTAGGTTTCTACGGTTTGATTCGTCCTTTCTGTTTGACCATCTGTTTGTGGGTGATAGGCAGTAGAGAATCATGTATCAATCTTAAGAATTTTCCCGAACTCTTTCATGACCTGAGAGTGGAATTGTGGTCCACGATCCGATATAGCCGTTTTCCACAAGCCAAATCGTCGGTATACTCCATCATGAAGTAGCTTTGCCGTTCCCATTGCATCAATCGTTTTGGTGCAAGGAGATAAAATTACCCCCTTTGTACAGTCGTGGTCCACAACGACCAATAAAGAATCGAATCTGTTGGATGGAGGAAGATCCGTGATAAAATCATAGGTGATAACATCAAAGGGTCCTGATGTCGAGTTTGGCAGAATTGGTTGTAATGGTGGTACAATAGGATGCGTGTTGGTTTTCATTTGTTGGCATGAGGCACATCCTTTGACATAATTGGAAATCATTGCGTGTAACCCTGGCCACCAATAGTATTGTACTATTGCCGCATGTGTTTTAAAAACTCCCGGGTGGCCTGCTTGTGGTGAATCATGGAATCGACTAATAATTTCTCTTCTCAAAGAAGAGTTTGGTGGAACATATTGCCGATTCTTGTAAAAGATTCCTTCTTCGGTGGCTTTCCAGTCTGACAGGGTGGATCTCATGGGAAAAGGTCCTTTTCCTTTGATTGCTGCTAATGCTTCCGTTACAATGGAATCCTGTTCTGTGGCAATCCGAATTTTCTCCACTAGGTTCATATCGATTTCCCTTACGAACAGTTCTTCCGGTAATAGCGTTAACATGTTTTCCTTTCCTTCTTCAGTGTCAAGATAATGTTGCCGAGTTAGTGGATCTGCTTGAGTCATTTTGGTTCCTGGAGTGTGGACTAATTTCAAATCGAATTGCGATAAGAATAGTCTCCATCGTGCTTGTCTTCTTGTCAATTGCTGCGGGCTTTTGAAATAAGTCAAATTGAGGTGATCAGTAAGCACGGTGGTAGGAAACGTGGATCCTTCAAGGTAGTGTCTCCACATTTTTAGTCCCCTAACTATTCCTAGCAGTTCTCGGTCATAGATGTTATAGTTTTTCTCTGGAGGAGAAAACGATTGAGAAATGTATCCACAAGGGTGCCAGTTACCATTCCCATCTGGTTGTCGAAGTACTGCACCCGTAGCTACCAAGGATGCATCCGTTTCCAATACAAATGGCTTATTCTTGTCAGGCATTTGTAAAACCGGTTGTGAAAGTAATCTCCGTTTGAGTTCTTCAAATGCTTCCTGACATTCTTCAGTCCATTTCCAGGGTTCGTTCTTCTTGGTAAGGTTTACCAATGGCCTAAATATATCTGAAAAGTGTGATACGAATCTTCTGTAGAAATTGCAAAATCCGATAAACGACCTGACTTGTTTAACAGATTTCGGTGTTTCCCAATTTCTGATTCCATTCAATTTCACTGGGTCCATTTCCACTTTTCCGGCTTCAATTACCATTCCCAGAAAGTCTACTTTTGGTTGATCAAATAGGCATTTCTCTGGTTTCAGGAATAGATCATGTTCTCGCAGTCTTTGCAAAACCCGTCTCGTCCTTTCATGATGAATCTTCAAGTCATTCGAAAAGATGAGGAAATCATCCATGTAGATTACTAGCCATCCCTCATCTATCATGTCTTTAAAGATTTCGTTCATCATTGCTTGAAAGGTTGCCGGGGAGTTGCATAATCCAAAAAACATTACCATAGGTTCGAATAATCCGCGATTGGTTTTGAACACCGCTTTCCATTGATCTCCATCTTTAATCAGGATATTATTGTATCCTGATCGGATGTCTCCTTTAGAAAAGATGGTGGCTCCTTGTAATTTGTCCAATAGTTCAGATACCAGTGGGATCGGGTAGCGGTTCTTGATCGTCCATTCGTTGATATACCGATAATCTTGACAGGGTCTAAAGGTGCCATCTTTTTTCCCTACGAAAAAGAATGGTGCCGCTTGAGGAGATTTTGATGGCCGAATATAACCTTTCCTAAGATTCTCTTCCAAGAATGCATCTAATGCTTCCTGTTCCTTAGGAGACATTGGATAAACTTTACAATCTTTTGGAATAAAATCTGCCTTTAGATCAATTGCATGATCATAAGGTCTGGGTTCTGGTAATCGTTCCGAATTCACCTTTTCAAAGATGTCTGTGAAGTCTTGAAGAAATTCTGGGATCATTTCTTCTAACTTTTTCTTGACTTCCTTTTCCTGTTGTTCCTGTGCCATTTTCATTGCCGGGTTTACCTTGAGTTGTATCCACACCGATCTGAGTTTAACCTTTTTCTTATCCTCTGAGACCCAATATTCATGATACCGATGGAAATTGTCTGTGTCCGGTGCCATATCTACTAACATCGATGTTCCTTTATCTTTCATCAAAATTTGTGCCAATCTGATTTGTTTCTTTCTCTCGATGTGTTCTTTGACGTATTGCCTGAGGTTTTTGCTCTGGATTTCCTTTATTCGGTCTTGACTTAAGTGGACTCTTCCTTTTTCCCAATCTATGATTGGATTGAATTGTTTCAACCAAGGAAGTCCAATGATAACTGATTCTTTCCCTATTCCAGTTTGGAACAATTTCTGAGGAATAAGAGAATTGTCGATGTCAAGGGAACATATTGTGTAATCAGTTATTCTTCCTTGATTATTCTCCGTTCCATCAGCATTGAATACCGAAATGGGTTTATTCAGTAATCTTGATGGGAGATCGTGTTTCTTTGCGAAGTCTTTATGAATAAAGATCCCGCCTGCTCCAGAGTCGATTAAGGCTTGGGTTCTGATGATTTTATCTCGCGCTCTCAATGTAATAGGGATTCGAAATGACTGATATTCGGTGTTTGCTACTATTACAGGAGAGAGCGAGATTCCGAGCGATCCACACACCAGTGGTGGTCGCTTCTTTAAAAACCCAAGTCTTCGACATAGAAACCGGCATCATTAAATAGATCGATTGCAGAATCTTTTTCGTCATCGTCCATTGATTGAATTATGGCTCTTATTGCAGCCAACTTGTCCTTCTTTGGTTCCTCGTGTTTAGGGAGTTCTTCGGCAACTTCCTCTATCTTTGCTCCTGCCGCTTCGGTTAATACTTCCCTAACCTGTCTATTGTTATTCCCATTCTGCTTCTTCTTTTGGCAATCTCGTGCCATATGCCCTTTGTCTCCACAATAGAAGCATCTACCTTCCTTCCTGCGTTTGTCTCTTTCTTCATTAGTCAACGCTCTTGTGTTAACCCGATCAACGTCCATTGCGTTGGGGTCTCTTTGCCTAGATTGTCCCTGATTGTGGGACCCATAGTTGTTGTTGTAGAATCGGAAGGTATTTCCTTCTCTGTGGAATGCCGCTCGGCGATTGTTATCGATGGTTGAAGTTCTCTTGATCCACCCTTCCAATGTAGTGGGTAGGATTTCGGTATTGAGGCAGACCAAGAGTAGACTCCGATCAAGTCCTCGCTTGAATAATTCGATCTTCGTGAGTTCTTCTCCGATTCCAGTTCTACTGAGTATATCCAAAAATCTGGATGCATATTGATCCGCCGAAGACCTTCCTTGTTTGAGATTGTAAATCTCATCCCTCGCCTTTTGTTCGATATCCCCTTGTTCAAATTGGGATTTGAACACGGCCATGTACTTTGGCCATTCATTCATTAGCCTATGATCTTCTGCTACTGCTGCATCTATTTCTAATTGGTTGTGGACCCTGGTGACCCATTCTCCCGTTGTTCCGGCTTCAGCCATGAACGATAAGGAGTAAATGATTTTTTGGATTCCAGTTAATCCTACGTTTACCATGAAATACAGATTACAGTGCGCCAGATGATGTCTGACTTGCTCCGGCTTCCCGGTAAATTTCTCGGGCTTGCCCAGCTTGATGGTGGGTGCAGGTGCTGCCATTGGTGCAGTTACAACGGGTGGAGGTGGAGACGGTGGGTTGTTTCCTGGCGGAGTTGGATTGTTTCTCGGAGGAGGCTGTGATACTGCTACTAATGCAGTCTCTGGTTGATTCGGAGGATTCGGACTTGGCGATCTGGTATAAGGGATTCGAGTGTTATTTGCTCTTTCGTAATCAGCTACTGCTTGGTTGAATTCTCCTAGATGATTGGTTCTATTGGTAAAATCAATTACTTGGAGATAATTTCTGTAGCGATCGTGTCTGTATCCTAGAGATCTGTTACTGGGGTTCTGAGCACTCCAATTGTTAAAACTGAGAACTAGTGTCTGGGGTGCTGGTGCTACTGGAGTTGCTGGTCTCGTAGGTTCGGCTTCAATTTCTGAGTCTGAGTCTTGGTTTTGTGGTTCCCGGAAGCTTCTGCTTCCGCTGGGTTGGTTTCTTGGATCCGTAGTTCTTTAGTTGTGGCGCCTACACTAATAATAAGTGGGCGCTTGTGTGTAACTTCGACCTAATGTTAAGGATCGAGCTTAACGTGACTCGTTACTGTGACTGTGATGTAACTGTGACTATGATCTTCGACTTAAGTAATTCAGATGACTAAGACTTGATTGCAAATCAAGACTTAGTATCGAGCTGAGACTCAAAGTACTCAGACAGACTATGAAACTTAACAAGTCTATTGCTAAGCTAGGAGGAAACAGGAGGTCGAAGTTAAGACTCCAACTTAGCTAAAGTACAGGTATTTATACATCTGCCTTAGTCTGATAAAATGCGAGAATATCGTCCAGGTGTAAGGAGTAACTATGGATAAATAGAAGGAGAAACTTCGGGGAAACCTAGGAGAAACGTTGGAGAAAAGACATGTGTAAAACAAAGGAGAAACTATGGAGAGACTAGATAATACAACGTTAGTCATTACGCGGGGATTCCCCTAGTGCTAGATAGTCCGCAATAACTCTGTATTATGTAAGAAAAGGAAGAAAAAAGATAATCGTGCTCATTTGTAACATCAACCAAAATAAAAATGTACCTTCGCAATTGCATCAGCAATCTCATTCAAATAAAAAACCGTGCCACTTCTGGAGGTATACTTTCGGGTGGGATCACCAAGCAAACCGCGGATGTCATCCTCGCACTTTTTCATCGAATACAAAGAGGGGACATTCTAAGCACCCATGTCCTTCGCCCATTCCAATACTGCTTGTTTTTGATGGTCAGAGAATTGTAGTCATGGCGAATTGAGTAGCGTGTTTGTGAGAAATTTTTGTCGAGCAGTGTGAGCATAAATCGCATTGAGATCTCGTAAACGTACCCCCATTGATGGCCATGGATATGTTGCACATTCTGGAGGTGGAATATGGTGTGGGACATTCTCCTTCAATCGCTCTGTAATACAACCAGACACGATGAGTGATATGGCGCCAGATAGAATATGAAGAGATTAAACTGACCGTGGAATGTCTCCGAGTGAACAAATCCATCATTGTCTGAGGGTGTTGCAAATTCCACGCCAGACGTTGACCGAGAATAACTTGCCTTCGCAGTTGGAATAGTATCTTCTCTTGCAGCAGTCTGCATCTCTGCGAACCAGTCAGCTTGTGAGGGAAGGTAATTGACATTTGCTTGTGCCTGCAGTCCTTCTGAAAGAGTTTCTTGCTTAGATTCTTCAATTTCTTCTTCCAAAGATGAAGGATCATGGT
The DNA here is from genome assembly GCA_022606235.1 of Abortiporus biennis. NCBI lineage: Eukaryota > Fungi > Basidiomycota > Agaricomycetes > Polyporales > Podoscyphaceae > Abortiporus > Abortiporus biennis. Next base: position 538,615 of record JABYQP010000003.1, on the reverse strand, counting down.
CCAAATGAATGATGCGATCCCCAGTGCGCCACTTCCAGAGATCACCGAGAGCGTGCAGCTCCAAGTCTTCATCCCCCATGTCAGAGTCAGAATTGCTCGCAGTCTCATCTTCAGATAGAGTTAAGCAGTTGGGGTCTTGAATCATGCTATCAGAGCCACCAAGGGTTGTATCATTTTCCGACTTTTCTAGTTGTTGAAATGTAGAAGTTGAGGGTTCCGAATCATTATGATGTGAATCGAGATGCTTCTGTTGATTATGGAAAGCATGGAGTTTGTTTTGGTACTGCTGTGATTTGACGTGTCCATCCAAGTAGCAGCTCCTGAAAGATATCTTTTGATGATTTCTCTTGGGACAGATGTTGCATACAAGATACTTTCATTGTTTATCAACAAAAGATATTCCTACAATCCAAATCATTGATGAGTATGAATATTGCATGAAAAATATTAAAAGTAGTGAATAACTCACCTTCTGGAAGTTTGAGCACATTCTTTGGCATTATCGATGCGTTTATTTGGTGGTTTTCAGAATGCAAAGACTTTGGTATCTCATTTCAGAGGCATGTGATCGTGTTTATGCCACCAAACAGATACAAACAAATTTCTATTGTTGCCAACCAATCAAGTCTGTCTCCAACCTTCACTGTGCTTCAAGGTCCATGGCCTGAAATGCTGCAACGACCACTTTCACCTTTGCCAATCTCCTCCAGAAATCCGAAAAATCGTCTTCGCTTCAACCGTTCCAGCTTACCATCAACTTTGAAGGTGAATTACCCCCGGGAATACCTCATCGCAGTATTGTAAGCAGTAAAGTGTCGTCCTTTGCTCTATCATAATACTGAATTCAATAAACCATAGCCATTGAATATAGCGATATCTCTCCCTCCAGAATTTGGTAACTTCATCTGCCCTGTCATCCTCCCCACACCCCTCGCGCCGTTTCATCCATTATCAACGGTGGAATTCCTAGAAGAGCGGGAGGTGGTAAGTCATTCTTCATGTTCTTAGAACGTCACAACTATCCTAACGAAAATTGCAGACCAACTCCGAAGACCAAGATTATATTCAGTTCCTCCCCCTTCCTTCATCATTTCAGATATCCAGTCGCGACTCATGGTTGTATCTTGTGTCAGACATTTCCAATTGGCTCAATACGGTCATAGACAACACCACAGCTCCTGAATGGAAGTGGGGTTTAGAAGCTTACTGGATGGCCTTCATTGCTGCATATCCGAAGTATCCTGAAGGGAGATGGGACTGTTGGGATGCTAGGATTGGTCCGGAGTCTAAGTTTGTTGATGAATGGGCAAATAGTGAGGATTACCCTGATCATGGTGCAGCAGCCTTCTGCCCTGAAGAGGACAATAAGCCGTGTCTAGTCTGTGTTTCGGTTCGGGTGAAGATCTGGATCAAATTCAAGCAGTTTATGTCTCTGTATTACCCTCATCCTATCATTCAACCCTCCTAAAGGATGTGTTCATTTTGTATACCCTCGTTGATTTTGTGTACTTGCTTTCAGAATGCTATCAGATGTACTTATACTGTTAACTCCATGCTCTTGTGAGAATATGACACTGTTCCGATTCTGACCATACATCCTTTCCCCTCCGACGTTGTAGATTCTAATTGACTTGCAAAAGTACTGGATTGAAACAAATTTACTATAGAAATGACAGTGCGGTGCTGAGCAAGGGTTGAAAGGAGGCAATGTCAACATTGATTTTCAATCACCAACAAACATCGCAATAGAAACATCTATTGGGCAACTAACACGTTCACAGGCGTGATATCTATTCAACTCACATGTCAATGTTTCCTCGACCTTGAACTGACCTTGGGGATCAAACATCGCTTCTAACTCAAGTTCTAGATCGTCGATGATATGTTAAACAATACTATTTGGTACATCTCTGATCTACCTTGATTCAATCCTGACCCAGTATCACAGCGAAGTTATCCGGCAAAGGTTACTTGATCAAACAGGCTGATTTGGCCGTGTACCAGACCTAACCCGAAAACCTAACGGGTAACCTAGACTCCCATCAGGTTAGCCCATTGGGACACGTGGGTTAGTCGGAAACAGAAACGCTCTCGAGTAGTCAACCGGTCCTTGCAAACACACCAGTCCTTGCAAACACACCGGTCCTTGCAAACAGGTTCCCAGGGTGCGACTGACTGGAGTTTTGCACTGATCTTTTGCAGATAGAAGCTTTGCATGGCTTCCTTTATATCATTGTATTTTTTCCCAATTTTTCTCCCTGAACATTTGGTCACCAGCTGAGGTCAAAAATTGAACGTTTGTCGGGCGCTTAGCCGGAGTTTCAATTGCTTGTTTTGAGGATTTCTTTGCTCTTACTAGAGAAGAAAATGTGAAAATATTCCCGGGATATCTACACAGTATGCTCAAAGTATAAGCGTACTTGCTCTATGGTAAAAGACCACCGAGATTGAGGAGGAATTTAGTGCATCGAACTGAAAGTAAAAAGTGGGAAATCACGTGACCGGAACTCTCTGATTTTTATTTCTCTTCACTCTCAGCGAGAATGTCTCTGTTTTAGGTGGTGGTAATGGCGAATATCTGTAGATGTAGAGTGGTTTGTGAATAAGTCGAACTCGAGGCATTGTCTACTTGAATATGATTTGAACCTCACAGGAGCTCAATGGGCGCCAATTCCCATGTGCATTGCACATGCTTTGCAAGGACTGGTTGGCGGTTGACTATAATTTCTTTCGACGATTTCTTGTGAGCAGCACACACGATCCTTTGATCTCAATCGCAGTCAGAAGGACGAAACCTATTTGATCTCAAATATCACTAAATACAGAAGAAAACCCACATCCCATACCCCCAGATCTGCGCAGATAACTTTCGCTTGCAAGGACCGGTTGACGACTCTATATGACCCCCTCGAAAGCCAGCTCAAATTAATACTTACCTCGGCCCGGTAGAATCACAATGCAGAAGACGCTTCACTTATCCTCTTTTCGTCCTACACTCCGCTTATTCAAGAATACCTTCAAGCTGAAGCGGTGGGTAGGTGGTTATGGCAAACCTCGCAAGTTTCCAACAGACGGTTTCAGGATCGTCCCCACAACCGAGCTGCTCGAAGAAGAAAAATGGCCATGGTATACTCCACAATCATTCTATCTAGTTAACATTGGCGACGTTTTTCGTTCAAAGTATCAAGTCTTGTATAAACTTGGATATGGTACCACTTCTACCGTATGGATGTGTCGCGACCTCAGGCAAGTTTATACTTGCGTCTAGAAATCATGGTCCTGACGATATTGAGCTACTAGCTCGAATAAATATGTTTCCATGAAATCTATGGTATCTGACTACCCTTCTGCTGAACGGGAATTGAAGGCCCAGAACATGTTATCCAAAGCTTTCAAATTCAGCAAATCGACAGGAAGACTCTATGTTCGTCATGCTCTGGACCATTTCGAGGTGTGCCATGCAGGACGGGATTTTCAATTCCTTATATATGAACCATTGGGCTATTCCCTCAAATACTTTTTGGATGTTACCTCGGGAGATTTTATCTTCAACTATACCGCGCACTTAGCCTTCGATATGCTTCGTGCCCTTGATTATCTTCATACAGAGGCGAAGATCGTGCATACTGGTGCGTGGTCGAGTATATTATAATGCCGTAGCAATTCATAATTGTTCATATTGTATTCTTAAGATCTACAGAAAACAGATATTCTTCTTCGTATTCAAAACCCCCAAGTCTTGAAGGACGCCGAAGAATTTGAGTTTACCCACCCTAGTGCACGAAAAGTGACATCCCAAGCTACTATCGTAAAATCATACACGGATTTACCTGGAGAAGTTGAAGATTGGATAGGAGAGCAAAGTTTACCGACACTATGTGACTTTGGAGAAGCAAGGACGGGTCAGGACTCGTACACAGGGCTCATTCAACCAGCGAGTTTTCGTGCGCCGGAAGTATTTTTGCGTTTACCATGGAGTACGCCAGTTGATATATGGAGTCTTGGATGCACGGTCCGTTTCATGAATTATTCGATTATTTTCATGACTCGAGCTTGATTTCCACAGATTTGGGATACGCTACTTCAACGTCCACTATTCGTTCGAGAGCGGCCAACTAGGGAGTCAAATTCAGACGTAGCCAGCACTGATGATATCAACCATCTTGCGCAAATGGTCGCATTGCTCGGTCCACCTCCCGCTAAATTGTTGGCCGATGCTGGACCTCGAGCTCTGGAGTTTTTCAATGAAGAGGTATTGTCAAAGGCAAAGTTCCCGACTACACCTTTGAGACTCTTCTCGATTCGTCTCTGCAACGTATCGAATATGACATGGCCCCAGAACAGAAGAAAACTTTCCTTTGTTTCATGCGCAAGACGTTGACATGGGATCAGCAAGAACGAGCTACTGCTGCCGATTTATTAAGCGATCCTTGGGTCATTTCATTTGGATAATACGTTATTTCTGTATAATATGTGGTGCAGTTTGTCCCAATACTAGTACTTCCGTATAGTTATTAGTTATCCTGACATTTTTGGGCTGTCATAATCATATCTCATAGTCACCTCACTAGGTACTAGTGCTTCAGAGCGATTCCATACATTGCACGAGTACGTAGCACGACTGCCTACTTTGACATACAGCATTTTAAGTTGTTATACATGACATCCTGATCTCCTTCTTCCGAATAAAGTACTGCCTAAGAGACAATATTGTAGTCGTCTTAGGGCTTAGCCACTTCTTTGCCGCCAAGCTCAGCATAAAGAACATCATGTTCGGTAGGACTGGTCTGACTTATTCTTTCCTTCTTGAAATGGTCCGAAATGAGGAATGCAACATCTAAAACAATTGTGATTAGAATATGTTGAACAAATATAGACGAAGAAGAAGACTATTCACCGAGCGACTGCTCAAAGTTCAATCTAGGATCGCAGAATGACTGAAAGATTGGGATGTCAGTGCACAGCCTCGACGGAGAGGTAGAAGAATGAGATATCGTGGACGTCGATTACAACAACGTCAAATCCTGGGATGTCACATACCTGATATCGTAACCCAAGTTGTTCCTCACTGAGCTCCATGCTTCCGCCTAAACATTCCGTAACACTGAACCCTTCTTCATTGAGTTCGCCTGTGAATTCTAAGCTGACACCCCCCAATCGCGAGTTATGTTCCATATGGATACGAATACATGAGTTGAGTTCGCTAATAATCGTTCCGAAATTCCGAGTCTTGAGGCCAGTTGAAGACGTCAATGTACTACAAGAATTTCTGAATCAGAAAATAGGAGTTAACAACATAGTTTGTAGGGCACGTACTTTCCGTGCATAGGATCACAGATCCAAATAACGGGGTGCTTCGAGTCCTGGACAGCACTGATATGTCCTGGTAGGTACTGTTCAACCTATATTCGTAATCAAGTCGTGGCACTGATTAACTGGCAATGATCGTAAAATAGACATTATTCACTTACTTTGCTTGCCCCATATCGACTGATCAATGTTACTCTTCCGCTTTCCCTGTCAGGATTTACAACTGTATTGTAACATGATCAGTCATTGACTATCCCGATAGGAAGTGAGGCACTTACTGTCCAAAAGCCTCACTAATTCGGAGGCATTCATGCTCGGACCGACTTTGACACCTATAGGGTTTCTGATACCCCTAAAGTATTCGACATGAGCACCGGTAAGTTGCCTCGTTCGATCTCCAATCCATATGAAATGAGCAGAGGTGTTGTAGAAGGCCTTTGGTCCAGAGTGTTTATTGGAAGCGTTAGTCTCGAACTTGGTATGTTGTCCTTGTCCAGCTTTGGCTGAGGAAGGGAGAAGCGACGCAGGAAGAGCGAATTCACGAGTCATTGCTTCTTCGTATTCCAACATCAGACCCTCGTGACTGTGCACAATGATAGATGTTAGCCTGCGTCGTGAAAACCTCGTTCTCCACTTACCTAGTGTAAAAGTCGACTTCTCCGAGTACTCCTCTGCCTCCTCCATGTTCGTAGGGTTGACTGTCCAGACCAAAACCTATAGTTTTAGTGAATCCGAGAGCATCAGATAGACCTTCCGTGATGCGTTCAAACTCTTTTCTGAATGATTAATGAGAATTAGAAGGTATTTGAATGATCTTAAATGATGCTAGCGCACCTTAACGCGGGGGAACGAACATGAGATAATGACCAGTCTCTTGGATGGTGCAGAGAGGCAAAACCAGAAGTCAGTAGTCCTCGTACATAGTTCAATGTTGTAGTAGAGTGGAAGTAAGCGCTATACGAGGGTATTAGCCTCCTAACACAGGTTTAAAAGAAGAGCACTGTATACCTGAGTAGTCTCTCTGGATCTGGGTTACGATCGTCCGGATCAAGTCTGTCAAGCTAGGTCAATGGGTGCTGCGAAAAACCCTTGCGGAATTGGAACCAACCCGTTGACGTTATCACCGCTACAAGGATAACATATGAATATCATATACCAGCAGAAAGGCAACAGACATACCGGAAACTGAGTACTTCTCGATCCCCGATCTTCTCGGTGGGGCTGCTTCGAGGTTTAGCATACTGACCTGCGATACGCCCAATTCTGACCTTGATAATAGGACATTGTAAATCAAAATTCGGTCACGTCCGTAATTGCAGGGAACGCACGATAGGTAACCGTGCACCCCAAATGAGAATTAAAGAGAATGAGAGGATTAATCCAATCTTCGCTGAGATATTTTCCTGGTATAATTTTAAGTCAATCATAATCGTATCGCGGTGGTACAAATGGCAACTCACCTGTGTGCATGCGTCGAAACTCTCAGCGCAATCACCGGCGTGAAGCAAGAATGCTTCGTTCCGTTGTACGAGACTTAGTTGATGACGAAGCCTTTCTACCTTTCGGCGTCCATAGCTCTCAGTATAACGCAACATTTATCCGTAAATGAGCTCACCTCAGAAGGAGTAACAAGTGGTGGTAATGAGCGAATCTTGTTCAGTACTCTGTGCATTTGCGAGGTCAGAAACACGAAAAGACGTCCGATTGTGATTATTTCACACCTTTCGAGATGATCCCGGTCAGGATACACGACGTCCTATCCTTTCAATCAAAATAAACAAGATAGCCTCAAATGAGCCTGCCAACACTTACCTGAGCTGCAGGTTTTTCTCTCCACGAGGTTGGAGACCAATCCTCCATTTTATGGATCTGTAAGGTGCAAGTTTTTGACGTCGTCTATGTTTCTAAACAATTCCTATAGATCACGTACTGTGTATGTTTCTTCTGACTAGAGCTTGGAAGATGGTGGAGAGACTGTCCGAGCTTGAGCCTCACACATTTCGATCTAATCTTGGTTATGTAATTTGGTTTTATTCAACTTGTGATAAAGTTGTAACTTGATTTTTTCTCTCTTAAGCTTCCTCCGGACGAGGAGACCTCTGTCATTACACTCTTGTTCTTCCAGTTGCTGGGGTGGAGTACTTATACCACATTATACCTTCAATTAATTCATCCCAAGTTTATGAATTTTTTTCTGAGACTTAATTGCCTCGGACCCGTCTTGACTCGACTCCCCACGCGTGCTTTTTCTCCTTCTTATCTTTATTATCTATCTTATTCGACCGCAAAGCAATCCAAGACTGTAACGAAAATGGGCAAGAACAAGAAAAAACAAACTCCAGGAGAAGATCATCTCATTCTTCCGCTTCACCCTTCTCGTTCAACGTCTCCAAGTCCTCATCCATCCTCAGCTCTAGTTGTGGATACCCATACCCATCTTCTATCGACATTTGAAGCCTATCGTAAAGCCTACAAGCCAGGAAAGTATGAGACAGTATGGGACTTTGCAAGGGCGATGTATGACGGACATTCCATCGAGGCTATCATAGACGTCTGGTGCGAGGCTCCCATTCGGAAGAAAGAGTGGAAGGAAATCGCAGATTCAGCCATTGATGCAGAGAGACGGAAAAAAGACTGGGGAGGACTGGAGTATTGGTTCGTAATGGGTGCGTAGAGTCATACAGATATGCAGAACGAGTGCTTGATCAAGTATGCAGGTGTCCACCCGTAAGTAGATCTCCGATACAGCTCAAATTTCAATGAGTTGTTTCACCTTTACAGGCACGAAGCAAACCTATATACAGATGAAGTCGAACAAGACATGTAGGTCAATCATCCCTTCGTCCAGATCTCCCACTTACATTCAGCATCTAGTCTGGAAGCTATGGCACATCCTCGATGTGTCGGTTGGGGTGAAATAGGACTTGATTACCATTACGATAATTCCCCCCGGGAAGTGCAGCAACAAGTTTTCATTCGACAACTTCGACATGCGGTTCGGCTGGGGAAGTCTCTTACAATTCATACTAGAGAAGCAGAAGAAGATACCGAAAGGATATTGAAAGCAGAGGTTCCTAAAGATCATAGAGTACGTCTACTGTGCCGTTGAATGTTCTCGTCACTTACACTATTCATAGATACATATTCACTGCTTCACCGACTCTGCGGAGTGGGCTCAACGTATGCAAGCTCATTTCCCGAATCTTTTCATCGGTATCACAGGTATGTCTCTCGCCTTTCGCTCAAAGATCTGAACTCTCAATCCCTCATAGGCGTTATAACATATACCACGAATATGAATACCTCTGCTGTGGTTCGCGATATGATCAATACCTCCTCCAAACTCAGAATTCTTCTGGAAACTGATGCACCGTTCATGACACCTTCGAATCTCTACAATCACCTCACTGATCCAGGAATCAAAGGCATGCGGCTGCCTCTGTGTCACAGCGCCATGATTCCATGGGTCGCAGAGTTTGTCGCAAATGTGGCCAACGATTCACTTGCTGCCATCTCCCCTGAATTTGGTGATGTGTGGAGTGTCGACAAGATTATCAAGACTGCAAGAGATAATGCAAAAATTGTCTATGGCGTATAGCATCGCTGCTCAAGATATATTGTATTATGCAGATGCTAGACTTTCTCTCATAATGAATAGACTCACGGTACAACCCACCTCGAGGGCATATTGCGCTCAACCTTCTGATCAGGAATCGAACATTCAACTCGAGCTGTAATTGAGCTGTAACCCTACTCGCAGTCGTAAGTAAACAATAGGACCCTCGTTTACGGTCGAGCAAACCAAGAGCAAATTCCAGTAAGGATCCGGTACTTCTGAATCAACATTGCTATCCGACTCGTTAACTTGGAGATGCGAATTTGATTAAGTTGATTTATCACATCAACCAGGCCAATGCAATGCCATCGCTGCGACGAAAATTTTCAGGAATTGGTTGAATGCGGACTTGACGTGCTCAACATTCAACTTTCACTGACAGGGATCATGCATACTTATGTTTAGCCAACGGTTGAAACATCCGGTAAGCGTATTCCACTTTTTTCGGCCTGTGCGCTCACACATAATTTGTTTAGTAGCTTTCACAGCCTCCATGATCATCAGCTTTTGATTGTACTTATCAATGATGCAATGTCGTCCGTAAGTACTATCATCCGAGGGCTCGGTGTAAGTATACTCATTGCATGCTATTGACATAATAAGACAGGTGTCGCAGAATCCGCGACTTTTGAATATTTGACTTAAAAGGCTAATTGAAAGTTGAAGCTCGAAGCTGAGAGCATGAACGCGAAGAAACCGTACATATCCCACTAGAGATAGGAGTACTCTACACGGAGCGCATCAAGCTTCGCATCATATCAACATTGCTACAGTGGCCTACCGTTGGCCTACCGACATCTTTTCAATTTGGAAAATCAACAATGCGAAATTCGTGCACTCCGTAGACTTCGCACATGCCTGATGCTGTACGCCATGAAGCCATTTTAGGTCGTTCGGATTGTTTGTTGGAGGGAAAATCTTTGGGCAGATTCACACCACCAATTTTTGCATCGATGGGAGTGATGCAAAGGTGGCCACGACCAGCCACGACCACATGATACATACCTCACACGACGTATAAAAGGTCAAGGAAAGCAACGGTCAATCTTCAGCAGAGCTCAAAGTTCTCCTCCACTACTTCTTTCTTCTCATACAGTTCGGTGCTGGACGGTGAGCATCCCCCCTGCAGTCTACACCTTTGGAGTTGTCCAACTGACAACATGTTTTTCTTCTCGCAGCCTACTGTCTAATTTTCTTCACGACTTCACGACCAAATTCGAAGCTCAAGTTCCAACTCTTTTCGAGTCTAATCTAATCCATTCATCATGCGTTTCTCATTCGCTGCCCTCACTTTCCTCGCTGCTGCTGTGTCTTCCGTTATGGCATACCCTGTCAACGAAGCACGCGGTTATTCTTACGATGAGCTCGTAGCTCGTGATGCCTTGTAAGTCTCATTTTTTCGCAGTTCATGCTAATGTTAGCATACTCATGTGGTTTGTTTAGTTTGTCGGAGCTTGCTGCTCGGGGATATGGATACGATGACGTTGAGAACTTGTACCGTCGTATGCTTCATGTTGACTTCAGCAAGTCAGCGAAGAAGGATATCAAGAAGATGGGATCAAACCATCTTGGACACACTGAAGCAGACCGAACTGCTGCGCACCACGCTATGGTGCATGATTACCACAGTAAAAACGTACCTCATGCTGATCATGCTGTTGTTCTGTAGGTTTTTGATTCTTCCGAATTGGTTTCATTGAGACTGATCTCACTTTCTTTCTCTTTCTCAGCCACGGTGCTCACAAGGGAGGATCTGATCCCCATGAGCCTGAACATTTCGGTACTGTCTTCATGAAAGACGGACACGTTATTCCCAAGGATGCGGAGCACAGGGCTCACCACATTTACACTGGTCACTAAAGAGATATGTATCGGTCTAAAAATATCATTAGTAACTGTGTATGATACCCTGTACTCTACTCGAATCGAGTTTAATTTGGACGTGTTGTCTCTTTTCTTTGAATTTTGGGAGGCATTGCCATTGGTGTGATCAATCATAAGTTTCTGTGGTACCATTCACAGCTACAGAGCTAGTGTTCACGGTGAGACACCTACTCTCAGGGAAGATATAATGTATGGAAATGATAATCTGCAACCTTGAGTACACGCCCCAAGAAGTTAGCCAAGATACAATGTTTATAAATCGCAACGATACATCGATACAGTAATCTGAGAGCATCAACACACAAAAAAATGAAAATCTACATCCCGAAGTTTGCAAGTCTCTTCATAACCTCCTCAAGACGCTCTTTCTTCATCTTGTAAACCTTCCTATCTCTAGCAACTTGTTCGTCCTCAGCAAGATACATCGCAGCTCGTTCACCAATATCTCCACTTCCAACAGAAAGTCCTCCAATCAACGCAGCTTGAATTTCTTTCTGAATCCTATGAAGGAAATCGTGATCGATGATTCTTGGAATGTTGTCGATGAAACGCTAGTGAAAATGATTTAAAAAAATCGGAGTAGGCTTCGAGTGAAAAAATGGATTCAAGTATACGCATGGAAGATGACTGACCTTGTATGTGACGTGGAAATAAGCAGCGGTTTCGGCCATGACAATGAGTTCTTCTTCATGGGACGAGATACTTGGAAGTTTGAAAAGATCTGCCATTGTCAACCCTTCGAATAAAGGGCCGAGCCTAGTAAGAGCCGTTATAGCCTCTGACATGGCTTCGCTCGCAATATCTTGTGGCTTTATCAATACAAACGAATGAAAAAGATCGATTAGGACCATGATCAATATGGATAGTTAAGTGAATAAACAAGAGTCAGACTCACCGAACGAGCTTGCTTATACTTTGCCAAATATTTCTCTCTATAAATCGAAAAATAATGATCATTCAACGTAAACGGAGGATCCTCCAATTCCAACATCCAATTGATCCTCTTCTGAGTTTTCTCTCTTGCACGTTCAACTTGTTCTTCAACAATACTAAGAACATTGAACCAAAGTCCGCTTGATTTGATTTGACCAAAATGGCATTCGACCGATTTCTTCAATTCTTCTAATGTTGCGGTATAGATGGTGTCGAAACATTCTTGACAATATGGATCCCATTCCGATGTAAAGTTTTTGATAAGTGAAGCTTTGACGCGGAAAGGAACGTTGTATGGTAATTCTCGAGTGAGTGATCTTTCATGGGGGCGCAAGTATCAGTAGTAGAAACAGGGAAACCGATAGAAGGGATTGGCTGGAAATACGAGTACATACCGCTCGATATGCGCCTTGACATCATTGATATACAAAGGATACGAAGACATGGATTGTTCATGACCATCCTCTTCAATATCCACTCTATGATTACCATTATCATCAGAAATCAAAGGGTCTGTAGGACTAGTAAAAGGTCTAAAATCCGGAGCCGTTCGGCGAATATTAAGTTTGAACTTGGAATATGCGGGTCGACAGTTTTGAAGCAATCGTTCATAGGATTCGACACCTTTAACCAGGGAGCCTACTTCAGCGGAGAAACCTGTGATGAGCCTTAATAGCTCAGTAGCAGGGTTTTCCGATGGAGGAGGAGGCAGGTGTTCCATTGACTCCTTGACTTCTTGTAGAGAGTCCTTTGACTTTTGACGAAGGAAAGGTAGCCTTTCAAGAGTCATGAGATTAGGTTGTTTTATCGATGTTGGATGATAAGTTATGGCTTACGATTGGTTGATGATGCCACCCAAAAGCTTGCTGAGCTCCTTCGTGAGGTTCACAGTTCCCATACGACTTTGAAGGTTCTTCTTGTCTTTCCATGGGTGTTGAGTTTGGAAATATTCCACTTCACGTCTCCTGGCGTCGATGAAGCTAACGTGTTCTTCCAATTCTTTCGGAGAAGGTTGTTTGGTAACAAAATATCCATCTGAGAGAAAGAAGGATTCAATTGGGATGCACGAAATGATTTGAGAAGGCCCTATGGTTAACTCACGTTTAAGAATATGACTCGCGCCTTCGAGAACCCTGATCCACGCATGCTCTTCGCCGTGTTGGAGTGTGTCTGGCTTCGTAAGCACACCTTTCCAACATGTATTAGTCGAGGTTCCTGAATTGAACCACCTGAGTATAACACACCTATTGTGCGCAATCCTTGTGGGTCTTCCTTACGCGCAAGATCAGCAGCAGCTTGATTATCGATGTCGTCTAACATTCTATGCATTAGTGTGTAAGAATAAAGACAGCGAGATGAGACGACGAACCTCTCATGGTGATCGTCAGCAGGATCAACGTGTCACCTTTGATGTGGTCTTCGACCATTTTACGAACAGCCGTGATGTTGTTCCGATCTTCTCCTGGTGCTACGTTCTGGATGATACCTGAGAAGGAGAAAGATCAGTATGAGTAGCACGTACACTTGTTGAGACATACCCGGAAGGTCTATGAAGGATAGGTCGGTAACATCGGGTCCAGATATGTCCAAACAAACAACATTCGAGGAGAATTGGAGTTGAGAAGTTGACCCCAAAGGTAGCTCGCCATGAGCAAGAGTGGAAGTATCAAAATCGACAAATCGACTAGACTGAACACTTGGGTTTAAGATCGCAAGTTGCGCTCGGCGAAGCATTTCCTCGAGTTCTGTTTTATCTTGCAAAACAGGACCAAACTTCACTTCTCTTCCATGAACGACGTTTCCATGCTGATCAGTTTCGCAACGAAGCAGTACTTGGCATTTCCATTCGGTGAGCGCATATGTAAGTCGGCATTCCATAGGGCATCTATGCGAGAGTTGGAAGCGTCAGTCCTCTCAGAACAATTAGAGCTAATTACCTAGTGCATGTTCCGCTCGCTCGAGGTACATTGATCTAGTAATATTTTAGCAGTCTGAGTCAGATTGTGGAATGACAATAAGAATGAAATCGATGCTCACACCGCTGATAGCTTCAACCAAAGAACTCTGGGTGGAATAGATGGAAGTAGTTAGCGATTTGAAACTAAAGGCTATTGCACTGGACATACTTTTCCTGCACTTTGATTACCAATAACTGCTATTCGCGGTAGGTCAAAATCCGCTTGAGCACTTCGGAAGAGAAGTATAAGAAAACTATCGAGAGGAATCGACGAAAATGATTTACTCACCCGAGTGCCCTCAGAGCTGTGATCAGATTTATCAACCTTCGCGTTCGACTGGCATACTCGGAATCGGAAATTCCAATCGCTGGAGAATTCGAGCAGTCCGACGAGGAATCATCCATGATCATACCTTTGACTTTGCTGCTGATAGAAGTTAGCATAACCCATAATGATAAAAAATCTTTCAGATTGAACGCACTGAGATGGATGTGGGGGAAAGCAGGGTTAAGAATTGAAGTTACGATGAAAGCAGTGAAGGGGCTTTATAGAGCGTATGAAATACAAGGACACGCCACCACAAGGTATTACTTGAACCTAATATACACGAGGCTTGTGTCAGGTTGGTTGTACTTTATTTGGAACGAACGAATTAAAAAATTACGGGGTTCTCATACTGAAATAGTGTCGATATGAAAGTGACTGTCAGATGCGAGGGAAACTCACCTCAGGTAAAGAACCTATGTGTGTACCAGGGGTTCCTAGTAGTGAGATGGCCCGATTTTCTCGAAAGCGGCTTTACTTTGGATACTTGAAGCTTAAAAATTTGGTCAAGATCGCAACTGATTGTCCGGGGATACTTACAACGTGGCCTGAGAATCATGGTCTGAGTGAAGAACTTCCACACGACTGCTCGTTTTAGACACATGATCCCAGGAGATGTCTGGAGATATACGCTAGTACTAGCCGGGGACTGCTTTCCGGGTCTAGCGTACTTCGAAGTAGGTTATAGAGGTTAACGTTAGTATGAACAATTTCCTTGGTCGTGTCTAAGAGTCTCAGGCTTTCTGGGTACACGTTTCCATTAGTACGACAAGCAGCGGAGTACCGAGATTATTAACCCTCACCGACGGATGGTGCATGATGAGTTGATGTATAATACGAAGAGGCCGTAGCATGAGAAATAAGTAAAGAGGCAAATGTTTTTGAATGAAACAATTTTGAAAAGCCGACGGTCGTTACCATCAGCAGCCTGAGTTTGGCGTTGAATAGAAGGGTTCCGAATTTGGATTGATGCTTAGTCAGCTCAGCGACCTTGTTTCGCGAGCTCTGCTCGCGTGTGTTGGCTTCCACCGTTCAACCTCGTCTTCGACAACAACTTCAACGACACCACAACGACGACGCCGACGACTATCCCATCATTGAGGCCTTCAGGCACCTTCTACGTCTCACCGCATGAGCGTTCTAGATCAGAGCGCCCAACGAGGTACGTGGTCAACTCGATCCCCTCAAACAAAGCTAACAAAGGTTCGCTTAATTTAGATTCTACAGAGAATTGGGACGATGACTTTGAGTTCAACCCGGCTCATCATGAAAGTCACGAAAAGCAGCCTGAAGCTACACGTAGATCGACTACAAGTACTCAGTTCAACGAAGATTGGGATGATGATCAAATCGCGCCTCTCACCAAGGACAAGAAAAACACAATAACCCCGGATTCTTCGCTCCAACATTGGGCTGAACCTGGTCCTTCAACACCTTCACGACGTGTAGTTGCACATACAGAGAACTGGGATGACGATTTCCAGGACAAGTCGGACTCACCTCTTCGTCAACACAGCACAGAAGTTTCTCCTCGTTCTCGCAGGACGCGTGTGCGACCTGCAGTGCCAGAACCGGAGAATTGGGATGACGAGTTCGAGATCGGTGATAGGAAGGTTGGGTCACCGTCAGGCAAAAGCACGAGGTGGGAATCTTCATCTTCTTCCGACGAAGAATTCGGATTTGCAGAGAGGGAAGATGATCGTACTGTCACTTCGCGTTCAAGACGTCCCGGGACATCGTCTTCGCATGGATTGGGTGATACACCACCACCTCCTGTACCTCCAATACCCTCTTCCTTTCTGGGTTCTAATGGTGAACCTGGTCCATTTCCTCGATCTCCGACTGCATCTGTCTTCTCTGTCCCCCACTCTTCAACAACAGGAGGACGCGATTCCGTTGCATATTCATATGGCTCTACCGCTCATTTAGCACTTCGACCCACTACGTCAGGTAGTTCGTTTAGTGCACTCCCTCCTAGTCCTCCAATTCATCGAGAGCGCCGTCGGCTTCGCAAGAAGTCTCGTCCCCCTAGGGTTGACGATAATATCTATGAGCTTGTCGAACCCTCCGCCCCATCACGTCGACCCGTCACGCCAGAACGACCTCGTTCACCACCACCTGTTGACATATCCCATTCTGACAACCAAGATTCTTCTGATCCTCCCCCCACCTCTCCTCCAACTCGTAACTCCCTCGTTTCTCGTATTGGTTCAGTCGGCAAGAAATGGGGAGCGGCCAGAAAGAAACGACTAAGTACTGGTCCCACCGAAGTCACTCTTCAGGAGCAACAAGACGCCACTCCTCGTGCCTCTGGACCAGGTTCCCCTTCTACCCGGGCTAGCTGGTTTTTTCGTCATGGTGGCGGGCTAGGATCCGGGTCGGGTTCTCCACCGAGTCGCGTAGCGGCCCTTAGAAGCGAAAAGAGTGTAGATAGGTTGTTAGCTATGGTCGAGTCTCCCTCCAAGAGAAAAGAGAAACAGAAGGCAGATGATTTCCCAGTGGAGTTGTCCGAATTGCTTGTTGAGGACGACCATGTGAGCACCGGGATGTTGTTTGGAAATCCTAGAAGACCAACCTCGATGGCTATACCACCGTCGAGTAGTGGTATGGTTGTCACAAGAGCAGGTACAAGACATGCTAGCTATGGACATCATGGACGCGATACACCTAGCAGTAGAGATAGTTCTCGTTCAGGTTCCAGACAGCGAAGCGCATCTGCTAGCGTTGAGGACGGCGATGGTCATGGGAGGGATAAGGGGAAGGACAAGGAACGAGAGCGAGATGGTGAAGGCAGTTCGCATCCAGGAAGCAGGAGTTTCATGGGAGGAATGCGGAGAATCAGTTTGACGACCAAGCACAAACGGACGAAGAGTAATGCTGGTCATGAGGATCTCCCTCAACCTCGACCTAGTCTTTCAAGTCCGCCGCTGAATCCACTCTCTGCTGCTCGTCTACCAGTCATACCTCCCGACCGAGAACACGATGCTACTCCGCGACCACATTGTCGATTAAACAACGGTCGACCAAGCATTGAAGAACATCCCAACGAGGACGACAACCTGCTCCCTCCCATTGAACTACAGCCTCCTTCACCTCCAAAATCGCATGTCAAACCACCGAGTGCTCTTGCCCTCTCGTACTCCGCCCCGACCCCATCCACGATTGGCATCGACGCATTATTCGAACAGTCTGGGACATCATCAGCCACAGCGCCTCCAGACAGCGCCAAACCACCTTCCTCTCCCCCTCGTGATATCCCTTCCCCGACTCGACCCAAACCACCAGGGTCACCACAAGCCGCATCATTGGGTAGAACTACTCAACTTCCTAAAGCTTTAGCAGATAGAGTGGAGGCGAATGGCAGTACATTCCCCAGAAGGAACTCATTAGGTGACTTAAAGATACCCGCTAGGATTAGCCAGGCTCAGGTCGGACTGAAAAGAGATCTGACGATGGTGAGGGAATTCGCAACGAGTGTTGAACGTAAGTTTATTTTGTGCTTGTCTGTTCCCGGTTTCAACAATTGTAAATTTCGTCTTCATCTAGAGCTGAAGCAACTTCAAACTACATACCACTTGCTTGTGAGCGAAGTTCAAGCTATGCTAGTTGCTACTGCTCCTCCCGATCCGTCACCTTCTCAATCTCGAGCTATTTCCCCTACCTTTTTCAACCTCCCTCGTCCTGGTTCCCGAGCTCGTTCAAATACGAATCCTCAAACGCCATCATCGTCTGCCCATGCATCAGCCCAAGAATCTCATCGACAAACGACTTCCACATACCACCTCATCGAGTCCAAGTATCGTTTATCTTGGGAATGTGCCGAGTTACTGATTGAGTTAGGAGGTGGTCCACCTGCAACGTCAAACCCTTCCTCGCCTCCAATTTCGTCCCCTAATCATAGTATGTCTCCGACATCCACCCATTCCCAACCTCAAGGAGCTGGTGTAACTGGTCCTCCCCCCAGCCGCGAGCGAGCAATCACTCTTGCCGGTGACGAACCGAAACCTCACATTCCGATACCATCTGGTTTGAGTACAAGTCACAGCACAGGTGGATCTGCTCTTCATTCTCCTCCTTTAGCGAGTCCTCCGAATCCGTCTCAGTGGCGGGCCTCTACGGGAAGGCATGATTTGAGTCAGCGACAGCTACACCTTCTCCGCGAGATGTTGAACAATACCCATGACTGGTCATCGACGTCATACGCGCACACGATAGCTTTGGGTCATCATATCTCAGAGGAAGAAGTCAATAGAAGTTGGAGGTGGGGTGATGCTATGAGTAGTACAATCACGTTACCGCCTAGTGAGGAAAGTTCGAACGCAAATTCTCACTCCAATTCTGGTTCTGGCTCAGCTGGTCGAACGTCTCCAATGAAGAAAAGACGAAGTAGACTTGGTATGCGTGGATTAAGGGATATGCTCAAGTCTTTGAAGAAGACTTATTCTGAGAACCATCATAATCATCGCCCTTCCAACCTTCCACTTCCTCCTTCCCGTACTCCTGAACCTAGTCCATTACCTGCTATGTCATCTGCATCTGTATCCGCCAGCACTGAGTCTTCCTTGAATCTTCCACGCCCTCATTCTGTGATTCAACGTCGTCGAGCTAAGACCAGCACCGGCCCCGAATCAAGCAAGTCGTTAAGAGATGGACGTCATCCTAATTCTCCCTATGGCACTTCGTCCCTACAACACAAGTCCTCACCGCGTCGCCCCTCCCTTGCATCAATCTTCCGTTTAGGACAGAAGAGCAAACCTACGCCTTCATCTTCGTCCAATGCCAGCCCAGCTTCAGGTCCAGAGTTGGAGCTGTCGGCAGAAGATATGCAGCGTTTGGCGTCTGGTAGCAGTACGAATTCTCATGGCGTGGATGAAGAAGAATGGGATCGTGTGGACTCAATATCGGACTTGGACCAAGAACTTGCGAACAGAGTGCATGGTCTACACTTCGGAGAGGGGTCCGCCACTGTGAGAGGAAAAAAGGGGCGTTCACCTTATCTTCAGCAAACTGGAGGTGTAGCTCCTGAAGCTTCTTCTCGACGGACACCCAATCCCAGTTTATCTTCTATCTGGGGAAGGAGTAGTGGAAATGAATCACCTCAGAAATCATCTTCACAGCTACAGTCCCCACCGACATCAGCTCAACCCGATAGGCAATCACGGCGAGTCTTATCGAAATCTAAGAATCGAGCTTCTGGAGTCCCAAGTCCCTCTCCGAAACGACCGCCGTCACGAAGTAGTCGTAAAGGTGCGCAGAGTGGTTCTGTACGTTCGGCTCCACCTCAAACATGGGTTTCACAAGGTCATGGATATAGTCCCGAACTTCAAGCTGATACATTACCTCAGTTACCTCCCCCTCCGTTACCACCACCAACATCTGGTTTCATCTTAGCAATGACTCCAGAAAACATCAAACCTTTATTAGAAAATGCACGTGAAGTTCACGCAAAATGCAACGATTGTATAGGAGAGTTGAGAGATCTATTAGCTGCAAGGCGGTTAGTAGAATAGTTGTAAGGAACAAGAGCCAACTTTCGTTCTCATGTTCGTCCATTCGTTTATATCACATTCCTTTCTTATTTTATCGTCTTATGAAGTTGAAGTTGGTTGAAGCAGTGTCTGTATTTTTTTTTTTCGCTATCGCAATTTCGGTTTCCTTGTCCGTTTCATCATTCCATGGACTGTTATTCCTGCCAATAGTCTTCCCCTTTAACGTCATTTACTTTATTCAATTTGTTTTCATGATTCACGAACCATCGCTATCTTTGCTGCATCGCTATCACGTTGCTGTAATGTTCATAATGTTCTTATGTACATCACGATTTTATACGCTCCTATAATGCAATCTTTTGAAACATCAATTGTCTGCGAAAGGTTCGAAGATATTTCGTTACAGGGGAGTGGTGACTATTGTTACACATTTAGCGTACTCAGGAGTTCCTAGAATTTATGCAAAATCAACGTGGTCCTAGGTGGAATTGTCGCAATGAGGCTGAATCGAAAAGATCTTGGAATGTCGAAGGTAATTTGAAGTAAGACTTGCGGTGATATTTGCCATGCTCATGTTCAGCAAGTATCATAGCACGTATAGGATCTCTATCCGATGTCTGGATGAAATTGGCGGAAAGACTGATTAGCTGTTTCCCCAATAAAACAGCAAAAGTTCGAAACTTTGCTTTCTCTTTCGATCCTCTCGCATTAACAATCCACTTGGAACCGTCAGAGGCGGTAAGAATAGTCTCTCCGTTGGATGTTGATGAACTCCAAGGACGAATCAGGATAGCTTTGGCCGAAAAGACAAGAGCTCCATCGTTTGACATGGTTCCTTTTGGAACACCACTGACAGCGTATGGAGATAACCCCTTGCTTTTCACAAACTTGGCCACCTCGTGTCTCCTTCCATCTGATCCTACAAGATACGCTTTTCCTTCGACACTGGTAGCAGGGAAACGAGGAAAAGAAGGGAGTTCTCTGGATGGCTCGAGCTGATACCAAGCTCCTAGCCAATGAGCTTTACCTCCTTTACGAAGAATTCCTTGAGCGAGAGCGATCGTTGCTCCAAGTCGGTCATCCTTACCGAATGAACTTGGATCGAGAGTGACACCGAAAAGCTGCATGATGCTGAATACCATGTCAACGGGACGAGATGAAGTTCGCATGAGAGCACATCTCCAAAGATTCTGTTCTTTGGCAGAAATACCTCCCCGGTTGAGAGCTCCGATGAGTGAGAATCTGGCTGGACTGCTGTCAGAAGAGCCAAATACAGTTATCTGTGGGCCGGTGATAATCACCCGACCGGTATTGGCGTCCACAAGCTGAATCTTGGTAGTGCTGGCATGAAGAATATGCATGATATCCTCTTGTGCGCTGTCTCCAGCAATTATCGACCGAGGTTCTAATTTGCTCGGCGAATTCTTCACTTCCGTCCTGCCGTACTTCCAGGCAAACACAACCATGACTCTCTGCGGGACAACAGTTTCTTGTAGAGTCCAAGCTCGTTGAATCCAAGCCGTCTCCTCGTTGAGACCTACAAGACGACGGATTCCACCCGGAAGAACGAAGCAAGTATCGCATTTGTCGTAAATGGAATACATGGCACGGATTTGCCATGACTTGTCCTTCTTACTTGTTTGGAGGACACAAAGTCTATCCAACCAAATAAACCGGATGTTGTGGGCCAAGGAAGCACTACAAACATGGAAAAAAACATCCAAACTGATCGGGTCACCGTCTTCGGCACCCTTCACAGTGAATGTTCCATCTCTGTCTTGCCAGTAGTTCGGGCTAGATGGGTTTCTGCTGGCAGGATTTCCTCGCCAAACATATGAGATAGCGGAGTACTTGACAGAAGGAAAGTCCGTGAATTCATACACCCGCAACAGACGATCGTTGACGAAAGCATCGCAGGAAATGAGTCGATACCGACATTCGTGAGTGTACCGCGCCATGTCAAGTGTGGTGTCGTTGAGACTATCGATAGTTTTAGACAGTATCCTCTCTCCAGGCATTATTGACGAGTCGTATGAGAACACTAGCAGGAGGAAACCAATGTGAATCGTAGCGCGTACTACTTCAAAAGCGATTGATACTTACCGGAATGTGACAGTTAAGGTTAGAATGGGTATTTGATGGACGATTTGTACAACTGGGACTCAGCTTTATATCATACACCATGAACCACGTCCGAGTGAGAGCGGCGAGGGTGGTGAGCGTCAAAAGATCACAAAGCCCTCTTGACTCTTGAGAAGGCGATACTCTATCAATGATCATATTAGTGTTACTCTGTAAACTTGCTGTATCGTAGCTACTAGAGCGTAGGAGGGATGGCTGTACGCTACTAGAATGGAGCGAATCTATTTTAGTTTAGAGCTTTGGAGAATCATCATAATACTCACTAACAGAAATGGGCTCGAGATCCTTACGCCTAGAACTTCATAGAATGAGCGACATCGATTCCTTTAAAATAATAGTATAGAAAGCAGTCACTGAAGCGTTGATGATGATTGAGTGTACGAAGGGAATGATGCTCAAATATTCAACTCACCACTGAATCGGTTGGTTGAAGAATAAATATTCATATTGTTCCCCATTCAACGAGTTTGCAGTTAGTTGCGCGACCGCTGGAACTAGTATCGTAAAGTATTTTTATAATCTGGTTGGACAGTATGTTGCGCAGTAGCACACAAACTGTGAGTGATGATCGAACACCAGCACTTGACACACTAAATCTGCCTTTGAAGTCAGATAGAAGACGGATTTGATAAGGCTTGTTTTACAACAATGAGAAGGGACAAACAAAGCGAATGAAAAACTTACAAAAAATACAATGATCCACAAACGCTATCCCCTCAAGATTCTTTGCTCTCAGTTTCTTCTTTACTTCCCAACTCCAACCACAAGTCCAAAAGTTCCCATATCCTCGTGCGATCTTTGCCCCAACCGTCCTTCCACGAACGTACACAACCTTCGCAAAATCCCAAATGTTGCCAATCAATATCTATGAGTTTTTGCAGGCCACAAAGAGCATCGTATAGATATTCTTCGAATATTCCACCCTCGAACACCTGTTTTTGCCATATAGCGGCAAAGTTTTGACGAGACTCTTTACACTTGGCAAAGGCATCGTTATTCCTTTCGACAGCAAGCTGGTCCGGTTGCTGTTCTTCAAGAGGACAGGACCATTTCGGAGGAGAACTTGCAGTCATCAACCATTGCAGAACTAATCGTTCTCTCGCTCGAATAAGCATCTTCATGTCCTCTTTCGAGATCTCTTCAGTTTCTTCATCCAAGCTTTCAGGATCATCTTCTTCTTTCTGACCTAGACCGCTGCTTCTGAGAAGCTCATAAAATGCACGTTTGAGGATCTCTGGCATGTTGCATTTACGCGCCAATACGATGGATTCAGAAGCATAAGGACTTCGGTCTGAAGAAAGATTGGCGAGGTCGGACGGCCACATTTGTCTGAGAGTTGTGGTCGCATATTCGTCCAAGAGTGTGAATGAGAGGGCACGGGAAGCGCGAAGGATAGAAGCCAGTTCCGAAAACGATGGACGTTTGTAAACGAAGCCTCTATGAAAGCAAAATGTCAACACTGAACACACGAGTTACCAGAGACTGATTGGACGTACATTGCAGTTGTGGTCGCTTTCCACAACCTCTCGAAATCTCGCACTGTGACATCATGCAACGTGAACACAGGTCTTCCTTCCATACGTTCTTGACCTGAATCACTATCCTCGACATCTTCCACAGCTGTATCCGCGTCCTCGAAGAGCTCCTTGAAGTAGCTCGAAAGCTGAGATAACGTCGAACGATGGAGTCGAAACAGTACGTTCTCGACCCGTAGGACTACTGAGCCATCCAAAAGCCAGTATTCAGGGTGCTTGCTTCCGTGAATGCGCTTCTTATGTTGGGTACTGACTGGAGCTGAAATGGATGGTGGCGGTTCTTGCACGGAGGATGTTCTTCGTCTTTTAGATTTCTTCTTTGGCTCCTCTTCATCAGATTCTTTGAGCATATCTTCGACACGCGCGCAAGAAGGAGAGTTCGAAAGGGGAGCTGGCTGTGTCGCTGGTGGTGGATGTGAGCATGATGATATGTGCTTGGGTGTTGCTCGGGGTTTCTGAGAGGCAGAGGGAAATTTGAGTTTTTTGAACGGAGGTTCTTTCGTCAAAACTGGCGGTGTTGGCTGTTCAGGTGCATCCGATAGCCTACGTTTCTTGTTCTTCACAACTGGGGGTGCACTCAGTGGTGCAGGAAAAGGGCGACCTCTAGAGGAGGAAGCGATGGGTGTCCGAACAGACGTCGTACGGGATGTCGGCTTTGAAGCATTTGCAGATGTGGTAAGTTGAGTAGAAGCCAAACGAGAGGAGAGATCAGGGCGGGATTTCGATTGTGGCTTCTGAGTGGCAGGTCGAGGAGGTTCAGGTGAAGAGGATGGGCTACTGGTTGGCTTCCGAGCAACTTGCCTCCTTGACGTCGGATTTGAAGTTGATGCCTCACCTCCCCCAGCGCGTCCTACGCCCTCATCCTCTTCGTTGCTCGATGGAAATTGCAATTCTGAACTGTCCCCTTCTTTGTCTCCATCAGCCCCTCCACCTTCAGATTCAGAGCTACTGTCTTCAAACCCAGACCCCTTCCCTTTCCCCTTCTCTTTCATCTCCTCCTCATCGTCACTTGAGATAGATATTGGCGTATCCGGACGCTTTCCGCGGCGATCCTCGATGAAATTCGGTTTTAGGGTCTCTGCTTTACCGTCAGGGTCTGCCTTGATCTTCATCGAAGGGGGAGGTGTTGTTGTTATTCGAACAGGAAAATAGTCGTCGCTGCCCGAGTCGTGCAATTCATCCAAGTCCATTTTGGGGTCTTCCTTCGGTGAATTTGGTGGACTCTTCGCTGGTGATGTTGTAGGTGAATCCGACATGAAGGCAATCGGGGGAGGTGTATTTCCCATTCTACGGATTATATATAAAGACATATTTCATCTGCGAGGGTTTGAAGCTAACCAACACGTCTTGGAAAAAATACAAAGAACTGAGGAGGAGGAGAGGAGGGAGGAGATTGGTTTGTGCGTGACATTGACATCGCGAAGCGTAGCGTGTCACATGCGTGTTACTGTGTCACGCTTCATGTACACGTAATCCAAAATCATAATCAAATTCAATATCACGGTTGGAACGGTAACTCTTTTCTAACTCTTTTCTGTTGTGTTTCTGACCGGTGAGTGACTCTACCTTTTAGTAACCAATATCTAGCACTGAGAATTATTTGGGGAATGGTATACTGTCGTATGATTGTTACGTCTGAATCGTCTTCCAAGATGATTCTCTCGCATGCTGAGCATTGAATTGTTCAACTAATCACCTTTCGCTTGTGACCTGAAATTCTTACTGCGATATCTGAGGGAAGTCAGAGGTCCCCTTATCCATGCAATACTAAATCAAGTGTATGTCTATATCTTTTGTACTCTTCACCGTGATTTTAAGAAAGATTCCATTTGAGCTTTCAGATTTTACACTCGATGCTCCGCATTCCTTCAAAATCCGAAATTTTTCGTTCGCACACCATTCTCACTTCTTCCTGTGTAATGTTGCTTCTGATGCATGCTTTGATTTACCTTAGGCTCTACATCAGCATTCCAGTACTGATCTATCCTACGTCGTCGCTAAACTCAAGCTAATGTTGCCATGGATTATGATGTGAAGAGAGCACAAGACAGCTTGCTTCCTAACCTTTCAAGGTTTCTTTCAACCGCGCATCACTTATAACAGCGAATAGTTGAACTTCAAGAACAGAAACTACCGTAGTTCGGATAGGCTTGTATGCGGGGTCAATTAACTTGAATAAGATTATTTCCCCTAATATCACGGTGACTATACATTTATCGAATACTGAGACCCAAATTGAACGAGTACTTGTGTTACAGTGTTACTAGCATTGTGGGTGTCGCGATCACGTGCCTCACTCAGTGTTCCTTAGCTTCGGTTTTCCACTGTATCATTGGCGAATTGCATTCGGTGAGTATATGCTCCATTATTTCCATACAACCACACGGTTTTTATTTACTCTTCTCCTGCAGGTGTCCCTAGCATGTACTTAGGCATCCTGTATCACTCTCCAGACGAAGTTCCGGGATTCCCTTAAGAGGTGAGTGTGATAGTACTCTGGTTTGTCGCCTTTTAGGCTCCATTCCGGAATCTCCCAAACAATTTTTGTAACAGTTCGCAAGTGCTGACGGTATGTTGTGTGTACTCGTACTTTGTAGATCCCTCAAAGCATGTGTTTTCGAGTCCTCCCTTGGCGTTCGGAGGCAAAAACACCGGCTGCGAATTATCGCAGCACGTGTTTTGGACGCGCTGAGACTTGGCGCATCGGGTTCTGGCCATCGGCTATACCCAGATAGCTCAACCCCTGACCGACCTCAAATAATGTCTAGCACTCCAGGGAGCAACTTGAGATGAATCTTTATCACTCCGCTCCCGAACATCGAGCTCGAGCAATATATATTCCTCTTTGCCAGGATCTGCAACTGCTCACATGCCACTCAGAACCAGATCCCTCGCATTAACCTCTCGATACGATCAAATTCGTCCAGATATTCACAATTTCCAAGTTCGTCATGCATTTCATTGTGTTCTATAGTGTATGTATTGACTCAAAATCCATATGAAGATGTGGCTTCCTCAAGATTTGATAGAAGAGATTATTGACCACATTTCAGACGATATAGCGACGCTCAAAGCGTGTTCTCTCGTTCACCGGGCCTGTCTTGACAGGTGTCGATTTCACCTTCATTCATCGTTTTATTACGATTTCGACTGTGGTCCAAATTTACCTCCAGATCTCTACGCATCTCCGTTTACAGCTCGTCATGTTCGTCGCGTTCATCTCGTGATGATTCCTGATCCTCCAATGGACCATCGAGTTTCCAAGAGGAGGCTCAGCGTGACTGCGAAAAGGTTTGAAGAGCATGCAAAAACGACATGGACCATTCTTTCTCGTTTAACCAACATTCGACACCTTACGCTTGAACGTTTCGAATGTTGGCGTTCCAAACCTCATCAAATCGCCAAATTCTCTGCCGTATTCGGTGAAATTGTGGAACTCAATATTATCAGCGCATTCTTCAAGAATGCAAGAGATTTTTCGCAGTTCCTTTCATTGTTTCGAAATCTGGAGAAACTACAGATCACGGATGTGTTTTGGCCGGAACCAATCGAACCTCAGATTTTGATCCCTTGGAAAGGACAAAATTTGAGACATATCGCTATTGAAAGTTGGCCTGGATATGACCCTTATGTCATCCGAGATATATCCAAATGGTTCTCTCAGATTCCTCCCAAGACTTTGCGTAACCTGGAGTTAACATGGGGCTCTGGAAGAGAGGGGTTGGAAGTCTTTCCGGAGCTAATGTCAATTTGCGGTGCCAATTTGAAGCATCTCCGACTGCAGATTGGCTTTGGAAGGGAGGTCTACTTCATGGGTAAGTGGCATTTCCTTCTTTTTTCTGCTTTTCTTTGCTCATTCATTGTATGCACCGTTACTTGATCATAGCATTGACAGGGTTAGAGTTCCTCTCCCAATTGGAGTCTTTGACTTTTCTGTCATTGTGCCATGAAGAGAAAACGCAATTCTGTAACGGGGATTATTCATATGTCTCTATATTCCTCGACAGTCTTCACTCCGAAAACCTCTCTTCCGTCACTTTTCAATGCGTTCCGCCTGCCAGGGATAAAGGAGACTTGTCAAAATCCCTTGATTTGTCTGCAATTGATAGTGCGCTCAGTGATCCGAGTTTCGTAACGCTAAAGAAAATCAAGTTCATCGTGCATTTAAGCACGAAGATGTACAAGGAAGAGGTTGAACGTTGCTTGAGGAATGGGCTTCCGATGTCGTATGAGACGGGGAAAGTTGCAGTCAGTTTTGAGTAAGTATTTCCACGGTTGCATCGTTTTGCAGACATTGCTAATTCAATACCTAGGGATTTCAAACCCATTCCTGATCACATGAAATCGATGTGGTGGTGAATCTTACAACCCAGCCTAATACTCAGATTCATGGGGAGGATTCCATTCAGACTGTGAACGGCACTGTTTTAGTATCTTCTCTCCTTCCTTAATTCCTCCGCATGCACCCTAGAGTATGCTCCTCGTTATCCTTATCCTCATAATATTGTTCTTAACGCTACACTTGTCATTTATCTAA
The DNA here is from genome assembly GCA_022606235.1 of Abortiporus biennis. Taxonomy (NCBI): domain Eukaryota; kingdom Fungi; phylum Basidiomycota; class Agaricomycetes; order Polyporales; family Podoscyphaceae; genus Abortiporus; species Abortiporus biennis. Next base: position 510,887 of record JABYQP010000003.1, on the reverse strand, counting down.
CTCTTTTATTCCTTACAAACAAACATTCACTATAAACGTACACAGTTACACATGTCCTTGAGCAGCATTCGACATAACCTGTTAATCATTATAACTTACAACCTGCATTTATTTACTTCTTAGTCGATTTCGACGCTCGACTTGGAATCTGTCGTCCATAGAAATGAGCCATGATCCCTTCCGAATGTGTGACGGTGAGATTGAAAAGTGGATGTGTGGCATTCTGTGTTTGGGGGTAGACGTGCGAGTTAAGTACTTCATAAGCAACGGAGCACGATGAAGTCAAATAATGGATCAAAGGTTGCTTACGAGACGATTCTGAGATCCTCCGACATATTTCTCAGTCCCTTCTTCTTCTAACCAACTCAGCGAACTGGCAAAAGCTTCCTTGCGTAGTGCTTGAAGTTTTTTCTCGGTTTCGTCCTCAGGGACTACAACAGAAATAGGAAAATAGAATAAGAGTCAGTTTCGAGACGAGCGTGTAGAATATCTATTTTGGTTCCGTTCACGTACCTTCCTCATCTTTCCATAACGATTGAAGGACGATTTTCTGAGCCGTTGATGGTGTGACACGATGTTGAGCTGCTGAGAGTCCAGATAAGCAATAAAGAGTATGATAAGAATCCGCAACCCTATGGATCAAACATCAGTATTATTTCAGCTCGTGAACGATGAAACTGACTTTGGAGGTTTGTCTACTAAACCACCAGCTGGATGTTGACCAGCATAAAGGATGTATTCTTGTAATGCTTTCCGATTAAACAGAGAATCTACAAAATCAGATAACGAACAATTGTGAGTATGCATTCAAGAATTCTATTCAATGCGACAGATATGGATATACAAGACATACCATCAACATCATCCCATTCTTCGTTCTCTTTATCTTCCCCTTTCATTCCTTCATCTTCTCCCTTGGATTGAGATTCAGAATGTAAGGGATTTGAGTGTCCAAATCCTAATAATCCTTCGACTAACCCAACACATCCACCAACCCACCAACTATAACATCCATCTACAAGTTTATTCGTTCTTCCTTTAAACCCTCCTAATTCAATTTCCAATCCTTGCATATGGGTAGCCCATCTTAGCAACGATTTTGTATTGATTTTAGGTGCTGCTGCTGCTGATGATGAGTCGTAGTAGGTTCTCAAGTAAGGTTGGAGATATATCCAACTCGCTGTGGCGCAAAAGGTGTATCCACCGTGTGCTTCGCCAAGAGGAGGCCGAGGAGCTGAAGGATCTAATAATGGTTCTCCGGGCTCAATATCTAGTTGGTAATGTTAACTATGGGAAGATAATGCTCGAGATATCGAATAAACATACCATCTTTATCTCGAATAGCCCAACCTGGGAAAGATGCGCTACCAAAACCACCTTCGTATGTTTGACATGAGGCTATGAATTCTGGTGTTCCTTCAAGGAGTTCGGGAGTAAGCATGTTCAACATAGTAGCCACTGTAAGCAGACAATAAATCCCACTTTAAATCATAAGTATGGCGTGTTGATTAGTATGTCGAAATTGAAGCAAATCCCAAACTTACCGAACGTCAACTTCAGCATCATGCGAAACCAAGAAAGATCCATCAGGTTGTTTAAGAGACATAAAGAAGTCGTAGCACTTCTTCCTGAACGAAAACAAGAAGTGGGGTTACAATGTCGAAACGAATGTTGTCAGTGAAGAGAACCATAGCATACTGGTCTATCTGATCCCAACCACCATTTTCACCGGGCTTTCCAACGATAGCGAGAGCAGATACTGCCGCGTATGTTGGTAATAAATGAGGAAATTGTCCAGGACCTCCACAAAATCCTCCATCAGGATGTTGCAATGCGAGAAGTGTATCAATAGCTCTATTTGTATGATCATAATGTGAGTTTCCTCATCAAGAAATATAGTGGACTTCATTCACCTTCGCTTCGTTTGTTCGTCTAAACCAACACCCAAAACACTAAACCCTTGCAAAGTCCAAAATATCAACCACGGTTGACTTGCATCTTGAGAAACATATCTCGCGGGAAATCCTTGGACAAGATTTCGAAGTAAGAATTGAAGATGTGAATTTCTTTGAAGGGTTCCATCATTTTTGGTTGAATCTGAGGGTAAAGTTGAAGTAGATGGAATCCGATTGCGAAGGATATTCTCAGTTTGAGCTTGAATGGTTGATGTTGGGGAAGGGTAACCGTCTGTGGGTGTGGGACGGATGTCTCGTTCAACCTTTGCCATACCAAGAATGAATACGAAGTGAGTGTGGACAAGAAATTGTGGATTAGGAGCTCGTGACAGAACCGAGGTCACCGTTCAACGTTCAAGAGAGAGCGGCACAACTTGAAGACAATAGAAAGGTACAGTTACTGTACTTTCCCACACATTTGATTTTGATTGCCAGGCACAGTAGATATTATCGGGATATCGAGATACTGGCATCCTTGACTAGCACTGGTCTGCACTGATGATATTTTTTCTCTACATTATCATACATATATGACATCGCTACAATACAGGAGTATACGGGGCAAGCGAATCCACTGATCAATCCTGTCTCTTCCTAAACAACACTGATGCTGTCCTATTGGGTGTCCTGCTGAAAGAAATCTCCAAGGGTTGAGGAACAATACCTTCTTGTCCATCTTCCATCTTAACATCATAGTGAAGTACAAGATGAGCGAGCATAGACTTGAGCTCAGTAGCAGCAAAGAATCGGCCAGGGCTGATACATCCAGATGTTAACTTCGGACCAAAATCGAATACGGGAGCATACGCACCAAGCATGTCGTCCATGCCCGAAAGTCAAGAATTGGCTGCTTGTTGTAACTAAAGAGTGTCTCGCGCTTTCCAATATCTCTGACTCCTCTTCGGCTGTGTCCCTCATATTAGCGAATCTCCATGGGTTAAACACTTCAGGATCGTCATAATACTCGACATTCTTGTGTACGGGTCCAGCAGCAGCGGAAATGAAGGTTCCCTTAGGGATGTATGTGCCGTCGGAGAAGGTGAAATCTTTCATTGAAAGACGTGTCATGGATACTGAAGCGAAGGAGTGAGCTCGGGTGCAAAGATTGAATAGAATCATAATTGACACAAACATGCGCCTAATCCACCGTATCTTTGGCACTCCTTCAGGAAGCTGTCAATCTTCCTCATCTTCTGAACAGAAGCTTTGGTCCAACCACCTTCATCTTTTATGACTTGTTCGACTTCATCTCGTAGAGGTTTGATGAACGAAGGGTTTGCAGCCAGATGGAAGAGTGCATCAGTGAAACTCTGCAACGATTGATGATCAGACAAGGCTCAACAGAGAGCCGATATCTTGGACTAACCATAGAGCTAGTATGAATAGCGGCAAAGTTTATTGTCAAGATTCTTCCAACGAGATGTTCAGCATCCTTCTCTTCACCCTGAGCTTCTTCCATCAGCCACATCAACATGTCATTCTGAAGTTGGAAGATTCAGAATATGAACAAAATAGACAGGGAACAAAGTACGCACGGGCTTCTGACCATCCCAAGTTTCTGGATCAATGTTTTTGAAGCTCTCCATGAGCTGGTACCTCTCTTCGATCATTCCTTCGAGATGCTTCTTTCCCCGCTGGATGCTAGCGGGAACATTCGTCAACCATTTTGCTGCAAGACTGTACAATCCCAAATAATCAGTTATTCATAAATTCATACCAAGCAGTTAGATACTTACCTTCGTAAAAACCAAGGAAGCATTCGAAGAATCATTCCCCCGTATATAACGTCGATTGTGAATTGAATGTTCAACTCCATGTAATCACGGTTCCGACCTGAAAACATGTTCAGTTTTGTGTTTCTAGAGTAATATAGCGAACTCACAGATAGGAAGTCCGACGAAGACTCGGTTACTTGTTCTCGCAACAACTTTCATGATGGTCGCCAGCGCTGGGAGTTGCTTCCATTCTACAAGACAGATCAAGTCAGTAAGATCGAAAACTGAGAAGATGGTTGCTTGGATTACCTCCATTCTCTGGTACACCCAACTCCTCTTCGAACGCAGCTGACAATTCATCTCTGACATTGTCCATGAAATTCACTGGGGATACAGATGTGAAGAATGATTCACTGCATGCTTGAAATATACAACATACCAATGTTCCTAGTCAACTTGGTTCTGATGATAGGTATGTGGTATGCGTTGTTTGCAATAGCCGGTCCCAAGGTGTGTTCGATTTGAAGTGACTGTGAACCTATTTAGAATGCGGGAAATTTGGCTCTTTCAAAACTCACCTCAAGAATTGCTTCCTCGAAACTCAACGAGGAGTCTGGGGCTCTTCTGAACTCTTCAATCTGCTGCGGAGAAGTCAGGATGACATGCCATCTGAACACTTCTGGGACCTTGAACGGCTTTGGGTTGTACTGTATGACACGATAAGGCTTCTCATATGTATTTTGGAGAAACAAGGACGGTACCTTTGCGTAACCCTGCTTGATGAAACTATGACCATGCTTTAGGAACTTGAAAGCGTCGAGTGTGGCGAAAAATGGAGCGGTATTTGTTACCGCAGGTATATCAGGAATCTGTCAAGAGAGGATAATGAGGAACTATAGCGAAGGTGTGAATTTATGAAGCGTACACTTGACTTGGATGGAAGAATTAACCATCGAAGATACTCATAAGATACAAGTCCTAGGAACCCATAAAGCAGCAGCTGCGTGAATGAAGCAGATAGGACCGTTGCACCCAGACCTGGAAGGAATTGAGGGGTAATTGTCGTGGCGTTCATCTTTGCAGGTCAACTCCAAAGGTGGTGGTGGTCAGAGTGGGTGTGACCGATGATCGTGGTCTGTCTTTTGAATTTATGGGAAAAGGGGACCTGGTGAAACAGCCGGGCGGAATGTGAACTTGACATCCAAAAACAGAACAATTTTAGAAGATCCTCCTCGGTCCGGCACGAATACAGTCCAGAATCGTTGATTTAGTTCCACTCATGCTCTCGCAAGTCGCTGCCACCCTATACTCCAGCTGCGCTTTCAGAAGCAGGACTTGCACGATTCCAGGTCGTAAGCGATGTCTCGTCATCCTCGGAAAAAACGGGGGTGTCAACCTGTGTGAACGCAGTACTACGTAGCGAGAGATTGGAATGCTGAATCATGAATAAAAAGCTGCCTTCGGCCATCGCGGGTACATGTATAAATGATATCTGTTGCTTGTGAGCACGACAAGCTTAAGAATTGGGCCTCTGCCTTACCGTTCCGATATCCAAAAATTGTGTAACTTGTGTTCACATTCAACAAGCTTGAGCACCTGACTCACTGAAATTATAGACTTTGACAGAGTGCTAGAGTATGGCTAGTCGAAGCATGAGGTTTAGACTCAATAATTGGAAGGATGATCGATGATTTATCGTTCATTTCAGACGCTGCCAGTTTCTTGTTGGTACGTCTGTCACGTGAATTTTATATCTGCAAAACTGGAAAATCTCTGGTTGATTTCAAGGCGATTATAGGTGTGTAGATGATCAGAAGATGGGAGAAGGAAAGAAAGTTGGATGGGAAGCAGGCGCCTGCGTCCTGTTAATCAAATTCTAAATATGCATATACTTACCTTTCTTCTCCTCCTCCATGTGTTCGTACTTAGGCTTTTCAAGATGATTACTGGCCAATCTTTGACAGGAAAATATGATCCTACATAGCAGGATTATTTCTTTACAAACTCCTGGGAGCACGTAAATGACCGGTCTCTCTGGCAAAAGGATTCAGAAGGTGGTGATTATCCATAAATGAAGCCCATTCAAGTGGATGTATGCGTCATTGTCTTTAGGTTCAGAGCAATAAAGGTGAGTGGCTTGAAGAAGGTATCGAACATATTGCTCATCTTACTTTATAGTGGCAGAGTTTTGCCCTCTGTCCTGTATAGTATGTGAATTCCCGCATATATGCAATCCGCACTTCATGGTGCTGAAATCAAACTCACAATCCTTGTTGCCATTAGGTGCCACATTTTGCCTCCCGGCACGCGTTTGTACTTTTCAAGTTTGTCCCCATCGAACGTCTTCGGTGACAAGGGAAGATCCAGGTCGTTATAGCTCAGGACAGATACATGTTAAACACCTCAATGGTCAATTCACTTTGATGCGAGGTGGTGAAGAGTGGCATCCGACTAAATATATGTCTGCAAAAAAGTACAATCGCCCGAGATGAGACCTGGATGTAGTATCCTCTAACATATGACCAAGAACGGAATACACCCTCTGCTGAAGACTCTGGCCACATCTTCAGCATAACAATAACCAGGATTTCCGGACGATCAATAGTAGTCATGAAACGAGGTTGTGGATTGATTCGTGCTGTTGGCCACAAAATTCTCAAGATAGGCCAAGGACGTGTTGTCACTCGATTTGGGAATACATTATTCCTCGAAATAAACTGCCGCTGGCCTTTGGCCGTTGTCCACCCGAAATGATACCTGAGGTCGAATTGTGGCCTGAGAATATTGGGACAATGGAGACCATTTCAATTATAAAGGGTCGCAATATATGCGCTGACATTCTGAGTCTACCATTCTCTTACCACCAAACACCCGTTCTTATCTTCTATATCTCAGCGTCTTCTCTCGACACCACATCGATACTCAACAATGGCCACGCAAAGTACCCTTGGTTACTATCGCGTATTTTCTGGGAGCGAGGAGAGCATCCACCGCGCGATCCTGGGGTCCTTCCCAAGGCAGGACCTCGTCCGCATGGCCCTGGTTAACAAACGTTGGGCTGAACTCTGCAATCGCATAATATGGAGTCGAATACGTCAATTGAAAGCACTGGAAGGACTGTTGCCTACCTCATGGTTTTCAATCAATTCAATTTACCCTATGAAATTGTGCAAACGGCACAAGTTTAGAGTGAGCAGTAATGGGGAGGGTTATGCAGATTGTCGGGTATGTTCTAAAATAAAGGTAAGCTCTATTCTTAACATACTGCAATTCTTCCTACCCAACTCTGTGATCTTACCGCTGTTCAGGACTCGCAACAACAATGGGAAAACTTCCTCCAACACACATCCTGGATCCAGACTTTCGTCTATAATGCACCGTTGGGATCTTGCAATGCGCCTCTGAAACGATTCATGAATTTTTCCAAGATATTCTCTGCTGGCATAATGATGCCCAACTTACGGTTCGTCAAGTTGATTTTAGGACATAGCAAGGAAGCACTCCAGGGCGCCGTTTACTTTTTGGCTGAAACGCCATCGCTCAAAACATTGACTGTCAGCACGCATTGCCGCAATCAGCAGTTATTAAGTCGTCTTATTGACACTATTGCCCGCCGCTGCGAACAGCTGGAATATATTAATCTCACCATTCCGGATGCTGTTTCCGCCGAAGCGATTGAAGAAGGTTTCTTCCTGATGGCAATATCGTTGCCGTTCCTCTGCTTACTGAATTGCCCAAAATCTATCGTATCTAAAAGGGCTTTTAAATGCCTTGACCTGAGGGGATGTCTTGTTCTTCGAAGTTGATGGATATAAGAATTATGGAATATTTGGTGCGTTCGCTCATTCCTTTGCAATGAGTCTTGCTCTGAACTCCCGTGGTCCTATGTAGCTCTATTTCTTATCTCTCAATCTTTGTAATCTTAGAATATCTCCCAATGTCATACGCTGACGCAGTAATTAAAAAATGTTTTAAACGAACAAGACCCAATTTGAGGAAAGTGACATCAGCGGGCGTTGAGTAGAGACTTCACAGCCACCGTCTAATCTCTGTACTAATTTGTAAAAGCCGAGATTATTGCTTCGATCATCTTATCTTTTTAGTAGATCATTCAAAACCGGTCGAGTCAACTTTTTTTTGAGTTGGTATCTTCACCTCTACCTCGACCATGGCTCCCCTTTCGCACCGCTCAATCAAGGGTAGGTGAACATTTTCATAACAGTTTGTCTTGAAATTTATATTCTCTTTAACATAGATGGATGGTTCCGCGAGATCTCCTCTCAATGGCCTGGCCAGGCAATGACCTTGAAGGTCAGAAAAATTCTCCACGTTGAACAGTCTCTCTACCAGGACGTTCTCGTCTTCGAGTCAGAGACCTACGGAAACGTGCTTGTCCTTGACGGTGTTATCCAAGTTACCGAACGCGATGAGTTCTCGTATGTATGAAAGTTGTAAGGGAGAATTACGGCTAATGTTTTGTGTACAGTTACCAAGAAATGATCGCCCATTTGCCACTTGCATCTCACCCCAACCCAAAGAAAGTCCTCGTTATTGGTGGAGGAGATGGTGGTGTTGTTCGTGAGGTTTTGAAGCACAACACTGTCGAGCAAGTTGTTCTCTGCGATATCGATGAGGTATGTTAGATCGAGAGCTATCCTCCATCAATCTCACCTTTTTCTCTGCAGGCTGTAGTTCGCGTTTCCAAGCAATATCTCCCTCACATGTCAGCTTTACTCAACGACCCCCGTGTCGTTGTCCACATCGGTGATGGTTTCAAGTTCCTCGCTGAAAATACTTCTACCTATGATGCTATCATCACCGACTCCTCCGACCCAGTCGGTCCCGCTGCTTCTCTCTTCCAAAAGCCTTACTTCCAGCTCCTTCGCGATGCTTTGACTCCTGGTGGTCACATCTCTACCCAAGCAGAGTGTCTCTGGCTCCACCTTCCTCTCATCAACGATCTCCGCAAATCCACTCGCGAGCTTTTCCCCGTTGCTGAATACGCTTTCGTCACCATTCCCACCTATCCCTCCGGTCAAATTGGCTTCGTTGTTTGCTCAAAGGAAGCTGGTCGTGACGTCAAGACCCCCGTCAGGGACGTTCCTAACACTAAGTACTGGAACAAGGCTGTCCATTCCGCTGCCTTTGTCCTCCCTGAGTTCGGTCGTGCTCTCGTTGAAGAGGGCAAGATTGTCACTCCCCTCATTGGTGCTCAAGCTGATCCCAGCAAGCCCGTTAGGAAGGTTCTCCTTCTTGGCAGTGGTTTCGTCGCGAAGCCTGCCGCTGAGTACGTCGTCCGTGATCCTCAAAATCATCTTACCGTTGCTTGCCGTACCTTGAAGAAGGCTCAAGCTTTCGCAGAAGAGCTCCCCCGTACCACCGGCGTTTCTCTCGACGTCAACGACCCTGCTGCCCTCGAGAAGGCCATTGCCGAGCACGACCTTGTCATCTCACTCATCCCTTACACCTACCATGCTACCGTTATCAAGGCTGCTATCAAGGGAAAGACTAACGTCGTCACCACCTCATACATCAGCCCCGCCATTCGCGAGCTCGAGGAAGAGATCAAGAAGGCTGGCATCGTTGTCATGAACGAGATTGGTCTTGATCCTGGTATTGATCACTTGTACGCCGTCAAGACCATTGGTGATGTCCATGCTAAGGGTGGAAAGGTTAAGAAGTTCCTCTCCTACTGTGGTGGTCTCCCTGCTCCCGAGTGCTCTGATAACCCTCTCGGTTACAAGTTCTCTTGGTCTTCTCGTGGTGTCCTTCTCGCTCTCCTTAACAATGCTTCTTACCTCACCGAAGGCAAGGTCCTCAACATTGAAGGAAAGGATCTCATGGGCTATGCCAAGCCATACTATATCACCCCTGCCTTTGCTTTCGTCGCATACCCCAACCGTAACTCTGTTCCATTCCAGGAGTTCTACAACATCCCTGAAGCTGAGACTGTTGTCCGAGGTACTTTGAGATATCAGGGTTTCCCTGAGTTCATCAAGGTTCTTGTTGACCTCGGCTGGTTGGATGCATCTGCCAAGGACTATCTTGCCGATGGTACCGATTTGACTTGGGCTCAAGTCTTGCAGAAGACTACCGGTGCTACTGATGCTAGCGAGAAGTAAGCTGAAATCTGTTCACTTCCTTGTTATGTCTTTTGCTCATTCTTGCTCTATTATGCAGCACCCTTATCGCTCGTATCAAGGAGCTCGTCAAATTCCCTGATGAATTTGAAGCTGCACGTATCATTTCTGGTATCAGGTGGCTCGGTCTTTTCTCTCAAGAAAAGGTTAAACCTCGTGCTGCTAACCTTCTCGATACCCTTTGTGCTCAACTTGAGACTCTCATGTTCTACGAGGAGGGCGAACGTGATCTTGTTATGTTGCAACACAAGTTCGTCGTTGAGTGGGCTGATGGCAAGACTGTGAGTTATCCTGTATTTTACAATGATGTGAGGGCTTTTGCTGACAATGTCTTCGTGTAGGATACTATCACTTCTACCCTTGAGGCTTACGGTAACCCTATCGGTCACTCTGCCATGGCTCTTACCGTTGGTGTTCCTTGTGGTATTGCTGTTCAACTCGTTTTGGACGGCGTACTCAAGACCCCTGGAATTCTCGCTCCTTACACTTCCGAAATCTGTGACCCTATCCGTGCTCTCTTGGAGGCTGAGGGTATCTCTATGATCGAAAAGGTATTGTAGGTTGTTGATCAGCATCTGATTGTTGTGTGCTTTGAGAAGTGTCAAAAAGAATTACATGTAGAATGTACCTTTTTATTTTGTTGTTGGATGTTTCCATAGAATCTGTATAAACAAGTTACGCCAATTGCAATACCGTGCTTGTGCGTCGAACAGTGGATATACAACGGCACTCGAAGGCACTCGAACAAAAATTCCAGCACGACCAGCATGAATAACATTAGGGAATTTACGAGAACTCGAACATCAATGAAAGTAAGTAAAGAGAGAAACAGTCCGATAGACCCTTCACCGCCTCCCCACATCTCTGTTACATAAGTACGCGCCATATTTGCAATCTAAATTATACAGGTTCGATAGATACAGGAACTTGACGATAGATATTTATACATTGAGAAGACCGTGACCACTGTTGGATGGATCATATGAATTACAATTGAAAAAGCAGCAACAAAAATTGAAAGATGCTTACGATGGAAAACATCAGACGAAATTAAGCCTTGTTGTATATTCATAAGCCAGTACCGTTTCCAGAATTGTTACCTGTCATGGATGAAAAAGGTGCCCAGACGAACCCTTGAGGTAAATTTATCTTACCACCTCGTTTGCTCCCGCGGGAATGAGTTCCACCTGGTGGGTGACTGGTACGGAATATGCTAGAGACACTAGGAGCACCGCGACCATCATCATCCCCGTTTCTTGAGTTAGAAAGGAACAATGTGCTAGGGCGATTTCCAGCCTCGTTGGGTGCGGGATCTGAAGGTGGACGCGCAGTTGCGAACGTGTAGTCGAATATGGTTGAAGGGCGAGCATGCTCAGGGGGGAAGAAGGATGCCAGCGGTTCGGGACGCGCTATGCCGCCTGCTCTCCTGGGAGGTCCCTCTCCTGATGAAAAGAGAGTAAAGCCGCCAGGACCAAAAGAGGATGGCCTGTCGGCGGCATGGTTGGAGAAATTTCGAGACCTTTCAGAGGTAATGATATTGGGAAACGAGGGGGCATGCCTGGAATGATTGTCCCGTTCAGATTTAGCACGCTTCGTCTTAGAAAATGCGAACAAGGGGGGGATAGGAGTTGCAGAGGGATTGATGACTGGAGACTTGTAGCTACCACGAGCCGCAACAGAAGAGTCGAGAGTAGGACGACGAGAAGTGGCAATATGCTCTGAAGGAGAGTTAAGAAAAGCGAATCAGAAATTCAGAGGGAAGAAACATACCTCTCACAGGATCTGGTTGTTTCTTGTCAACTTCTTTGTGTTCCATATCAACATCGTCTGAAGTCTCTGCAGATAGATCAACTACTTCTTCGTGTTCTTCGATTTTGACATCAGGGTTTGCCGGACCTAATCCAAGCCATTCATCGAGCTTGTGCCACAAGACCTTCCGCTTCCTTTCCCAGAATGTTGTGCGCGCGGCTACACAGACATCACAAAAATTGAACTTCACCCAGTCAATCTCACTGCTTAACTTCTTTAAAGCGCAGAGTGGATCCAAAAGCCCGTTCTCAACAATTAGCCTTTTCTTGACTTCTTCTTTCCAGGTCTGAGCCTGCTTCGCACGAGCATCCGAACACTGAGCACGACTTTCCTCCTGACGTGAACGACAGGGCATCGTCAATGGGGCATCCGCGATGCTTATGAATTCTCGTTGAAGTTTCTCGCGAGCGGAGATAAGCACAAGAAGGTCGGCTGTGCCAAGAGAGATGTTACGGTCGTCTTCACCATCCTGAGAAGTGTGATCCTCATTGGTCTTCACCTGACCAAAGCCATCTGTCCTTAGAAGCTCATACATTGATCGCTTCAGAACTTGCTCCATCTCAAACTTGCGTGCTAACACTACGGTCTCCGCGGCATGAGGGATACGAGTATCCGTGACAGAAGAGATATCTGATGGCAACATATCAACGAGTGTCTTGGTCACAAATGCCTTCGGGACATTGAAGGATAACGCGCTAGAGGCGCGGAGAATGGAAGCGAGAACTTGGAAGCTGGGTGGCTCATGAGCATAAGCGCTGTAAACATGTGTCAACCACGATGAGAACTAAGAGAACAAAGAAAGAGCATACAGTCCACTCTCAACGGCAGTCAACAAGTTCTCAAAGTCGACTGCGTTCACATAATTTATCTTATATACAGGACACCCGTCGATTTCTTCTTGAGGATCGGTTTCCTCTCCTATGTCATGAAAAAACTCTTCAAAGAAAGTTGACTGCTGTTCCAATCTTGACCGATATAGACGAAAGAGTCTGTTCTGCAATTTAATAACAGAACCATCTTTCATCCAGTGTTTCCTGCTTCGAGTATTCTTACGAAGACAGATAGAACACGAGCATTTATCGTCATTTGATAGAGCCGTGCAATTTGATGAACCTTCAAAGCAATGTCGTTTCGCGTTCTGTGAAGCTGAAGAGCTTGAAGCTTCAGGTCCATCGCTAAAAGATCGCTTATTGCCGCAATCCATGAGAGGGGAGTACCTGGACGAATAGAAATCAAAATTGAACAGATGATGGTGGAGGAACAAGGAGACACTACACCCCTGACGGCGGGGCAACTAGTAATACAGTATATGGAAAACCACGAGGCCACGAAACGTGCACGTGATAACCGTATGGCCCATTGTAATGCCAACAACTCCGAGTCGGGTTTTCGAGTTGTGACAATCTCGGAGTCGTTCTCAAACCAGAATAACAGCGTGTTAACCCAGTAAAGGTAAAGCTACGGATTGGTATTCAAGATCGACTCGATATTTACTCGTCTGCATTAGTAAAGTATACAGCATTGGCCAGAACATTGGCATCCGACTTTGCATTTTCCCCGGGTTACTATCAGTAGCAACTTTTCCTGTTGTCCTTTTGTCACCACCACTACCAGTCCGCCACTACTTCTACTGTAAGACATTAATGAGAAGATTTCTCAAGATATCTTAGGATGCTGTGGACGCTTGTGGCCGTGTCACCGCGGCAGTGGCACAAAAGTCCTTGACTGGTCACACTCAAAACCCGTGGCTGACCGCGTGGTGATACAAATATCGGTGGTCGCATGTTATCTCCACTCGCCTCTCTCTAAACGTCTCCAACTTGCGCTCACCGGATTACCTGTAGTACATCGTGATAACCGCAAGAAGGAATCAATGCAATCGCATTCATCATATACAGTCGATTCGGAGTCCGATTCGAAAGATCCTCATCTCACCAGCGGATTCGACGAATGGAAGACGCGTTGCATTGTGGGATTAGGGATATGCTCATGTCTCGCATGCGCGAAACTCTCTGGTAATTGCACAATAATCAATCAGTCAGTAAATTTGGTCCCACAGAAAAAGGAAAATGCATTGGTAGGAGTCGAAGATAAACTGTTTTGGGTCAAGCCCTTCCTCCTCTTCCAGAAAAGTCCATATTTCCAGGACCTTTTTCAATCTTCAGATCCTAGCAAGAAACCGCGTACTATCTATGTTATTCCAGATGTGACCGCGAACGATTTTACCTGCTTCATCAAGCTCGTCAATGATTATGATCGTACCAAGTGAGTTGCGTTGTTCAATGATATACGAATATACTGCAGCAAAGCTAAGTCTTCATTCAAGCAGGAAATCCATCCCTAAACCGTCCAACATCTCTGAACTTGAGACATACCTTTCTGCTTTCTGTGTTTGCGAAATAGTTGCAAAAAAAGACTCGAAGAAACTGATAATCGAACATTTGCAACACCCATCCGATTCACCCACCCTTTCTGCACTGAACCTCTCTGTTCGGCACACACATCATACTTCAACTGGGAAGACGCTACAAGATTGAGACATTGATCAAACCCGGGTACTATCTATTCCTCAAGACTCCAAAGCTCCGGGAAGAAATCAAGAATTTGGAATCGTACTATGGAATGAAAAAGACAGGGTTTACAAACCATATTGCGTACACCGAAATAATTACCTCAAATATTCAGTTCTTAACCAGGGAAGATCTACAAATACTGCTAGATAACCAACAGTTCGTCATCCATGAATGGCTCGACTTCTGTCAGCATTTTGGAGGAATGGCTCTTAACGCTACCTGCAAGGGTCAAATGTGTAGCTTTGCTCTAAAGAACTTCATGCTCCCGGAGAAGAGACAGTATTATGTGGAGAATGGTTTCCGGGATCCTGTCGGTACACTCGACACAATCAGTTGCGCATTTTCGGGTCTCCTTCAAGCAGCCAGCGGGGGACGGGAAGGTCTATGTTCGCTATGTGCTTCAACCGTAACGGAGTACTGTGAGGACACCAAACTGCATATTTGGAGGGCAGTAAAGACCAAATAAATTGATCTGGACTTCTCCCGATTCTCATTTGTAAGAATTGTAGTGTTCTATCATACAATATATTATATGACTCGTAGATATTGGCGGTCATATTGTATCTGATTATGATTTCGAAGAGATATATGTGTAACAACTTGAACCAATAGTGATATCAGGCGAGATAATGACATTTAAACTGATCACTCACATCCGCATATACTAGGAATCCAAGCTACAAAATTATCTTCTTCTTGAAGTCTCAATTCGCCGTCGTAATTGGTGCACGGTTGAAAGAAACCACCTCCGCCCGTGCTTTCTTCACACCATAAGGCGAAACAATATAAGCAAGCATTGGCTTGAGTTCGGCGACGGCATAGAACCGACGAGTACGGAAATGTTAGGACGTAGAGCCTGAGGTGAGTCAAACTAATGCATCAAAAGCAAGAGCATATGGGGTGACTCGGAATTGAGAATGGTGTGCCAACGTGATTCGGAGCACTTGAAGACGAAGGATCATGCAACAGACTCGATAATACGTCTATTGATATCACTCTGAAAAGCATTTTTAGTGCTAGATGTTGTGTGTTAAAAGTAGAGCCACTCACCGGTCAGAAACGCAACATGAAATTCTCAAAAAATAGTTAGAAAAGAGTTACTCTCAGCTCTGGGATCAAAGTCGCGGTGGAAACAGTCATACACGTGATATAAGCACATCATGTGACTGTCGTCATGAATGGCGTTATGGCATTCTATTGGAGGAATTGCGTTTTGAATCTGAGTAAGAAAGAAAGTGATATCTAAGAATCACAATAATCGCGTTTGTTATCTCGCCAGAATCAGCTCCAGGCTCCCACTCAAAGGGGAACTTAAATACCCCCCTTCTTTGCGTCTCCCAGGTCTTTCTCAAACCACCATCTTCCTCAAATATGTCTGGCCAACACACTCTTCCCGAGCTCCCCTACGCTTACGATGCTCTCGAGCCTTTCATTTCTCGTCAAATCATGGAGCTTCACCACAAGAAGCACCATCAGACTTACGTTAACGCTTTGAATGCTGCTGAACAGGCATATGCCAAGGCCAGCACCCCCAGGCAGAGGATCGCTCTTCAATCTGCTTTGAAGTTCAACGGTGGTGGTAAGTATTCCCATTGCGGCTTTAACAAATTCATGACCTTTTCTGATAAGCTTTATTGACCACCGCTGATCTCCTTTTCTCCAGGTCACATTAACCACTCTCTTTTCTGGAAGAACCTCGCTCCTTCCAAATCCGAGGGTAAGGGTAACGGTGGTGCTCTTGCCGATGGCCCCCTCAAGGATGCCATCATCAAGACCTGGGGCTCCTTCGACAACTTCAAGAAGGAGTTCAACACCACCACTGCCGGTATCCAAGGTTCCGGTTGGGGATGGCTCGTACGTTGAAGATCTTTTAACAATGTTTATACCCATGCTCACAACGCTTTTCAGGGATACAACTTCAACACTAAGACCCTCGAGATCACCACCACCTCTAACCAGGATCCTCTCCTCACTCACGCCCCCATCATCGGTGTTGATGTCTGGGAACACGCCTTCTACCTTCAATACTTGAACGTCAAGGTCGACGTAAGTCTGATAACTTCTCTGTATCTTATGTTCGTCTAACATTTTCCCCTAGTACCTCAACGCCATCTGGAACGTCATCAACTTCGACGAGGCCGAGTCTCGCTTCAAAGAGGCTGTTGGTGGTCAATTCAAGCTCTAAGCTGCTGTGTTCACCTGTACGAGCGAGACTTTGAAGTCAAGTGAAAGGAAGAAGTTTGTTACGAATACTAGTTAACGTGTATTTGTTTTCGGCATTCGTCAAATGTAAAACATATCTTTTCCAGTGAATAGTTTGTGTGCACGATTACTCCTTGCAACTTAACATAGGAGTACATTCCCACTAGCAGACATCGATGATATCATTATCGATCTCGGTTTTTGCCGTGCAATCACCGTTAGGTTTCAAACGAATTCACCCAATCTGGAAGTCAAATTCGGAGTTATCCGTTCTTTCTATGTTATCAGGTGGTTCTCCGAGCAAAGATACCTTTTGTTATCTAATTTGCAGAAAGCCCTGAGAACAGCCTCGAAATCAATGTTTCAATGTTCATCGCTCTGGTCGTCGTAACAAGAGAAGTATCCTGATGATGTATATAATACACTGAGGGCCGACCAAGCATTCCTAACCTGCAAATCATCAGAGTAATGAATGGATGTCCATGTATCAATGATTTTCGTAAGTGAGATTGCTGCAATATTCATCGCATTTGATTCTGATGGACATTGATGACGCAGGTCCAGGATATTCTGAGTAACAATTTGATTCTCAGTTGTTGACCATCACTCTGGCCAGTAGTTGGTGAGCAGAATACTCTACGTTATTGATCAAATTATATGGGGCCTCAAATAGGATTTCAGAGGTGTATCACGACCAGCAACACTAGTACTATTCATGTAAATGCAATTTACGGCTCACAGAGGAATGAACATGCAGCTCTTTATCCTATCAATGCGTGGCCAACTTGCAAATTCCCATCGTTTCAATTTGGCAAAAAGAATTACTCGTCGTATTCCCATTCTCGCCGACCAGGCTGTATATTACGAATTCATATCGGTCGTTCTCATTGTCTGTGGTAACGAGCTAAACCAACTCGCACCTGATGTCAACTTGTTACACTTATTTTTTTGATGCGAGGAACTCGCTACCACACGTTGCATAGCTCAGACAATGTATAAAAGGCCGGCGAGAGCGACGGTCAACTTCAGCAGAGCTCTCCTCTCTTTTCATTTTTAACAGTTCGGTGCTGGACGGTGAGCATTCATAGTCCTAATATCGGATTCATTCAACTCACAACATGTCTTTCTTCTCGTAGCCTACTGTCTAATTTTTCTACTTTTTTTCGTGCACGAATTCACGACTAAATTCCAAGCTCAACTTCAAACTCTTTCTCGAGTCTAAATCGATACATTCATCATGCGTGTTTCCTTCACCGCCCTTACCTTCATGGCCGCCGCTATCTCTGCTGTTACCGCTTACCCTGTCAACGAAGCACGAGGATATTCTTACGATGAACTCGTAGCTCGTGACTACTTGTACGTGTCTGTTGTATTTCAATGACTTGTTACTGTGTTCTTAACAACATTTGTTCTCGTAGCTCCCCTGAACTTGAGATGCGTGGCTTTGGGTATGACGACATCGAAGATCTCTACCGTCGTACCCTCCACGTCGAATTCAGCAAATCAGCGAAGAAGGATATCAAGAAAATGGGTTCAAACCATATGGGTCACACTGAAGCAGACCGGTATGCGAGTCATGAGGCAATGGTACACGACTACCACAGCAAACATGTTCCTCATGCTGATCATGCCATTGTTCTGTAAGTCCTCAGATGAATATATATATATATCTCCTTCATCTTTCCTAATATTTCACCTTTTAGTCATGGTGCTCACCCAGCCGGTTCTGATAAACACGAGCCTGACCACTTTGGTGTGGTTTTCAGCCAGGGTGGACATGTTATTCCTAAGGATGCGGAGCACAGGGCTCATCACATTTACACCGGTCACAAGTAAACCGGTCTAAACTACTTTCTGTCATTGTATATTATACCCTGTCTCCCTTACTTACTATACCTCGAATTGTGCTGTAATTTTCAGTGGATATTTTGTTCGGAAAGGACACTTTTCCGGCGTGACGAAGAGGATGATTTTCCATCCGACCAAAACTTACAGATGTGCCTTCATATTACTCCGTACCAGTTTTGCATAAGTACTAGTCTATTCAGTAGGCAGGATTGAGCTAGGATGCATCATGATTTTCTGAAACCTCGAAGTCACGTGTGCAGCACATATCGTGAGTACGTAAGCCAGTGGAAATCGTCAATAAGTTCGACCTTCGAATTTACTTACTCCTGTTAGGCTCTGCCGAAGTCAAGTCACGCTTTCCCTCTCTTCTGCCACTCTTAATTTCACTCCAGTATCGAGCAGGATCTACTCAATATCTTGCATACTGTTTGCGGTTATCTTGACAGGACTTGGTCAACTGGGACAAAGCCCAACAAGGCGACTTGAGCACATTCAAAATGTCTCTGTCAACTTCTGCAATGAATCGCGTTCTCTCTATCCCTGAAATGGTTGAAATCATCTTGACTTTCTGCGACAACAATTCGAACGCGATGGCAGCTCGAGTGTGCAAGAAATGGTCCGACATCGCACTTAACATTCTCTGGAGAGACGTGACAGATATATCCAGATTGCTCGTTCTCCTTGCTCCTCTCAGAAACGTGGCTCTCGTACAACCTGACGATCATCCAGAAGACCTGCATAGACCGGCAATGGTGTTGGATGGCGTGGTACGTTCCCTATAGAATTTCAACGACGTACACTTATACTATGGACAGGAATTTGAACGCAATATTGAACTTCACGACTGGGACCGATTCAACAAATACGCGAAACGAGTCCGCTTTCTTGGATACTCTGAATACCCGCCTTCTACTGAACAACCAGACATTTCTCTGTCACCTACTTCCCCTCCGTCGTTCTCCAAATCAACTTACATTCATCAATGTGTATTCGACGAGATAGCGAGAACAAGACTCTCTCTCCACATCCTTCCTAATCTGCATTCTTTGGTCTGGGTTAGCGCATGTATGTCTCGCATGCGACTATCTCTCCTCTTCAGTCACCCAGATATAACGGACCTCGGTCTCTATCTTCATAATCCACCACCCAACGTAGATGCCACTCATACGGAACCCTTCCCCTCCCCCCTCAACATCTTCTTATCTGAACTTCCTCATCGCATGCCTAATCTCACATCCCTCGATCTTCGTTTCAAGTTCCCCGTTCGCCACATCGAGAAAGTAGTCACATCCTCGCTTCTCCCTTCCCTTCCTGCTCTTAAACGTGTCATATTCCCACTATTCACGCTATCATCTTCAATTATGTCTGCTCTCTCCAAACTTCCCCATATTCGGGTAGTTCAATTTGAGTTCATGGAGAATCAGGGGATGGGCGATATTCGGGACATCATGACTTTCAGCCCTGTTCTCGAACAAGGTGCATTCAGGTCGTTATGTGATCTGAGTTTGAGTGTCCGTTTACCAGACATGATAAAATTCCTTCAAATGGATTTTTGCCCTGGAAGTTTCCTAACGAGCCTGTATGTCCATCTCGTTGAGGATGTGGTCACTGATCCGAACGGAGAGATGAAAAAGTTCTTTGAAGCAGTCGTGGAGAACTGCCAGCTACTCAAGCATCTCTACATCGATTTATTGGTTTCACATGTCGATCTTCCAACTCCTATTCAGCCTCAACCTGTTCCAGTCGCGGAATACGACAAACGACGGTTAACCTTCCATACGTTACAACCTCTCCTTTCATTGCCCACTCTCACCACTTTCGAACTTCGATGGACTCATCCGCTCAAGCTCACCCGATCTGAGCTTGAAATCCTAGCACGGAGATTGGGGCCATCGTTAGAGGTTCTCCTACTAAACTGTGAACCAATGGACCCAAGCGTTGAGAGCGAATTGGGACTGGATATACTACGGATATTCGCGAAAGAATGTCCGCGATTAATCGAACTAGGTGTATACGTCGACGCCACAATTCCTATTGAAAGAGACCTCGACGAAGATCTGAAGTTCAAGTCTCTCCAAAGACTCACCCTTGGTCTTTCAAAAGTTCAGAGGAGTTTCGAACCTGCTATGTTTCTCTCGTCTATCTTTCCACTTTCGAGTGAGGGTGAAGTGGTTCTCACGAGTGGTGTTACATGGCCAGAAGGGTTCGGGATATTTGAGACCACCGAAAATAGGGGTACTTTGGATGAATTGCAAAATAGGGCGAAGGAATGGTGGGAGGTGTGGAAAGAGGTTGGGAAGTTGATTCCTATGTTCTCCCGTGTACGAGAGGATGAGAGAAGAAGGATTCAGTCTCGACTCTTGTCTAATGTATAGCTGTGGCGTTTGAACTTGAAAAGTATCTTTTGTGAGTTTCCCCCCCTCTTTATTGATGTTGCTATTCGGTATTCATGCGCAACTTTGCCAATGTAGATTTATTGTAATTTTATCTTGGATAGTCACGGTATCTGTATCAATCTCACATTCAAAATTTCATCTTCACTGTGCACGTCATTTCAGTCGTAACCCGTCGTGAGTGCAAGCTGTGTCGGAATTCAAGCAGGAAATCAACCTATCCGTGGTTACCCGTGTTACGTTTGCTGTCGGTCTGTTTGAGGATTTTATTCCCAATGCAAGGCTGATCGGCTTATTTTCGTTCAAGCCTCCAACCGACAAACGTCAGAATTTGGGGGATGCATTTACACACTCTGGCGAGCCGCACGGTTCTATGTGAGAATGAACGTAACCCGTGAGTGCTTACATATCACAAAAACACAAACATCCCCTCGTTTTCACAACTCATCATCCTTACAAAACTTAACAAGGCTGTGAGTCTGTGACAAATATCTTGACTTTTTTGTCAAACTCTTTCCTCCCCGCCCCGGTGATGCATTCTGTGGCCCGTTAAACCGCGACTTGCTTTGTCAAATACCTGAAGATTGTTCGATGTCCGAAGCTGTCATCGCCGTGGCGACCAAGCTACAGTCGGATTACTTTTAGTGAACCAAGGTTTTCCGTTCATTCTTTCCTCAGCCAGCAGTGTGGAGAAAGCTAATTTATCGTCAATATAGCGGCGTAGATTCGTAGATTCCAAAGTGCGGTTCTTTGAAACGTCCGGCATCTTAAACAATCTTTTAGACACTCGATCTCTCCATTGTCATATTCCCCGGTCGGAAGATTGAAGCAGGCTTCGTCAATACTCGGTTACTCAAATAATGTGCATGCTTCCACTTGTTGTATGGCATCTACAACAATCACGTTAATGTTATCATAATACCAGAGATTCCAGATCTCGAGTAGCCGTTGTAGTGCAGTGGTTTTGCCCATTGCGGTGAGCGATCCCGTCGGAAACATTCTTATGATTTCGAGACTAACCCTCTTTCTGCTAATCATGTCTTATCACAAGACTCAGAAACCTCTCCCGTTCATGCAGGCTATCGGATTGGATTCAATACATGCTGCGCTGTCAGTTTTGAATTCATCACACGATGGAGCACGAGCAGGGTTTATGAGTGCCCTACACAGCGAGACACTGTTGATGATGGCCCTTTTGTTCTCGAACTGAAGAGACCCAGGAGTGAATGCCTTGTGTTCAGCAAGGTGACATCGACGCGAGAGTCTCCGGTGAATCCCATGCCTCGAGGTTGAGACAGAAATTTCCAAGGGAATTCTCAGGACGATGCTTGTGCACGCGATATGTTTAGAGGGTTTGGGAACGTTTTCAATACATTGAACTCAATCATCATGCATGATACTATATACCTGCAACTCCTCGCAGCCAAGGGCAGAATTTATTCCTGAATACAGTAGAGTGCAATTTGTAGACTCGGGTCAGTTTGCACTATCTCAAAGGAATCGATATGTCGTACCTTGTCGATACCAAATATTTACCATTGTGGGGATGTAGAGATGAGAGCTGGGCAATCTGGGCCCGGTGTTCCAAACAACCGTGGGCTTAGCTGCTTTCGGAGAGCGGATTGACAAGGCTGTAAATTTACCGACATCATGCATCACGAAAAGAAGTTGCCGTGTAACCGAAGTTACCGAAAATTGAATTTTATAACCGCCTTCAAGCTCCTTTTTATTTGTCGCCGAACATGAGGAGGATGAATTTCGATTATATTCGATACTTCCTCTCTGTTTTCATGCGCCTGTTATCAAGCTCTTTTTCCCCGCCCTGGCAACTCAATGTCTCGCTCCATTCTAGCTTCCCGGAACCATCCAATCTTAATCACAGAAGTTCTTGCCTTAATCCTTTCGTACTTGGATCAGAAGACTGTCTCGAGAACAATCCCGGTGTCAAAGCCATGGGCAGACGTCGCTTTAGACCATGCTTGGCGGGAAGTCCATGATATATTCCGTCTACTCAATGTTCTTGGCCCTCTCACTCAAACGAAACAACACTCTTCACTGCGTAATCTCACGCTGCATAGCTATGTGATTCTTCATCCTCTACCGGCTCTCAGCCACGAACTCGCCCTGACTATTCAATGCGCTCACATCTCTCTATTCCTGTAGCGATTCAAAAGGGCTCTTTCAGTACATGATTGGAATCGCTTTGAGTGTTATTCGAAACGAATACGAAAGCTTTCATACGATGAACCAAACCGCAGACATATAGAGCAGTCCGTTTGGGATGAGATTAGGAGGACTTCTCCAAAGTCGGGAATTCTGCCCAACCTCCTATCGCTCAACTGGTTCGCATCCTCGCCCGAAAAACAATTGCATTCGGTCCTATTCATGACATCCAACATCACCCATCTCGCTATACATGTCCACCACAGCCGTTATACCTTGGCTTATGTCCATGACATCCTCACTCGGGTCCCACATGTTCACCACTTTGAACTTCGTTCCGATGCAGCCATGAGGGATATAGAGGACACAATCGTACCCTTGATCCGAGGCTTTGCGAAGTTGAAATGTTTTATAACTCCCATGTACGCCTTGACGTCGACTCTCATCGAAGAGCTATCAAGGCTCAAACAACTGGACACCGTCAAGTTTGGGAAGGCTATAGAAAATGGAACTGGGGATCGACGGGATGTCGAAGAGCTCGTTCCTTCTCTACAACCGGGTGCCTTTTCATCGCTGCGTCAATTTTCATTCTGCACACGTTTGGCACAGGCTATACAATGTGTTCAACACCCGTCTTTCCCCAAGAACTTACATGTCCTCGAAATCCAGCTTCTTGCTGCGGAGGATCATCACTTGCTCATGGATTTATTCGCCGTCGTATCTCGAGACCTCCTTCCCCTCCGACAATTCCACGTCGATTTTGTTATCGCCCCGGAGACTCCTATCACTTATCCACCTCCACCTATGACTGGCAGATCTAGAGTTCCCGTGTTTCTTTCATTGCTACAATGCCACAATCTCACTATCTTTGAATTCCGTTGGGACTATCAACTGAACATCACAGATGAAGATTTAGCCGAGATTGCCTCTGCATGGCCGTCACTGGAGATATTCATTCTCAACTGCGAACCGATTCCTGAAATTGCTACTCGTCCTACACTGTCGTTAGGAGCATTAATTCCATTCGCCAGACACTGCCCACATCTCCGTAAACTCGGTTTATTCATAGACGGAGATTCGATTCCAGATTCTTCCATTGTTGGTTCAATAGAACCTTTCAAATCACTGAAGACGTTATGCGTTGGAACGTCTCCGATATCCTACGTGGAACCTGTTGCTTTGTTCTTGAGTCAACTATGCTCACAGAAATTCGAAATCGTGTCCGGCATTCGATGGCCCGACGCGTACAGCTTGACTCTCGATCTGTTGGGAATTGTGGACGATAGAAGGGTGACGTTGACAGATAATTGGGTTCGTTGGAATGATGTTTCTAAGGTCTTACCTTTGGCTATCAAAGCTCGGTTGGACGAGAGGTCGAAGATGTCTGACCTGCGCAAACAGATTGAGATGTTGGCGAGGGTGAGGATGGAAGAACGAGAGAGGATGTCTCAGTTGGAAGAAGAAGTGAAGAGATTGAAGGGACATTAGCTTTGGTGTTTTTCCCTCAGGACAAGCTGCTAAAGGATACAGTATTATAATCAAAATTTTATCAATAGATGCTGAAGATGTACCTATGTATAGATATAGACAATTGCAAAGAAATTCGGGACATTTAAATTCTTGCACAATACCGGTTATCTTTCCAACACAATGAACACCGAGTACTTGCCGCCGGCCGGCTGTCGGTGAATATGGGCAAGTACTGTTGACCGTCGCAGTCTGGTGGTTGGTAGGATTACAATCTAGATTTACCGATCAATTTCATAGACGCTCATTACCATTGATTTTACGTACTTATCTTGGGTGGTAACTTTTCAAGTTACTGTACCTCCAACGAAAGGCCACATTCTTAGGCACATTTCTCCCGAGGGTGGACACCTGAAATTCTTGGGTTGAAAAATTCGTGGCTACCTTTCAGAACGGCCTCCGTCAGCCTTCGTCTCATAATTGATTTCCTCAGCTGGCCACGCAAGCCCAGGTGTCATCATTCTTCCAATCGCACACAATTCAATGGTAGGTTGGTAACCATCTAATCTCATTATTGCTGGCAACGCGTACCTTGCTCATTTTCTTTCAGACTTAGGGCATCGTCGTCCTGAGATCCTGGACCACATGCCTTGTCGACATCTATGAATTCTCTTGGAATTCTCGAGCATGGCGACAGTGACACAAACTCCCCGTGAGTAACTTATTTCATGCGCCTTCAATTCTAATATTTTCATGCTTCAATGCAACAGAACATCAGAGAATAAGACCTGACTATCTAGGTGTACGGGCGAGGTTCAATCATACTCCAATCCGACTCGGTTCAACTCTCTGTCAAAGCTTTGTTAAGTTAGTCTCGAACCGTCTTTCACTCGATCAAGTTTCTCTGGATGACTGGATCCATCCGCGAGTGGAGGCCCGCCCGGACCGCTGAGTATCTAACTTTGAACGTCTCGATACAAGTGCAATCATCTCTCGCGCTGTTGTCTCAGTGAGGAGCTCCAGTTCAACGGAGCTTTATAATGCACACCACGATGGTTTTTTCCGACTAGTTCGAGCTGGATAGACGCGGTCGGACAGACTCCGGAGATTTATGGTTTGTGCGCTGGAAGGACGTTTTGATGATGAGATGAACTAGAATGGTGCGTTGATGGTTCTCATTGGTACCACTGACATCCTTACCAGGTTGCTCAGGCTGGAGTATTGGACTGGATCGTGCAAGTGGTTTATTTGGACCGTCGAACCTGTATTTTTGGTATTCGGATCCCCTTCATTTGAATGGACCATAAGTATCAAAAATTTTCGGCCGCTGGAACAGAGCTTCCTTCCAGGTGACTATGCTGGTGAGAATTTGCGTTTACAATTAGAATCTAGCTCGTCAAAGACAGCAAATATCTGGCAGAGTTGGTTTCAGTCTAGGTAGGTTTCATTTTCTCTTTCCCTTTTTTGCGTTGGCTGATATTGCAACATGCCCTCGGATCTGACAGTTGCACTGCTAGCAGTAGGCGAGTGGGGAAATAAGCAGCAAACCACAGGAGATGCGACGGACCGGCCAGGCACGAAGTGGACGAGTGACCATTTTCTCAGCAAACGCTCGTCTAGCGAGACTACCCCGCAATCTCGATCCAGCGGGCCGTGCGGGGTCAATATATGGCTAAGTATTCATTTTGAGTGCATGTGAGTGGTGTCAGTATAAAAGCCAATCCCCATCAACGTCTCATTTCTCTTTCGGTAGCTGCCCTTGGTTCTTCACCACCATCATCGTCTTCTGCTCTTGAAGTTGGTGTTTCTCCGTGAACTGAGCCTGCGATGTCGGACGCTCTCAGATTTCAGAACATAAGGGTTTACTGTATGTTCTACTTGATTCGATCCCTGAATTGACGCTTACAGTTGGTGTCTTCCAGGGCTGGCCTTCATTGCATACTGGGGAATTGTGTTATTTGGTTACGATACGTATGTGGAATCACTTCATGAATAATTTGAGGGGATCTCATGAATCCATTATTTAGTGGAATTGGTGGCGGGGTCGTCACACAACCCTACTTCCAACAGTACTTTGGTATCGCAGATACTAACGGACACGTGGACAAACATAAATCAGACAATATCAGCTCTAACGTCGTTTCGGTTCTTCAAGCAGGTGCTTTCTTCGGTGCACTAGGCTCTGCTCCGATATCATCTTGGCTGGGGAGGAGAATTACCCTATTGATATTCTCAATCATATTTTCCGTTGGTGCAGTGCGTATACACAGTTCATGCTTTATCTTGTATCTTTGAAACTCACTGTTGGTAATGTGTTAGGTTCTCCAAACCGTCGCAGGCGGTTCTCGAGGGCTCGGGTATGTCTATGCGGGACGAGTTGTTGCGGGTGTAGGCATCGGCGCAATATCCGCTGTCGCACCTGCCTATGTCTCCGAGTGTTCTCCAAAGAACGTCCGAGGTCGTATCACTGGTTTATTCCAAATAATGGTCGCCGTCGGAGTCATGCTCTCGTATTTCATCAACTGTTAGTCCGTTTCATATTCATTCATTCTTGTTCATTCGCTTATCACTAGGAATCCCGTGAAAGTGGGTATAAGTTTACATATCAAATCGGGTTTTGCAGTTTGGCGTATTCCTCTTGGATTCCAACTCGTTCCTGCCGGGGTTATGGCATTTGGTCTTCTCACTGTTAGAGAATCGCCTAGATGGCTTGCATCGAAGGGTCGAGGCGTAGAAGCACTTCGAAATCTGGCTTACCTCCGACGCCTCCCCGCTGATCATGAAGAAGTTAGGCATGAGATGGCAGAAATCGACGCTGCGATTGCTGAAGAACGTGAAGCAAGGAAAGGTCTGGGATTGAAAGAAGTCTTTTTCGGAAAAGGCAACACGATACGATTTGTCATTGCTATCGTTATCTTCATTCTCCAACAGTGGTCAGGACAAAACTCGGTGAACTACTACGCTCCCCAAATTTTCCAATCTGTACGTATTCGAGAATTTCTCTCAATTGCTCAAAAATATTGTTATTCTCAGGCTGACTCGGCGAATGAATAGATTGGATATACCGGTACATCCGTCTCATTACTTGCATCTGGAATTTACGGAATCGTCAAAGTCGTTTCGACTGCACTTTTCGTATTTTTCCTTGTGGAGACATTGGGTCGTAAGATGTCACTGTTTATCTCTGCGATGGGAATGGGAATACTTTTCTTCATCGTTGGCGCGCTTTTGAAGACTCATCCGCCGGATGTGAACGCCGCCAACCCTTCATCAGCCTCAAAAGCCATGGCAGCCATGTTGTACATCTATGTGTGTTTCTATTCTATGGGCTGGGGTCCATTGCCGTGAGTTTTCCACTTCGAAAACCTTACATTTATTTTGCTCAACTTTGGTGTATCTTGGATCATAGATGGGTGTATGTCTCTGATATCTTCAACACTCGTACAAGACATTATGGACTCTCGATCGCTTCAGCTTCTCAATGGCTTTTCAGTACGTTCTTTTTATTTGACCTATTCGTTATATTGACAAATTTGTGTTATCACTCTTGATAGATTTCGTCTTATCGAAAGTAACACCAACGCTCGTGACCGATCTTGGATACAAGATTTTCCTCATGTTTGCTACAATCAATATTGGTGGAATGGCCGTATTCGCCCTTTTGATTCCTGAAACCAAAGGGAGAAGTTTGGAAGAGATGGATATCATTTTTGGAAGTGTACAAGCGGAGAAACGAGAAGCTGATATTCAGAAACAAGAGCGACTCGGAGGTTCGTTTCCTTTCAATTCTTCTAAAAACACGTGTAATCTAATTTATGTGACTGGCTCTTTCTCACTTTTGCAGGATTTGATACTGACGCCAAAGACACATCATCAAGTCGTTCAGATGGTGCAGAAAAGGTTTGAAAGTCTAATTTTAAGTGAATAGACAAATCTTTGCCACTGCTTTCGACATCGCACATGCGTACATTCTTGAATCCTTGGTTTCACTTGCTTTTCTTACGCTTTTACGAACTATTATCCTCGCATCTTTTCCTCTCCTCTCATGACTGCCATGTATTATAATAAACGCATTACTTTTCGATGTTGCATCTTTGTACTACTTTACCTTTGGGTTTGGAATTGGATATTTTTCTGTGTCAAATTTTCAATTATTCTGGTTCCGTTTGAGATTCGTACGTGACCTAGCTTCGTGTCAACTTGAAAGTGGCCACGCTGTGGTAACGGAAGCATCGGGCCGCCTAGTCTCTGAAGATCAATCTCAACCATTTCTCAACCAGTACTGTAATCTTCAACTTCAGTTTCCCCTGATTCCACGAACCGAGAGACTCGATGACTGAACAGACACCACATTCGCCCTCATGTTCGTCACTGTAGAAAAATCTCTTCTCCTGGGGAGGGGCATCTTCCGAACAAAATATCCACTGAAAATTACAGCTCAATTCGAGGTATAGTAGGTAAGGGAGACAGGGTATAATACACAATTACAGAAAGTAATTTAGACCGGTTTACTTGTGACCGGTGTAAATGTGGTGAGCCCTGTGCTCCGCATTCTTATGAATAACATGTTCACCCTGCTTGAAAAGCACACCGAAGTGGTCAGGCTCGTGTTCACCAGAACCGCCACGGTGAGCACCGTGACTAAAAGGCGAAATATTAGGAATAAATAATAGATGAGGGAAATGTTTTTTAATTGAGAACTTACAGAACAATAGCATGGTCAGCATGAGGGACATGTTTGCCGTGGTAGTCGCGTACCATTGCCTCATGACTCGCATATCGGTCTGCCACTGTGTGACCCATATGATTTGAACCCATTCTTTTGATATCTTTCTTCGACGAATTGCTAAATTCGACGCGAAGGATACGACGGTCGAGATCCTCGATGTCATCATACCCATAGCCTCGCACCTCCAGTTGGGGAGAGCTAAGGGCACAAACGAACATCATTAGAGACAAAGTACGGGCCGCTGAAAATATAAAACGCACAAGTAGTCGCGAGCTACGAGTTCATCGTAAGAATATCCTCGTGCTTCGTTGATAGGATAAGCCGAAACAGCAGAAATAGCGGCGGCGATGAAGATAAGGCCGGTGAAGGAAACACGCATGATGAATGTATTGATTTAGACTTGACTTGAAAAAGAGTTTGAAGT
This sequence comes from Abortiporus biennis, assembly GCA_022606235.1. Classification (NCBI taxonomy): domain Eukaryota; kingdom Fungi; phylum Basidiomycota; class Agaricomycetes; order Polyporales; family Podoscyphaceae; genus Abortiporus; species Abortiporus biennis. The sequence goes on along the minus strand of JABYQP010000003.1, from coordinate 481,469 downwards.
TGAAGTCGTGAAGAAGAAGTGGAAAAATTAGACAGTAGGCTACGAGAAGAAAACTTGTTGTGAGTTGAATGAATCCGATATAATGACTATGAGAATGCTCACCGTCCATCACCGAACTGTAAAAATGAAAAGAAAGAAGGGGAGAGCTCTGCTGAAGTTGCCCATTGCTCTCCCCAACCTTTTATACATTGTTCGAGCCCTGCAACGCGTGATAGCGAATGGTCGTATAAGATATCTAGGTGTAACAAGTTGAAAGCATGTGCGAATTTGTTCAATAGCTCATTTCCACGTAGACAGAACGACAGATATGATTTCATGATGAACAGGCTGGCAAGGATGCGGATATGACGAGTAATTCAATTGCAGCGATGGGAATAGCGGGCTCGCCACGCCAGCTGCGCTGAAAGGATAAAGATCGGGATATTCTCTCCCTCCGTGAGACTCGAATGTCATTGACATGAACAGTATTGTTGTCGGGTCATGATACACCTCTCAAATCCTATTTGAGGCCCGATATAATTCAGTGACATAGAGTACTCTACTCACCAACTACCCGTTGAGAGTTATGGTCAACGACTGAAAATAAAATTTCAATGCAGTCACCAGAATATACTGCACAGACATCAATGTTGCGATGATATCAATGTCAATTGTAATCAAATGCGATGAAGATTGCAGCAATTCAACTTCCATTCATCACTCTGATCATTTGAAGGTGATGAATGCTGTTAGCATATGCAGGAACCAGTGCTGCTGTATGGCGGTGCTATACAGGTCCAGAATATTTCTATTGTTACAACAACCAATAGAACGACTCTGAAAATTGAAACACTGATGGTGATCTTCAGGCTATCTTCTGCAAGTCAGGTAAGTTGCAAATAGCGTCTGTTTCTCCGAGAACCACCTAGATGATAACGTGAAGAAAAAGAGTGAGAGTGATATGGGATGGAAAATCAAATTCGCAAATCCCGTGATGTGCGCGACAGTTCTCGTGACTACCACACTGCCAAAGGTTGGCTATTGGAAAACTCCTGAAACAATTCACAGTATTTTCTTGAAACAAAAAATTCCTCTAGTAAGTAAACTCTCTATGCGATTGACTTCAGCTCAAAAAAAGATCCTGATTTGAAGCTTTAACTGCGAGGTTCCTAGAAAGGCTTACTTTTTCTTGTCAGCACCAATGTCCATTGCAAGGTTCGTACTCACATATTTTGGCCAGCTTTTATTTGTCTCGAGCACGTACTAGTGAGTCGTAACATAGTACTTGTTGGCAAACGGGCGCCTGATCGATCACTTCCGCTGATGTAATCACGTCCTAAACGGGTACTGTCAAGTTCGGTTTGGCATGGGTTGGATTCTGCGGACCCACCTTTCATCTCCCCTTTCGCCAACCCGATACCAGACTATTCCATTCACATAATTTTAAGAATATTCACGCTCATTTTACGACAACCTCCACAACACAATAGTCTATCCGATTTCGAAACATCACTAGCTTTTTTGACTCAAGACAACACCAAGATTCAACATGCCTTCGTTTACAACCCTCTGTTTCTGGATCTTCTCCCTTTCTTCTATAATTTTTTCAGTATATGCAGAGACACATTCGACTCCCTCTTTTTTGAGCCCAAGTTCTGATTCTGACGCTGCTATTTCTGCGCCAACAACATCACCACTGGCACGGCGGGAAACAAATGCTGATAGGATGAGAAGAGGCTTGGGTCCCAAACGACCTAAGAGGCTTCACAACCCCAGTATGTAACTCTTCATTTTTATGCAGGCTATATCCAGCTAATCAATTCTCTTAACAGAACGACACCTTTGGGCTCGTCATCATGGTGCATCTCCGACAGTCAGTGCCCTCCCAACACCGACCTCCACTCCTGACTGCACATCTTATGCTGGGATGATTGGAACTACTTTCTTTTCTGGAACCGGAGAACTCGTAACTGGATTTCTCTCTAAATCTGCTAATGTATATGGAGAGTATCGATTCGCCCAAGATGTCGGCGATGCGCTTTTGGTTTCTTTCTGTGTCCCTTCGAACGGAAATAAACCCTTCGATATTACCACAACCGTAAGTTCCACTAGATATTCTACCAGAATCGTTTATGACTTACATGGGTTCAATCAGAATGGTATCAGCAACTTTCCGTATCTCGCGGCGGTCCAAGGATTTGCCTCCAGTGGACCTGATCTTCCTGCCGGTTCTTCAAACTATGCTTACATTACTGGATCGTCTAAAAGTGAAGCAAACTTATGACATCGCATAGTCTGTCACTGAATTGTATACCGTAGCCCATCCAGGTGTCACTCCTGGGACTCAAAGCAATGCCCTCAATCATGCAGCTGGAACAAATCTCCCTGCTCAGAGCGCAATTTGGACGCTTAATACCAATGATAATAGCCTCACCGCTAACTACGTCAACTCGGATAAGTGTAAGAGGTGTTCATGTGAGAGACATTCGCGAGAAGCTCACTTTCGCCTTGTATCAACAGCCACCCCAACCACAACGATAGAATTAGTCCCTGATTCAGAAGCGTTCATAATTACTGGTGACCCAAGCGCATTCAACAACGAGTACGGAGATGCAAATCCAACGGTGCGATGATTTCCGTCTTTTTTGAAAGTGAATGCTGATGATATTTTTGTAGACCTTTACCTTCATTCCAGCATAAATGCGTACGACATCCGATAAACGGCTTCTGCACTAGGCAGAGCCGTAATCATGGCCTCGTACTGTACCAATATCCACATGAGAAAAGGAGCTTCAGTGAATCCTTTCCATGGATCACACCCGTATGTATTGTACATCTATTCGCCCCCATTCTGTATCAACTACACCATAGATTTCTCATGTATCGAATAACGACAACAATTTCAAGACTTTTCATTACATGTATGAAATGGCTTTGCTTGCGCAATATTATGAAAACAACGAGGTATACTCTACATTTATGATTGGAATGAAATACAACACTTTGGATGACTGCCGAGAACAACTTGGGTTAACTCACTATACTTCCTGTTCGTACCCATCCCACTCAGCGAAATTATCGCCGCCACCTTCATCAGCTTCTTCGAAAGCGTAAGAATCATCCGCACCTTTGCGGGTCCCAACTCCTCCACCGCTTTCCTCCACCACAACCATCTCAGATTCATCAGCCTTATCATCAACAGCAGGCATACTGAACATTTGTGCATCTTCGTCGTCTTCTTCATCACCTTCAAAGTCAGGAGCTGGAGTTTGACTCATCTTGATCAATGGAACAGCAGAACCAGATTCAGCATCCGTGAAGAGGTTATTGAGTGCGTCATAATTGATACGTCGACTGAATTTGTGTGTTTTCTTGATGAGATTTTGAACAGATTCGAAAGCTGTGGAAGCTTCTTGTGGGATCTGGTCTTTCTGCTTCGTCTTTCGTTTCTGTGTAGGATAGAAAATGAAACAGGTCATTAGTTACCTCGGTCGATGAGATAATACAAATAGACGCTAAGACTGTTTGCCAGTTGGGCGATACGAACCTTGCGACTTTTCTTTTCTCCTGAAGCTTCTTGAATGGCTTCTAACTCTTGCTTGGCTGTTTGAAGTTGGACAATATAACCCATCAGCAATGGGTACAACTCCATAATGTGACTCTCAAACATTTATAATCCGCTTCACAAAATGTAAAGGAGGGAGAGACGAATGAAGAGAGCGTGACGGTGTGTGTTGTGACACTGCTCAATAATAAAAAGAAACCTGAACTCACCAACAATTGCCTCCAGATAATCTTTGTTAAGTTCGACCCATACTCGTTCTTTAATTTTGACTTCTTCGTCCGTCAAGAGGAACGCATCTAATTCTTCTTCATCCAGTCCTTCCAACCACCAGTCCTCTTGTTCTGGTTCAACGTCGTCATTCAAATCTTCCTTCTCGTTGACATTCTCGTCTATGACCGTGTCGATAGGTGGAGGATGTTCATGATATATTGCACCATCCGCGATTTCCCCGTCTGCTTCAGCAGGATGGAATTCAGCTGACTCTTCAACTGCTCGTTCTTTACCCTTCTCCTTAGACTACAAGTTCGATAGTAAGCAGGGTGAATGATTGGAAATGTATAAAAATACACACTCTGATGAATGCCTCCTTCCTTTCCCGTTCTTTCTCCTCCCACTTTTGCCTCTTATCTTTTTCTGCGTAGTCCAAAGCCTCAACAAGAGTTTTGGACTGACTGCTCTCAAGATACGAAGATACTTCCGAAGTCAGCAGAGTATGCAACTCTTCTTCTAGAGCGTCCGACGACGTTGCCCTTTCAGAGGATTTGTTTCCAGGCACCTGCGAAGTTGAAGGTAATAATGAGGGATCGATGAGACTAGGGTCAATGTGCATATTAATGTCAATTTCTTGGGAAATAAGTGTGGTCTCTAGATCAGCATCATCATCTGGCAAGAATAACGGTTGAGGATGTGAAGAGTGTGGCATTTGTTGTGTTTGTGAATCCACGGTTCCAGCTAGAATGCCCTCGTTGAGGAGAGACGCATCGATATGACGCGTAGAGTCCTCTTCGTGAACATGTTCTTCATCACTCCCGTCTTCTCCTCTCTTCCTCTTTCGCTTCTTCCCCTTTCCTTTGGGAGTCTTCCCTTTTCCTTTCTTCCCGTCGGCTTCTGGTATTTCACCCGACTCGATGGCTAACTTTTCCGCTGCCTCAGCCTCTGCGGCTAGCCTTTCCTTCTCTCTTCCTTTCGAAAAACTAGGAGGGTCCATCTCCTCTTCCAACCACACACTTCTGAAATCACTGACACTCAACCCTGCACTCTTACTAGTCCTGAACTCCTCCACTCTCTTCCTCAATGTAGTATCAGCAATTTTGACAACTTGAACAACTTCTTCAACACTGCGTCGGAAATTGTTCATTCTTGCTGCAATGAGCAGAGCAGCGCCACATATTCCCGAAGGCCGTCGACCTCGAGTCATCCAATCCCGATCGAATCTTTGAACTAGGCGGGTTGCATCTAATGCTACTTGCGAAGTTTCATCACCGAACTCGAGAAGCGACGCGAAACGAGATATATAATGAGATGGATCTATGAGAGGAAGTCGAAGGTTCAGAGTCTGAACGAGCTGCAGATATGTGTGTCCAAGTTCAAACACATTGACCTGGAAGAATCATTCATTTTATGTCAAGCGTGAAAGTGGAATGGGGGACTTACCTGAAGAAGATCACTGAAATCTATCAACATGTAGTTTCTTGTCTCCTTCTGGCGACAAGCAACATATAGGCAAACAGCAACAACATTCATACTCTTCCTTCCTTTAGTGAACTTATGCTCGACTGCCAGAGTATACATACGAGTAGCGGCAAGTTGGACCACTTCTGAAAGTCGTAAAGCTCCAGAAACTTGAGCGATTTTACGAGAAGCTTGTTTAATCTAGAGTTAGATATGAAGATAACAGATGTAATTCTATGCAAACGCACCATTAGCGATTGTTTGCTCTCTGCTTTCACCTCCTCCCCGGTTTCCAAAGGGGCCTCCCATACGAGCTCGAGCTGAATGGGAAGATCATTCAAGAGAGCCGCGAGAATGGTGACGGGTAGGAAATAGAGAGAAGTTTATCAGGTACTTGATACTAAGAGACAGAAGAGGATACTTACTTGCACCCTGAGCTACAAAGGCTCCTTGGACCATAGCGGCTCCTGTGCTTGTTTCTCCGAAAGTCACCTAATGGAGCAAAGTCAATGAATTCATAACGCAATTGCTGAAATGCAAAAATACCTCATTGACAATCGTATTTTCCTCCACCACCGTACCACAATTGACACAAAAACCATTTCCAGCGGCTGCATCATATTCGATCACAGTTCCACCACAATCAGTGCATACTGTCTAGAGGGATAAATGTGAATGAGAATATAAATCAGATATACATTGAACATACCATTCTTTTTGTTACAGAATCGTCTCAATCCTGTTCAATAATTGTAGGTTAAAGTAGTGCGCAAATTTACAGTATCCTAGCAAGTGCGCAGTGTGAATACAAGATGACAAAGGGTTTCCCGGATTTTGGATTTCAGGATAATGATAAAGTATAAAGAGATATCGATACAATGATGAAGGAGTACAAGGAACGAGGTATAATTTATGAAGGGGAGTGGAGGAGGATAAAGGAAAGCCGGAGTCAAAAAGCTTGTCACACAGCAGCGTCACACCAGGACATGGAGTGACATGTAATTATGTCACTCATATTTGTCACGGTGTCTCTTCTCACCTACCGCACTCTTGAATTTCTATACTTTCACACTTCGCTGTTCTCATGTCTTGAGCGGTTACGAAAATGGGCAATTCTACTTGGATATTATTCACAGATTCAGTCACCACAAAATACGCACTAGTACTGAACGACTGGACAAATCTACACAATTTAGTTCCGTACTTCACATTGGTTTTATTACTTTTACTGTCCATAATTCTATCAAGTTCGAACGGAACAAGTGTGAGTGATTCCTAGTCATACCAAGGACATGGATTGAGAACTTTTCAGATACCCGACATTCGAGCTATTGGTCCTAAGAGGCATATTCTTTCTTATGTTGGTGCTTATAGGTACATGAGACGAGGGGAGATGATACTAAAGGAGAGTTACAACAAAGTTCGTCATTCCATCGTTCATCCATAAAAGCATACAAAGTTGACTCAGAAATCAGCATAAAGCTTCTTCTTTCCAAATACCTTTGTTCGACCGTTGGGTAGCGGTCATTTCTGGGGCAAGACTCATAGAGGAGTTAAGAAAAGCATCTGACGATGTCCTAGGGGCTGCAGAAGCTCGGGAGGAGGTGATTTACCACTTTATATGGATTTTATCAACGCTCAATGTTATCTTTAGCTGGTCCAGGGAACCTATATCTTTGGTGGCTCATCTGACAATTGCCATGCAGACGTGGTGATGTCTCAACTGACCCGTAACCTACCCTCCGTTTTCCCAGAAATGAAGACCGAGATCGCTTTGGCTTTCCAAGATTTACTCACCGGTCAGGAAGGTACGATAGCCTGGATTTTTCAAATGAATTTTGCTCACCCTGGATTGTATGATTGACGGTGTAGAATGGGTCACAGTGCCTGCCCTGGATAGCTTGATGCGTGTCATTTGTCGAATCAACAACCGTTTGTTTCTTGACGACACAATATGTGGGTTAATCTTCAGTGATCTTTTCTTACTATCCTCATTACCTCCTGGCAGGTAGAGAATCCGATTTCATTGACCTGATGACTCAATTCGTGAACCAAGTAATGCCGACTGCAAAGGTATTACGACGATTTCCAGGGATCTTGCGTCCGTCAGTTCAATTTCTCATTTAGTTATCGTGATTCTGAGATCAGTCTATAGGATTGTCTCACTCCTGGCCTCAAGCACTTCACTGAGCCGACGAGGCGTTTTACAGTATATGCAACCTTTTGTCCAAGAACAGATCGCAATGGTTGAGACGGGACAACGATTGCCGGTGAGTTTAGTTGAAACCTCCAGAGTTACAGCACCTGACGCTCAGGATGCAATCTGTCAAGAATAATTTTCTTTCTTGGCTTATGGAGGAGATCGAACCTCAGAATTGCACCGATGTTAACATATGTAATAAACTACTCGACCTGAACTTCTCGTCGCTATACCCGACAGCGCAGGTGAGTATCATTCGCCAGAGTGTATTTCAATCTTCTCATCTATGTTTTGAGATAGTCGGCCTACCATTTGTTTGCCCATCTTGCTTCCCATCCTCAACATATTCCCCTATTGCGTGACGATATCGAACAGAACCTACGTCGCCAAGGAGGCTGGAGCAAGGATGCCATAGACAAGATGCGTCGTGTAGAAAGCTTTGTCAAAGAGAGCCTCAGAGTTTACAGCACATCTTCACGTAGGGTTTTCACCGTTCTACTGGATACCAATAGCCCAGATACTCATCGAGACTCCTGCAGTGTCACTTCCCAGACTCGCGTTGCAGCCTTATACCTTCTCAGACGGGACCCATATACCGAAAGGATCCATGATAAGTGTGCCGAGCGGTGCAATTCATTTTAACCCTGTCTATTACCCTGACCCAATGAAGTTCGACCCTTGGAGGTTTGTCGGAGATGGGGAAGTAAAACATCAGGTTGTTGCAACAAGCGCTGAATTCCTGACATTTGGTCATGGAAGGCATGCTTGGTACGTTGACACATTTGTCTCGTCATGGCCTACAGAGGTCTAATAACAGTCTATACATCTTCAGTCCTGGAAGGTTCTTTGCCTCTCTTCAGCTGAAAACACTTCTCGCACACGTTGTGATGACATACGACATTCGGTTGATAACTCCTTCAAAAGGGAGAAGGCCGAACCTCGATGTGAAGGATGGAATAATGCTCGAAGATGACTCAATACATCCGTTTGGACGTTACGTATCCGGGGATTTAATTCCAGATTCAACCGTTTATTTGGCTTTTAGGAGGAGAAAGTGACGAGTATGTGCATGTTGTTTCGAAGCTCTCTGCCGCTAATTGCTTGTATAGGTTCTCATCATGATAGGATCTATTATGATTTTGTGTTATATTACTGTATCCATTTTCCGCTATGATATGCTCTCCAGGATTTGTCTATTGCGCCTTCGTCCCCCCTTCCACTGTAAGCTTCACGGTATGTCGACTCCGCAATTCTGCTTATATGAAGTGAACGATATCTTCAAGCACTGTTTTAGGTCCGAAGCGTTGGATGGTTGTGCATCCAACTATCTGAGATATTGAGTCTTCGGATTTGTAGTGGAATATAACCACCGAGGCCAGTCGGAAGGGTTGAACACGGAACTACTTACCATCCACTTCAATCTGGAAAGACTATTCGTTATGAAACATAAATCGGCAGTCCCGGAAGATATACGGTCCTATAAACCGTCTATTATAATGACGTCGTCAACTCATTGCTAAACTTATACTGAAGCGCGGTGATGGCGGTAATCTGGCAAGCTTAACCGGTATCGAACCGATTTCTGCCCAATGTGAGTTGTTATGCTCAATGAGCACTTATCTACTCGTCCGAAACCTGACAAACACATTCAGGTACTCATCTCAAGTATGCTTCCGATGCTCATGTTGAAAACCCTATATAACCATCCTCCAAGCAGTACCATGCAATTCATTCTTCATCGGTACCTTCTTCGCTTTCAGCCTTCCAAAACATCCCTCCTATGTCTCGCAACAACTCTTCAGATACACTCAATGATGGCTTTGAGAACCCACTTCCACTCGTTGACCCGGACATTGAAAGGGGGCAGGTAATATCTAAAGAGGTCGTGAATACGGATTACTTGGTGACTTTGAGTGAATCTGAAGACCCCAAAAATATGCCTCTGTACAGAAGATGGTTGATCGTAATTGTCATTTCTATTTCTGCCCTCCTGGTGACATGTACTTCATCAATAGTAAGTCTTTACTCCATTTATAACAATGCTAAGCTGATATCAATTATCTTTGAAGGCTTCGTTTGCTCAAGAAGGTATTTCACGAGACTTTCATGTCGGAAAAGAAGTATCAATACTTGGTATAAGTTTGTATGTGCAGGGTCTCAGTAAGTAGTAAACAGCTCTCCTCTAATCGAATCGATGATGTTGACTTACCTTGCTCTAGGTTTCGGTCCATTATTGGTTGGACCACTCTCAGAAATATACGGACGAAATATCATCTATCGGGGTTCATTCCTGATTTTCTTCGCCTTCAATTTTGCTGTAGCTTTTGCTCCCAATATTGGTATGATAACAGTGAAAGTATACCCGTTTTCATGATTCTGAGCTTTGTATCATTTCACAGTTGTATACCTCGTTTTCCGATTCTTGACTGGATTCTGTGGAGCTGCGTTCATGAGTGTAGCAGGAGGAAGCGTGAGCGATTTATTCCACAGTCATCAAGTAGCAAAGTGAGTATCCAACCTTGAACATTAGATGTTAATGGCTCTTCTTACATCTTTTACGTCAGCCCTATGGCGGTCTATACAATTTCGCCATTCATTGGTCCCGTTCTTGGTCCGCTGCTTAGTGGGTTTATAAACCAATACGCAGATTGGAGATGGACTTTCAGAGTGATCATCATCTGGAGCTTTACCCAGCTCGTCCTTTTGTGCTTGGTGAGCCCATCTTTCATATTCTTGCCATTTAGCTTGTGCTGATACGAAACATTGGCAGCTGGTACCGGAAACCTTTGTACCTGTTCTGGAGGCATGGAAAGCTGACAGGTATGCATACTCCCTTACATTCTACATCAAAGTCCCAACCAAGCTAATAGATTGTGCTCTTCAGACTTCGTCAAGAGACTGGAATTGAAAAGTTCTTTGCACCTTTGGAGAAGTCTTCTTTGAGTATTCCACGGCTGCTGATGAGCAGCTGTACGACACCATTCAGTAAGCTTTTCTCTAATACTACCAGTTCTATTCCGTATCTAAACGTGTTGAATCGCCTACTAGAATTACTGGCCTTGGAAAAGATGGCGCTACTTCTAAACCTTTGGTAAGACGTTATCCTATCGTTCGACATTCTAAGCAGAATGATAGATCATTTGTTCACGCAGGACTTCACTGTTGCTTGGCATCCTCTATCTTGCATTCGAAGCTTTTCCTATCATATTCGGAGAGGGTCATGGATTCAATTCTGGAATGACTGGACTGACATTCCTCGGTTTTGGTATTGGTATGGTCCTCGCCCTTGCCTCACAACCATTATGGAACAAGTATGTACTTCGCTCTGCTAGTATCAAGCGAGCCGCTGACATTCATCGTCATATCAGACTCTATCGCAACGAATCAAGGGCATACCATGATCGTGGCGAAACCGTTCCACCAGAACTTCATCTTCGAATGGGTCAACTTGGAGCTCTTCTAACACCTATTGCATTGTACTGGCTCGCTTTTACGACATATCCTTCAGTTCATTGGATTGTCCCTATCCTGGCTGCAATACCATACGGAGCTGGGATCTTACTCTGCTTCACGTCAACATTCACCTATCTGGTGGTTGCATATCGCCCAGTGGCCGCCTCAGCTATGGCAAGCAACTCTTTCGTCAGATTAACTTTTGCCGCTGCATTTCCTCTATTCGCTGGTCAAATGTATCATGGTTTGGGTACCGTCGGTGCAACTGCACTTTTAGCTGGTTTGACTACCATCGCTACTCCATTACCGTGAGTTTCTGAAAAAAAGGATTTTGATTTTGTACTGGAAATGCTAACGTAGCTTTCTCTGATTAACAGATTCGTATTTTTCAGAATTGGCGCGAGGTTGCGTTCCCAGTCAAAATTCGCGGCTTCTTCTTAGATGTCTTTTCAACACTAAGATTCATCGTGGCTTTTTTTCTTGTCCGCCTCCTTTTCATCAGTTTTTCTGCAAGCATTATACCCATGTTTACCATTGGACTCCGTCCACAAGCCTGCTGCCATTCTCAGTTGTATCATTAGCAAACTTTTGATTCGTTAAATAGGCAATTAGGCAATTCCTCAGTCTAGTTGAATGCCCCGCGATACTTCTACTGTTGTGTTTATCGTGATAATATGGTACGGTTGAGTGTCCAAATTAAAAGATGTTCGGGGCAAGTGATTCATATGTAGATACCTACCGTCGGTCCGAGCGGTCCACAGCTGTTCAACTTCTAATTGGGCCAAGTCCTGGTTCGAAATTGCCTTCGACGTCGGCCGTGCACTTCCCTCAGTTGCTTTATCCCAGAATAAGGCTCCTTTGAAGTTACATATAATATAGATTCATTAATATTAGTTCTACACGGTAGGCTTACACATTCTCGTTTCGCAGACCAAATACAATACCAATGGCAACCAGGGTTTGGAAATCATACTGTTCTTATAACCTTCCTGGTTCAACAGCAAATTTATCCCAGTTTTCAGGGACAGCGGAAAATACTTGGTCGCAATTCATGGAATGCATATGGTAATGTAAAAAACGGGAGGAGTTCATCTTATATGATTATTCACTTAATTTACTGGCACATTGGCATCATCGGCTTTCGTTCCTACGTTGGCACCCAATGTAATTTATGCAAGTAAGAAGTGGGCTATGGAACGACAATGGCTAAGATAAATAGATGATATGTGGTATCCTTCTCCGAACGGAAACGTTATTCATTTGTGGATCGCCTCCTTGGCAATATTACGATTCACGTGTTCACAATTTAGATGTGTTCATCGTTACTTACTCGACCGTCTATACCATGGTAGTACTCACCGTACATAAAAAATTCTAACGAAGAAACTAGTCAATGACAACGGAGATATTATTTATCTATGCAGGAAGTTGAGATGGGAGGGACCTACTGAGGTATCGAGAGTCAACTGAGTTGAGCATCATGCCTCATGCCGGTTGAAGACTGGGGACGGGTGATGAGGTCAATTCCTTGATGATACGAGTTGTAACGACACACCAATTTGGATGAATCAAAGTAGACGAGACATACGCACTTGATAACGAGGTGGCATAAAAGCATGTCAACATTTGAACGAGTGAACGATTCGAGGGATGAGAATCGAATACAAACATCAGATCTAATCTGTCGAATGAGTGTTAGAATGAGTGCACCAACTAGAGACTCATGAAACGACGATCAACCTGTGGGCATCTCAGGTACGAGGGATTTACCATATAAAATATCGATATCGGGATGGTTGCAGCCGTCTAAAAACGATAAATGTATGGAGAGAGGGCAGGTAGAAGACCTCCGCTGTTAACATCGAACGGTTCAGTGTCCTGTGCAAAGGAAGCGATAATTCAAATACAACGTACCCAGCACTCAGCGCTCAGCCGTCGGTCTGAGCCCGTATTGGTGGTCTGCTTCCACACCGGGATCGTCGGGTTCAATTCCTCAAAACACAAGTTTACGAAGACTCCAAAAGCCAAATCTTACACTGACTGACATAATGCGTCAAATGCTCTTGTTGATGCATGGAACGAATGAGGCGTTAATGTAGGTTAATTGTACCCTCAATATATCAGATGTATTTCTGTGAAGCAAATTTATATCCCTAAGGCTACAATTGTAAGTATGTCCTGTAGTAATTATGTCATGCATTGCATACTTACCTGCTTCTTGCGCAGACTTCTGAAACATGTAACCAATGTAGCTCGCACTGGGTTTGGATGATAATCATCACTGTCGTACGTACTGCGTTCGAACGAGCATCAGGAAAAGAAGAAGTGATGTCGCGGTGCATTGTATTCAATATCCAATAGATACAGATACAATGATCTTCGTTCACATACTGATTGCACTGTAATAGAAAATTTTCAAATCGCAAGTGATAGAAGAGGATTGGTAACCATTCTCACACAAAGATTAAGAACGTATAGTCCGATGACCCTTGTTCATTCACATTACAACCTAGAACAAGAACCCACAGGTAAATATAACGCTTCCCGATGCCCGATCTTTCAATAGAGAAAACCTTCAAAACTTGACATACCGAAGATCCTATATATCTTTTACACTGTCAGATTGTGTGCTTCTCCAGAATTTGACCATGTCATGAGGTCAGTTTGACGATGATGACACTCATTGACACCGAGGTACAGTGTGTGTTGCGTTGAACGTTCATCGGTCTGGGGCCATACCCCGAGGACGAGTCGGGAACGTTAGGAAGTACCGCTCTATTACTAGTGATCGTCCAAAAAAATACCGTGATGAGGATTTAGATTACACCGCGAATGATAGATGACTTACTAGATTACATTTTTAAGCATCAAGTGCCGTCCACATAAAACCTCTCACGTCTGAGTTTATCATCTACTATGGTGCATTCTCCATCGTTCAAGCTTCTATATGCAAATATCAGCCGGAACCACTCGCTCTCGGCCTTTATGCAGCTATTGCTGAGAAGTCGAATCAACTCCGATTGCCGTCGGGACAGAATGTGATTCAAATCAGTGCAAGCAGTGTGTTGCAGCATTCGTCGACTGACGGTGCGCACTGATAAGTACAATCCACAACACACCGCTTTGACGGAGCTCCACTTTGTTGAAAGTTCGTTCCTCAAAGCTGTAAATATAACAAGGTAAATCGAAGGTCGAGGGATCGGAGTACCTTTAGTACCGATGGTTGACTAAATCTTCATGACTCTGAATCAAGCAAGCCACAGGTTGTTACGACTTTCTCAGGCTCGGATTCGGGACTTACGGATCCTCTGATGCTCTTCGGAATAACACGAACTCCTGTATCGAGATGGTGAGAACGCAGTGATGATCGAGAACTATTGAAAGGGTAAACCTGACATATATCAGTCAAGAAATATCCAGAAATGTAACTGCATTCCACGAACCGTAAATCCAAGCCACGCGTCCAATTTGCCATTTGCGAGGAGAACCTAAAATTCTTCGACAAGTTGATCACTATTGTCATCGCGAGCTTCATGGGATGTTCAACGTCCTTTTCACGAGCGATAATTTGATAACCCTACAAGTCGGAAACCGGGACCACATTCGATACGCACTACCAAGTAAAAGTGACATCCCACCAATATTCGACTGCAGTGAGAAACAGCTTGAGTGGATGGAAAATCACCCATTTTGAACCGTGGGGTAGCACCAGTTTGATGCCGGCGGTCGGTATTGGTCAAGGAACTTGAATGCTGTTTCAATATTCCACGGATGAGGCCGAATCATAGAGCATGATCGGGGTACCGATTGTTGAGAGAATGACTTGATCCATATCGCTCCAAGAATTTTCTTCGCCGTAGCAGCTGTGCGTCAAGCACGAAGGCGCCTACGATAGATATTCTCCTTTCGATTAACGTAAGCCATTGGAGCACCTCAACGTTCGACGTTCCTTTCATGGGCGATATTCGACAACCTGCGAGTCGAAGACCGAGACCACATTCCATATGCACTGTGAAGTAGAAGTGATATTCTACGAATATTCGACGCCAAAAATGTTGAGAAGGACCCAGTGACAGGAGATAAAGAATCTCGAAACATGGGGATGATCGGAGCTGGTGGCGGCGATACAGTAGGTATTGGTGGAACTTTACCAGCTCGGATGCACAGTTTCAACATTCCACGAAGAGGGCTAAACCGTGGGGATCGGAGTGCCGATTGCTTGAGAGAAAGACTTGATCCATATCACTCCGAAAATTCTGTAGTGTGACAACTACGAAGGCGTCTAAGAAAAGTTTCTTTTTTCGAGGTCAAGCCATAGGTTGATTGGTAAGAGCTTAGAAACTGAGGGTCCAGAGGACATGTGACGATGTTTAAAGTACTATACGGCGTAGATCCTAACGGGGGAAGTCTTGACTATGTAGGACTAAAGGACACCTGTGAAGGGTAGGTGAACCGGTTACCTGCGAGGCACTTTTTTGACGGAAATACGGGCCTAAACCTATCCACAGTACGAACCAAATTAGGGTCTTAGCGGACGCGGGTCGCTCAAAATTGCACGTACAATGGGGTGGAATGCTCGACCAACCCATCCAAAATCGCGAACACTTTGAAACGCATGTCCAGCTCGTATGTCAAGTACTCCATATCAACATAAGGCAAAATACCAAGGTTCAAAGGGAGATCTAGACACCGCACACGAGTTGGATACTTAAGCAAACATTCGGACAAGGTAAGTCACGTATTTCCCAATATAAACAGTCGAGTCACTCACAGGTGATAAATTATACACTGGCTCTGTTTTCTAGACATGATCTTTGATCTGTTTAAGCACGCACAAATCAGCAAAAAAAAACAGTATTTGCTATGGAGCATATTATACGTACCATAAGGAAATAATACTTCATTTCGACGTTTGTTTTCAATCTGAACTTCTATATACCGCGTAGGCTACGTACATGAGCGACTTCACTTCGACTCTGCGACTTTTTTGAGCCCCTCCAACTGGGCAGGCAGTTTTGAGCGCGTCCAATTTGCGATTTGCGAGAGCCTGAGATTCTTCGACAAGCTGATCACAATTTCGAGATTCATAAGATGTTCAACATTGGCGACCCCATAAGATGCTGCGCATGTTGCTGGGGGATCCAGTTGCAGGAGATAAACAGCCGGGGTGCATGGAAAATCACTAATGTCGAAACATGACGATGTTTGGTGCCGGCGCGGTAGGTATTGTTCGAACTTCAGCAGCTCCGATGCGCCGTTTCAACATTCCACGAAGAGGGCTAAACCGTAGAGATTGGGATCCCGATTGCTGAGAAAATGACTTGATCTAAATCGCTTCGAATCTTTTCTTCGTTTTGTAGCAGCTGTGCGTCAAACGCGAAGGAGCCTAAGAAGAGATTCCTCTTTCGATGGTGTGGGTGTGAGCTTGCGCCGGTAAATGGTTGGAAACTGGTAGTCAACGGACATGTGACAACATTTGGAGTACTACAAGTCTGTAGATACTAACGGACGAAGCCTTGAGTAGGACCATTCATTTGCGCACGAGATCCATGACAAGGGGGTGCATGTGAATCCGTTTGCCGATGCGAGGTGAATTGCAGATTCCGGAATCTCGAGATAGGTTGGTAGAAGCGGTGCGCATTGTGCTGCTAACTGTTCATGAACCCTGCAGGATGAGACTGGATATTACTTCATGCATGAAACTTGAACGACCATGGATATTGGGAGGATTGCTTATGTGAAATGAACGGAGCTAAGACCCTGGGTACGATTGAGTACGCCGTCCGCATACAACGAGGTATTGCGAAATCTTTCAAATTATGGCATTGGTATCGATGAGATGCGAGCGAAACCAAAGTAATGAGATTGCGGTCTTGCATCACGAGAGTCGTCCGCGTTAACCAGTTGATACGCCACCAAATGAACAACAAGAGGAGGTCAGATCGATTCCACGAGATGGTGCGATGATCCAAGGAAGCATGGGTCAGCTTGAAGAACAAAGCCAGTACATCAAAACGAGATGTTGAAGAGGTGAAAAGCGCTGTGAAAGACGTTGTTGCAAAAGCTTCTCATCGCCTATGTAACAGCAGTATCTGCGGGAGCTGTGCTGTATGATTGATGGAGATGCTGGAGTAATAACGGATGGGGTCGGGCGCGAACTGGTGAAGATATGAAAGTTACCGCTGAATGTTGTCCGTTCTGTCGAGGACGTCGTGACAAACAGCCAGGTGATTTGTAGAGGCGAGATGCTAGAGGGAGATGTTCCGAGACGATGTGCAGGAACGACCTTTTGCGGGATGGTGGGAGAAGGAAGAAAGGAACGTTGATCTCTGAAGTCCATTGTTCAAAAAATGTTAAATTATAAATTCAGGGGGATTTCCAAATATGGCAGGGGGCGGAATTTAACTGAAACTCGTACCCATGCATCGCCTTCCAAGGTGTTTTAGCAATTTCCCATTTCGACCTCCATCATCTCCGCTCTTTTGATATTTCTTCTTAATCTTCCTAACTCCTCGACCAGCACAGCCGTTCCTTCTCCCCCGTCTTCATGGCCCTCGCAACGCGTCCCTTCCAAGCCAACCATGCACCGTTCCTGGACGCACATGATGACCCACTCGCTCAAGCACTACAACCACCACCAGACGAATCTCCCGAAGCACGCGCGGCGAGAGAGTACGAGGCGAGAGAGGCATCACGGATATCTCACGAGATAGATGTGGATATTCAAGAGAGTAGGAAGGCATTCGAGAGGAGGAAAAAGGCTATAAAGATACTGCTACTTGGCGAGTGTTTACCTTGAATTTGAAAGTCACAACACCGTTGTAACTTTACATAAACAGGCCAAGCAGAATCTGGCAAAAGTACGACACTGAAGAGTATGTAGATGTCGCTGTGCTCTATCGTGAAACTTCTTACGAAATTGCTACTCAGACTTCCAGCTCGCATTCTCACCTCAACACTTTCGGAGTGAGAAACTGGCTTGGAGAACCATCATACAACTAAATCTAATACGGTATGCCTCGTTCAAACTATCACTGTAGTTCCCCGCACGGTTGTGAGTCTCGGATATGATTCGTTCGACATCCGTTGCGCTCAATCCGGTGTTATACATATTCGTACGTACTCGTTTGAGATTGCTAATATATTCCTCTGATTTTAGGTCAATAAAGCAATTACTCGACGTACTACAAGAAGAATGGGCAGGAATCCAGAAAACAACCTCTCCAACACCGGCAGGTATTTTGTCGTCCTCTTCGTCCAAAGGAAATGGTGCACATTCATCCCCCTCCGCCACACCACCACCCGTTCCGCCTCTGCCACAGCAAATGCCACTATCTGCGAAAGCTAGGGGAAAATTGCCCGCTCACATAGCAGCAGGTCTTTCGGCTTCTTCGATAGGCCCTTCACCTCCTGCCTCTGCTCCACCAATCCCGGGTCACAATAGCTCTCACAGCATTTCGATCAATGCTCCTATACCTGTCCGACCCGCATCATCGCTTGCTGCGACACGGTCGGTTCGATTCAGTTCCTCACCGTTAACAGACAATCATAAACGAATCCGGATGAGACTCCTCCCGCTACTTGCAATCGAGGAAGAACTAACGAAGAAACTGTTCCCAGAGCTCAGTTTGGCTATGACACACGGACCCAAAGAAGGGGATAATGTTGCGCCCGGTTTCCGGGAGGTTTGTGTACGAGCAGGAAGTGGCTGGAAGAATGTTCTGAACACGATCATCAGTCAACAGCAGCAGCAGAATGGTTATTTGGACGGGAAGGGTAGAGGAGCTGCTTATCAGGGAATGAACGGCAACGGAACGTCGAAGATTGATGACCCCACCACGGTTCTGGCAGCGTGCAAAGAAGATATAGTCACTCTCTGGGAGGATCAAGTTGTTCGCGGTATTCTGAAGAAGCGAGGAGTCCGGTTGCAAGATATGCCCGGTTTGTGCGTACCTCCTGTTTCATCTGTTGTCCCCTTTACACATGCCCCCCTTACCCATTTGTTATTCATTTGATGTTCATTAACGGTAAGCTAACAAAGAACCTGAATAGCTTCCTCAATGACGCAGCACGAATTGCGACTTTGGACTACGAACCAACAGACGGTATGTTGTCACTATGACCCTAACCTCATATTTTCCTAGCCGATTTGATTTTGACTGATTTTCATAACTGTGGTTCTAGATGACATTGTGCGAGCTCGTCTGAGGACTTTGGGAGTTGAAGAACATAGGTTCACTATGGAGAGCGGCGCATATCCTGGCTCAGAATGGTACATTTATGATGTCGGCGGCAGTAAGAGCAACGTACGTTCCACCTTCCTTCATCGTGTTTCATTACTAAACTTCATCATCTATCAGCGACCACATTGGATTCCATACTTCGACGATGTGCAAGCGATTATCTTCTTAGCGCCTTTAGCATTTAACCTCATGCTAGAGGAGGACCCGAAAGTCAACCGATTGGTTTGTTGTTCTCGTCCTACCGCTTTTGATGTTATGTCGTTGATATACTTATCCTTTGTGTGTAGGAGGATTCGATATCACTGTGGCGAGAGATCTGCAGCAATCCATTGCTGAGCAAGACTACTCTGATTTTATTCTTGAACAAGGTAACATAAGAACCTCCCGCTGATGACACACCGAGAGCTTATCATTTCTGTTACAGATGGATATTCTGCAAGCAACGCTCGCGGCTGGAATCCGGGTACAAAAATATGTACCCAGCTATGGTGACCAACCAAATGATGTTCAACATGTAGTGAAATGTAAGTTGCTGTGTCGAAACTATAGGTCTTCACAGCTGCTGAATATCTCTTTTCGGCATGACAGATTTCAGGGACAAGTTCCGAGGTTATCATGTAAGAGTACCAACCAACTATCGGTTACAATATCCTGACTTTGTTTTTGTGTCTTAGAAACGACTCTCACCCAAGACTCGGCCGTTCTATTGGCACGAAACATCTGTGATTGTACGTCAAACAGCTTCAGGTCCACCATGGCAAGGCTGAGTAATGATTGCTTCTAGGATACCAGAGCCACTGCTGTGATTCTAGTCGGAGGTAAGATCGTCTTTTTGTGCCGATGATCATCTTGGTTGACTTTAGTCTCATACAGTTCGTGAGGGTATCCTTCGTGCTCACCTCCAAAGCGTAAACGTCATCTAAAGGACAAATTGGACCCTTGTTCAAACATCTTACCATCATCGATTCTATGTTCTTCAACATCTCATGTATCAAGTAGCCCAGCCAACGAACATCTGTCAAAATGGCATCTCAAGTCAATGGCGTATAATGGTCCCCTCGATGAACTTTGAAAAGATTTCTTGATGAATCACGACCTACATATCTCTGACTATTCCTTTCTTTCTCATCTATCCTAATTTGATTGGCATAGGTTCACTCACCGCTACGACGGTTTACAAACCCACCTTGTGGTGTTTATTTTCTTCGCGTAGTTCAAATACCACTCTACATGAATTCATGTCGGCCTAGGAAAGTAGAAGATCATATATTCGAACTGTCCATTTTTTCTTTCTCGATTCCCCATCCCATCCCGATCCGGCTGCAACAATCATGGATACCATTCCACTCATTCAATCACAACTGTAAACTTATGTTATTTGTTTTCTTTTTCGGATACCCTGACCCATTCATCCGTCCGTTCCATCATATCATCTTCATCCTTTTGTTCTCTTCGATCTCATCGTCATGTTTTTCATGTGCTTTATATATACTAGTCCCATAGGTTTTCCTTTTCATCTTCTCTCCTTTTTTTCTTGTTGTTCTTGATTGACTGGGAAGTGGAGAGTGATATATACCCATGTTGTCCAATTGATTCAGAATTGTACATTTGTTGCGAGCCTCTTTTCTATTGTCTCATCCTCCCTTAGACTATATACATACATACGTATTTTTGCAGGGTTTCTACTGTACCATAATATTTTGTCTCCCGAGTATGGTCTTATTTATCGATGCTTTTAGGTATCCGTTTGGAGAATTTCATACTGCACAAGTTCCTTGACTCCCACCACCAGATTCAGAGTGAAAGTCAAGAAATATTTATCTCCACAAAAGTTCGTCTCTTTTTTCGTATGAGGTGAGTTGCGACATTGATCGAATTTGTACTTCGTCTGAAATTTGAATCATCCATGCATTCCGTACAGGCTTCCAACCTTCGTCAATCCACGTACGCGACTCACAACCTCAAGCTCAAGATCGTTCAGTGAGGTACTTTCCAATCCATGCGTTCTCCATAAAATTCTTCTGATGACTGGAAATGTTGGGATTATTACCATGCGCCACATTAACCAAGGCACCTTCCTCAGGCTCATCCGACGGCCTCCTACACAAGAATACTATCATCAATTCACTTTCAGAAAACTTTATACTGAAACATAGTATTTTAATAGCACTTATCTCGAACTCTTTGACGATTCTAGTTAGATTCTGAATCGTTCTTCCCATTTGCAAGGTCGTGGAAAGAAAAAGACCCACGACACGACCGGGTTATCCGAACCCGTGTTTCACCACATCAGATCGCTAAGTTTTTTCCAGCCCTTCCTCAGGCTCGGTGGGTATCCAAGCTTTAGCGACATGAATTTCTTCAAAATGACGCTGAGATGAAAATTCCCCAATTGTGATATATACCAGTCTTCAAGCTTCTACCCTGAGAATGAATTCACAGGGCCTCTAGGTCTCTTCCTTGGAAATTCTACTAACCATCATCTAATGGGACTGACGACTCAGAGCTTCTTTTTACTGACTTTTGTCTTCTTTCTAGTTAATGTCCTTCGACCACAACGGAAGGAGGTGAGTTTGTAATAATCATATATAGTAGGGATACGTTGTTGACA
Organism: Abortiporus biennis; assembly: GCA_022606235.1. NCBI lineage: Eukaryota > Fungi > Basidiomycota > Agaricomycetes > Polyporales > Podoscyphaceae > Abortiporus > Abortiporus biennis. The sequence continues at coordinate 459,747 of JABYQP010000003.1, read as the reverse complement.
TCGGTCTATATTATAACAGTTACGGAGCATACCAACAGTCAAAGCAACACTTCCCTGGTTGCCTTCTATCTTCGGTGCTTTACTCTATGCATTTCGTGCCGAAGAAATCACTCAACGCGGTTATGAACAAGTTAGATTTTCACTAGTATTGTCAAGCATTCGAAAGCGAGCTAAATATGATTATGATGTCTTAGTATCGGGGTTGTATTTTCAAGATTCCTCAAATCACTCGTTGGCAAGTAGTCGTGACCGGTCGTAAATTCATCGAAGAACTTCGTAAAGCAGACGATGAAGACTTGAGTTTTGTAGAAGCCGTCAACGAGGTAAGCGCGTTTAAATATCGTGATACGTACAAAGACTTTTATACCTACCTATTCACAACCTGATTTCTAATATCAATAGAACTTCCAACTCGATTATACCATAGGTCCAGAAATTAATGCAAAACCATTTCATATCGCAGTCGTTCGTGGACATCTCACTAGAAATATTGGTACTATCATTCCGAAAGTTCTGGACGAGATTCAGCTTGCATTCCAGGATATCATTCCTCCCCATAGAGGTATGATGATCCCTTAAAAATCAAGGGGTTTATTTCCTTGGCAGCTGATAGGACATAGGATGGACTTCCGTCTCGGCACATGATGCAGTTTTGGAGATAGTTTGCAGGACTGTAAATCGGATCTTTGTGGGAGAACCTCTCTGTGCGTTTTCCATTTTTTTTTGAACTTGACCTTATATGGAGTCATCAAAGGTTGTTTATTCCTAGTTTTACTTACTAGATATGTATTTTTTTGTATCATAGGTAGAAACCATGATTTTGGAGCGCTGAACATAGGATTTACCATGGATGTTGCTATTGGAGGAACGATACTTGGTTTATTCCCGAGCTTTTTACGACCGTAAGTTATGTTTCAATTCTCGACGTGAAGTCGTTATGAATTAACCATTCATATTTACAGCTTTCTTGTGCCATGGTTAACGAATGTACCCAAGAGTATTGAACGAGGGATTAAACATTTGAAACCCATCATAGAAGAGAGGTACCGTATGATGGAGGGTCATAAGGATCCTGAATGGGAAGACCGACCTGTACGTACTCATCGTATTCTTCACTGAAGCATAGCTTCTGAAATACTAATCTCTATGTATCAGAACGATCTTCTCATGTGGCTTATGGACGAAGTTGATGAGGAGAATAGAACCGTGCCTGCTTTGGTTCGAAGAATTCTAACTCTCAATTTTGCTGCGGTTCATACAACGACAATGGTATGTAAAATGCACTTTGCAAATTTAAAAGACACGACAATTTACCTTTTTTTTTTCAGAGCTTCATGTACGCCTTATATAGACTTGCAGCTCAACCTACCTATGTGGACGTTCTACGTGAAGAAATCGAACCGATTGTTGAAAGTCGAGGTTGGGATAAAGACGCGATTGAATCCATGACTAAATTAGACAGCTTTCTAAGAGAATGTCAAAGATTTTATGGACTCGGAAATCGTGAGTTCAACTGTTCAACATTGTCCCATTTCAACTTCATGTCACTGATGAAATTTTCTTCATGATTTTTGAACGTTGTTTCAACACAGTAACGATGTTCCGTAAAGCAATGAAAGATTTTGCTTTTTCAGATGGAACCGTTGTTCCGTCTGGAACCTTTGTAGCAGCACCTGAATTACCACTCCATCACGATGAGGAATTCTACGGATGTCCGAACATATTCAATCCATGGAGATTCTCCGACAAAACGTTATTACCACCTACCACCCTAACTGCCAGTGAAGGGAAATTTCAATTTGTTACCACGAGTCCAGAGTATCTGGCATTTGGACATGGAAAGAATGCTTGGTGAGTTTTCAATACCAATTCACGTCTCGATGGTGCATTCACGCTCATAAAATTATATATGTGTGTACTAGTCCTGGAAGATTTTTCGCAGCTGTTGTTTTGAAGTGTATGATCTCTCATATGATTTTGCACTATGACTTGAGAATGGAGCATGAGGGGGTTGTACCTGAACCGGTATGGTACGGGGATCGTATGATGCCAAACCCAAAGGCGAATGTCATGTTCAGACGCAGAGAAACTTGACTCAGCTTCTAGTTTATAATATCTATACTGTAGCGTGCACCGAATGTAGCCCTACTACTTATTTATATACAACGAAACTTGATCCAGACGAATTCGATTGGTGAAGGCAATATTGTATATCACTGCAATGGTTTACACGTATACTAAGTAGGACAACATTACTCATATTCCACTCTTCGTAGACATCATCTCCGAGGCATATTTCATGAAGGGGGAATGGCTGTCAATCGTCCACAATTTGCATAAAGTATGGGACGTCCTGGTTGGCAACTTTCACTGGTCCACGGGGTAATATTGAAGCTGGGGACTGAAAAGGAGGAAGTGTTGATGGAGCTTGAACATAGGATTCACAGAGGTCTATGAGGGCTAGACGAAAGAAAACATGCGGACAACTCATCGCCATCAAGTGCGCCAGAGCGACAATTCAAAAGTTTAACAACGTTACCTTCATGGTCCATACGATATTGCGGTGAGCTAGATGCGCCAGAAGTAGCCAACCAAGGTATAGCACTGAGTTTCCAATCTTTACTGTCGCGGGTGCATTCCCAAGTCAAATTCTTCAACATCCCTTCAGAATATGGGTCGTAGACGAAAGGTCTTGGAGGGGTACAATCCATAAATTCTAACCCGAGCCTGGCTTCTTCCTCTTCTTCCTCTTCTTGCGCGAGCTTTCGTTTACGGTGTGAAACCTTCTGCGACGACAGAAGAGACTGAAAAAGTGAAGGTATGGACTTCAGGTTCATATGATCGTTGGGATTCTCATTTGAGTATCCAGAAACAGACGTTGGCGGCGATGAAGAGAAGGGAGCAGAAGAGGAGCATAGTAGCACAGTTGACCTGGAGGGTGACGAATCGGTTTGTTTGGGACGACGAGTCCGAGTTTTTTTCTGCTTGGCTTTCAGTGGACTGAACGGTTCGACCGGATTCGTCTTGATTTTATTCGGAGTCCGCTTGGGTTTGGGTTCTTTGGGAACAACATTAGCCGTAGTCTTCCTCCGCTTTGTCGGTTTGGGTTTGACATCTGGGTCTGGCTTTACATTTTGAATATGGTCTTGCACGTCGGGTTTGTCTGAAAGTGTCATTAAAACATTTGAGGTGGATGGCAAGGGGGAGACTCTGGAGAATTACACACTTCGCGGCTTTCTCGGAGCTCTCCTCTTTTTCGGAGGTACTGGAAGCATGGTCGGTTCATCTTCTTGCTTCACTTCGACTTTGACTCGCATTTTGGCTCGGGGAGTTGATTTCTTCTTCATGATTACACGAACTTTCTTTCGCTTGATACGGGTTCGAATAGGTTCTTAAAAGAGTCGAGGCATTGAAATTAATATCATGAGCAAGATCAAGCGGGAAACAACCACACCTTCATCAGAAGTGTCATCAGCTTCAACGGGCGGTAGAGATTTCCACGGAGGGATTGTAGGGGACACAGGTTCAATTTTGCATCGGTTGTCTGCAACAAGGTAAAACAGATGAGAAAAGCTTTAGATCGTTGCTACCTATCCTCTTCAAAGTATGTACCATCAGGACAATGGGCTTGGTCATTTAGAGATGTGGACCTCGCTTGACAAAACGATACAGGCGAAAGCTCTCTCTGAGTCGAGTTTGAATGAATGACACCTCTTTGGCATGGAAAAAACGTCTTACCTTGATCTTGGTTGGCTTCGTGACGGTATTGGCTTGGATTACATCGTGGTCACGGGGCAAATGCATTTTTTGAGTCATCCGCGCTTTATCTTGGGTGCACGATTCACTTGATTTCTCTATGGCATTCTTTCCAAACGGGACTTCGAGGTCGTTTCTGTGAGTCAAGATACGGTCCATTCCTCCTGTCTTCCTTGCTCGCTCGATACTGAGATACATATCGGGTCTAATAGGCCTTGGATTGGCAGGCGATCCAGGACGTGACGGAGGTCCAGCCCCAGGAGGTGGTGATCGTGGAGGACGAGGGGGAATATAAGAGGAAGGTTCGGGACACAGCAAATTTCTGCAGCTGCCATTTGGAGTATAGTTTGACAGTCCAGAAAGGCCGGTTCGGAATGAGAATAACATATCTGCTCGAGATTGATTAGGCTTGAAGACAGTTCTATGCGTGAGAGGTACGATTCGTTCGGCAACATAAGAGGCATTATCCGCAAAATCGTGGGTTTGGTTGGCATGAGCTACTTGCCTCTTGTCCGTCGTAGAAGATCTCTGGACTGCCGACGTTGGAGTAAAAGCGTTCGGAGAAGACTCGCTGCCAAGAAACGTTGACTCAGGAGACATGACATTCTGTTCGTAGAGACGAGATATAGCTGCACCAGACTGAGCACGAGGAAGAGAGGGCAGAATTATAGAAGAACAGCCGACACCAGGGGGAAGGGTGTGAACAGATTCTGTCCGAGTGAAGGATGGGAGCACAGTCTCAGACAACTTCGGAGGAGGGGGAGTAACGGCGGATTTGATGGTGCACTTCAAGGGAACCGGGAGGCCAGTAGAAACAGGGTTAACCGAAGACGTTTGCAACAACGGAGAGATATCTCCAGTGGAACAAATGGGAGTAGCTTCCAGAGTTGAATGAGGGAAAGCGTTAGAAGATAACTCAGTAAGCCTTGTTAAAGATGCAATTGAAATCGGGCTTGAAACAGGAACAACAGGTTGCATCCATCTATGAAAAAGTGGGTTGGGCTTGTCAGAATTTGAAGGCTTTGTTGACGGAAGTCCGGAATTCTGTTGAATGGACTTCATATATGCGGCAGAATCCGTAGATAGCTTTGGCGAGATATCCTTTGCAGGTTCAGTTTGGGTGTTCGGTGTCGAAGTAATCTTCGTTCCATGATTGTTTGTGGTGACTACGCTGGTCGACAAGAGTTCAGAATCCTCTTCTTTAACAGGGTTCTCAAGGGTCGTCGTATCCTTTTTGATCTGCTGATTAACATGCTGTTTACGTTTGGCTAACGCGGAGAAGGAGGACGGGCCAGTGGATGAAGGAAGCACCGACGCGTCGACTCGGAATACATGACAGTGCGCCGAAAAATCGTCATTAGCGGGGGTTGTATTGGCCACAAGGGGGGACAAGAAACGGACGTTTCGAGTTGGCTTCCTTGGTTTGACTTTCTTCCGTATTTCCCGTTTCTTGCTCTGAACTCCAGGTTGACCGGATGGGAACTGGAGAGTAGGGGATACCGCACGCTCACGTTTGATTGCGATTTCTTCCTCGTACCCGTTGGATATATGGCGTTCAGGTCTTGTATACGATTCATGGTTACTTGATGTATGCGATATTTGAGAAGAGTCATTGCATGACTTGGGAAGCTAATGTTTGGGAGAGAATTGGTTGCATTACGGTCCATGAAAAGCATAAAGAACATAAATGTGCTCACCTTTGATCCTTTCCAAACCATGTTCGACTTTCCGCCTTACAAGATTTAATAATGCGAATGTCCAAGGGTGATGCACTGCACCAGCAGTAGCCTTGGTTGTACGAGTACAGGTCCAAAGTAGTCTATGAACTAGGCGCCCAATTATCGGCATACCTCCAGCAGCGCTTAAGTTGTACAACGAACATGGTCTCAAACGGAGTAGCCACCATCTTTCTTTCAATTTATAGATCAAATGTCAAGCTTACATTCAGTAAGTACTATTGCGGATATATACTCACGCAATATGTTCCTTGTCTTTATACCACAACACGACGCACCAACTAAAGGTGAATTCGCGAAGAGCCCGGTGAGTGGTTGCGTCCCAGCCAGAATCATGACACGCTGAAGTATCTGATGTTGTTAGGGAGTCTTTAGATGCTGGCGACAGCATGGGTACATATGAAGTTGAATTCCCACAGGATTCGTCTAATCCTACGGTCAATATAATTCCAGAAACACCACCAATACATTCTCCACCACATCCACGTCCAGCTGCTATTACTACTGTTGTTGCAGAGAGACCAAATTCCACTACCACTATATTGTTGGACAAGTCATGTTCTGCCAGTGAGATACTGGAGATGGACAGCCTTCCAGCCATCAGAACAGATTACGATGGAGTTTCATTCTCGCATCCGCTGTCGCCCAATAGGACCTCTTATGTCGGGTCTCGTCCTCAAAATCTTCGACCAATTTCTCCTGCCAGTATTCTACACCCCGAAAATCAAACTGGTGTAGCAACAAATGGAAATACTCTTGCTGCTTTGTCTATAGGTGTATGTTTTCTCTTGTGCAAGCAGATTTTTTTTTGTCAACATACTTAACTGACGATGTTTTTCCAGGCTCCTCTAATTGCATCCGTGGTTATTTCTTGCCTTTCCGTTATGCGTGATGAGATTTCTGCTCGTTTTGGTGACGATATCCCTTCGCGCCCATTCTCCGCCAAAGCCACATTTGCTCTAATGTGGGCAGCTACTATCACCGGCCTAGGGTCCACCATGATAGCTGTGGCTGGGTTAGCCATGGAAGCGGGGTACCATGATTCTCACGTTGGTGTCACGAAGACCATAGCCCGACGGTTAAGAGCATGGAGAATGAGAAGAAAGAGTAATCATATAGGAGAGGAAGAGCATATAAGAGAACCTTCTCCAGCAAGAACTGTAGCGACTGCCCTCAAGAAGGAGAGGCATGCTCTAGCAGCGTTGAGAGCTGCAGAAGTATCTGCGAGAGTAAGTCTCAAACAATATCCACAAACCTCCATACTCATAGGTCCATTACAACAGCTACTCGGCGCATCCATCACTATCCTAGCGATCTCTCTGACAGTGCATATCTTCACTGTCTACGGGTGGGGAGTTGGAGTATTTGACCTAATAGTTGGTTTGGTCACAGCTGCGCTGTGTCTTCTACCTGTTCTATCCGTAATTGTCCCTTCGACATAAGTTCTTTGAGGATCTGTATACCCCTGTCTGTATTGTTGGAGTGTATGTTTAGAGTACTAGTAGTAATAAAATATCTCGTTGTTCTCCAGCCAGTACATATGCGATTAGATGCAGAGGCGGTGAGGTCGCAACGATCAAAATCAAAATCAAAATCATGGAGTGATCTCACGACCGCAACTTCAAGGTTGCTTCAACAAATTCTAGCACCAATGCACAATTCTTCTCATTTCTACCCTTTGTACGATATCTTCATCTTCAAATCGGTCTGGTACCGATAATAACTGAAGAACGGGACATATACCCTCACGATTCATTCAAGTCTCTGCTGTATCTAATTGCATGCAATGTCGACACTCCCGCCGCATCATGCCAATCCTACTCGGACACATTTCCACAATCCCTGGCCACCACTTCAGTCTATCTCACGAAGTGCCCTATCTCTTCTCAAACTACCTATCGAACGAGACGGTAGCGAAGGATTTTCAGAAGAATTCATCGCAGGCATTGATGTGACAACTATTCCATTAACTTTCGAACAATCCCGGTACGAAGAGAAAGGAAGTTTGAGTGTCGCATGGCTTGGTCACGCAGTTTGTAAAATTCTTGTGAATTTGAGCCTTCTCGGATTAGCTAACGCGTATCAATATATACAGGGCTTTTTATTAGAATTTCATACATCCAATGGTCAAACTCTGAGAGTTTTGTGTGACCCTATATGCGCAGACCGAGCCTCTCCTTCGAAGTACTTTGGTCCAAAGAGAAGATTGCCTCCACCATGCACGGTTCATGATTTTCCGAGTATTGACTTTGTAGTGATAAGTCATAATCAGTAAGTCTGCTTCATTCAATACGAACGAACAAGAGCTGAACGTTGAATAATCAACTAGCTACGATCATCTAGATGAGGAGTTTATCTCACAATTGAATGCTAGGTTTCCCGGCGCGATTCAGTATATGGTTCCTTTGGGAGTCAAGTTGTTATTGGTATCTTTAGGTATCGCTGAAGATTCAATCCATGAGCTAGACTGGTGGGAAGAGAAACAACTCCCTGGATCGGACCTCGAATTCATTTGCACACCGGCACAGCACAATAGTGGTCAGACTGATACTCCTGGTTACATTTCACAGCATTGACACACTGCGTATTGTTAGGAAGAGGCGTTCTGGATCAAAGTACAACACTTTGGGCAAGTTGGATAATCAGGCTTCGGCATCATGCTCCTACTTGTGAAATTGAAAAAGAATCCCTTACTTCGTTGGAGATTGCCAATCGAACAATCTATCCTTCAGTTTGGTTTGCAGGGTAACTCAGCTCTTCTCGACTTCCCGCAGTTGATTCATACAATTAACAATGTCCTATCACCGCAGTGACACTGGTTACCAAACAGCATCGGGACCATGTCCCGCATTCAAAGGTGGACAAAGAATATTATTCAACTTTTCACATTCTGTTGACACTTCGTCTTATTTTGCAATCTAGAAATTGGCGACCGTCACGGACCTTTCGATCTCGCACTCATCCCCATCTGGCGAGGTGCTTCTCTGTCTTTCCTCAGCAAATTAGGGTACCGCGTGAGTTCAGGTTGCTCTCATGACTTTGATCTCACTGTCTGAGTAATCTGAACTTTTCAGCTCACAGACGACAATGTCCTAGCAACTTTACACGCCACACCTGAAGACGCTGTGCATATGCAGCATGATGTAAAAGCACGTCGTGCAATTGCGATGCATTTTGCTACATTTGTTGGAAGTGTGGAGGAAGCGAGAGAGCCAGTACAGCGACTGAAGAATGCTTCGAAGGGGACATGGACTGATTTAATGGCTACCGACAATACCGGAAAACTTAGATGGAGGAAAGACGGTGGCTTTGGTGTGGTCAATATTGGTCAACGGGTGGATGTGATTTAACACTTCATGGCAGTGTAACTTACGATGATTGGTGAGTCGACTGTCTTGTTTCTGGGTCCAAGGTACTAACTTGGTGTTGTGTTTTACTAAATAGCAGCCTGAGCTCATCCTACTACTCTTATGTCATGATGATCTTCAATACGATGCTATCATCGGTCTTCACTGCCAAACGTACCCTCACTGATCGGAGAATCACCATGTTTGATGAATCCATTGTCTCGACCAATATCATTAATATATATCATTCTACGAGTGTGCATCCAGTATCGTCCTACCTCAATCTGGCTATTCATCAAGGGATTGATTGAGGGAATGGCTGTGAAATGGTCAAGATTGAAGAGATGGCTATGAAAATCATCTAGTATCGGTGGCCACCTGAGTGACCGGTTTTTTGAGAACCTCACTGAGCAAATCACTAGTCACTAGTCACCGAGTAATTGCACTTTCAAGCACTGTAAAAAGAACACAAAATTCTGTGATCCTTTTAAGGTAGATGATCTGCAAGATGAATATGACCTGCTGTTATAGTGAATCACGCAGATTTGAGGTTCAAACAAAAGTAATCCACCGTCAAGAAATTTTGAGATATCCAGATTAGAAGCTGTGTGGAGAACGTAGATTACAAGAGAGTACAAGAAAGAGAACAAGTGATGTACAGATGAATACGATAATGACATAAAGAGCAACGTTGAATATTGATACAAATGAATGCTGGAACGTGAGATTGTCATCGTCATGATGTGATTTCGATCCATCGTCTAACGAACAGAAACTATCGTCTGAGTTTGAGAACGCTGTAAACCGCTGCGGGTTTTTCTGGAATCTGTTTGAGACGGTGGCGGGGTAGACGTCGGAGGGAATGCATTTGTTACAGAGGAAGTTCGCTCGAGTGTCGAAGAACTAGAAGCCACAGGAGATGGGGATTCGCGACTAGGACGTGATCGTTGTTTCTGCTTCGACCGTGTGAGCCGTGGAACAAAGGTCTTACTATCCAGCTTCTGCCTCTTATCCCGATGCGCCTCCTCTTCATCTTCCTCATCTACCTCAAACATCATCCGACCCTCGAATAGTCCATCCCACATCCCAGGCTCATCTGGTGGCATCTCTATCAGATCATCCGCCAAATCCTTTGGCTCCGGTGCGCCAAATAGTGCTATGCGTGCCGCTTTCCTGGCAGCCCTGGTAGGTCTGGCGGTATGAGGACAGAGAATATATGGATATGGTCCATCTCGTTTACTCCTGTAATCCTGAATTCTATCCCAATGAATATCCGTCAGGTATTTGTTTGCTTCCTCGTTCGTCAACCATCCTATCTCCATCAGCCTGTGTAGATCCCTTCCAGACAACGAACTTGTCGTGTACGGTTTTCTGACAGCGGCATCGAACTTTGCTAAGGTACTGATAGGATTCGTCCACACTTCTGTAACATATGGCTTTAACCTCGCCTCATACGCGAAGTCGCGAACTTTGACACCATGTTGCTTAGCAGTACGAATGTAATCCTCTGGTTCGTTATCGATGATCTCTGTTGGAACCGGAGATGGTGGGCTGTTATAAGTCTCGTCGGTAGGTGTAGACATGATAATTTGGGGTGCAGGGGTCGCGTCTGTGAGTTCACTGAGCTTGCGCTTTAAAGGGTTCTGTGATGTTGAGAGTCGTAAAGTTCCGGTAGACGGAGATGGCAGCGTTATTTGAAGGCTTGTAGAGCGTCGCAACGAAGGATAAGGCATGGTGTTCTAAAAGGGATCAATGGGAACCGAGAAGGTCAAAACCCGTGATACAATAACAACTTTTAATTTACTCACAGAAACCTTTTTGTTTCGTGCTCGCAAATTTCTTGGCTACTTGTGAACGTTGTATTCAGTCTTGTTTCGTGTCTATTGAGGTCAAGGCGAGATGGTGAGATGGTGGTCGTAGGGGATAAAGAAGTGGCTGAAAAGTGGCAGGACGATGGGTCGGAGATTTGCGTTCTCTGCTGCGGAGTCTAAATACTACGTGGCACGTGCTCTCAACATGACTCAAATTGCCACTCGCGCGTCGGATTTTGCAATTGTTACCCTTCAATGCATCAAGGACTTGGAGGCATTTGACAGTAAGTTGTCAACTTGTCGCAACGAAGTAGTGTATTGATTCAAGTAGGAATGGATACGATGTGTAAGACATAAAAATCAATGACTCCATCTCGGACACTCGCCCATGTTCTCGCCTCTTGAACGGTACTGCTATATGAAGATGCGGCTATGATACAGACGACCTTATCCATCTTGACCAAGTACCATCACCACCATGGCCGCAGAGCAGCACGGAAAGCATCAAAGAACGAAAAGTTTCAAGTATCTTGGACCGGAGGATAAGATTGGAGAAGGCGATACCAACCTCGTGCTTAACCTGCTCCCACCTCAATTGGCAGATTCGGCCTTCGAGTCACTCCGAAAAGAAGTGAAATGGAACACGATGTTTCATCGAGGTATAGTACTTTTTCATTCCGACAGTATCAAAATTGACTCCATAATTTTCTCGAGGTGGTGAAGTCCCTCGTCTTGTTGCAGTAGAGGGCCAAGTTGAACCCGATGGCAGGTACGCTGTCTCAGATTCACGTTTGAAACTACCCTTTTGACGTCGGCTCTTTAGTTTCCCAATCTATCGCCATCCCGCAGACGAGTCACCACCTCTCCTTCCTTTCTCCCCGACTGTTTCCCAGATCCGACAGCACGTTGAGAAAGCTATCGGCCATCCCGTCAATCACGTCTTAATTCAACATTACAGGAGCGGTGCCGACTATATCTCGGAGCATTCTGACAAAACTGTGGACGTCGTTCGTGGCTCTCATATCGTCAACGTGAGTCTTGGTGCTCAGCGTGTAATGACACTTCGTACCAAGAAGGATGTCATATCACATCCAAATCCCGACTCACACAATCCCGTGGAACACCCTTCTGGGACAGAGAAACGGTCTATCGAGCGTATCTCGCTTCCTCACAATTCTATGCTTGTGATGGGTCTCGAAACGAACGCGAAATGGATGCATAGCATTCGCACAGACAAACGTCCGGAATATACCAAGTCAGATCCAGAGCGCTTCAACAATGGGGAGAGGATTAGCCTTACCTTCCGCAATATTGGGACCTTCCTTACTGCAGATCAGTCCCATATCTACGGACAGGGCGCGAAAGGAAAGAAGAGAGAAGATGCGAATCCTATTGTTGTCGGTGGCCCCGAAGCAGAGAAGTTGATCATCGCGTTTGGTGACGAAAATCATCAAAGTGACTTCGACTGGGAGAAGAGTTATGGCGAAGGTTTCGACGTCCTTCACTTCACCTCTAAATAAAAATAATTGAATGTACGACTCATTTTTGTATTTTACTAACAGGAATCGATTCGATGAGGGTCATCAATTGTCGTTGAGTCTTGTTGTCTCCGTGTGATATGTGACACACCTTAACGTGACCGTGTGTGGCGTCGTCACGTACCGAGTACGAGTGCTCCGAGTTCAACGAAGTCCAAGCTTCAAGTCTTTGTTTCAAGTCTCACTGCAAGTATTCAAGCTGCTCTCAACTTACTCTCTACATACTCCAGTTCAATGAGGCATGCAATGAGTACAGCTCAGCTGTTCAACGTTCAACTGCTGGATGGTACCAGGTGGATGCTCAAGGTTTGTTAGACTGATCTTGTTCGCAAATTATATGCTCTGTAATGTTTTACCCCTTACCGCTATTCTGCAGAGGAAGCTTCCGAGAGGCGTAGATTATTTTCAACTCATCGACGCTCGCGAGATTTTTGTGGTGGTCCTGGTTTGACCATTTTCGTGCCGAAGCACAGAAGCAAGGGTCACAACGAGCCCTCTCGTATATCTCAAGGAAGATGGAAATATCTTGCGGCAAGGCAATGATCTTTCAATTTTCCCCTTCAAGTCTAGCTGTTCTCTTCGTGTTCGCGGTCGCGGGAAGTATGAAACACAGTCTAGATATTGCCCGTCGCGGTTGAAAACTTGATCAAGCTCGGGATTTGGTCTGAAGGGCTTTGCGATAGTGATGGCTCCGAACCCCAGAACTTCGATGCGAAATAGTGCGAAGTACGTGGTAGACTTCCATGTCAATGTATGCCTCAATAATACTAGTTGCTCCGCATGGTTCAAGAAGAAGTATGACGTTGGGTTGTCGAAAATGTATGTTATTCATTCTTTCTGTCTCATTCTTACAGTCTCACTCCTTCAAGTTTCAGGTAATCAGGAACTTCTGGTTCTAGAAAATGTCTTGAATGTTTTCTTGTGCGACTTTTTCGGTGCCGATTATTTTTGGATCTGGGTACTACCTCGTTTCGGTCCTATCTCTTACGATGTTCCTGTTCAGTATCGGGCTATGGGTGTTGCCGTGTTGCATGGCCGAATCTGTCAAGACATTGTGCAACAAAACGGTCAGTGCATTTGGACCTATCACTCAAAACTCTTTAACTCACCTGCGAGTTGGCATTCTAGCCGTCGGGGCAGTGAAGTGTTCGTCATTGAGCCCGCACCTAATCATGGATAGACAAGTCATCAGCTTCTGAGGCAACTGGGTTCACTGGTGGTACGACACATACCAGAACATATTAGGACTTCGTCGTCCATATCTCCAGTATTCCATTCAGGCCCGAGACAATGTCTGAATGTACGTTGCTATTTTTCTGCTAATTTAGCTATTAATCTGTTGTCAATTTCAACTGATGATACCCAGTCGTGACAGCGAAATTGACTACCAACGTCGGGTGCGATTAGTTGACATAACAAGAGTAAGGTAATACCAGTACATTTGTCCATACTGCTTACCATCTGATATCATTTTTGTAACTCTGTGTAGACTACCAATTGTAGCAGATTAACTGTGTACCGTCGGGTGAAATTTGGATCACTCCGCTGCACAGCTTCCTTTAGGCTCTGCACATCCTATTCAGGCTGTCCAAATTGTTGCGCATTGTTATACTCTAAATCAAGCCGAGATAGACGGAAGACGGACATTGAACCCGTCTGCCAATCTTTGTATCGTTACCAGGTTGGTGCAGCGGAATATTGTTGTCCTTCATATGAGATAACTGCTCATTTTACCTTGTGAACTTGCATAGCAGATACCGATACTACCGTGACGCCGCAATGGGATCTATCTGATTTTGTTTACTTTTAGATAATCTCTTTCAAACATGGGCACCATAACCCTTCAAATTCTTTGCAATCAATGTCACTCAGCGCACACAAGATTTGGATGGAAATGGTTGAACGAGTATTCATCTCTTCATGTCCTTGAACATCGACTTACCCTCTGATCATGATATTTTGACAGTGGCTCAATATCATATTTCCAGTGCATCTCGATGGTTTCTGCGCAAACCTGGTAAACGTTGGATCTCCCGGGATAGCAATACGCAAATTCAACCCAGATTGCCTCTCTTCGCATGTGGCCCCCTTCCTTCCGTACAGACTTGCATAACTGTAATCCTCAATAAGTGAATTTTTTCTCTGCTTGTCGATTGAAGTTGTTTCAACTGACACGTTCTCTGATTTTATAGTTTCAAGCGTTCGCTCATGAAAAACCGTGACTGCGTGCGAAATGAAAGCCTGATTTTGATTCTGTCAAGATATCAACACAGTGAGATTTTCTTTTACACCTCCGTCGAAACCAACATGAGGCTGACACCATCATCTAGTACGTGATAGTGGATAGTCGTATAAGAGATTTATTCTCGAATGCGGCACGCTGTTGACCTGAGCTTTGGCAGTCACTAGTCACGATGTAACAACTGCCGTTTACAGGTGGGAGGATTAATTGGTTACCGCGACAGGATCACATGTAATCGGGATTAAGTCGGAGCGCGAACCGCATTGGATACTGGCTTCGAAACTGAGCCTCAATGCCATTCCGAATACCATGATCATCTTGCTAAGCCCTGGTCGCACGGAGCGGGTCAAGGTTTGATTCATGCATATTGCATGGAATAGGTGAGCAGTTCGGTCAGTCGGAAAGCTACATCCCCGATTGTTTATGTTCGTATTATCTGCAGGATTCGGGGACAGTGGGCATTCAAGGTGCTTGTATTTTGAAAGAAGACAGAAACATATCGACTGTAAGCAGCCACCCATCATGTAACAATTCACAATCTAACGAGCGCGTTCTAGAAATGGCACTTGTCAATATGTACGGTCTCAGAACCGCTAAAGTTGATTTGACCAACATCTCTACTTTGTTTATCGGATTCTCGGCGGTGTTTCTTGTGCTCTTCAAGAACGCTATTGTTTCATATGCGGGGACCCTGGATGTGAACGCAGCAGCATACTATCATGGACAACCTTGGGAATCAGCTATACCGGGTGGATATGTCGAACAATCTGTCAACCTCTTGCACTCCATATTCCCACCCAATTCGGCAAATCCCAAAATGTGTCACTTTGAGGTGCACTGCATGTAAGTACATTCCCCCAACATTGACTGCCGGATGAATTACATGCCCTTCCTTAATCTCGATTCGATATGATACCTAAAACTAGGACCTATTGCTTGATCAACTCCAACGCCTGTGTGCGTTATGATGTTTGTTGCAATCAACCATTATCTGGGAAGGCAGCTTGCTCGTGAACCCTCTTGTCCCGGAGAAATATAAAGTAGGGCATTCATTCAAATTGAAGTCAAATTCTCTCCCCCATCTCCTTACTCAGTCAGACGCATTAATGTCCCATAAATCCGTCTACAGTACCAGCGCACATACGCTGCCTCCACTAGGCGTCGTGTTCCCTGGTTAGTCGAATGTCGAATGTTTAACAACCAGACCTTTGTGCTCTAATACTCATGTTTTCACTTCATAGATTTTGAAAACCTTGTCACAGAGAGAGGGAGACGAAGGTCATCAGGAGCATCTCGTTGTCAACCTAAGGCAGGTCCTTTACTCGCCATTCTTCTAAACTGCACAAAGCTCATGATAGTTGCAGAAGTCTCATCGCTTAGATGCTGGTCCCTCGTTCTCGAAGGAAAACCATACCCACAACTCTCAGCTTCACTCACGAGGAGACTCATACTCATCTTTGCCTGGAATCGAAACTTTTGATGCTGTTGCACGAGGACAACCTCCATCGTCTCCGCCGACAACGGCGCCCTCTACCCCGCCCACACCTCCTTCTCCATCCCTTAGCACCACCGACTCACAGTCGAGCGGAAGACCTCGTCGTTATGAGTGTCCAATCTGCCATAGCTACTTTGATAGGTGCGCTCACCAGCGATCATAAAGAGCGCAGCATCATAGGGCTAATTTGCATTGTCCACCAGGCCAAGCAGTCTCAAAACACATAACAACATGCACACAAAAGAACAACGTTAGTAGTTCCTATTCCTATTTGGAGATTTACCGTGACAGATCCGTCTGATTGTTTGATAATTGGATAGCTTATGAGTGCTCGCGATGCGGGAAACGCTTCAGCGTTAACTCGAACAGACTCAGACATGAACGCCGGCATACTCCAAGCCCCGACTCTTCAGGAGCACGACAAAGCATAGTGGATGAATTGCAACCTAAGTTCTACACATTTGTGATGGATTCCGTGGGGAGTATGAATCCAAACCTGTCGATTTCACCAATGGTAGCTAAAGGACCCTCCAGTCGCCGACATAATGGCCATCCTTGACTGGTATTACTTCAGACGCCTCCTTCTTCTTGCATTACAGACTCCGGCATGTATTATTTCGCGTGTTTGACGTATGTCTATTATTTGATGTCGACCATCTTTGCCAGCCTTAGCCACTATATATCTTGAATTATCTTGTACTTATTTTTATACGACGGCCGCCACTGGCCTTCGGATTCATTCAGAATCTCTGCAATATCTATGTACCACATGCATGTAGTTCTAGATAGTTAATTATAATCATCTTTATTGAACATGAAGCTTGGAGTTCCTGTATTTTCTCGTGCTGCCAAAGGTTGAACCTGGTGAGAATTTCCTTTTTTGAAAGCACAATGATCAAGTGTGTGCTATCCGGACTCTTGTTAAGTCTCCAGCTCAACAGTCAGGTTCGCATATCCCGTCAGGATCTTCATCTTCATCATCAACATCCAAAGAATATGCCATCCACTGGCAGCAGCGATGCAAAGACATCTTCGAACTGTTGGTATACCTAAACCACATTGATGATGCACTCGGAGGTTGCTGATTGTACTATTCTGTTTTCTTCTGATGACCCGTAACGTTTTCCAGGTCAAATTTTTCGGAATGGTATTCCCTGTTTTCGGAGGATTATCGTAACTGGAGTTCCATTGTTCCCTCCCAGGAGGTGGCGGAACCCTTAACACTGCAACTTTGCGGTTGCTATAATATTAATCTATCGGATTTAGACTGTAGGTACTTACTAATTGTCAATTCCAGGAGCCAAACCCTCAGCCACGTAGCTTCGAAATCTTCGACCTTCAAACCCGAGGGTCACTGCTATTTTCGCCAGATGGGATGGGAAGAAGAAGCTCGGTCACGCATGCTCTTGGTTCCACTTCGATAGACAAGCCTTACGACAATTCGAGCAACTATCCTCAACCACGGAAGACGCGTCCTGTGTTGAAAAGCAGGCTATACGAATATGATTAAGAATGCATCGGAACCGCGGTAAAATATGCCACGTAGCGCAAAGTTCGAACGAGCCACCAAAGTCCGATACACTACTTTCTCCAAAGAGGATTGCCTCATTACAAGATCATATCGTACATTCTAATCTTACACAAAGCAAAGGCGGTGGGAGTACTCAAGATGACTTGACGAATCGTTCTGTTAAAAACATGACAGGACCAGGGCCATCACGCAGGGTTTTCGAGAACGAGATCTTGAATGCCTCAATACCTACTCTCGGGCTTCTCAGAACTTGACGGGATGAAATCACACTGGCACCAGTTGGCCGCGCACAGGTTCGTCTAAACTTCTCTCACTCAATCATGATACGAGTCGTTCCTACTCCAGATTGAATTACAATGGGAATAATATTATGCACCGCTGAAAGGGTTGAGAGTGTCGTATCAACGTTTACTGATCGCTAGGTCAAACAGCCCTCGGCCCTGTTTCAAACATAGCATATCGCAAAGTTCCTGTGAATCACTGCCAATCTTTCTCTTTAACTTCGTTCAGCTCATGGGCTAACTTGACGACGTCGTTCTAGATACTTATCAAAAACCACCTTTAATCATTGAGATACATCGAGGAACTTACTCTGTCTCTAGATATCTTGACTGCCGGGTCACCGTCCCTGGCATTGCGCTTCACCGTATTTCCCTGTTAAACGATATGAACTTTTTCGACCCTGAATATGGCAGAAGCTAATTGTCTACCTTGTTGCTGGTAACCTCGGCCGTGCCTTCCTCTACGACTTCGGCAACTTTACCTTTGGCATTTCCTCCTCCCCATCTCCACCTACATCCAGGGTGTCGGATAGGGGTACATATAACATGAAAAATGTGACCACTCACGAAACGTCTTGTCCCTCTTGGATGTTATCTGCCATTTCTGTAGGACTAGGTACTCACAGGCTGAGATTAACAGATGATGGATGTCAAGAAATATGAGATGGTGTTGGTTGGTGAAAAAGAGTATGCTGGCAACAAACTGATCCTGTCCGGTGGAGATACTCACTCACATATTTACCCAGGTCTCTGAACGTCATCATCCGTCGTTTTCTCCGTCAACTGTCGCGATTACCCGCTTTCGCTACCCAAACAAGTTCCCTACGATCGTACCGCATAACACGTGACCGTAATTGAATAGCCTCCCCAACTTCACCATTTGACTGAAATTCTCACATTGATATTGTCCTGTCATCCCTCTCTGAGTATGAGAAAAAAATTGCAAGTATATCTCTAATCTCCTTGAAAAACGGAGATTGCAACTGATCGTCAGTCTGTTTTAGACTTCAAAAACTACCAAGGACATTCGGGATTCGGGGTTGCAGTTGAACTGAGATTGGAGAATCCTCCCATTTGAGTCTAGTGAGCAACGGCTCAAAGTGTTTCGTGCCGTCACCTCTCTATTCCTTTATATTCACAAACTCTCACTGTCATCTAGGTGATCAAGTCACAGCCATTCAGCGTGCACATTCGCAAAGATATATGTCAGTTTCTGTTTGATCCCAAATAGAGTGCTGACAATGGATACTTGGTTTATGTTACTCTCTCACTCAATGGTCCCCCATATGTGCAGCATTTCTCAAAGCTAGACAACCCACATTCAAGATGGTTCGGCCACGATGACTACATTTCGCCCGAAAGCGGCGCCTTCGATACACGGACATCAACGTTACTATTCCTATTCTTGCAACTCGAACCGCTGGTACAAAGTTTCACCCCTGGAATTATCTTTAGGTTTCTCTGGATCTAACTGCGATGTGTAGATGAATCAATAACAGCGTCCTTAGGCTCCCGAGAAGCTCATTAATTTCGTCACAATGCTAAGTTGTTAATGTTCCTCAACACCGCGCCCATTTCTCTCCTGACATACGCTCACTAACATATATTAATTCATCACCCCACAGCCAAGACCATATCGCCCCCGAGGATTTTCATGACGGTCAACGCGTTGAACTGCTACTACTTGCAAAACCTTTGAGGACTGGATAATAATACTTGTGGGTGTTCATCGGACTAGACTTGGACTGATGGTTGTAGGTGTGTCGCCGCCATGACAATACCAGACAAGACGGAACAACGACCCAAAGTGATTTCCCATGGGTTGTGCCTAGATGTGTATCATAGTCCAGTTGAGTGCTTAACTCTATATCTCATTTTCAAAATGACACATTTTGGATTTATTTTACAGAATATCATACACATAATTCGGATCGGTAGAGTCTGTGCGAGCTCAAAATATGTTCTAGTAATAGTAAACCAAAGCTGCATAGCTTTGGTATGCTATTTTCAGTGACAAACCTCAACGTCATACCTGACCAAAACCATTGACGGACCCACAGATTACATCGCTTTCTCCGAGGGTGTACGGAGAAATGATTGTTGGTGACTGATTGTCATGGGCGAGCTAGCCAGAGCTGCCTATATGTTACGAGTACGATTGAAATGGGTACATGGTATAACATAACTTGCATCAGTTTCCGCAGCCATCAACAGTTTGTCTGGGAGTGAGGTTGAGCCTAAATCGAGATTTCATGTCTTCACTCAGGACTTTGCAGCCTCTTCCACCGAAAGTTACAACCTATGCTTTTTCGGCACGGTTGCTTATGAAAAGCAAGTTTTTGAGACTATTGATTTATTATTTATCATCATGGACCACTCTGGCAAGAGTCCGTTGAATATTCGATTGACCGGTTCGAACTTATCGGACTACGACATTGCGAGGTTGACGGTAGATCCCATAAGCTCAATCTGCACCGCTGTATCGAATATTCACCGACTATTATCGTTCTGGCACAGAGAGTACGATCCCGCGAGTGAGTGAGCTAGTGCCATCATACTTCGAGAAGATCATCGGGATATCAATATAAGAAACCAAAAAATGGAGGTGAGAGAATTACCCAGAATGACACGTTTTGTGTGTGTTGAGAAAGTAAGTTCAAATGATGAGACTTTTGAACTAAGTATAAACGACAATACTTCTAGCATCAAACAACTCAAAAGCTTGCCGATGAGTTCGAAGTGTATGTATACACACCGGCGTCCAAATAATCGCTCGAAAACTAGTAGGTCTATTCAACATCATTGGATGCCTGTCAGTATTTCTTTGAAATTGGACGGCAGAGTGCTTTATTCATACCTGAATAATTCTCCACAGTACAGAAATCGGCCTTCAAAGACCGTGCATTGCATAGCAAAAGTCACTGTGCGAGGTGATGCCAAATTATATCTTCGTGATTGAGCTGGAACTGATTCTATTTCTCCCATTAAACAAGAAGCATTTGCGATTCGGCCTACGGTCGATTCAGAGTGCAATTAAGTACTCTGACTCTAATTCGGCTTGTAAAATGTGGACGAGATATGAACAAGATAAACATAGCTTGATGATTAGCTTGTACACGCTAGTCCTTTGTATTGAAAACGCAGCAGATTATAGAAACCTGGATATTGGCATGGCCATAAACGTCTGAAATCGGTCGAGAAATACAATTTCAAAACTCATCACAAATTTAACGCAGATGCCCTCGACAATTCAACCATTGAGGGGAAAGTTGCCCAGGACAGACGCCAATGGAGTAGGTGACTACTCTTCGACGGTAAGTCCTGGCAAAGACAACCTTCCAAGGTCTGGGTATATCCATGTCAATGCTCCGATTATTTGTGACACGACTGTGGCAGAGTCTACGATGGAATATCTTGATATCTGCTGTAGAAGATATTGTCGCCCGGACCCATTCTTTTGATAGTCATTATCTGCGACGGGCGTCCAGCTTCAAATCGTAAGGGTTGCATATTATGTAGGAGTAAGTCAAACAGCGATCCATGCGCAAGCCTTGTCGATGGACACTTATAGCCACCTACCATGTCGTATCTTCAACGTCCCGGTTGTAATGCATGAAGATTGGACAAATCATCTGGCAGGATTCAAAATTCTCGTTATCCGATACATAGACTCTTGTGAGATTCAATAGCAAGGACTTACGAGTGTACTGGAAATTTTACAAATTAACATGATACTGTGGACCAGAAATAAATGGTTTCAATATGAGAAAGCATTGTGAGCTCATAAGCACAACCTTCTAGTGCCGAAGAATGCATCTCCTGTGTTAAAATAAATGCAGTTTTCGCTGATTCATGACTGCTTACCGTGTTTTTTGAGACAGTGCAAATAATTTCGCCAGTGAATAGTTGACTGTTGTCCACCAATAGTTTAGAAGGTTGTGCACTGTCTTGAGAGGCGTTTTTGGTGAAAGTCCGCACGAAATTCGATCTTGGCTATAGACGCATCCTATAGGACTCATAAAGCATCGTGATCCTGGGCCACAAACGAGCAGGAATATTCAGATAAAGACTAGGGATTTGTCAGTATTTCAATCTTGACATTATTGTTGATTTCGTTGCTCGCGGGAGACAAAAAGCGAGTGATCGTGCTCGATCACTTCCGGGATTTGCCGATGGGTACATTATTCGTGGGAAAACGTGTACACGCGGCAAGAGTTGATCCAAAAATGGAAACACGTGTCCATATTCATGGCTGCTTTGATGGAATCGACAACCAGCGAGACCCTGAGAAGACCTGTCCTTTGGTGATATCCACACTCGCTCCTTACCTCCACGACCACCGTCGACAGTCACAGTATCGACGACGACGAAGACAACGAGCTCGACGACGTCCTCTCCTTTACACTCTTCTTTTCTCTGTTTGCATTCTGCCCGCGTCGAACAAGTGCCTTTTTCCAACAACTTCTCACGACCATCATGCCTCCCAAAAGTGGATCTACCCTGTTCTTAGGATTGGAGCTTGCGACGGACCAGATGCGTGCATCTTTGGTAGATGAGAATTTAGAGCTTGTGGGTGTAGAAGCGGTGGATTTTGATTCAGAGTTGTCAGAGTATCAGTAAGTCAATCTAATTTATATCTTGCTGGACCTTTGGTCGGGTGCAGTATAGATGAGTATTGTGGGTGGCTGCTCAGCTAGAAGTCGCATATTGTCGTTACAGAACGCAGGGTGGTATATTCACAACACCGGGAGAAGCGTACACTACGCCAGTCGAAATGTGGGTTCAAGCTTTCGGTACGTGGCTTTCGCGGAATCAAATTTTCTTTATTTCTCGTTGCGCAGAGACCCCTGAACCTTTCTATTAATTGGTTGGAAATATCTCCCCAGAATCGGCTCCGCCGGAGATAAAATATCCTCTTTGAGACATCGCCCAGACTTCAGACCGTACAGCTTCGTGGCGTCGGAGCTTTCTGGGGAGACGTCAATTGTTCTTCTTAATAATTGTTTGTGGGTCCAGACATGCGGAGTCCGGGGTCTCTGCTGACAATGAGTATTACACAATTTTGATGATCGAAATATGCCATTCGTCCCGATATGTTAACTCCTGTGGTTGGTAGACCTTCTCATGGCGAAGTTGCACAAGAACCATGAACTTATAAAAATCAAAGCTATTGGCGGTGCCGCTCAGGTATATTTTATTAACACTCTCGATAATCTATCCCTGCTGACATTGAATGAAAACTAGCAAGCATTGGTCTGGTGGAAGTCATCGCCAGTGCCTCCGCTCCAAAACCTCGACCCAAGATTACCAATGCATGCCCAGATTCAATCATCCTCTTTTTCCATTCCGAATGCCGCCGTCGCACAAGATACTTCTGCTCATACGCATGCTCTTGCTCTTGAAGCAGCCCTTGGTGGACCAGAACACATGGCTGCTCGGGTTGGTACTTGCGCCCATGCATCCTTGATTGCCGCACAGATTCTTCGTGTCCGAGAAGCTTGGCCAGAAACTTGGCAACGTACCGGGAGAGTACAGCTCGCCAGTGCTTTTTTGGCAAGTTTGTTGTGTGGAACGTTTGTCTCGATGGGAGAAGCGGAGGCTTGTTCCACGGGACTGTGGGCACATGGCGGTGTAAGTGGTGGATCTGCTTCCACAACACAAAGTCACTGGGAGGAAGGTGTATTAGAGATTGTTGGTGGCAATCGAGAGGAAGGCAGACGCATCTGGAACTGGCTTGGGGATGTAGATACGTCTGGAGGCAGACGAAGGTTAGGCACTGTTTCTCGATACCTTGTAGATCGGTATGGATTTGATCCAGGTGTGTGTATCTTAAATCCAATACTTGAGTTTGAGCTGAAGTCGTGTTTTCAGAAACGATTGTTACCCCTTTCACTTCCGATTATTTATCAACCTATCTTTCTTTATGCCCTTCACCTTCTGATGCTGTCCTTTCCTTTGGCCCCATGGATGTCATGATGACGCCCGCACCTGTCTATTTGCCCACACAAATGTATCATATATTCCCTCATCCGGCTCAGGACTCCACCGAAAGAAGACGTTATATTGCAATGCTACCTAGCAGGTGTGTTTTTCAAGAGCAGGAGCTAACTTCACTAAGCTGACGATCAGAGCAGAAATGCAGATGTTCCTCGCGCATTAGTGCGAGACATGTACACCAAAAGTTGGAGTGCCTTTGACCGGTTAGTTGCAATTGTACCTCCTGGGGGCTCAATTGGGTACGTATTCACAATTGTCTCGAACGTATACATTTTCTGATCCTCTTTCCCTCGATAGCCTGGACGATAAATTGTTTAGTTTCTGGCTTCTTCAATCAGACAGTTACCCTCTCGGTCACGTAAAGGGAATTTTCCGGTTTGAAACAGGAGTCAAGGTCAATGAGTTCCGTGATCTTCGTGCCAACCCTCGATGTCTTATTGAGAGCCAACTGCTCTCTTTCCGTGTGCGCTGGTCTCGCATGATGGCTACGGGTGTCCTCGGGCAAAACGCTGGTCGTAACAGGACCACCACAACGAACCCTAGTCCGATCTCACCCCAACCCAAACGTCCAGCTGTGTCATCTAACAACATGGGATTGTCGTTTGATCCCTACGATTATTCACCTCTACCCTCTCGTATACTCTCCACCGGCGCTGCTGCTAATTTCCCTTCTATCGCTAACCTTGTTGGTGACATCTTCAACGCTCCTGTCCTTGTTCCGACAACTCAGATTGACTCAGCTCAAGTTAGTCCACATCGTAACGCTCCTGCTATTGGATTCCCTGCCCGTGCATCTCTGGGTGGCGCATACGTTGCGCGATGGGTTTGGGGGAAGGAAAAAGGCACATCAGCAGGTACCGGTCGAGGAGGCTTCGAAGAAGAAGTCCGACGTCTTCTTTCTAAACGATGGACAGCAAGTGGCGGAGTTCCGATCAAAACCAGTATCAATGCCCCAGTCACAGGTATCAAGGTCCCCAGCGCAGCTAACAGTGGGACGAGCACACCGTATGGTTCGCGCTCTGGGTTAGGTTCGACTTCTGTACTCATCGAAGTCGACGAAGAAGAAGTAGAAGAAATAGACCGCCTGACTTCCGGTGGATTTGGACTGCCGTCCTTCCCTGAAAATGAGCAAAGACTTCGTACTCTCACAAGTTCAACTGTTGGCACCACAATCAGCACAAGCACCCTAGGCGACGCACCCTCGACAGCGTTTACTACTCCAGACCTTGGAAACATCACCAGTCCGAACCCTTCTGGTGAGAATGGAGATTCACCAGCCCCGACATCTTCAGCCACCGCGCTCGTTCCTGTTGTTGCACTCCCTTCATCCGAACAAGAATCGCAAATGGGTTTGGCCAAAGTTGCGGAACCTGATGTAGATGCGTTCACTTCATACGCAGCTATCGTTCCAGAGTATTGCAGACTGGAAGGGATGTTAGTGAAAGGGCTAGTGTAAATCCAAATACACAGAATATACGCCGCCTTTTTCATGCTGCTATTAGTGTATGATCTCCCTTATCTGGATTGAACTCTTTCCGATCTTTTCTGCTTGCTTTCGCAATGATGTGGTTAACGCTGTCCCTTGTTGCTATCTGCTTCTAGCTTGGTGTGCGTTGTATAGGATTCAGAGGGTTACAATGATGAGACGAAGAGAAGAGGTGATACCAAAAGTTTATATTCCAATTGATATTAACATATAGAAGCTCTGCATCTGCTGTATGGGTATTTCGCGTTGTGTGATTGTGGTATACCTGACAATCGTATACCCTCGCTATTTCTTACTATCAAGTTGACATCGACTCACTGGGTCCCACTCGTGGCTAAGATTCACCAAGTTTTTCGGGGCTGGTGTCTCGCTGTTATTGTCTTGTCCTAAATTATACGCCAAGGATCTCTCAATTTTCGTTGAAAATATCAGCAGGACAACTGATGGGTGCGCAGAGATCGCACACATTCAGTGTCCACTAAGTACTGACCTATAAAATGTCAACTTCGGAAATTGATTCATATCCTCACTGTCAGCCTGTCACCAATTTAAAACAACGTCGAATTCAATTTAGTTTAATTCACGTCACTCATACCTGGTCCCACTAAGTACTACTATCGATTACATTGTTTACTTGTGGGACCTTGTTTTCATTTATTTGATTAAATAGTACTGTACTACAAATATCGGAGTGACCTGTTCACCCTCTCCATCAATTGAATGATACCATACCGTTTCAAATGGTCAAATGTTTAGAAGACTGTTGTAGATAACGCATGTTCCATATATATGTACTAGATGTACGACACAGTAAGTATTCAATGTTAGACTGTGCACGAGTATGGATTGGAAAGTTAATAAATTAGTTAATATCGACCGAATGAGCCGTGATAGTACTTTATGTGTGCTACAATACATTGAAATGTCTACGGGTCATCTAGCACCAGGCGAGAATACTAGTTTGGTTTTAGTGAATGGATGCTTCGATGGTAAGTCAGTATGGAGACATCCTAGGGTCCGGTAAGATTGTGTTGCGATAGTCTTCATAAGAGATCCGTCAACCCTGGAACGGTGATATTCTTTCCCACTGTCTCATACACGAATAACCATCGAAATCTGAACAAAGTAAAATAGTCAGCACAAGTATAGACATAGCAAAGCTAGACGTACCGAAACTCCTCTTAGGGTCGCAGGCACATTTGCCCTTCTCCCAGTTGCCACTTCCGCGAGGACAATGTGTGTACGGGTTATGCTCATAACCAATGTTGTCCCAGAAGTGGATCTGGTCCTTGCGTGCGAACAAGCCGGCTCCTATACTGTGCACAGGTGCGTCTCCCCATCGCTGTGAAGAATTGTGGATGAGCAGTAGGAACAGAAACATAGATGCTGGCACATACTTCGTAGTAGAAGCCACCAGCCTCGTCCAAAAAGTTGAAGAACTTTGTGTACGCTTCCGATCTCCAAAAGTCCATACTTGCAATTTCGAAGTTACTCCAGACTGTGTCCAATATCAGCAGAGTTCAGATGAACGATGGAAAAAGACATACAATGGCAGAGGTTATATGTTTCGCCGCCATTATCAGACAGATAACCCATCGAGTTGTCCGACGAAACAAACTGGGGATACATATCCGTGAACTCTGTTGGCATCACATGAATGATCAAGTTGGCCTCAAGAATGGGAGGAACGTACTCTTCACCGTGTCCCACAGTGTCGGGATGGTAGCATAATATTCGTACATCGTGATTGTGAATGCTGCCGGTAGATCCTGATCAGTATTGTATGCGAATAAACAGTGATGGGAACGTACAATAGACTTTGTCATTGTCTTCCATGTAAAGGAATGGGTCAAATTCGATGTCGCAGTGGAAATGAACGTCGGGTCTGGAGGAGATATAAGTCTCCCGCAGAGAAAGAGAGGATTGAATGGCTTACTCCACACGCCAGTACCATTTGTACTTTTGCAACAAGGAATGCCTATAGAAGAACTGTCGAAAATAATGTTGTTCGTGAGAAAGATTGTTCGGTAGGCAAGCGGTTCTCGAATGGAGTATTCAATTGAAGCATGCAAGCGTAAAGCATTTCTCCGAGGTGAATGTACATCTTCTCGAAGACGCGCGCTCCCTTGAACCGGGACCGAAACTGAATGGAACTTACACCAGAGTTGAACCGACACATATTGCGATAGCTGTTCGAACATCAATCTCCATACCCAAAATTACTGATTGAAGAATTACTCACGAGACACTTCCTGTCAGAAGAAGCGGTCAGTGCAAAGAGCAGTGAAGAAAAACAATAGCAGCTTACCTCCGTAGATGATTCTATCCTGGACCATTTTCTCCCGGCCAGCGGTGGCTTTGGCCTCGTCAATCCAATCTGGTTGGAACCAGTGGTCGTGTGGGATGAGACCAAACTCTACCGGCCCCGAGATGACATTGGACACGCGCCTTCAGAATGAAACATTGAGGTATGATGTCATACATGGAAGGTAGAAACTCACCTCTTGAACTCTTCAGAGAAAGGCTCTTCGTTGAGGAAAACCCAAGGGTATTGAAAATTTTTGTTGAACTTGTCCTCCAGTTCACGAACGCTGCGGACCGCGTTGTCGGTATCGGAATTGCGAGCCAACATCAGGATGGTGGCGTTCGCGCGGCGTGTCGCATTCACGGCTGGATTGGGATGATAATACTGCTCTGGAATGCTGGAGGTCGAAGACCAGGGAATTTGGCCTGTAATACGCTTCAGTGATGTTGCTCGGCCATACTCTTCATGTGTAAAGCTGAGTATGGAATGGAGACCTATCTGTAACGGATTGTTGCAGTTCAAACGGATGAAAGAGGCATAGATAGGGCGTACGATGACAATGAAGACCAGCAGTACATATCTCGTCGTCGTATTCATCCGCAACGTCGACATGACCGTACACTTGTGAGTTGGTGTGTGGAGCGTGGAGCTGTTAAAGCGCTGTCAGTTGGTGCTAGGTCAACACTCCCGTCTTGTCTGATCGAGCCCTTGATGGGTGGGTAGAATGAAGCGTAGAAGATGGGAGAAGATGGTTAGGATGTTTCAAACTTTCAAGAGTAGAAAAAGATTATAAGTTTGAAGAGAGTTTGAATCTAGCCCTCCCGTCATGGCAGCGTTCGAGGAGACCTTCCGTACTGTCGCCTGCTAATATCGTCATTGTCAAACCGATCGCCGGTAAAATACCTAAGGTTATTATCCTGATTGGCCGTTCGAATCAAGATAAAAATACGTCCTTAGGAGAGTAAAACCTCGGGCGAGAGTTGAGGGTAACTGCGGAAAAGGAAAATTCGGCGCCGAAGTCTGGAGGAGTATAGGAGTTTTTTCTTAAATCTTGATAACCTTTCTACAGGGTTAGAAAGACTGGTAAGGCTTGGGGCTTGAGGATAAGTAGTCTGCCTTCAATTTCGTCGAATGGAATGTCTAGCACTGTAATAGTACATAAGTATAATAAGTGAACTTCATGTGGTGATGAAAATAATTAAACAACGAGTTATAATAAGTCCGGGTCCACGGCGCGGGTGGTGGTTCGCAAGAAAGATTTCCCTTTTTCGCTCATTTCCCCAATTCGCGACTGTACCGTGACATCGTGACTGTGACATGAAAGTAGCGTTCCGCCGTTCCTGAGTGCTAAGTAGTGTATGCTGACCTCTGACCACCACCTCCATCCGTGACTTTACTTTCTATACGTCCACAGCTTTTGTCTTTATTGTTTCTATTATCTGAGACTATAACGAAGAGAATTCCTCAAATTCCCTCCTTACAGGTCTAGAGTCTACTGCAACCAGACAGTTCCAAACAGATTCTCCCCGACCCCTCGCTACTTGGACTGCGCAGATACATTACACAGTTGTAATCGTAGCTTTCTCTCAAATATCATATGAGCTCGCTTGCTTTTCTGGTTACGGAACTTCAGGCGAGTAAAGTCATCTTATCACAGGGGAATGCCAGAATTTACCATCTCCGACCAGTCATTAGCTAGTGAGACTAGAAGGAAACATCCAGATGTCCGAGAGGTGTGCGTCTTTCGTCTGATTCTCGACTCTAATAGCAACTGTGGGGACAGCTTGAGTACATTATGGGATAGCCAGTTCAGAATACGAACACAACTTGCTTCACCGCAGTGCTTGGGATATGGACATGTGCAGCAACTCTTCGTATCACCTCAAATTGCTTCGTGCTACTCAGTTCTTCCAACGAGAATTTCCAAGATGACATTTCTCGTTGATCAAGAGTGACATTGGTCTCTCTGAAAATAAAGGGGCGAGGGGATTCCTGCTGCAGCAATGGAAGGCATTTGAGGGCAATGCTGCGTTTCTATCCCTATTTCTGTCAATTGCAGGTGCTTGGAGAGATTGTGCCCTGCTTTGCATAAGATGGAGACAATTCACGTATGGACAAGTCTGAATCGCACAGTCCATAATCATCATCCTGTGTTGTGGAATGAATCCCCTATGTTGGCTATTGGAGTCGCTACTTGTTAAGACATGCTGACATTATTTTAGGCCGCTGAAAAGTCGCTCGCCATACTCAGGGCATCTCCAGAACAAGCCACAGCCAGCTTAGCCACAGGTCGAGAAATTCAGATTTTTCAGTCCAGAAGCTTGTTCTAACTTTTTGAACATAGATGGACCGGCTTCAGAAGATTTGTTGCGCCCTGTCTTCATGGGTTGCGCAACGAAGAATGCAAAAGTCGTCGCGATATCCATAGGGTCACTCCAACGGTTGATAGCCCTCAAAGCTGTCCCTCAATCGGCGGTACCACTTATTATCACTACGATGACGGATTGTATGAATCAAGGAGTTGACATTCAATTACGGATTCTCCAAACGCTGCTTTCGCTTATAACGAATTTCCCTGCTATACATGGGGACCTTTTAGGAGACGTGCGCCTTTGTGTTTCCCTATAGGATCGATGCTCAAGACTGACGCTTTTATAACAGGCGTTACTTCTTTGTTTCAAACTCCAAGAGTCGCGGATTGCGGTTGTTTCTTCCACAGCCGCAGCGACGCTACGACAACTTGTGATGTTTGTAGTTGACAAAGTGGTCGATGAGGACCGCCGTGATGAACTCCAACCCGAACAGCTTGTTGTGAGACCCCTTTTAGACGGCACTGAGATTTCATTAGGCCCTTCAGCCCAAGATGCTTTCGCGGTTTTCGAAGACTTGTGTTTACTAGCTAACGCCGAGAAGCCGCACTTTCTGAAGTTAGAAACTCTACGAAAGACGTTTGCGTTGGAATTGATTGAGAGTGTGTTAACAAACTATCACGACTTGTTTCGCAAGGTTGGTTACAGTTCAATCATTGGCATCTGTATAGTATATTAACAACTCTCTTTAGCATCCAGAACTTCTTTTGTTGTTACAACATCACCTATGTCCTCTCGTTCTGAAGGCCCTTTCTGATCGACCAAATTTCCCACTTACACTTCGTTCCACCCGGGTCGTTTTTCTGCTTCTGAAACAGTTCTCCATCGAGCTCAAGACGGAATCCGAAGTTTTCTTGATGCTTCTTATAAGAATCATCGGTTCCGACGTGGAATCTGGAACTCCTGCTCAAAGTACAGAAAGTTTCCATCACCACCACCCAAATGTGAGACCACAGTGGATGAGAGTGTTAGCTATGGAGATATTACGAGGGTGAGCGATATACTTACATATGTTGGTATGTTCTATGTCCTGATGTGATTTTCTTCACAGACTATGCAGCGACGCAGATCTCATGCGACATGTTTGGGATCGTTATGATGCAGAAGAGACTGGATCGAAGGTATTCTCCTCTCTTGTAACTGCTCTTGGACGTCTCGTTACAGAGAAACCTTCTCTACTTGGCGTCAACTCACAAATTTATGGCGTTGGTGTGCCTGCATCGACTGTTGGAGAAGGAAGTGGGAGTGGTTATGGTTTGGATGCTGTCGGAAGTATGGCCGGAATGGTTGCAAATGCTGCTTCAAATGTTGTTGGAACTATGATTGGTGGTGAAGCCGGATTGAGCGTCCAGGGATCATCCATGAAGTTACAATGGTGAGTCTCTATTCTGAGATATCTCTTTAACCATTTCATTAACATGTTGCGTAGCATCGATCAACTCGACAAAGCTGATTCTCCTTCCATCCCCGAACCGTACATCTATCTGCTTGGTGTGCAATGTCTAGTATCACTGTGCGAAGGCTTTGCAACGTTCGTTGGACCATTGTATAACTCTATCATGGTCCAACGTCCTCGGGCAGCTGGAGAACCTGTCATACGCGCACCCCCAGCGTTAGATCTTGCCGCTTTACCTGCGACAGAAAACTCGACCAAGCAACTCAAGACGGTTCACGATATGGTAGAGTCGGGTTGGCCCGCACTGCTTGCTTCTTTGTCCTTCCTAATCACAACACATCTTTCGGATGAGCTGTTCGTAGACGTTCTAGCAAGTTACCAAGCGATGACGAATGTCTGTGGGATGTTGAATTTGATCACTCCACGAGATGCATTTTTCACGTCTCTGTCTAGATTCGCCATCCCTAGTCGCGTTGTCTCTGCGCTGGAAAATTATGTCGAACCTCCTACACCGAGAACACCGTCAACTCTTTCGGAGAATCTTGGGTTCACAGGTCCTAGTCAACCTCCTGGATTAAGCGATAGGAACATGGCATGCTTGAAAGTCCTCATCACGAGCAGTTTATTCCTCGCAGGTGGTCTCGGAGAAAGCTGGTTCGGAATTTTGGAAGCACTGCAGAATGCAGACTATGTTCTGACGACTAAAGGGTCAAAGATTTCTTCTTCTACTTCTATGAGTAAAAGGAATACTCTTGGTCCTGGGAGTGCAGGTGGTGGAATGATAAGTCGTGCCGTTTCTATGGGTTCACAGTCTTCAGCACCGGCTTCAGCTAAATCTCCAACACCTCAGTCTGCCCAAAGCACAGGAAAGGAGCAACCATCACAGTCGTCTCGCCACCCTATGCTCGCAGATCTTGACGTAGATACTTTACAGGTGAATATTCAGCGATTGTTCGATGCAAGCAAAAACTTGGATGATTCTGCTTTCCATGATTTCGTCGAGGCTTTGTGCAAACTTAGCGCCGTCATGGTTGGTATGCAGACCGAAGCTCATGAGGATGTTACAGTTGAGGGTGAAGGTGGGGATGAAGTCACAAGTCCAACTGGAATGCTCTCTCCTTCATCAATCCCTGATCCTGCGCACAGGAGACGCGTCAGCGGGATTCATCTGCCCAAGACTCTAGTATGTACAATGTCTTCGATGCAGTTCGATACTAACAAGAATTATACCAGCGGTCTGGAGATTTCGGTATCAACAAGCTTGGTGGAGTCGCGACCCTCAACATTCATAGGCTCATCTATCGTGATCCAGAAATTGCTTGGAACACGATCACCTCTCATTTATTGGCCGTCCTCAGACATTCAACAGTCCCTTCTTCGATTCGTATTCAAGCTGCAAAGATATTGGACGATATTCTAACAGTCGTCCCCCGCAATCTGCACACATCAGGAGACTTACAACCCCGAGTACAGCGAAGAGTCCTTGATGTTCTCGGTCAACAAATTATTCCGGACCATGGTAACATGGGAAGTACGAATGTTGAGCTAAGGAGAATGGGTCTGGAGACTTTACATACCATACTTCAAGCATCTGGACACACCTTCGTCGTTGGTTGGGAGACCATCTTCGAGATGTTGGGTAGTGTGTGCAAACCTGCGACTGCCACGTCAATTCCAGTTACAAGTGATACTGCGGTTTCTCCCATTACACCGAGTACCCCTCGCAGACCTCCACCCCTTGGTTACGCCAACGAAAAGGGTTATACTTCACTTGTGAAAATTGCTTTCCAATCATTGACTTTGGTCTGCGATTCTCTGTCTCAACTTTCCCCAGAACATCTTCGACTTTGTATCAGTACACTCGGACAATTCGGACGTCAGGCAGATACCAACATTGCATTAACGGCTGCGGAAAGTCTACTTTGGGGTGTATCAGATTCCATTCAAGCGAAGAGAAAGGACGTGGAGAAGGAACCAGAGTATTCTGCATTATGGATGTTCCTGTTGTTGGAAATTTTGGGCCTCTGTACTGACGGAAGACCCGAAGTCCGAGTGGGAGCGATTCAGACCCTGTTCAGGACGTTGCAACTCTATGGAGCAACATTAAGCCTGGAGACCTGGGACGAATGTCTTTGGAAAGTGACTTTCCCACTATTGGATTCTATCAATTCGTTCATTCGCAAGCCTATCGGTTCTGCATCGGATACTCAGACCACGGATAGTGGTGACCAACAATGGGACGATTCCAAGATACTTGCTCTTCAGTCTATTGGATCTATATTCCACGACTTCCTGATTAGTAAAATAATGCGTCTTGAATCGTTCGAGAAAGCTTGGAAGGTCTTCGTTGGACACATCCAGGACTCATGGTTAAATGACAACAGAACGATCTCAGCTCCAGCTGTCAGATGTTTGGATAAAGCTATTCGAGCTTCTGCCACCGCCGATGAAGAACTCAAGCTTCAAGTCATGGTCGCTTTGGAGGAAGTATGGAAGGCTTGCGATGAGATGGGTGACGCTGTACTCCTCAAAAGTTCCAGCGCCGCATCTCCCTCTAGGACAGCCTTGGCGACTGATATCAAACCTTTCACTCAAGAAAGTTTGATGGCTTTTGTGGAGGTGGTTCGCAGCACACGATCAGCGGGGAAGAAGTTTGACCAGTCTGAATGGTCGCTGGAACGACTGAGAAGGTTAATGGTAATATTAAAAGGTTTGTTTGTCATGTCACTTGAATATTATGAAGTGTTTCTCATGTTCTGTATGTTTAGGTGTTCTTACATACCCCGACTCCCCCGATTACCGTCCAGATATCGACGCTTTAAGCCCGGTTCAAGTGCGTTGCTATTAAATTTACGTTCGCTCGGGATTCTAATAGTCACATTTCAGTCCGTAGTCATGGAAGCTATTGACAGCCTTGACCTGTCTATAGAGGGTGCACCATCTCTCATCCTTGGAGATTTATCAGAGTACTCGACGCTACCCTTCCTCGCAGCATTCGATGTACCCGATGACACGCTCTCCATCAAAACTATTCCAGGCTCTGTCGCCCCTAAGCAAAGTCGAGGCAGCCAAAAACGTGTTACCTACATTGCGCTGTCCAAGAAAACTACGCCAATGCTCGTTGATCTGTTCCTCAAATACAAAGATCTTGCTGCCATTTACATTGACGGAACTTTGGAATCTATTTTCGCCGTAAGTGCGCTGGTATTTCAAATTCTCTTGTCGTTAATTATCTTCTTCTCAGGCATTCTCTATACCTATTAAACTCAAATATGAATGTCCCGCACCATCGAAGTTTGGAAAAGATATCCCGTTATGGAAGACATCTACTACTTGTTTCTTGCGTATCGTCAAAGAATGCGGAAGTCAAATACGTACTCTGGGGTCAAGTGAGTGTGTTAGTTACCGCGGTATGATCTCAGAAGTTGACTTTCTTTGCCTGCAGGCATACCTGATGATAGAGTGGAGGGGATTTGGCGGCAGATCATTGATACTTTCAAAGGTGGTATCCAAGCAGACTGGTGTGTGATGTTGCCTTCACTGCACGTACTCTTTTCTGATGCTCTGTCAAGTTCTGCTGCAGACAGTTTCCCTCTTGAGGTTCAAGAAGCCGAGGAGAACTTCGACCTGGCCCTTGTCGCTTCTTTAGAGATTGACGTCGTTCCTCATTTAGGTGACACGAGGGTTCCCGATTACGTAGTCTCCCAGCTCGCCCGAGTGTTACATCAGGGCAGTCAACTACGAGAATCTGAGGACTACGAGCCGCCTTCACCAAAGTCACTTGAAACGCGATCTAATCGATCATCTCGCGAGTTCGAGAAGATTGAAAAGTTTGGAGACGGTCAACTCGTGTCTGGTACTACAGACGGAGGTCGTCACCTACCGAGAGAACGATTCTCATACTGGTGCTTTGATCTTCTGTTCTTAATTTGCTCTGACATCGCTCAAGGTATTTCACAATCAGCTTTATTGCTTATCTCTTGATCTGAACACCTTTAATAGACCAAATACCTGCGAGGAAACGTGTCGCGGCGCTCAGTTTGCATTCATTGCTCAATCGGTGCCGTACTACATTGGTCAATTATGTCGCTGACGAAGCGATGCGCGGTTCGTTACCTTTCTCAAGGTATGTCTTTCAGCGTGGTAGATGTCACGTAGAATTTCATGTGACTGACTTTTCATAGAGTACGAGAAGAGGAATTGCTATACATCCTCCGAAAGCTGCTAGACCTCCGCTTATGGCCAGGTACTTTGTGGGCCTCATTGTCAGATTCGCCTTCCCAGAATTG
Source organism: Abortiporus biennis (assembly GCA_022606235.1). Taxonomy (NCBI): domain Eukaryota; kingdom Fungi; phylum Basidiomycota; class Agaricomycetes; order Polyporales; family Podoscyphaceae; genus Abortiporus; species Abortiporus biennis. Next base: position 424,168 of record JABYQP010000003.1, on the reverse strand, counting down.
CACGGATATACCTCGTGAGTGTTACTAGGTGTCTTTCCAGAAGTCGACACTGATCCACGCACGCAGCCATTGATACCACACTGTCACCAACCCTGCTCATTACAGATGCAGTCAAGCGCTCAAGCAAGGCCCATCTTTTCCACTTCTACCCCGTCTTTTGTGAGATCGTTGCAATCCCGAGAAAGACTCCAAGTGCATGGATGTTGACTGCTACCTCCCGTCATCTTGGTCATGAATCCACTGGCATTCCAACTGACAGTGCTGACGAGGGCAAAGTGAAAGAGTATGATGCTCGCACTTTAGTCAAGGACTGTCTCAAGGAGGTAGGAAAGGAGATGGGAGTCGGACTTTAACAGAGTATCTGGAACATTGATTTATGGAATTATCAGTACTATTCATATATCCTAATATCATTTCACATTCCTCAGGTGCTTCGAATCTCCGTTTCGTTTATTGGGCCAGGTCATTAAGGGGAAACCTAGGATACGGACACGGATGCTCATGTAAGTGGCGGTGGCCCGGGAATGAGAGGAACTTGCTCTTGGAGATCCTCATCAGTTGCTCCCAATATTTCAAGAAGATCCTGTCTTTTGAACATGCGCGCAGTTTGTATCGCGGTTGGCTGACCTTCACGAGGATTGGCGCCTCCAGCCACTAAAGCTTTGACTATCTCGTCGTAACCCTTGAATACTGCCCCAGCCAATGGTGATTGTCCTCTATCGTTAGGACGATTCACATCTGCACCACGGCTGATCAACAACTTCGTTAACTCCGTATGCCCCGCATAAGCAGCTAACATGAGGATAGTATTTCCTATAACATAGAATAACATGAGTAATTCTACTCATGCTGTCAACTTCAATAAATTATGATGATCCACCTTGTTGGTTTGTTAAATTTATCGGCAATCCAGCCTCAAGAGCCGCCTTCAATAGTGGTACATCTCCATTCCGTGCTGCATCGAACATGCGATGAGCAAATTGGATCGTTTCAGCAGGTAGTTCCCCACTTCTTGGACTTGTCGACCCAGCATTTGGTTCACTCTGCAACTGATCAGTATCCGATAATGATATGCAAAAAAAAATCCAAGTATCAGAATTTTACCATTCTGTGGCGCTTCGTAGTAACCGTGGGTGGAGGATGATATGAAAAAAAGAAAATTAAAATGGATGACAGGATTTACGAATTCTGGATGGTTCAGAGAAAGACGCAAGATTAGATGAAAAAGATACCACTGGCATAATTATTTTATACACGACGCATTATCACCCTGACATCCCGAATCTGAATTCCATCGCTCGTGCATGATATCTATCTAATCTTCTGCGACAAATTAGGAAGGAGTACCACAGTATTGATTGGCGAGACCTTGAAAGCATGTCTTTACTGGAACATCTCGGTGATTAAGAACGTAGACAAATGTGATTTAAATTGAGAGAAAATGTAGCATCCAACATGAAGTATAATTTATTTAGACATTGCGGCACAGTCCGCATGAATCAAATCAGTGTTACAAACCCTCATAACTACTATGAACGAGATTTCTTAGTCGGCGTAGCAGCAACAAGGAGTTTATGCGCAGAAGGGTCTGAAAGATTCCCAACTTCTTCATCCTCTTCATCCCAACCGTTAGTCCCAAGCAATAGGATGTCAGGAGAGCTACCCATTGTCCAATCATCGTCATCATCATCTCCTTCAATGGAGCAACCCATCTTCCCATATGATTCGGAGGTATTCAAAGCCGGTAACTTGGGTAACATACCGGCACGATTCGAGGAGGTCGATGATCGGGAATCAGATTCAGCCTTGTGTGGTTTGACGGGGGTAGCCGCCACCAAAGTTCTCCCTTCAACTCTCTTTTTCTTTTCGTTAGCGAGACTTGAAGAATTCGCTACTGAATTTGTCCTTTTATTCCTGGTTTTGTTTGTAGCTGGTAGAGGCTTTGATTTCCCTTTGAAACCAGTGGTCATGCTGACTTCTCGAACAAGAGCCCGTTTGCGAATATTTCCCGGACCAATACTGAGTGACCGCGAGCGTTCTCTTTCACGCTCTTCCTCCAACGACACAGAGAGTGATCTAGACCTTTCCAATAAGCGAGACTGCGTTTGTACGTCGACGGCAACAGGGGAGTTTCTCGATGAAGATGAATCTGAGGTTTTAAGACGCTTATTCGAGGGTTTGGGTGAAGATGGTTCAGTGTCATCCGAATCCGCATCATCGGAGAAAGGAGAAGAAGGAAAGACCTTGGAACGCAGCAGATCACAATGCGATGGAAGAATAGACCTGAATCTAGCATAGCGACAGGTAACCGCATGGGTGACCCATCAAAAGAGGATCTCGTCAGATTTTACGTATTGACGATTTGATCGGGATCACTTACAATGGTTCAACAACATCTTCACAAAATCTCTGCATCCAGTCTCGTTCGTCAACTACACGTTGTTTACCGTTCACATACGTCACTGGCCTTTGGGTCGACTTCTTCCCTGGTCCAATGACTTCATCGAGAGTGGAGGTAAGCTGCCACATAGACAACTTGTCCATGAATGATTCCAAGCGTTCTTCGAGTACCCAGTATGAAAGCATTTGCTCTGGCTCAACGTTGGAACGTCCCAGTTTTCTGGGAGAGCGCGGGGATGTTTGAGAGGGTAAGACGGGCTGAGTCTCCTGGTCAGGGCCGAAGGGAGTCACCGATAGAAGGAGGAATAGCAAAAGAATCTGTATCAGAACTCTGAGCGTCCTCAATGTCAGTCGCGCTGATTAAACAAGTGGAGATAAAAATTAATTATACATACTCGCGTCTTTCCATCCGTTCGAGCCAGGATAACTTCCATTTTTCTTCCGCTGATAATTGCTCTTGTTCAGTTGCATTCTCATCGACGTCGTACTTTTCATGTTTATATGTATACCACATGAGAATTGCCTCGGGATCTTCACTATGCTCTTCCTCGATCATCGCCGGAACAATGGTTTGATACTTGTGAGATGAAGATCGAGGAGTCAATAGCATGGGTTTTAACGCGTCGTGTAATGGGTGCTGATGTGAGTTCGGGCAGCTGGAAAGGTTCGGTTGAGAAGTAATTCGCCGTAGGGATGTCACAAGGCATCGAAGCGGCATGATAGACTAGAGAAGGTATGATGAGTCAATTGTGATAATTGTCGCAAAGCAACGACGAGAAAAAACATAGATTAGTTCATTATGCACGACCACTGCATTTTAATTATGGATAATTGAGGATATAATTGCTCATTGAATACATAAAATGCATCTGGGTTCTGCATCAGACATCGCCATGGTACTCACCTCTGGAAGCCAAAGGAATTGAAGGTAGTTTTTACGGGCGAATGCGTGTATTGAATTGTCTATATCATTCAATGGATAGTCCCTCTGAATCGTTTTCTCCTGCGTGGCCGTCCATTTAACAGGACACTCAGTCCGTAGAGTGTATGTGAGTGGTTGGACTAACATCGTCTAAGTCGCGTTATCTGTGACAATAAATGTTACCGTGCTGTCGAGAGTAAGGGCAAATCACGAACCTACTTGATTTCCGTTCTGAGCGATTGGTGGATGGTTGAGTTTGGTGGCAAAGGAAGCGCCCGTCTCAGGCTAGAATGTCATGGTCACATCAGTCACGTTTATTAGCGCGTTCCCACGCCGATCCAGGAATATGAAAGAAAGCGTCCACAAATACTTTTTTAAATCAGACAAATATTTTCTATGCAATGAACACGTTGAATACATTTCAATTAAATCCAAACTGCTGGTAACATGGTCAATGCAGAACAGTAGCCGATGATTTTAGACACACTTTGTAAATCAAAGCAATTGATTCTAATTGAATACGAAGCAGGTTACTCTCTTGTTCAATCAAAAACCTCCCACGTAAAAATAAGCCTCGAGGATATCAATTACAGCCTACAGCCTTTTCTTTCTGAATCATTCAAGTTATTTTGTTGGCTATCGCTCGACGGATTGAAAGCTCTCTCGTATATTTGCATCCTAGTCTTGGAACCTTTGCCGAGAAACAAATGCCGATTCCGGCATCTGGGAGGGTGAGATACACGAGGTTCGCTGGCAATTCCAACTCAGTTCTGATCTCCCATTTTCGCGTTTCCTACTCCTCTGATGTACCCTTGACAAACCGAGAGTGAAGCTGATCCCTAATTTTTTTGTCACCTTTGTTCTGATTTACTGTATTCTAGGTATTATGTACGAACAAGGATTATGAACGGAATCATCTCGTCTTTCGACTTCGCATTGTCGGTGTGTGGACAGAAAATTAAGCTCCATCTTTACTAATGTCTATTTCAGACTGATAATCGTATTCTCACAGGATTCTAGAGCTCTCGGAGAGACTTGAGGTAGGTCACCACGGAAACCTTCGCATGAAGTACGGAGACAATCAGTCAGCTCCGTCCTGGCGGTGTTTTTGCACCTCTCATCAAATTCGACCAACTGGAACTAAACATTTCCCCCTCGAAGTAACGGGTTCTTGTTGAAAGCTTTCCAAATCCGTTGGCGTTCAATATACTCAATTGAACAACGCCCGAGATGGCCATTAGGTTCGAAAATTTGTTTGGAGGTACTGTCAGCAAACATTATGGGTTTTTCCGTGATACCGTCCGATGGAGATGTCCTAAATGCACTGTTAATAATGAATCCATATTCATTCCATTCATTCAGAATGGGGCACTACTACAGGTCCGCAGCTAATTAATCTCTATATTTTTAACATGATTCGTCCGCATTTCTCTTATCCAGAGTGACAAAAGTTCAACGTAGAGCCATAATTCGTCACACGACAACACATGGATTCCGTTCATACTTCAGTTAATTCTTCTCTTTGGTGCTCAAGAATGGTGTCCGGTTCCCCGTCTCCGATGGAAAATTAGTCCGCAATAGTTTTCATATTCTTGGTCTCGGCTTTCTTTTGTCCATGGAGGTCCTCGACGCCACTTACTACTAGGATGCAGAGTACACATCAAGAACCCTGGATACACACATTTCATCGCCACCAAGAGAGAACTCTTCCTAAGCTCTGTTTGCCCACGACTTGTCTACGTGCTATACTTTTATAGCGTAATCACCGCCGCTTTGGATGCGCCTGTCCGATCAATTCTGCCTTTTGTTCGTTCATGGCCGTATTCTGCCCACTTTTCAAGGGGTCGTTTTCAAGACAAGTCGAGAGCATATGTTGAAAGGTGAGTTTTATTGTCCTTTGGGTAATCCTATGTTTACGAACCTCATTTGATGACATTTATTAGCGCCTACATACAATATATCGACAAAGCTGCACAAAGGGTCAAACAATCCAAGTCATGACTCAGGTCAGTAACACGTTGAGGTTTTGGATGGGTTGATTCTTCGGAAAAGCCCATGGCCCTACTCTGACGCAAACTGGATCTGTTTGAAATCGTTATACCCGGGTGTTGCAAGCCGCGGCATCTTCCAAGGCTACAGAGGGGATGAAAGCATCAATAGGTCATTACTTGTTTCCATAGTTTCTATGCGAGCCATGCGAGTTCATAGGCAGGTAATTTTGAAGAGGTGAATCTTCAATTTTGTTTCCCTTGAGCGATGATTTCTCTCTTCATAGAGAATGATATGGATTAGATTAAACCGAGGTTCTTTTCGAGGGTAAATCGAGGAGAAGATTAGCGGGTAGATAGATGGCAATTTATGTTGTGCGATCAACGATCCGACGCAATTGCAAGCGGCGCCTAGTACATTGAGCGCTTTAACGAATATCCCTTACCAGGAACGAGCCATATGTGACACTTGGTAACTGACTAGCACTCTCAGTTTTGCATCTCTCGGCCGAGTTTGAAGACAGAAATTCAAGACTATAACCTGCAATGCTTCAGTAGATGTTTAGTTTAATTCTGCAATGTCTGAACAAATTAACTAAGACTTCAATTTTGAACGCAGCTCACAGTAACCTTTACCCTAAGCATATTATTATGTCACGGAAGTCCGTAACCAGGCCCGCATAGTAACAGGTCGAAAAAAAAAAACCACATAGCTGGGTTTCCCGACCTACGCGTAGGCGTATCACGGGCCCGTCATAACCGAAGTGGAATAGTGCGCCAAAAGGCTTTGGCAACCAGGAAGCAAAGTCGTCCAGGGGGCTCGCCCCAATGCCTGCATAGCGACAAATGATTATCGGCTCTGCGTTTGGTTGTTTCTCGTTCATAAGTACAGATCCAATCGCTGGGCACCAGATTTCCAGTGCTGGGATTCACGTATTACGCATCCGAGCCATTTCTTTGAGTTCGTCCTCGATGTTTTGAAGGTTTGCTTTTCTGCTTCTTCCTCCCACTTCCTCGAGGGCGTTGCAGTCCCCCCTCGATGTCATTCGCTCATATCTCTATTTCGCAATCTAATCCTTCCTTTAATACTCACAATCCCTCCCTTGTTGCACCTTTCATTAGATCTTTGGTTTATAACAGCTCTACTACTACTCCTGACGCACACACTCTTCAAACACGCGTCGTTAACGCCACCTATCATTCAATTTCGTCTTCTCCTTCAAGCAAATCTACTTGGGGACTTATAACTTCAGACTCTCCGCGTTCCGAAACCTCACAAGCTAGCCGCTCAAGCTATTCAGACAACTCAGATACACTCCGCGCACTCTCAGCTAATCAAATGGAAAAAGGCGAGGAGGGGAAAGAAGATGTCAATCGTTCAAGTCCATCTGCCTCATCTTCACAAGGTGACATGGCTGATAATGAGATGGACGCGGGTACCAGTAGCCAACCCGCAGAAGAAACAGCCGCCCCTCCACCGCCGAAAAAGAAACGCACGCGCACACTGACCACACCACATCAATCTGCAGTCTTACATGCTCTCCTCGCACAAGTCTGTCTCCTTCCTGATGCTCAGAACGACCTCTATGATTTACTTTCGTTTTTATCTGCAGTCACGATTTCCTACTACCGCAATGCGAGAAGAGGTGGGTCGAGCGATCGGACTCAGCGCTCGCAAGGTTCAGGTAAGAACTCTTCATGCCATTTAAATGCATTTGCTCATTTTTTCTTTCAACTGTTCTGCAGATCTGGTTTCAAGTACGTATATTTTCTGAATTTTGTGCTTTTTTAGAGACTAATCTTACCCGTCTTTCAGAATCAGCGCCAGAAAGCCCGCCGTCCGAAGAACCAAAGTGGTCCACCGCTTACTCGACCCCCTCAGTTTGGTCCTTTCACGAACGCACCCGCTGCATCTTTCACTAGCGAGAGTTCTGGTCTTACCGGCCCTTCAATGGGAATGACTGTAGATGTTCAGCGCAGTTCTGGGTTTCGCCTCCCTCCTGCAGGATCTCCTAACGCCCTTCCACCCACCAGTGCATCCTCAGCATCTGGATCTGAATACTACGAGTCGCAGTTTTCTGACGCTTATACATTACGACCTGGATCATCCGCACAGTTGTCAGGGCCCGGTGTGCCAGGTTCGAGCACTGAACCTGGTTATGGCGTACGCAGAGAGTCCTTGAGTTTCTTGTACTCGAGACAGGAAAGACGCAGCTCAACTTTCTCCGATCTTCTCCAATCGCATGCCTACGCTTCACGCACAGGTCCGACTGCGCAAGAGCCTACAGAGCCACTGCGGTCTCCTTTACAGCCACTCTCTAGGTCAAGGCATCAGACAGAAGAGGAAGAGTTTAACATTACGCTCCCTCCACTCATACTTGATCGCCCTCAAAGTCCTTCGCGTCGCAACCGCCACAGCCCCAGTCACCGAAGCCACCCATACGCACGCTATCCCCCCTCTACAGCGAACCCCATTCTTCCACCGCTTGGAAACCGACGAAGCTCCAATGTCACATCACCTACGGAATCCCCATTTGCTCATGAAGTACCTCGCATCCCACCTCCATTTACTCTACAACCACAGCCATTATGGGACGACCCCGCTTTCTCTCCTTTCAGTCGCCCAGGAACATCCTCTCGACCAGGAAGCTCTTATGATTTCGCTCAGAGCCCCACCTACCTACAACCCCCGACAGAGTATCCTCCAGCGACTGGCACCTCCTCAGAGGCTGGTCCTTCTCGACGATTTTCTTCAACTCTTCCTCCTGCAGGGTTATCCGAAGAAATTACCTCCAGTTCTCGTCCCCGACCTAGTATTCCACCTATCCGCACTCGTTTTGACACCCTACGTCCCGCCGTTCCTTCCCCCGAGCGTTCTATAACAGGACAGTCCCCTCTTTTTGGGTCTCCGTCACGTCCGCATCACGCCAATATGAACGAAAAACATGATGTATCCCGCTAAATGCAGGGTGTATATCTTTCTTGGCAGTTTTGTTGTTGTACATTGTACCATCCACCCACGATTTACTCTTCATGCCTTTTCACGATTTTTGATTTCCCCGTCAGTCTTACCAGTCTCTCCTTATAATCTCTTCTTTTCTCTAGGTTACCGGATATCTTTTATAATCTCTAGCCATTATCCTGGCAAATTGCTACGTACCTTAGGTAGTCCAACTTTTTTAACATATCGCTAATTATTCTTCACTTCTCTAATTGAGAACGTCATCCATTCATTTCCCACTGTCATTAATGCTGTCTCTAGATTACTATGTAGAATATAGGTCTAATCCATACCAAATAGTTCCGTAGAAGATCCCCAGTAATTCGTAGATAGATACCTTGTAATTTCAAACGAAGGAAATAAAATTGGAGTAAAGCAGTATAATATTCACACTTTGGAATTGGAAGAAGTAACATACTCAATACAAAAATACTATCCTCATGTTCTACTTCTCCCCATTCTTCTTGGCAGCCACCAACCTAGCTCTCAACCGTGCCTTACGACGGAGTTCTGCCTCGCGCATCTCGGCATCCATCGTTGAGTCGTGGCCTTCATGCTCGGCCGCTGAATTTGGGGATACCAACGAGCCATGAGGAGGGCTGTCAACTACGTCCTGGCGAGAGGCTGATGATCCTACAGAGAGGAATGCCTCGTTGTCGTCGCGAGGTTGTAATTGTGCACGGCGTTCGTCCTCTAATTTCATGAGCAAACGGCGTCTGAGGTCGGAGGAAGATGAAATTGTTGTGGAGGCTGATGGAGACGGTGAACCGGGTGATAATGAGGTAGAATGCGAAGTGGATATCGGAGAGGTCGAGGAAAGAGGCTCATTCTGCACCATGGAGGAAGGAATATTTGTAGCAATGATATGGTTGTTCCGAGCCAATCTCGCTCGAGTACGAGCCATGATTTCCGGAGCCGACATCTTCACCTTCTTTGGGTCCGCGATGGTTGAAGAGTCTAGCCGATCCACCGTTGTGTTACTAGAGACAGGAGTTTCATCCGATCGGTCCGTAGTTGGGTCAGAGATAGACCCTTGGACTGGGTCAGACATACGGTGGAGTAAGGACGGTATTCCAGAACTGGTTTGGTCGCGATTGTTGGTGTTTCTGGTTCCCATGCTTTTGTGTTTGTTATCCTCCTCAAGGCTGGCACGATGCTTTGAAGCAGCACCACGGACGGAAAGTTCAGTCAATTTTGATCCACCTCCTCCTGTCGGCGGAATAAGGTTGGAATTTGTCCTACCCTGTCTACCCATCTTAGTGAGATGCATCTGGACAGACGTCAAAGCCGCCTGAGGAATACGAGGTCTAATAGTTTTTTCATGACCTGTAGACGGATGTCTGGTAGCAGTCGACACGGCTTTGGAAGTATACTCCGGTTTGCCTTCCGGGTCGGTCGAGAGAGCGACAGCAGTTGTGACGGCAGATACTGTACCCGGGGCTCTGTCAAAATCGCTGGTAATACGAGAGCCATCTTGGCTACCTCTGATGTCAACGTTATTGCCTTGATAGTCAACAGCTCTTCCCTTGCCCTTCCGGTCCTTCTCCCGTGTGTCCTGGTATTCTGTGCGGTTGCTGCGGTCCTCATTATTAAGCCTTTCAGCTTCTACTTCTTCTTCCTCGTCTTCTTTCTGCTGAGAATAAGATATAATCTCAGGTGACAAGGAGTATCGACGACTTGGACCGCCGTTCTCACGCGATTGTGGTGAACGTGATGTCGAGCGGACACTTTCAGATTGTGAAAAACGACGCTTCGATCGGCTGGATTGAATGGCAGAGGGAGAATCAGGACGAGAATTATAGTCATGCTTTCGCCTTGACTGCGACGGTGAACGTGAACGCCAACGCCAATTCCTTGAGCCTCTGACTTCCTGTTCATGAGAGGTACCCTCTGGAACATCGTACTAGAGAATAAAAAAGGAAAATCAGACATATGATCCAGCAACGCGCTTCCGGTAAAGTTTAATTACTCAGAAGAAACTAGGCACTCACCTGGACCACAGAGTCGTACACCGTCAAGTCCCGATATGGAGACCTAAGATAACAATACAATTCTGAAAATACAACGGTCTGATCAATTCATATTCTCATAATTGGAGTCAATTTTAGAAAATAGGTAGTCCGACATGAGAATTATTCAATAGAATTCATTCACAATTGAGAACTGGGTCAGAGAAACTGGCATGCCGACGTGGATCACGCGAGAGATTCTCTTCAACCGCAGGAGGTGGTGTTTACGACATGACGTATAACTCACCGTGAGCAAAATGTTCTGCATTGGAACGCGGTCCTCCGTTATGTCCAACCACTTGCAGATCGTGGTCCGAGTCCATATCCAGAAACTCAGCCAAGAGCTTGATAGCGGGTTCCGATCGAATATCCAGGGATTTCATCAACGATATTGTAAATGTCGTAAGAAACTGAGCGACAAAAATATTCGATAGAATATAGAACCATGATAGTGGAGGAGAAATCGAACAGAATGATGTCAGCTGAACCTCTCTGGAAGAATAAATCGACTTGAGAACACAAACCTCAACGTCAAGACAACCCCAAACCCTTAATTCCCGTCGTACAAAAATTGTCGCACGTGTGATTAAATCCGGGTTAGCAGCGAATTGAGAAGGGGTTGGTAACGGACGATATCGCGTGTACGGATTGGATGCGACGTGCTGGGAAAAAGATAAATCAAATCAATTGGTAAGAAGCGATTCAAAAAAACATGAGTGCCTCAACACATGGTAAGGGGAGATTTTTTTTTGATGCAAGAGAAGCTGCGTTAGACACTCACTTTCGCATACAAGTTGTGTCTGTAGATCCACCGCCGTTTTTCTACGGCTCTTTCCAAATCGTCAGCAACTTGAAGCGCCCTTTCACGCTCCCTGCGTTCGTTACGTCCCCATTCCCTTTCTCGTCTGGTGCTTCTCCGAGTATTGGCGGGTCTGGAAACGGAATTGGAAGAAACTGGCTGTGGCCTAGGAGATGTGCGTAGTGGTGGCAAGTAATGCTTTTGAAAGTCGTACTTCGATCGTATATGGTGAATTAAATATTCACCGATATTCTGTGAGCATAGGGGACATCTACGAGATTGGTCTGACCCAAGATGAGAATAGATTCAGTGCTTCTAAAGACATATAAATTGAGCTTACCCGTCCACACCACAAGGCATTCGAAACAGAATTCGTGAGAGCATGTAGGGACTACGGTTCTGTCCACAATAGGCTGTAGGCAAATGCTACAGTGGTCATATTCTTCCGAGAGTGTATCTTCCCCATTAGCCACAGCTGCATCATCCTCTCTGTCAATAACATGGGAGGGCGTATCAACTGCGGAAGGATGTTTCGTTGAAAGTTCAAGTTTAATTCGTTTCGTAGGTGGACTAGAAGGACCAGCAGTCATTGGAGATGCAAAGATGTGAATGGATATGCCTACAGATTATATACTTCGCGCAAACAAATCCGAGCACGCTCCTGCCTCCGAGAGGATGTAATACTTGAGATAGTTAGGTGGGGGTTTGGAGCAAGTGGAGGCGCCTATTTCTCAAGAATTATAATGGATTACATAATCGCCTTAATTCAGTCTAAAGCCAGGCCACGTTTCTCCCAAACGCTTTTTGCTCAGAACCATGACTAGCAGATTACCGAAACTTGTTGCATTTGATCTAGAGTAAGCATACATCCATTCTTTATTACAGAACTTAGCTGAAATCAGTCATAGTTATACTCTATGGGACCTGTGGATCGACACTCATGTTACCCGTCAGTTAACGAGATTATCACTCACAATTCAGAATTCCAACTAGTTTTATCGTTCAGCACCTCTGAAGTCTGACGGAAAAACTCTAAATCTTGTTGCGGATAAGTATGTGTGATATAATTGCACCTCAGACGATGGCTAACCGTATGACTAGGTACGGAGAAAAGATCAAGTTTTACCCTCATGTTCCAGAGATTTTACACCGATTACGAAATGCTGACGATGAAGTCGTTATTGCGGCTTGTTCTCGTACATCCGCCCCCGCCCTGTAAGTCCATGACTTACCGTTAAATTTGAAAGTCATTCATAAGTAGATGGCAGCGCTCGTTCAGCCCTGTCACTTCTGCTAGTTCCACCTGGTGCAGGTCACAAGCATTCAGCCCCGACGCGCGCGACTGAATTTTTCAAGTTCCAGGAGATATACCCAGGTATAAATATCCATTCTTACCGTTTTATTTTGCACTAATCACCTCATTCTCCTGTACGTGTGCAGGTTCCAAGCTTACGCATTTCAGAAGATTGCACGAGAAAACAGGTATCCCATATTCAGAAATGGTGAATCAACCTTGATATAGATTACACGGACATACTCATCTGATTTCCTAACAGCTTTTCTTTGACGACGAACATCGGAACAAAGAAGTCGAGTCACTCGGTGAGCGCAACCATCGTATCCATTTTTATATAGTGTTTGCGCTGAATGTCTCTCGAAATTTTAATTTTAACTCTGACATCACATCCAGGAGTGACATTCTGCCTTGTGAAACGCGGTCTTGATGACCTAACTTTCGAGCACGGCCTTGCTGAATGGCGTAAGCGACATCCCGTGGAAGTCGTGGAAGATGCGGAGGGTACCATGGCTAACGAAGAATGTGGAGAACAAGCCGTTTAATGGACCGATCACTTCTAGATGTATAAACCAGCGATGCGGTGAATGAATGTGTATTATCAGGATTTTTTGTAAGGCAGGAGAACAAATGCTGTAATTGCAGCTTTGTTCTCCCCCTTGCGAAACTATTCTGATAGCTACCGTGGGACCGACTGGAGAATAGCTTCAAGTTCACTCGCGGCGCATTTAGGTTCCAACCTAACTAAGCCGTTTTTCACCGCTAAACCTTCGAATTCAAGACTTCCAAAACTCAAAGGCGCGTAGTTCTCCCACACGAGAAAATAATCAGGATGTAAGGAAATTGCATATTGAGTTCATATTCCCCGCAATGGCTCCTATTGATTCAGTATGCTGCTCTGCAGGATCGCTACTTACAGTCCGAAGCTCTCTGACCTGGTACCGTCTCTCCCCTTCTCTGGTCTAGTCGGAACACACATCATTCTCGGATGCATCAATGTCCGTGCACCAGAATCCGAAGCACCGTCTTACTATGTTGAGTTCTCTCCCAGTTGCTGCATTTGCTTCTCACCCACCTTCCATATCAAACTGTGATATAAACGTCACATTCTAGGCTGTTTTGCATGGTTTCACAGTCGAGCTTCTCCAAGTCCCAAAGCTGGAAACAGCTGTGGCGTTGAGTGTGAGTTATTCTCAGTTGTCCGTTGACATGTCAGTATACAGCGCCGTCTAGAACTTCAAGCTGCTCCTGAAATCAAAATCAAGTACAAGTCATTGTCACCCAAGCACAGCAACACGTTGCGACCGTTGACTGCAGGAAACGGAATACAGGGGAGTACTAGTACTTCCAAGTCCCTAAGCCAAGAAAGGTATAGCAATTCATGGAGGTCGAATGACCGTATATTGCAATCAGATACTTGGGGCGGTCATCCTCGTTGCAAACGCATGTTCCATAGCATCCTTGCGACCCTCGCAGCTTGGCTTGCAGGTGCAGTTGCTTGGACCTTCGATTTCATTGTTCATGGAAGTTGAAGTGATTAACCCCGAAGCTGCGCTGCCATGCAACTTAGCCTTTCGGTTAAAGCTCTAATGGCCACTTCTCACTTCTCAACGCCACAGAATGAAAATTGTGGCGAACGCCATGAGACACAATGGTCAAAACAAGCTGAGGGTTTACGCATGACTCTTTCTTTGTTGTGCTGACTGTGATGAACCTTGGATTCTTTCAGCCGTTCAGGGATCATATTATTGACTCGACCAAGAACTAAAGATGCTGTAGGTGTGTTTAAGGTTTGCATTCAAATTCAACTCCCTGATGTCATATCACATATGTCAAAGTGAATATCGTTCCTATTGAATGGGATATCTGGATTCAAACGCTCAAACTCATGATTGTTTACAGGCTGATGGAAGCGCATCAACATGTTTTACAACGACGAGAGAACAAATTGTAGTTCCGGGTTCCCACCCGCCGCAGAGCCCCGCTGTTTCGAGCATTATAATAGGTGCAATATCTCACCTCAAGTCGGTCTGTTCCATGACCGGGCTTGCGCAAAGCATTCTTCAGTGCACGGTCACGACGGAGAAGCGGCAACTTGTGTGGCAACCCAGCCTTTCTTAGTGCATGCCAAAATGGGATATGAAAGGCGGTGCGTGGCAAATTTGATGAAACGGAATCTCAGTCATCAGCGCCTAAAAACAACAAAAAAAAACCCTTTGACAGTTTCGGGTGAGTACAAAAGGGCTTGCCCCTCCACCCCAATCCACCCTACTCCATTCCTCATTCGCAAGGCCGGTTTTCGAGCTTTTGCCTCCGCTTTCACGCTCTTCAAGACTTAATGAGATACCCCTTCTCCCCGATATACCAGCTGGAGTTCTCGAGGAGTTGCCGCATAACTAGTCCTAATACTCGCATATTAAGCTGCGTACATTTCTAATCCGACCATGGACCCTCGAGCAGCAAGCGAACATAATCATACACCTCTCACCCGAGACTTTCTCATTCAAGTCTTGAGCCACCTCGCAACTCTCCTCTTCTACAGCTTTCGTTGTCAAGTACACCTCGTCGTTCACGGTGGAGCGGTCATGGTGTTGCACAAGAAACTACAGGGTTCTCGTCAGTACACTCGCGATGTTGATTTCTGCTTGAGACCCTTTGTTACTGAATGGGCTCAGCGCGGAGTTCCTAATGCCGAGGCCACGCTAATGCACTGTATTCAAGCTACAGCGGCTCATTACGGTCTCGGTTCGGATTGGATGAACGCGCATGCTGATGTTGCATTGCCGATGTCTCGAAGGTGTGTGGATCTTTTCAAGATATATACCTTTCCCATTTGTAACGTATTGTTATCATCTACCAGTTCAAAAGGTGTCGTATATGATCCCATATATAACGATGCTCTCAAACGCGATAATGTGGTACAGAATACTGTATTTGAAGCTCCAGGACTCAGGTTGATTGGTGTCAGCTGGTCCTGGGCAGTCGCTCTCAAATTAGTCCGCTTCAAGAAGGACGATCCTCAGGATATTGCTTACATCCTTGACTTGGGTCGCAAAATGAAAGGCATGCAATGGTCCCGTCATACCCTCGAGGGTTGGCTCATGACTATGTGCAGTGCTATGAACTACGCAGCTTATTCGCCTACTCAGAGAGAAGAGACGAGAGAGAAGATGCGAAAGGCTATAAAATTGACGGAAAAAATGCGTCCGGCCATCTACGCCCCTTCATCTCATCGTTCTTCTGCTCCTGCTGTCTCAGCGTTCTGATTCTTGGATATAGTTCAGATTAGAGGCAATCGTTGTTCCTGGTCTGTTTTCTCTCTATTATTATTTCTTATCCTTGCTGTCACGCGTCCTCGGTTCCTTCGTCTTCGACGACCTGCTTGCTACTCGTAATACGTTGCTTAATTTGCTGTGTCTCTTTGTAGCCTTTGATATTCTTGCTTCATTTCTTTTTTGCACACATGGACTATCACGCTTCGGTTTACCGTAGTAAATCTTCAGCCATTTCAACCCTTATACCCTGATACCTTCATGACTCGCATTACACAGTATCTCACGATTTCACGAATCTAGAAAGGACTCGATGTCCTATGTCTGTTTGCATGTATACAGTTACGCTTTTACGAATATTATTACACATTATTTCAAAACATTTCGCGGATATTGTGCTCGTGGAATACTGTACGCTCCCCGAACAAAATTAATGAATTGGAGCTCAAATTTCATGAGTTGTTATGAAGCTGCCTGAGTGTATTTTCCGCCCTATCTTCCGCCACAAACTACGCCACAAAGTTATCAAGCTACTACACAGCTGGGATACATTGCCAATTCTCATCCTCGGAAAGTTAGGAGTCACATTGACCATGATGTGAGATTGGACGGACAACTACAATAAACTTAGCTATCAAACTTCTTTACAATGACAAGCAATGACGAGAATCAAACCCTGAAGGACCCTGCGCGATGAAGGTTGGGCGTTGAGCGTTGAACCCTGAACAAAGTGATCAATGCAAGAATCCTAAGGGTCCATCCTGGATATCACCGGGGTTAGGAACAACGGAAGGTATAGCTACCGGGGAGCGGTCAAGGGTGTATTGTCGAATACAACAGGACCTATTGGTAATCTCGGGAACCTCAGACCCCGAGACTATAGTATGATTGTGGCGAAGAATTCGAGCTTGACCATTGTTCGCCACAGAGTCTGCGAACCCAAATATGAAATAAATAAACAGCCTCGTGCGCAGCTTTGAAAAATCAAGCGTGTTCCTTGAGTAAGAACTCATAGTTGAAACAAATTCCAATTTCTATAATTCAGATACGTGTATAAGCCACGATCGAGAAAACAACTTCTGCGAAAGAAGATTGTTACTTCAGACATACCTCACTGAAATCTCACTTTCAGGTATCATCGTCATCGTTGGCCTCGTCTTCCAGAGTAACACCGATATCAACCGTTCCAACATCCGGAAACCATCCATAAACCCCAAAATTAACCCTTCCTGCTTCAGAAACTTCAACTCCTTCAGCTTCAAGTGCTTCTTTCTGTCTTTGAGCACCCGTAGTGCCAGGTCCACGAGATGAAATGGTTCCAGAAGATGAAATGACTCGCTGCCATGGTATAGGAGGGATAGTATCTGGTGAAACAAACTTAAGGGCTGACAATAACAAAAATCCAAAGCTGAATTAGACGAACGATGCTATGTTTTCAAGGTCTTAGAAAAGTTGGAGTGGCACACCTTGTCCTACATGCCTTGAATGTCGAGGCATGCCTATAAGTTTCGCAACATGTCCTACAGCACATGGAATATACTAGTGAGATAATTGTGAGATATCTTTCAAACAGACTCTGTACCGTAACTCGTCACTTTTCCATAAGGAATCTGTCTGACGACGTTGTAAACCTACACGCATATGCCGCATAACAACAATGGGTAAATTTCTGATTGAGAACACAAATTAAAGTCATCTTACAGATCCATGAAATTCCGCACTGTCCATTCCAGCAGAGGTACGTGTTACTAGTAGGAATGGGCTAAATTCAGCTTCAATTTGTTTCATATTCAACATACCTGTACTCAATTATTTGCCAACTTTCAAGGATTCTCCTCGAATTATTAATACCAGCGGTTGTAGACCAGTTCTGTTGCGACTACCTGTGAAGCTGAAATTTTGAACAGATGGGTCGTTTTATCTCCGCGTATTTTGTAAGGAGGAGAAACGAATGCGATCTTGAGCTATTCAAGAAAGACCAACTTGAACTTGTGTGGTACTAGAGTCACAATAGTATGTCATACAACGCTCAATTTCGGACTTTCAAATTCCAGGTCCATTGTTCTGTGACTGAATGTCACTCTCACATGTCACTCTTGCCCCGTCGCAATCAAAATCGTATTCACCACCTGATTGTTTTGTACACTGTCTATACAGCATTAAAAAAGTGGTTGAGACGCATCTGAGATAATCACACAGAATTTATAATTTTTAGAATCAACTGGTGCATTTTTGGGGTTTTCAGGATGAGTTAAATATCATTCACTACTCCCGTCCCGATTCAGAGATTTCAACTTTGTCTTTGTCAACTCTACTTCCGTGCAAAGACCACAACCGTAGCTTCGCAATTCAACGTTGTAGACTACTAAGTTATACTGTAGATCGATTGAGAGGTAACGAGCTGGTGAACAACGACGGTCAATATTATTTTTCATTCTGACTGCTTGTACTCGTGCTAGATTTGCGAGGAACACTGGGAGAGCAGATGCAATGAACGACATGCATACGCATTACTGAACAAATTTTAAACAATCATTCAAACAATATCTATACCAATACGTACGATTACCTAGAACTCGGATCCAAAAAAATAGAAAATGAGTCGATGAAGACATAAAATAGACTGTCTACAGATGACTGTACTAGACAGAAACACCGAGCCAAGGAAACGCGATCGGTATCACAGAGAACGACGACACCAAGGTACACGGTGGAAGGAGAGAGAGGGTATACAAACTGACCACGACACTGTCGTGAAAGAAAGCTGAACACAAAGAGGAAAGGACTTGCACAGCCTGAGTATGAGGAGCCAAAAGGGGGAGGGAAAAGTCGTATCAGTAATGAGTTCAAATAGCACAGAGGGTAGGTATATCAGAAGAAGTAGAAAAAGGGGAAAACGAGGACAGATAAAAAAGTAGACGTAGGTATGACCAAGGTTCATCATGGCCTCAAGACCAAAGGTAGAGTAGGAGACAAAAAATAATAGAATTGATAAATCATACACCCAACACAAACGAAAAGGAATCAGAGGATCAAAGAAAGAGGAGAAACCCATAAATGTTGGGAAACCACCACCCTCCAATGTGACAAAAGACTTGAACACCTAACAACAAGAATTAACATCAACCCGACAGATCTATTCATCTCTGTTTCACCGGGTAAGAAAAAGACCACACCCAACTCTCTCCTCGGAGATGAAGGAAAATAATACAATGCCCGGCATGAACAAGAGGACAACCAGTAGGAGAAAGGAATTGTTGAATATCAAGCCAAAAGTGCGAGAAACCATTGAAAATGGGTTTATGCCGCAGTGCCGACATATGCATCCTCGTCATCGTACTTGCTTGCGAGAGTCGCCATGCTCTTCCTACCATCGTCATGAGCAACAGCGGTAAGACCAGCATCGGCGGGAGAGGTGTACAACACTCTCATTCCATTACCGTTGTAGTTTGCAACTGGAGAAGCGGGGGACATTGGTGGAGGGGATGCGACTGCACGTCGTTCGGCATACGCACGCAACATATCATCCGGAGACATCATGTTCGCGGGCATGGGTTGCATAGGCATGAGACCGATGACTGGTGACATTGGAGATTTGGGGGGAACAGAATGAGCCGCAGGGGGAGGAGATGGCATTGGTGGTTGAGAAGGAAGGATAGTATCGTTATCTGAACCGCCAGTACGCATCACTAAAACGGGATGAGTATTATTTATAAACGCATATAGCAAGAGATCTTACTAGTAAGTGCAGGAAGGACTTCGTCCATGCTTGGTCGAGCAGTGGTTTCTTGTCCAGACATGCGTGCACGAATGTCTTCAGCAGACAAAGTGAGAGCTCCAGCCGTTTGAGTGGGAGACATAGCACCAGAATCTTCTGAATCTTGGCGTTCAGGAAGAGGAGGAACATAACCATTGTGGAATGCACGGCTAGTAGCGCGACTGTTACGGCTGTATTGACTATATACCGTACGACGAGTTTCACCGGATGGACGAACGTCTGCAGCGAAGGAGACGCGAGATGCCCGAGGAGCACCAGAAGCGCCTGTAGGATTACGAAGACCTGGTCGCAACTCTGACATTTGAGGTGTAGTCATGTCAATACCAGAACCTTGATACATCATTCCCTTTGCACCAATACCCGCTTGACCACCTTCGACAGCAACAGTACTGACGGGTCGAATTGCACCGAATGAGAAAGAAGAAGCCCGAACACCACCTTCGCCGACAGCCATGCTTTGACGAATAGCAGCTTGGGCACCTGCAGGCGTCGTTGACTTCCAGTCGGTCGAGATTGTCGACATACGCTTGTCGACATCTTCCTTCCATTTCTGACGATCTTCCCTGGAGCGAGCACGAGCCATTCTGATATAAAAGGCACCGATAATAGCCAAAACGACGAGGATAGGCATGAGAACCGCGGCAGCAACTTTACCTTTGGAAAGCTGCTTGGTATGGTCGAAGTTATTCACATTCTCGATACCTCCAGCAACTTGGGAGCTCGTGGAAGCAGTAGCGTTCGATGGGTTATAAGTACCTGTGAAGGCAGGACTAGCGGGATATTGTGCCAAAAAGATGGCCTGGTTATGTGGGACGATGGTAAGCTGAAGTTCTGCAGAGGTGCTAGAGTTCCACCATCCACCTTGAATGGTGGCGTTGTAGGTTCCAGTAGCGTAATTGACATTCTGCCAAAGATGGATACGGGGATTGGCAGCAGCGGGGGCGTACAAATAAATATCAATGGCTGTGGTGTCGGTCAAACAGGAGGTATCCCATTTGATGTTAAATGGTGTCCCAGCTGGAACTTGTTGTCCTGCAGTGGGAGATTGATAAAAGCCAGTTGTACAAGCTGTCTTCGGTTTAATTTTCCTGCCTCTACAAGTAAAAAATCTTCACTCACAATCAGAAGTAGCATCACGCTTTTGCCTAGGAGGAACTGCATGCCCCAGATGCATCTTCATCTTATGACGGCGAGTAATCTCGGACGTAGACATTTCGTTCGACTTTTAGAGTGGTTATATGGGTTTATTGCGAGACTTTCTGAGAGGATTGGTCGAGGAGATTGACCGAGGCGAGCCTGTAAAGAACGTAAGGGAGGTCGGGGTCGAAAAGAGAGTCGGGGGGAGAAGGAGCGACAGGCGAGGGGAGAAGGGTGTTGTCGTCGGCGAAGAGAAACCTAGAGGGAGGACGTCGTTTAGTTCGCTTTGATCAGACCAGCGCTTATGGCACCCAATCATATTCCCAGGTTTCACACTCCGCTCGTAGATTGACATTCAGGTTATAAAGTCACCATGACAACTACTGTACTCTTCAAAAAAACCAGTATCCCCTTCGAAAAATAGTTCAGTTTCAAAAATACAAGAAAAATTTTACAACCAAGAATTTAGCAAAAGATAGAGAGAGAGAGAGTACAAATGCTTTAATGAAATGAGCGCTACACAGTTGATGGATCAACATTCTAAACGTTCAGTACAAATCACACCTTTCACACAAAAGAGTATTTCAAAAAATTGAATATGAGTCTTAGAAGTCGGAAGCTCCTAGTAAATACAAAATCAATAGATGTTCTGAATGTCGGATTGTCTCCGTCTGAAGAAGCAGAAAAATACAAGTGATGTCGGGAGGTCTTCTCGTAAACCAATCTTACAATTGCAAACAGCAGTCACTAGTAGATAGAACCCGGCTATAATCGCATGTTAATCCTACATGCCCCTCGCCAGTCGGTCTAATTCAGGAGGGATCTAGAGAGAGAGGGAGGCAGTGACGGTATCAGTGATTACATTCGAGGAACAGATGGAATGATGGTCTCTCACCCTCCATCCATGTGTATTCGCAGCCCTCTTGTAACCTTCAATCGCCTCCATCATACTATAAGGACTATTGATATAATCATAAGATAAGGTGTCAAAGAATTCTTTACATATCTACTCACATTTGCCAGTTAATTGCTAATCGAGCAGGTCGAGGTTCCAAGTTCGAAATCGCCAACCTGATCTGCAATAATATCGCAGGTATGCTATGAATATAAACATAATGATCAGATACCTCGTATCATACTTATCATTAATGATAGCAGAACTTACCTATAACTGGGCAACCAACCTGAGGCAAAAGAAAATATCAATCAATCTCTCGTCATGAATCTCAAAGCAGTACAGGTCGGATTGTTCTTACCATCAGAGGTCAAAAGATCCATACACATCGAACCTCCTGGAATTCAGGATATCAGGGTGAGTGAAACGCGACGAAGTCAAGAATGTATCAACACAGACCTCCGGTGACATGTCCACCGCCGCCCTGCAAACCAGTCGAGAATCGATGAAAATTGTTTGAACAAGAAAAATATGGCCACTCACCTGAATGAAAGGTAAGAAACGAGGTTTTAATATCCGGAAAAAAGGGGGAGAATGTGGAAAATTGGGCGGAAACCTGATCTCAAACACGAGCGAGTTACATTTCCTTCAAAGCAAGAAAAACATATTAGTTCAAGGTATCACTGCAACCCGAGAAGAGGAATGATCTGAATAAGCTTACTGTTTCTTCAAATCTTTAGCTATGGGCAATTGATCCTCAAAGGAATGTAATTCCACAATCCATTGGAATAAATTATCTCCAATGAATTCTGGAGGCATATACCATCCCAACTCTTTCAAACTTCTTGCGCTCTCTTGTTCTTTCAACATCGCTTTTAACTCTCGTTGGAGAGCGTTAGTTGCCATCGGCATGTGGTCTACAGGAGGAGGTAAAATATGAGATACACATTCTTCCACCCACGCAGGATTGTGAATCCATGGGTCTTTCTCTATGAAAGGTTGGTCAGGTTGAGGTTGTGATTGATTAGAGGATTGAGCTTCGGAAGTAAGACGCCAATCGTTCCCTTCGAAAACTTTTCTGTCGTCTTCATCGAAATTTTCTTCTATGTATTCTTGTTGTCTAGCTTCAAGAAGCTTGGTGAGCTTGTAAGAAGGTTCCGGTATCTTAATCGACTTGGTATTCAAAGTCAATGGGTGAGCGGGATCAAGTGTAACATAAGGAACGTCCTCCGCTGTTGGCTGAGCGGTATTGTCATAGTCTTCACTGACGCAATTTACCAGCAGATATCGACTAGATATTTGCGTAACGATAAGCGTGAGCCAAGTCAAGATTTCTCATGCGTTCCACGTACCAGAGGATCCATTCCGTCTGAGGGACAACGAAGTAAGGATTTTTAGAGCGGAATTTCGCAGGTAAATTGACTATTTGGGCGAGGGCAACGCAAGCTCCGGCATGTAACTGGGTACCTCGCCATCGAGATGCACTTGCATGAGCGTATCCGGACATCGAGACGCTGCCATCCTTCGCAAAATATACGCCTGATAGATATAATGAATATCAGTGTACGAGAAATCTTCATAGAACAACGTACCATCTCCGTAGGCTCGACCATGAGCTACCGTCTTATACCAAAGACCATGACGAATTATCTGAGAGGGCATTACAACAATGTAATCAATCAGTTGGCAGAAGGAACGTACCGAATGCCAATTTTTGGTAGCCGAACCATGGAAAGCCTATTGACAGCTAATGAATATTTAAATTAGACAGGGATAAAGAGGACCCACATATAGATGTGGATATTTTCTAGCATTCGAGTTTTCAGTTTGTGCTTGCATTTGAGCAGCAGCAAACTTCGCTTCAGCATCGGGAGCTCCAACACTGAATCTAAATTGTCTCCATTGACGATCGATATTTCGGACGCGATCATTCTCATCTGTTAACTCCTCCAGATGAGCTGTACACGATGCAACACACCTGCAAAGAGGGGACATCCCTTTAATTAATTAATTTGCGTTGACATGAGAGCAACATACCAACGAAGTAGTAGCCATGCAGCAGGTAGGATCTTTGGATCCAAATCGGCTAACTTGGGCTTCGCAGTACCAAACTTCGTCTTCTTCTCCAGATGTTTCTTCATATCCGTGATCTATTGCGAAATGTAAAATTCACTCAGACAAACCTAGACCAAGGAGCAGGAATACTTACTGCAGGAAGTGTATTGAGCATCTCTGTTATTGATTTACACATCTGTTGTATAAAATGAATTTGAAGTACCCTGTGATAAAACTGGAGATTAACTCACTGACGGTTTGTCTAGAGAATCGAACTCAACCAATGGACCGCCAATAGCGGGGGTTGCTGCATAAGGAGCAGGGACCATGAGTCCTAAACCAATAGGTAATGGGTCATCTAATGCCCCATCCGCGGCAGCACAGTAAGCCAAAGAAACAAGGAGGTCTACAGTTGTTGGTCTTGAACAAATCTCGTACTGCGGACACGTGTGAGATCTGTTACAACAGTGAGAAATGAATTACCAACCTCTAATGATGTACCGCGATTGAAGTTATAATATTGATACGAGCATAATTTATTAGAGCACACGTAAGGTTTGAGCACTTCGAAATCTGCGCTGAGACGATTATAACAGATCAAACAAAAACGGTAGCAAAGCTGAGAGCAAGGCGAGTCACGACGGGTATGAAATATATAGATATTCAACTGACGTACCGATAGTCGACGAAGCATGTACGAGAAAGCAAGTAAAGGAAGGTTAAGATGGTCTTTCTGTTCTCTATGAGCAAGGGGATCGGGAGGCACAAACTGATTTCGAGCAATGACAAGTTCATCTTCGTCGGCTTGCTGAATGTTCTGTTGTCAACAAGAACTTGTCAATGACAACGCAGAAAGATATCATCCATGATCGAACAACTTACTCGTAGTAAGTCATTGATAATGTCTTCCGGTCTTCTTTGCAATCTCTCTGATTCACTCAGCAGGTATTCGGCGCCGGCCCATCCAAAGCCATACTTAAGCCTCAATTGAAGAGCACCCAGGAATCTATCTTGCATTAATGACTCCAACGAAGAACTCAAACTGAATTTGAATCTCGAGGGATGGTCGTCGTCAATAAATTCTGGCTCTGGCTCAACTTCTTCCTGCCAGACCTCTTCCATGTCGTCTTCGTCTTCGTCATAGTCTGTGTAGGCAGGTCGAGTGAACACCGGGTTAGGTGTCTGTTCAGCTTGTTGCTCCTTCAGTCCGAAGTTGCGAATAAGATCTAAGACATATTCCTTGGACGGTTTATAATCTTTTGTCAGACCCAGTCTGAATTGAAGTCTAGTCGCCCCTTTGAGAGTACCGTCAGAATTAATGACTGGATACGAGCTTCTCACGCCAGAGATGAGAAGAGTGAGATATTGACTTCTTGAGAGGAATCGACTATCCCAAGCTTGAAGTGCTCGTGGAGCTATATCACGAGCGAGCGCAACGACTGGTATTGATACTGACAGAACAACTTCATCTCCACCGAGACGGATGAGACCTGGACGGTACTCGGCGGCGACGATTTCGTTGAAGTCCCTACAAAATAGTCAATTTAGTTCTCGGGGGATTGGGTTCACTGAAAACGACGAGGTATGTTCCACCACAGGAAGCCCCAAAACATGCTACTATCACTGAGGTGGCTTCTGGTGCCAAAGAATCCACAGTGGCAAGTGGCGCCAGAATGAGAGGCCGCCTGTCTGACTGGAACATAGCTCATTCTTCAAACCAAGTTACTATGATTCACCTTTGCAGATACTGAATTTCCAGCTCGTTCTTCTCCACACTTGACAAACCAAAGTCCTCTGGTTCATAAGCTTCATAGTCTTCATCTTCATCTTCATACATCTCTTCGTCACTTTCCTGTTCAACTATTATTTGTCGGCTCTTGGCCTTACGAGCAGCGATCTTCTTTGCTATGGTATCAAGCATCTTTCTCATAATCTCCTCAATCGAACACGGCAATGAATCAGCTATTGTTTCAGTGACATGTTCAATGTCGGCGGGTGGATCCTCATCTTGGGCATATGCAAAGAATGAATGATCTTTCGGATACTCGGATGTATCTAGAAATACCAGCGATGAGACATAGTGTTAAATTAAGGGTGAAACAACATATAGCTCTTCATGAGCAGAGCAAATGTATCGAGCTCAAACTTGCGCACCAGATACAGTGACAGTCAACGTTACCAGATGGCCAGTGGCGTCCGCGATTTCACAAACGACCGCACCTTCATCTTCACCCTCTTCGATAGCTACATTCACCATGTCAATGATTAACTCTACATCTACCAAGTGGCTTGGACTACTCACTTATCAGATATATCCCATCGACTTCGAACCCATTATTCACAGAGATTTTGACCGCGTTGAGATCCGCTTGAAATCTCTTTCGGCCTCTTAGAGGAATTCCACTGCCGGGAGACATTTGGAGAAGGTATAAGAGAAGAGCGTTGAACGTTGAGTCTTGAAAGTCGATGTAAATGCCACTCAAGTAGTATATAGACCACAAGAAAGGTCAATGCGGCGCGCAGGAGGTTACACTGCCTCCAAGCAAGGTCAAGAGATTGACTCTTTCGACAAGGTTGAATTGATTCAGAACAACACGAGTTGAGATTGAGCGTCTTCGGCCAGTGGGTGAGCTTAATTGTAGTTTTTGTTTCCGGAGTATTAGGGCTTCAACGGTTTCCTTCGAGGAAGTGTCTCGCAAAATTGGGATAATTAGAGGTTGTGCAATGTGGTAGTAAGCGTGAAAATGCGACGAGAGGCGAATCAAAGGCGGCTACTTCCTTTACGGTCTCGTGACGCTGTGACAAAGGAGTCACGACCCACTGCCATTCCGATTATGAAGTTCAGTAAAGAGCATAAATAAGGTAGTACTTGTAAGCAAGTAGGGTCATAGAGATAAGTGCTAAATCTACAGGAATTACTCGTTAAGAAGGCAGTCAATGTCCAAACAGAATACAATAGTCAAAGCAAGTAAAAAACATAGTGAGCGACCGACAACAGACTGACAAGAAAAATGACAGTTTACCCCCCTTTCCATTCATCTACACCACAAAGTCAAAAACAACACCACCTCATATCGGCTGTGTATTCCATCTTGGTTTTACGCCAGACACATTCTCGCTATTGCTGGATCCATCGTCACTGACGCCTGTACCTCTTCCGAGTGCGTTTTCACTAGTTGCACCTGAATAATTGTAAGGTGCCAATCTAATCTCTTCATCATAGCTAGGACGCTGCCGCAGCCCCTCACCGTTTTCTCCCATAGGATGCGGTGGATGATGAGGGTACGAGGCGTTCTCTACACCGAAAGCTTCGCCGAAGTCCATCTTGGTATAAACCTTTCCATCCATATCTGTTACTGTAAGTCTTGGGCCATGGGTATTTGGTTTTCCTCGGGCATAGTCTACGAAGAACTTGAGTGATCCGTAAATCTCAATGAGGAAATCCCCTAAAAGAAATTGTAAATATAGAGAAAATTCGATGAGGATTTGGGAACATACAGTAGTTGATGCTATCCCAAAGTGGCCGCCAGATGCTTGTCCGGGGCTTGTCAGGGAGAACATATTCTCTCCAGTTGTAAGCCCACATCATGAAGAGCGAAAAGAATACCATCTAACATTTCTGTGTGAGTAAAATCCCGAACCTCTTATGTAACGGACTCACTTCGATACAGATAGCCAACGCATTGAGACCATCGGCAACGTTGGTCTCAGTCCAATATTGTGTAGCTGTGTGACAGGTTAATATCATATACATATCCAAGTGTGTTGAGGGTATCTATCTCACCATGAATCACCCTTCCTTCCAGGATGCTAAACTGTTTGTGCTAGTCAGCCGGGCTCGACACTGAAGTATACATGAAGTACGCACGACAAACGACTGATAGAAAGTGAACATGACGATGAGCTTGATGGATAAAAATTTGGCTAGCGGTTGTTTCCCTTTGAGCTCGTCCTTTGTTAGGCCGTAGAACACAACCAAACCGTACAACGCGATGCTAATTCATATTGTGAGAGCTGTGCAAGGGTAAACAAAAATAAAACTGGACATACGTGATACTGATCGCGTCAATGACAGTGATATATGCTTTAGCCGTATGCAAACTCCAGGAGCCAGATTCACACAAGACGCCTTTGCGCTGAGCGATGATTCCAACAATGGAAAGCACTGTAATGAGATGTGCTGAGTCAGAATCATGAGGTCCGCGACGAAATTACAACACTCACCAGGCCGGATGATAACATATTGTAACACAGACCACTGCGCACCGGAGTTAGATGATGCGAATTGTTCTCAACATAACTGCTCCGACTGACCTTCAGAGTATACATGAAGTAAGCCTGCGCAGAAAGGTTAGAAAGGTAAACCGCAGTATGAATGGTATTTTCCTACCTTAGTAGGTCTGTATCTTAAGAAACAAAACTGAAAAGAGAAACTCAGCGAAGTGCTCGGACTTTGATGTGTAATTTGCGGCGTACCGGTAAGGGCAACGGCCGTTTGTCTTTTCGTGCAATAGCGTTATCAACATCATGATGTGCCGCGGTTGAGGCTACAAAGTCAATAAGAAGTAACCTGTCGATGGAAGGGTCAATACCAGTATTGAACAGGCTACGAATGTGGCTCACATGAAAGCACTGAGTGTTATTGACTGGAACACGGTTAGACAGCGACGAAGACATTAAGAAAATACTAGACCAACCTCATATGCTATGATCCAATGAAGTCAGAATCTACTCCGACGTAGAAAGTCATGAACTTACCTGTTTCAATGAGATCATAATATGTATAACTCCGAAAGAACCGGTATGAAAAGAATGAGATGACGGCGTAAACAGGTGGCATGTACAATATTCGAAGACTGAGGAAGGAGATGATATAAGATGCATGATACTGAGTTCTCGGGCAAAGGGGACTCACATCTGTCGTTGTTGCCCTCGATTGGTATAATGTCTATACATCCAAAATTTCAATGCTCCATACAAATTGAGGACGATATGAACCAGTACGTACGTCGCATGCATCAATATGGTAACTAATGAAATAACAACAGTCTATAATGGGTCACAACTCTGTTTGAATCCATGCATTCTTGGAGAGGGAAAATACACTCACCGCAGCAGCGCATG
Source organism: Abortiporus biennis (assembly GCA_022606235.1). Taxonomy (NCBI): domain Eukaryota; kingdom Fungi; phylum Basidiomycota; class Agaricomycetes; order Polyporales; family Podoscyphaceae; genus Abortiporus; species Abortiporus biennis. The sequence goes on along the minus strand of JABYQP010000003.1, from coordinate 395,494 downwards.
AACCCGATATCACCCAACCAATTTTATGAGCATCCCAGTCTACACCATCAGGTCCCCAGAAACTACTTTGGTCAATTGCTTGGGTATTATCTGCAGGACAAGACATATTGTCCTCGGAAGTTGAAGTGAATTCGGAACCGGGTTATAGTGAAAATCGCTTGGCAATTCGCGAGAAGCAAGGACCTAAGGTGGAGGTATAAGTAGGTTGCTTTGACCGATACTACGGGATTATTGTGTTCGCGCCCTGCGCACTACGACAGTTGAAAGGCTGTGGGGACCCGTGGGTGACGAAGAGGTGAAGCCTTGAAGAAGTGAGGAAAGGTAAGTAAACAAAGTGAGGGACGGTAAACATACCTTCGGATGATCAAGGCTGTGGGAGTGCTGTGAGTAACCGCGTCCCTTACACGCCGAAATCCCGGAAGACTCTCCGAAACGCACTTTAGTAAGGTTAGAAATCGAGGAAATTATCCAATCACTGTCCCAAAAACAGGTCAAGATGTGGCGACAGTAGGGGGTTGAATGAGGGTGTTGAATAAAAATCAAACGTAAGAAAAAAGTAAGGTAGCTCGAGGTTGGTTCAACGTTACAAGACTACAGTATTAGTAATCGTAATTATCAAATCAAAGCCGTGGAGATTGATCTAATCTAATCAGCAAATGGCCTGCTTCTTGAACTTCAAGCCACAATGAATAAGTAAGATGCTGTATGGAGATAATATCATTACCAACACATAGAATAAATGGGAGGTAGATTAGAATGGAGAGAACAGAACATTTGAATTGATAGACAGCATTCCAAGTTTCTTGCTTTGCCGCAGCAGACGCGAAGTTGTACATGGCGGAAGTCAACACGTTGGCACAGCTGCAGCTTGCAAAAATTGGAGATGAATTAATTACAGCGCACAGAGCGAGTGGATGATATTATATGCGATACAGCCATTGCAGCATGAAAGCCACCCAACGGCGAGAATCACCACGCCATTCTATGCATCCCGAATAAATTCTCCGGTACATAGTCCCTCCACCATCGCGGTTGCCCGAGAATCTCAACCAACATCTCCATCTGTTTGGGTGTAGGTCGGCGCTCGAAGAGCTTGCGATTGTAGGTGAATGAAACGACAAGAGTCCGTTCTACGTCGCTTATGTCTCTCCAATCTACCTCTGGAGCTGGGTTGGGTGCACTATCCCTAAGTGCGCACATAGGATAAATGTGATGATATCCCGTCAATACTCGAAGATGCACAGCGAGAAAAGTGTTCATCGTGACATAGCTGTGCCATTTTTCCACCCGTTTGGGGAAATACTTGTGGGCCACGGATTTGGCCATTTCTTTGCTGACCCCCCAACCGAACATGTAGACTCGAGGCGGGTTGTCAGTCAGGATGGACACCGGTGGGACGGTCAGAATGGCACGGTTAGGAGGTGTAATGTGTGGAGGCTCGTAGCTTTCTCCTATTCTAAGCTTTATAGGCGATATAATAGCGTCCTGCTTTGAGAGCTACCACGTCGTTTATGTAAGTGACGGTATTGCGAAAGAATATTTAGAAACTTTTGACATGTCACCTACATCCAATTGCTTCATGTCTTCCGCGATACTGACCACCTCATCACTCGCAACATTCTGTATGGTCTTCATACTTGGGATACGTTATGGAGACGAGAGGAGGGTTGTGAGAGTCTAACAGTTGAACTTGAACAATGAACTTTTATGATCGGTGGTCGGATACCCCTCCGAGTCGGCCCGCACGTTCCGAGTCCTGTTTAGAAATCTGACACGTTGACAGTGAAATAACCTCAATTGTAATCTACAGACTGTTGTAGTACAGTAACGAATCTCACCAACTATCGTACAAAAACATGCTAGTTGGGACTATGAATTTAGAGCGATGATTGTTTCTGCAATGGGGTGGGTATACTAGGCGCAAAGGTGAAGGACGAGATGAAGGTGGAGAAAAATATGCGAAGGTCTAGAAAGCCTGATTATGAACTCGAACCGTTATAGTCATTATGCTCGATGACCATTATCAAGTCGAATTAGTGAAACCACTCCCAAGGCGTTCATGAATCTCTCTGCTCAGTTACCGGCCTTGCCGCCCTTAGCAGTCTTCGCCTTTGCTTCACCAGTATTCCTCGCAGCCGCCGCCTGGGCGCGAGCGGGAAAGGATCCTTTGCTAGTATCGTTGCCAGCCTTGGCCTGTAGTAGAAAGTATACGGTCAGACAAACGATTAGTTTCACCTTATCGTTGGATATACTGACCTGCGTGGATTGGATACGGGCTGCGTCAGATGCGGTGGTTTTTCCACCTGAAGGGGGTTTGGCACTGCTAGCACTTCCACCGGCTGAAAGAAGGATTCAGAACATTGGGAATCATATATTAATAAAGTAGAACAACTCACTAGAGCGAGTTCCCTTTGCTGGAGGCATTTCAGATATAGAGTGAAGTTTGCGAAGAGAGAGTTAAAGCGAGCTGGTTTGGGTGTTAGATGAGCTGAACAAGAGGTAGGACTTTATAGGCCTTGAAGATGGTCTTGCTTGGTTGCTGCATAAAACGCCGTTGGCAAAAGAGGAATTTTCGTAACCGGAAATGCCATGTAGTTGTAAAGGATCGGAGTAACAGCGGATTTTCTAAGAGATGTTCTCTTCGTCTTCTACAAGAGCCGATCCTGCATATTCGTGAATTAAGTTCAAAAGATAATCACGAACCTAGGATGTTATTCATGGATCTGCGTTGAGAGATAGAGTGGTGAGAGAGATGGATTTGGTCGGGATGCGTGGTCTTGGACTAGGACCCACATCGATGAAGCGTCGCTCGCTATCGAGTGGATTTTAGCTGGCCCAGAGTTGTACCGATATGATACTTCCTTGACAGTAGCATATCTGGCCAACGATGGCTGTCGATAGTATTGAGGGCGATCACTGTTGAGAACCTTGGTACTCCCATTGAATGCGTGATCCACCGGCCAAAACACCGCAATGGCGAATCCCGCTATCAAATGCAGAGCATACTGCTTCTTAATCCCATGAGTACCTTTGATTGGTATGAAGTTTGTATTTGTATCTGACCGCAATCCGAGGTAGTAGGTCTTCGAGGCCTACCCCGGGTCCTTCCTGTGTCGCGGTAGCGTTCTCCTTCAATTTGACCGGATTAATATCGTGAATACGCATGTCAAGCCCATTGTTCAACTTTCTGTAGCGGCTGAAGAATGCGACGAAACTTTGATGAATTGCGAAATGATCGTCTCCTCAGATTAGGAAAACTCCTCCAAGAGAGCCGGCCCTTGAATACAATCAAATGAGGAACAGCAGTAGATATCTGTCAATCTTAGAGCGGGTGTGGTTCTGCATCCTAACCCTTGCGTGCAATAATAACCTTCTTGAACCGCACCAGGGTGAAGTTTCTCCTGATAGTCCAATCAACGAATCTGCTAATCAAAGGGCATATCAATGAAATATTTTTCTATGAACGTACTTGATCGACCTTCCTGCAAAGTATAGCTGTATCTTATCATTTTCAAGGCCTATAACTGAGTGCGAGTATTGGGATCATGGTGAGTTGTCGTTCTGAACCCTGCCAGTGTTTCCGACATCCCCGTCATTATAGTTGGCAACATCACGTGAAGATACCGTGACCTGTTCGCTAAATTCGCTACGTGGCATATCCATAATCCAACTTGATTTACTTGGAAGCTGAGTTAGCACCAAACTGCATGCGACACTGGTGTATCTCTCGTGTCGCTGGTAAGGTGAAAGAATTCGAAAATATCGTTCTATCATACACTGATATTCCTCTCTTTTAGCATCCTTACCCATCCTCGCTCGCAAACGCTTATTCGGCGAAGATAACAGTCCTCGTATGCGGTGGTCTTTCTCCGACATCTTCACACTAAGGTCAGTTTCTGCCTAATACTCATCTCAGGGATTTTGATCTCATAAAGCTTGACCTCTCAAAAATTGCCCTGACTATGCTAATAAAATTTCTTCTCTCTGGTAAATTTGTGTTCTACTCTAACATTGACTTCCATTTCTCACCGGTAGTCATTATTTTTAGGTATCATCCGGATAGCTAAAATACACATCTCAAGAATTCGTATACAGGCTATGCGACCCATCTTACAAACTATGATCTACTCCGCAAACCCTTGGTTTGGAGATCAAGTTCTGTGATGATACGGGTCCGGAACCTCACAGCACTCGTCAATGTAAAACACTTACCGTGATACCCCTGATACAGTTTTGAGATACTAATGGCTAAATTTTCATTATGAGGTTCAGTTTAAGTGTCAGTATAAATGCTCGTAGAAGATCAAGGATGCTTGTCATTCCAACGCCCGAGTCGCATGCAAATAGCGACTTCCTAGTCAAGCCTCTTTCCATTCCCAAACCATTCGACTTCATACCAGCCAGCCAAATCCAGCTCCGTAGTCACACAACAATGTCTTCCAAAGAAACGAACCCTTCATCCTTCTCGTTGACATCCGAGTCCGTCACCTCAATTACACCTCTCCAACCTCAATATCGTCCTAACGTGACAAGGGAGATGATCTCGAAGAAATTCCAACGAGTTTTCGGATCGCTTCCCACACCTCGCAAGCGAGATCTTTCGACGACAAAAAAGAGTGCTGATTATGAGGGTTCTCCACCGAGGAACACGAAACCGAAAGACTTCGAGGCGTCGTTTGGTGCATTGTCTTCGAGCTATGGATATGGTTTAGCCTCTTCTTACTCGCAAGTCAGCAAGGCGAGTAAGAATTGAACGTTGAACCCGCCATATACATAGTGAAAGGTCAAAAACAGTGACATCGACGGTATGTCTTCATGTAGTATGTATGGTCTTCCTCCATAACTCACACTCAATTCATGATTCTTCCAATCTAGCTTGTAATTGCGCTATCACGCTACCATCTTTTACGAATCTGGTGTCATGCTCAAGAACTCGGGGACGTCATCCTCAAATTTTCCATTGCCTCGTTGATCGGAAACACCACTGTCAGCTGTATCATCGTCTATTCTCAAAGAGTAACTGCCATCAACCTCTAGCTCTCGGAGTCAATGTCACGAGAGGACTTTACATTTGATTCTTGTTGCCTGTGATTTCATAAGCTAATAAGAGACAAGTTAATATGAGAGGGTTCTACTTGTGTTGAGGTCGCTTCTCGGTAGATTCATGTAAAAGATCTATACCGGCTCAATCTAAATACTTTACTACATACAAAATCGAATTATGACTGTAGACTTTGCTCGAAGACGAGGTTAAAACCACCAGGACTCGTTGAAGCTTGAAGTCTTTGCCACATTATTGCGGTCATGGTCATACGTTTCAGGGTGTTAATTCCCTAAGACTGGCGGAGTTTTGATCACTAGCATGAGGGTCGGAAGGAAACATTGCGCGAGCCTTGCCAATTGGTTACAAGAGTCTTGGAATTGCTTCGGAGAGGAGCCTTGTGGATGGAATCATCTATAAACCCCCAAGTCGTCATGAGCAAATGGTCCAGGTTGCTATGATGAGGCTGAATGATCTGCATTGCGACAAAACGGTGGTTGATTGAGAACTCCAAGACGATCCTACTGGACAGTCTTCAATACGTTCAATACGGCATGGCTTGCCTTCACTCCTATCGATGCCACGCCTTGAAGTTGAGGATATGACTGACTCAGACAGGGAGACCTGCGTGCATTAATATGAATGATTCAGAGACCATACTTACCATAGGTGGCCCAACGTGTCGACGGTGCAAATGGCCCCTATTCGGAGGAATGGTAACCAATTATATAGGAGATGGCTCCATAAATGTATTGTACCGCCGCGACAAATCTGACCAGGGTTTTCACACTGTGAATCAAAGATTGTTTCCCAGCGGCCGACAAGTAGTACGACAGAGAATCGCACGATCTAGGGGACCTATGAGGATCCCGACCCTCCCGAGCGAGGTCCGAACGCGAGTTCGCTGTGAAACGTTGGGGGCTTCGCACGGAGATGTTGAAACTGTAAGACTTTCCAAGCGCCACGTCAAGCAGGTGAGAGGTTTCTTGCTAACATTGCATAGCCGTGTGCGAAGTGAATGTTGCCAGACTATATATGTTTGAAAATAAAGATGACTTCAGCCACAGAAAATACCAAAACGCAGAATGGTAGCCTGTCGGGCAACTTGCAATGGTCTGATCCATGGCAACTCGTTGTCAGATAAGATGTGTCATGTGCCGCGGGGTGATCTTGGCTCGGGGGCTATCTGATAAAGCGTGGGCGGAGTTATCAGATAATTTCATTGGATGCTCAAAAAGTCTCGCCCTGTTCCGCACTCAACGTCGACCGGATGGAAAAACGTTACATTTATAAGTCTCGCATGGGTTTATATGGACTCACCGCTCTCTCCGAACATTCCCTTCGTCTCCTCGAGTCGTTCTCGAGGCCTTTCTTTCTTGATTAGACTACACTATCCTCACATAATCTCACCATGAACACCGTTGTGGTCCTTGGCGCATCATACGGAGGTGAGTCTTTCAAACGATGGCGAACCAAGTCTAGACATACTCATTACGTTCTGAAAGGTGCTCATGCTGGCCATCTTCTTGCTGCGAAGCTTCCATCAAACTGGAGAGTCATTCTGATAGATCGAAACACTCACTTCAACCATCTCTATGTTCTCCCTCGTTACGCCGTGATTCCAAACCACGAACACAAAGCCTTTATCCCATACAAGAGTATCCTTCACAATGCCTCCGACTCTCCTAGACATCTCTTCCTGCATGCTCAAGTCACCGCCCTGCATGAACACTCGGTGACGTTATCCCGTTCTTTCCCTGAGTATGGCATTTATGGGAAGGAACTCAAGTTCGACTATGCCGTCTATGCCCTTGGAAGCCATCTACCAGCACCTATTGACCTTTGGGGACCCGTCGGAGATGATGCTAGTAAAGATATCGAGAGGGGAACTAAGCCAGGTGCCATTGACTGGTTGAGGAGGTACAGGGGGAAAATTGAGAAGGCTTCAAATATCCTTGTAGTCGGTGGTGGTGCCCTTGGTATTCGTAAGTCTTGTCTTTCAAACTTTTTGGAAATCAGTCTGTACATCTTCCACAGAATACGCGACCGATATCGCGGAAGTTTTCCCGAGTAAGCATGTGACATTGCTTCACTCGAGGAAACGACTACTCCCTCGTTTCGATGAGCGAATGCACGACGAAAGTACGTTGGATTCAAATAAATTCTCATTCACGAGTGCACTATATGCATGCTTACGATCACACCAGTTCTCTCCTCGATGTCGTCTATGAACATCTCTACCATCCTCGGTGAAAGACTTGATCTCTCTTGGCCAGGCAAAATCCAAGTCAATAGCAAAGGGGTAACAGAGAGAACTGTGCGCACTTTGAGCGGGCGAGAGGTTAAGGCAGACCTTATCGTAAGTCCCGTTACTCCCGTACTCATATGTCACGTTGTGTCACATATGTGACCATCTTCTAGATGCTTTGTACTGGTCAAACACCGAACACATCATTGCTACGAGACCTTTCTCCTGACAGCATCGTCGTAGATGGGCCCTCCAAGGGAATGATCAGAGTGAACCGATACCTACAGGTCAGCGTACCTGCCCCATCTACCACCGACTCCAAGACTCATGATATCGACTCACAACTTTCGCAACTCTCTCTCGAACCCTCGCCAGAATCCAAGGAGAAGGAAGAGGTCGAAGGAGAAAATGAAGTTGAAGACGACGAACCAAAGCTTGAAGCTATCTATCCTCACATCTTCGCCATCGGTGATGCCGCCGACGCTTTTGGCGCTATAAATGCTGGTCATAACGCGTACTTCCAAGGCGAACTTGCGGCAAAGAATATGTTGAAGATGATCGAAAGTGAAGACCCTTCCAAGGTTGAACTGGACCGATACGCTCCTGGTCCTCCTGCTATCAAGGTCTCTCTCGGGCTTGTAAGTCTCTTGTTCACGTCTTCGTTTCCCTCGACAGTTGTTCATAGACATTTTCGTAGACAAAATCTCTGTTCGAGTTCAACGGTGTCATTGGTAAGAAGACCGACGCGGCCGAGGACCTCGATGCTCCTCTCATCTGGAAATTCTTCGGTGTTGAGCCGACCGAAGAGGTTATGCATGCGTAAAAATCATTGGTGAAGTTGCGCGATAAAACTTTGTCATAAAATGTCAAACTTGTCTCCTACTCAGTCTACATATCATAATCGTGTTTTTGCACTTAGTTAGAATACTACGTTCAGTGATTTTGGACATAATCTATTCGCCTCAAGCCTTGTACGCGCTCAATGGGAGATTTCTCGGTCGTCTGGTACCCTTTGTAAGTATATGGTCGACAAAATTTACCAGCATTTCGCCAAGGTATACATTAGAACGTTCACCGTTGATATCTGTGAATATTGTTGAGCGTATGTAGGATTCAACTGCTGCTGCCTTGCAGGTACAGGATTTGGATACGATTTAATTGACCTCCATAATTTCTGAATATTGTTACATTACGTAATTTCCAGAGCCGCATAATTTCTTGTTTTGTAATGCCGGCTTCCGATCATCCCCCGCCAATTTGGGACCATACGGCCGGGAGGTCGCCGTCTGGCCGAGGCCATATCCCTGCAGGCAACTGGCATGGACGATTTCGACTTTCCCTCAAACGAACCACTTTACGCTGAATCTTCACGACATGCTACCCAGAGAACTGGTCTTACGCTTGTTCTTCCTCCTCTCAGTGCGGTTAAAGCCTTGAAAGCGAAGAAAAAGTCGATCAGAGGGTTTCAAGAGACACCAGTCAAGAAAGTCCCTCGACCCGTTAAACTCAAGCCTTTGAAGGAGGTTTTAACTAAACTTATACACCAGATTAAGAAGTAGGTACCTTTCTGACACTTTCTCGCAAGTTTTGGAAGTATTTTGACCACTGGCCATACAGGAAAGACGACTATGCATTCTTCCTTACACCCGTTGATGTATCGCAGGTCCCTGGGTATACCGATATCGTGAAGACTCCTATGGATTTTGGAACGATATCTGTGAAGGTTGAGAGAGGTAGATATCGTATGTTGGAAGAATTTGCGGTGAGTTACATCCTTGATTCATCTCATTCTTGCTCAATTGATCGTTACCTCCTAAAGACCGATGTCAGGCTAGTAACAACCAACGCGAAGTTATTCAACCCTCCAGGAAGTATTTATTATACAGAAGCAGATCGCATAGAGGCATGGGCTTTAGATCATATCGGAAAGGCGGCAGGTAGTGTCATCGAATTCGAGTCCGACTGGAACATAGACATAGAGCATGACGACGTACGTCCTATGGACGATGATGAAGATATGGGGGTAGACAAGGGGACGCCTATGGACCAGGAGGGAAGAGGAAGGTCACCATCTGTTGCATCAACTCAGACACCTACTCAAGGTTCTAGGAAAGGAAAGGGGAAGAAACGAACTGGAATAACAACTTTGACGGAAACTTTAGAAGAGGATGGACATATGCCTGGATTCAAGGACGGTGTTGGAGTATTCCCTCCAGGATCCGATTGGGCTGAGTTGATGCTCGCACTTAAGATCAAAGGTCGGTATAGCATTTTTATTCAGGAGTTGTGTACCAACATTGCATACAGGCAAACGTTACCGTACCAAAAAGGAACGAATGCGCATAGAAAAAGGTGGTCCACCGTATGCAGCTGACGGTAGCCTGGATTATGCTGAAAGTAAGATATACTCGCCTTCACAATTTGCTTGTACTCACCCTGTATTCAGTGGAAGACCCCTTCACCATCCTCTCGACATTCGTGCCAGATCCACCTTCCGCCCCAGTCTTAACACAATTATATCCCCCAGCTGATTCCGCTGTCTCTTCCACACCGGCACCATTTCCGGCAGCACCACAATTCGCTATGCCAGTTAATCTGCCTATTGACCGATCCCTCCCTGAAATATCCATCTCTCCTAAGAAATCGTTTACCACTACTCCTTCGAAAAAACGACGCTACTGGACAGTATCAAGAAACAATCCCACCCGATCTCGCGCTAAAGAGAACCAAGATGAAGAGTTGAATTTGGCTGAAAAGAACAGTCGAGAACCTCATGCAGTCGACTGGGGTTCTTTCGCGACTTTGGTCGGCCAGATAGCGGATGAATCTAAAGCGAAGGACATCAGTGCTGAGTTGGGCTCTGCGGAGAAGCTACTAGGAGCGATCAGGCAGAGTCTGAATTCTTCACCGGCAACCATAACCCCCACAGCAAACCAACCTCAGGAAGAATTTTGGCAGGGATGGAAAACGCCCGCCACCGAGTACATTGGAGATTTAGTGTATGGTAACGTTGATGGATACGCTTACATTCGAAGTTTGGCCGAATTCATGCGTCGTCCAGACGAAGTGGTAAGTCCAATGGTCATCTCGAATATGCCATTTTCTCACATCGGCCATGTTGTCCAGGAGGTTGATACCGACACTAAGTATGAAGCACTCGGAATGCCCCTTGCGTCTTGGGTCGAACAAAACGTTGTCGATTCTCTGACCGAAGGTCGTCACCGTCTCCTCCGGGAAGCATCCTTCAAACTTTACCACCCATCGGCACAAATCGATCCAGCAATTTCCACACAAGTTGATTTGACTTTACATTTCTTCCCTGACGCTACCGCCAACCTTACAGAACTCCGCGCACTTTCCTCTCAAAAACTAGACATGGCTTCCCTGATTCGAAAACCAGAAGAGCTCTTCATCGCAGACAGCGAATGGGCAGGAGCTTCTTTCATGGCTGAAAAGAAGAAAAAGATCGAAGATGAGAGAGAAAAGGCTTTGGTCGAGTCTCCAGAGAAGAATGCAGCAGATTATTTGGCCTTTGCTATCCAATCTCATAAAGATTCGGAAGCTCCTCCTACCGCACAAGAGACCAGAGAAGTCCTCGCTCATGCTCTTGAGTATTCTGCAGATATGATCAGGAGGTTGGCCTCTGGAACTGGCGAGAAGGAGAACGAAGTGGCGGAAATTACAACACAGCCTAATTCAAAGCTACAGCCGAAACAGGAATCTATCACTAACGACACCATGGATATAGATCACAAGGGAGAAGAGAAAGATGAAGATGTAGAGATGATTGTTGACGGTAACGAGTCTTCCGAACCACAGGACTCAAAGCCATCTTCGGAGAAAGAAGAGTCCAACTTGCGAAATCTGCGATTGAATCTTCTGGCATTGGCGAAGAGAGCACCATTGGACACTGTTGCTAAATTACCTTCTGAACTCGTTCCACCTCACATTAGGCCTTATGTGCCCACCATAGAATCATCAACAACCACCATGTAGAAGTCGATGCATCGTCGGCGCCCCCGCAGGTAGAAGATTACCTTTTTCTTTTGTCAGTTTGTATCGTTTATTGACTAGCTATAGCTATATATCATATCTTTGTATCATAATTTGGTAGAGGTTATAATTGACTTTCTTCTCCCAATAACCCTCAGCTCTGCGAACGGTAGCGCAACCAATTGCAAGCGACAAGTCGGGGAGGTCGAGGTTCAAAAATTCAGTTCCGCCCAACTGCAACCTAGAACCCCTGTCGGGCTAGAACTTATTCAACACCTTCACCTTTGCCCCGCACGGTCTCGAGACCCTCCAGTAAGTTATTGATTTTCTTCGGCTAAGCTTCACGTTGCGATTAACACCAGGCGTCATAGGACTTTGTGAGCTCTGGGTCGTTTCGAGGCAATCGTTTCAACACGGACCAAGTACGCCCGCCCCTGGAGCAAGGGTTTAAATACGCGGTGTACTCGAGTATTTTTTCTCAGATTTTTCATCTTCAACACCAACAACCACTTCCACTCAAATACTCGAATTTACTCACTAGCTTAGTAGCTTGTGCAGTACCTATTATCTCATCCTCTTTCCCGTTAATGGAAGATTACAACTCGACACATCATCCTAACATGACCTCTAGTGTCTCAGACAAACTTCGCGCAGCGGGAGCTATCGTTCACAATCTGGTCAAGCAAGGTCACATCCATGAAGAGACAAATGTCAACGGCGTATGGAATGGGTACGTCCAAAAGGCATTGTCTACCGTACTTTCTGTACTAACCATCCCTCGTCCCCTATTCTAGTTTGCTCCAAATCCTTTTCCCTTTGTATGAGGGTTTTGTTATAAACCCTGAGGGGAAGGCATGTGTGGGGAAACAATGTCAATGTTCCTCTAATCTTGTTGTCCGCCGTACCACCCACTGGGGTGTCATCCTCCTGTTCGAAGGCAAAGGAAAGGACGGCGCGAGTATCGCTGAAACTCGTAATGAGCTTCTTCAGTATACTCATAAACATAAATGTTACGCTGTTGCTGCCCATGGCGACTTTGCTTCGTTTTGGCTTGTCGATCCCGAACACGACGGTCTCCAGAAGTTCAGGCCCTTGGTTGCGGAAGGGTCTGTTGTGACAGTAGGAAAGGGCGGAGAGGAAGCACCAACCTACCACCTCCATGGTACTTGGGATCAGATACAGACAATATTGACTTATATTCAGAGCACCCCTCTTGACAATCCAACAGGTAAGTAGTTCACGTCTGATCGTTTCAGTTGATCTAACAACCTCTATTCAGATTGCTAAAGGAGAAATAACATAGGATGATGTTTCTTATATAATACGGACATTGTAGGAAAAAGGAAATCATAATGTAGTATAATGCGTGTGGACTCCCGGGCCACCTATTGTAATTGTATCAGTAACGGCACAATATTTGCGTCTCGTCAAAAGCTATTGATTTAATGTGTGATATTTTCTCGCTCCATCTAAATGAAGAGCCTGCTGTCCCAGCGACTTCAATCATTATCGCTTCCGGCCAAGGTCATTGGGAGAAAGCGCCTAATTGCTACTCGAAGTTGGAGCCTGTTGGAGCGTCTAGCTTCAATATTGTTCTACTTACTACCTCAATCCATTCTACGCAGGTTCCTCCCTCTTCCTCGACCAACAATTCAAAAACTTCGCGTTGTATGAAATAATTCTCCAGCTTTGCTTTCCGGCAAAGATATATAACCCCAGGTCTAACGGAGACAGGACGCGCCACCAACTTGACCCTTGAACGCTGAACTTACACCTTCAAATGTCGGACGCGTTATATGCAGCATGCGCAGATGTTTTGTCACTAGCTCAATCTAGAAAGGATGATTTAGCTGCCTTACTGGACCCTGTTGAGGGTTTCGCACCGAAATTGCGACAAATTTGCGAAGACCAGTATGTTCACTCATTCGATGTTTCTATTGTTGGAATGTTGGTAAATGTATGTTTTTTAAACTTGTGTAGAATGAGGGATTTTCAGGACAATCCCAATTCGACTTTAACACCAGAGGAACTCAGTGCCCTACAAATGGAGAGCGACACATGGGGATTACTACAAGCAATCATGCCGTATGTTTCCTTCTGTTGAATTCTCATTTATATGGCCTTATTCCCTTCCTAATGTGCAGTCTCCGGAAAACTACACCACCGGCTTACCCTTCACCTCAGTCTCTCATTCAAAAGAATCCTTATACACCAATATCCACACTAGCTCAAGCTATCATGCATTCTTCGACTTTACTATCCGAGCTTGTCGTCGTGCGAGAGTGGCTACATGAAACCGCGCCTTTACCTGATACGATTGGTGACAGTTTCGGCCCTGGTGCAACAACTGGATATTGGAAATTTACGAAACATCAGGTAGTGCAAAATCTTCGTATTGGGTCCAACGGGAAGGGGAAAGAGAGAGAAGGAGGTTTAGTCACAGAGTTGGATCCTGATGCAGTAAATCGTGGAGAAGGAGGCGGGTTGGATGCAGAAGATGCAGTAAGTAATTGGTAAGTTTTGGTCGATACATGGCACACTGATTAGCAACCTTAGAATTATGAGAAAGCTCTCATTAATGCGCTTTATCTATATGTGCGTGCTGGAAGATTAGATGAAGCTGTTGAGCTGTGTCGTAAAGCACAACAACCTTGGAGAGCCGCAAGCATCCGAGGTTCTTTGCTATTCAGATGGAAGGAAATCGGTGCGTTGCATGCTCACACTCTCACAGGGCATCATTTTGAACTTGGTTTGCAGCAGACGAACCTCGAGAAGATGATGCTACAGAAGACGATGACGAAAAACTGGGCTGGAGAGGAAACCTTCACAGAAGACTTTGGAAAACGACATGTATACAAGCCGCGTTGAATGTATGTCTTGCTTTTAATTCTTTTCTCAGAAACGAGAGATAATCCTTGCTTTATAGCCTCATCTTTCGACCGCAGAGAGAGCACTCTACGCTGCCATCGCTCCGACTCCTCAGACATCAACACAACTTAAAGCAGCATGTCGAACTTGGCCCGATCATCTATGGGCACAAATCAGTATAATGTGTGAAGAAAAGGAAAGCGCAGAGTTAGCCAAACTTAAAGGTGGCTTTTGGGAAGACGATTCCAAAGCTATTTCAAGCTCTCGTGCGGCTAATGGAGGACAAGAGGAATGGGAAAGGGAAGTGCTGAATGCCCTGGAATCGTTGAGATCAATACCTGTAGAGGAAGGGTATGCATGACAATGGTTTCCATAAACGATATACTAATGACTTTACTTAGTGCACCAGCTAACAACCCATACCATATCTCTCAACTTCAAATCATCCTGGATCGACTGGATGAGTTACTGGAAGCTTTTGCGGTCGGTCTGCAAACTGGGTCATACGATCCTACTCAGCCAGAGTACGTTGATATATTGCTATATGCTGCCGACTTGTACATTTACAAACCGAATGTTTTCTAGCTACCCTACGATGACTCGGTTCATGGCCCATCTTTGTCTCTTTTTACAAATGATTGATGTGTCGGCACCACCACTAGCAATACAAGTAATCCTCGAAGCGTATCTTCAAGTACTTGAGGTTCGTTTTTTAATTTTCATTCAACTATCTGCATAATTCTAAATGCTGCACTGCAGCGTGCAGGCCAACGAGAGCTGATAGCAATGTATGCTGGGGCTCTAGGAGACAACGCAGTGGAACGTTATGCAATGTTCCTTACATCACTTGAGCTCACCGCGGATATCCACGAGAGGAAATTAGCCCTTACTCGAGCGAGGGATCACGGATTGGATATGGAACTTGTCGCTGTCGCCACCGCCGAGAGGACCATCGGAAAGACGTTCGAGGTTTGTCTGCTTCGTTCTATTGAGGTTCCCGCCTCTTTTGACATTATTCTGTAGAAACTTGGACCTGCGAAAGGACCGTTACCTTCTCTCGTGGAACCTCAACCTGAACCATCTAATCTGGAATGGTTACTGGTGAGATCAATAGAATGGACGACGTTCATGGAATCAACCTACTCAACAGCGCTTGAACAAGCAAATGTCATCCTGCGATATTTCCTCGGTATGTTTCAACTCAATTCAATTAACTTACAAGATTGTCTATATTTGAATAGCTTGTGGTCGTCTTCAACTTGCGAAACGGTTGCTGGAGATCTTACCCCCTGAACTCTTGACAATTCGTGATTCAGAAGAGCTTGCAATGGAATACATGCATTATCGACAATTCTTCACTGTCTGGGATTCTCTTGATCGTATCGGTGAATGTTTAAAGATGGAATCTCCGGGGATGAGTAAAGATACCAAGGCAGCCTGGCTGAATGACTACAAGGTATTGGCTATTTTCCATCTTCTAGGAATGAAACTGAGTCTTCTCGTTCAGACGCTCATTTCCCAAGCCCGAGAACAAGTCATCAAACTGCTCACAACAGAGTGGTTGATCCCAGATATGGACCGGAACGGAGGTATATACATTGATTACTGAATATCTTCTCTTTACTGACTCCTCAATAGCGGATCAACGAACGCGACAGCTAGTCCGCATCAGGCAGATTTACATCCCCGTTCTTATCATTCGTTTACATGAAATTCTTTACGATTCTCGACGAAAGTTACCAGAGTATGCTTTCGTGTTATCTCACCTCCTCCGCCTTACTGACATGAAGGACTTTCAGGAACCTCAAGCATGCCCTCATGTTGGCTAACATTGTTGCTGACTCTCGGTATAGACTATATGACGATTTTGTCCCAGAAGATGGCAGAAGATTGGGCGATTACCTTGTTCATGTGAGAGAGGCCATTTTGGGAGGTTTGGAAGGTGGTGGCTCTGATCCGTTCAGAGTCTTGCTTGTATGATTTCTGTTATACGATGTGTACATTTATTGTCTAATGGTCTACAGTAACTGTTGCAACTCAACAACCAAAACGCAACCCCGTGGGAGTGCCTACAGAACTCCATGAAATGGAGTTCTCCCAGGAAAGGAAAATACTGTGGTTCGGTCGCCTAAGTGCAAGCTACAGTGCCATTTTTCATTCTATCCGTCCATTAACATCAGTATCATGAAACCCAGTTCAATGGCACTGCTCACCTGAACATCAACTACGGAACAGGTGTCGTATTGATGTAGTGAAGAATGGTCTTAACGTTCTCCCAATCATTGGCGACAGTGATATCGAAATCTGGACCTGCAAGTCCTCCACGTCCAATTGAAACTTGTCCACGACTAACGGAGATAGGTCGGAACCTCTCTGCGGGGTATTGCTTATAATCAATAAGCCAGAAGCAAACCCGAGTGGCCTTCGCTCCAATGGCATAGCATGATACGCTAGCGTATCTTTCCAATTGATCCTTAACTTCTTTCATGCTTGGTCCATTGGTACCTTTCCCTTCGAATAACAAACTGACGCCATAATTATTCATGCGACGAATTATCAAGTCGCATCTATCGGGTGAACCGTCGTAGGGGACACCCTCAGGGCATGAGACATATCCCTGGCCTGATGTGAATGGGAATATTATATTGAGGAGCCTGGAAGTTAGATGGTGGTGGTAAGTGCCCAGTTCGATAATAAAGGATGTTGATTTTGATACCCATTCCAGACACCATTCGTATCTCCTTCTTGTGCCAGATTTGCTCGTAAACGAGCGAAATTCTTGATAAGTGGTCCGGCAGCGTCCAACTGTTGTTGCACGTTCATGATTTCTGCTGAAAGAAGGCTGGTCAACAATAGAGAAATGAAATGAAAGAGAGATCAACCTATACGGGTAAGTAATACTGTGTTGGTATCGCCAGCTCTTGTCTTCAAGGGGATTAGGACTGAGGTTCAAATGAAATCCTCGCCATCCCATTTTATACACAGATGCTATCCGGCCCAGTTCCAAAGTCAGGATGATACCATCTGGGTGCATGGAAAGCACTGACGGGAGGTATGCTATCAGCAATGGTGAACGTTAACCGGTGAACTGTGTTAAAGGCAAGCATCGAACGCCGCTGGCAGACAACTTTCAGGGAAAAGGAATACATTTAGAACCTTGGATTGAGCATAGCATAGAATCCCAATCTATTTACTAGCAGAGTAATTAATCGAGTTACATTGATCATGACCAAGTTCGTATACACATGTCCATGATCCTTCATTCATACTTCTTTTCCTTCAAGCTCTATGTAGCTTCGTATCCCACCTAATTCGACACTGATATTCAACTTCGCAGCAGCAGGCTCAGGACCAATAATATTTAGATATAAATTGGCAATGTAGGGTTCAATTCACTCCAATCAAGGTTCTCGATGAAGTCTTTCTGGTCGATGAGGAAGTCCTGGAAGAACAAAGGCATGAATGATCAAGCAACGGCAGACAGGAGAATAGAATGTTCTTACAAGAGGACATTCCACAAGGGCACCACGAACGAGGTTCAAACGTTCCTTTATCCTCGCCAAAGGTAACTCAGGAACGACGTGATCCGTCTTTGTCTTAGGAACGTAGTTCTAACAAAAAGACAAATGTGAGGAAATGCAGTGGGGGAATAAAACACAGTAGACTTACAGCATAGGCGTCCCATTTCCTGATGAGGTTGGTTGGTACAGGACGGAAGATTTCGGTAAAGATCTCTCGGTTCTTCCTTGCAGTTTCATTCCAGAGGCGTTCTGTATCTTCTGAAAGAGGATCAGCTACCATTGCATCCTCTTGTTCTTCCATTTCATCATCATTTGCATGCGGAGCGGGTCGCATGAAGGAAGTGACTTGTTCGCGACGATCTTCGCAGATTTGAGGAGCAATGAGTCCGAGATGTTCTATTTCATTGGTATAGAAATGCTGTAAATAAGACGACTGGAACAGAACCAGAAGGGATGCGTACCTCGGTAGAGCTTTCGACGAAGACTGGCTGCAAAGCGAGAAGCCATGTAGGGTCGACCATCCATCGTTGTCTCTATGAGGTCTTCATCTTCAACTACTAGTGCTATTTCAGAATCACCGTCGCCCTGATTGGGTAGCTCAATTAGTCCATTTGTACACCGCAAATTACGCAATGACTCTTTACCTTCTGACTACGATCGTTGATGTTAGCAGAACCCATCTAAGGAGTAGTGATTAGAAAGAAACTAAACACACGAATAAATGTAACACTCACAATGACTTTTCTATCATCCACGATCATGACTTTTGAATGAATGTAGAGTAATTCTGAAACATAAGCGGCCTTCTCCTCCTCTTCCGTACCGAGCCATATCTCGTCTAACAAACTGCTTCTGTCATGTAACATATGTTGAACAACGTTGTCAGCAACATCCTCATCACTTCTCAATCCTTTACCACCGGATTCAAATTGTTCGATGATATCCTTGGCTTCTTCATTAGTAGTAGGAAGATCATACGTTTCAGTCTTCAGTTCATTCGTTGCTCCAAGGAACCCTTGGGTTGTAGCAGCGTTCTCGTTCGGTACAACGATCGAAACTTTGGTGGTAATGTCTGTTTTTCCATAATCTTCACCGACCCATTGACGGGCGAGCGCAACAAGTGCTTGCTGGAACTTAACTCCGCTGTTTTGTTCCATTTGTTGAATAAATGAAACTACAATAAAGAGGTGGAGATGTTAGAAGATCGGGGAATATATACTCGTAATCAATCCTGCACACGTACGGTATGGGGCGTTGATACGATCGTATGCACGAAGATGATAGAAACGAATATAGTCCAGACTGATAACGGAGGTTAGCCAACGCAGAGATATGGCGATCATGTCAATCATCCTACGGTTCATAACCAGCTTTTCTAATTTCTTCGTAGATGCTCGTACCCCCTCGATTCATCGTTCTGTATTGAGCAGCCATGATGATCTTCACTGCACTTTCGTCCTTGACGTTGCCAGCGAATCCAGGAACTTCAGGAATGCAGATAACAACCTATCGATAGTTTTAAGTTTCGATTCGATGAACGATTTAAACAAATCGTACCTTGAACTTCTCTCCAGCTTCAGCAGCTCGGATGATACGTCTGACCAAAGCCTGAGCAATCAGATTCTTCACAGGACCCTTCCCGTCAGTAGACGAGATACTTAAGCCAGAGTTTGAGCAATAATTGCAATGATATATGTATATTGACGACGTACAAGAATTGGTTCTCTGTGGACAGATAGGACTCAATATCATCCAGCTAATAATTCAATTAACAACCGCTTACCAATGTAAATATAATGATTGGCTTCATTGATCAATTGAATATCTAAAAATTGGATTATGGGTGAATATCCTTTGTCGTCGCTGGAAAGTGTGACGGAACCTCACAGGCATTTTGGATACTCTTTTCTGTCAAAACCCCATGAGACCAGTCGGAAACACTCCTCACGGCTTGCACTCTGCAAGTCCCATGAGGAGGAAGCTTGTAGTTTTCAGGTTCCTCCTGTTCCTCGGGATACGTCTCATCATATTGACGATGGAATCTTTGTTTGAATCGACGGCCCATTTCATGCCACTTCTCCCGGTGAGGATGACGAACAACCGCTTCGTTGGGCGAAGCCTCGATGTCGTGGGGGAAAGCAAGCCAATCGTAGCGCCTAGAATGTTTAATCATGAGTTCACTATATGCGCAACATTATGATAGGCAAAATTATATTCAACATACGGTTCATTACGATACTATGAACGTGTTTCAAATATGTTAGATTCAGAATTAGGCATTGACAGGAAATCCTCACCTTTCGCTTCTTGACTTCGTTCCATCGTTCAGTGAAATGTTGGACAATGTCGAGTACGACGGGACCACACAATGTCATATGGACCTGCGATTTGGTGTCATTTGGAAGGAAATCTACGAAGGGTGGTGCATCTCACATCGTGCCAGGGCATGCGAGGTGTGTCAAGGATAGAGATGCAATTGTTAGCATATTGGCTGACTTCCTATATTTATGAAGGGTGATCAGCTTGTATCCTGAAGATTACCATCCGGACGTGTCTACCTTAAAGTCCAATATTCTAGCGTTATTGTAATCTTGTCCAGGGAAGAGGGTGGTTGTAAAATCAGTCGGGTGAGCGTCCTAAGTCGATAGGGAATGAGTAAATGAGCTAGAGAAATGAAATACTTTCAAGCTTACGGCCAAGGGATGTGTATGTGTGTCCCATCGACCAAAACAAAGATCGAGACCACCGATACAAGCACGATGATTATCGACAACAACAACCTATCGAGGGTTGTCAGCTCAATTTCGTGTCATGTAACGCAGAAATTACCTTCTCGTGATGTGACCAGAACTCGACGTCATCTGAAAGTAAAAATTAGACTTGAATGCCGGAAAATTCAAATCCCCACGCCAAGCGCACCTTTACTTCCAATGTGATCAGGATGTCTCATGCAGGCAATATTGGGATGAAGGTCCTCAAGGGCGTGCTGAAAAGAATAAGACTAATCAGAACACTGCAACTGATAAATCAACAAATTGAGCACCTTCGTATGACTGGAACTCATCGACATAGTTTGGGTAACCTGGAATTGTGTCAACCCTTGATACAAGATAAACGGTAACTCGTCAAATACCTCTTTGTACACGACAACGTATATTTTGACACCCTGTTCCGCCTTTCGTTTGAGAATTCTATCCAAACGCCATTCCGGATTGTAGGCTGGGGGACGACGAAGGTAGAGTTCCGGTGTGAGCCACCAATCCTAATAAAAGACGCGCTTCAATACTTTGTCATGAATGATAACTTCAATTCGGGGAACATACCAAGATGAAGATAGCCTCGCGGGCACTCTCCAGCATTTCGGAAAGAGCATACATGTAATCATGGCCATCAATGTGCCTTCAGGGGACGATTAGGGGTTGTAATGTCAAAGGGGGAAAACATGGGAACGAAACACAGTACCATTTGACGAAATTCTGGGACCTTTGGTCCGCAAATGAATGGAATCTATGACCAGCATTGATTTCAGCCCTAATCATATCTGCTTCCTTCTCTTCTGGATCATCATGGCGGCGATTTGGATTGAGAATTCCTGATACAAATTGTGCAGATTTCTCTTCAACATCTTAGCACACGATATCTTGGAGAGATGCTTATACCTATGGTTGTTTGACGAGCATGTTCTATCCCCTGCTCAGCTTTAGCAGCGAGACGTTGAATGTCTTTGAAGAACGACATGGTGGTTTAATGGAAAGAAGAATTGAAAGTAAGGGAGGACTGCCTCCGCCCTTGTTGCTAAATGATGAACGTAGCCAAGATACAGAGATGATCTCGGATCAACTTACGGCGGCCAAGCGAGAATGTAGGCGATCACTCTACTCAACGCCCACGTCACATTCTTAGTATCTCTGTATGGTTAAATTAAATCCTAGTCTCAGTACGAAAACTTATGCGTGGAACAGTGACTGTAGGTATAATCCAGGTATCTGATTTTATCTGATTTTTTTTCAACCGAGTAAATGCTTGGATTATTACAAGAGCCTCTCGTGTGACCCGACCTAACGAGGACTTCACCATATAACATGAACTCATATACTGTATGAGAAGTACCAGCTATTACTTCTAATTTATTGAGCTCAATTATAGACTGTGGAGGCAAGTACACGAAACTCGAATCAACATCGCTTTCCCACCCAAGGAATGCATATCTGAATCAATATATTGGTTGAAAGTTTTATAATGGATTTCTCTGTGTAATTTCTTTTAAAAAAATCTGTGGAAAACTGCATATAGACAGACTATATTGAGAATCTTTCTATCAAAAGGTAGCTATTTTACACCTTAACCTATATGAGATCCAAGCACAGAAAACCCGTCCCGACAAACATATGCGTTGATCACCCCGAATGATTGAATTTGGGTTTCGTCTCCATCCGATAAAAAGAGTACTACTAGTAGGCAGTCACCTATATACATATTCTAGTATGCCCGATGTACTGAGTACGTCGCAACTTAGAAACTATTTTTTCTGCTCACATCTCTCGTCTGTGTAGTTAAATGCAACTCATTAGCCAGGGAACTTCCGTTTTCCAAATCCTTGTCACCTATTCAATTATGCAGAGATTAGATTGATTCCATTGAAGTCTTATCCAATCCCGCAAACAATGTGGTAACATGTAACATTTTACAGTACTAACAGTTGCAGGCCTTCAAGCGATTGCACGTGATTGCCTGTGTGTTAAACGCTGCAGCAGCCTCAGGAGTCAGGACTCTACTTATCGAGCATGCTCTTTCCTTCAAGCTTTCACTACACAATTCAAACCCCACGTCCTCCGTCTTTTCCTGTCTCTGAAGTTCACCCATACGCATGCTAATCTAGTAACAATCGCAGCGATTCTGTATTTTTTAAATATTGTTCAAGGTAAGGAAGATATCTCCGTCTCCGTGTACTAGCATTTTGACACATCATGCTACAGAGCTTTCGATAAATCTTATTTAGATGGAGAACCCACCAGTTTTATATCAAGAAATACTGGATTACATTATCGACTTTCTACATGCCGATAAAGCTTCACTACGATCCTGCACACTTACAAGTCGACTTTTCCTTCCATCTGCCGACATTCATCTCTTTCATTTACTCTACATAGACGGTTCAAAACAGAACTTCGAGGATCTTGCCAGATTTCTTCATAGAACAGAACGAGTATCGAAGAATGTGCGGGAATTGCATCTCCGAGGACGGATTCGCAGTCGCAACTACTACGATTTCTTGCCAAAAGATCAAATCACTGAATTGTGTTTATCTACACTCCGACACTTACTCGACTCTCTTCCATTCCTCCATTCTTTAGAACTTGATCATTTACTCTGGACAGGTGAACTGTTTCATGATCCAGAGGTAGATGGTTTGAGTCAGCAACAGCGCCCGTTTCGTCGCAAGCATCTGGATAATCTCACCTTGCGGAGCGTTATAACGTGCAATGCATTGGGAACCAGTATTCGACGCTCTACTATTTACGATGCTGATTACGTCGTACTTCTCTGTGTTTTTGCTGGGGTCAAGAAGTTATATGTGGAGGGGGTATATTCTAACGGAAGGACGATTCACCCTCAAGACGTGACCAGAACCGTCGAAGCTCTACGTCCTATGATCCATCGAGGCACCTATGTCGAATCTCTGCATATGAAATGGTACATCGATTCGATGTTCCTTTTCGAGATTCTTCGATGTACAGACTCAGTTCAGAAGTTGAAAGAGATGGAAATCACAGTTGCGAATATGACGCAGGTGGTTTCATTACAATCCTTGATTAATGACTGTGGAAGTTGTCTTACTTCTCTCACACTTCATACCCAAACACCAGCCATCCTTCGAGATTCTCCAGGAAAGTGTCTTTACCCTACTACTAATAACGTTTTCGCATCTGACGGTTTTTGTTGAATTTGATTAGGTCCTCTCCTCGACTTATCCCATTGCACACATTTGAGAGAGTTACATGTCAAACCACAATTGTTCATGTATCCATTGGAAGATCTATCGAGAAGCTATCAGAAATTCACATCTATAGTGAATATGATTGGCACAGCTACCAACTCACCCTTTCTAACATCGGTCAAACTCTCAATGTTGCTGATCCATCCTATAACTATGCCAATTCCACAATTGGCTTTCGATTGGCATTTATTGGATTCTGCAATTGATGAACTTGGTTCGCTCCAGCAAATGAAGTGCAACATTATTTTGGCTGATATTCTGGAAAATCCAATACAATTGGATGTCACGTCGGAGTACGAGGAGTTTCTCAATCACATTCTTCCTAATACGTCCAAGAGAGAAGTGTTGTTGTTTGAGTAGACGGGCGTACACAGGTACGACTTGCCAATAGTCTGTTTGATTTTACAATCATATGTAGTTGTATCAAAAATTCAATACATACAAACGAGAATCATCGAAGCTCTTCTCCAGCAATTCGCTATAGGCGCCCAGTTATCCTCGGCGGACAGTGTTCCAGGAAGACGTGACAAAATTCGTTGAAGATAGAATTCTTTGCTCCTTCATAATCGGAATGAGCCAATTGTCTGTTTGATTTTACGATCACTATCTGCGATGTTTACAAACACTGCAAAGAATATTCACAAGCTGTTTACAATATGAACGTGCCTCTCTCTGTTCGCGCAATAACATTTCCTGGCAAACAAGTCTTGCCCAAAGGGAAATTGAAGAAAATCGACCCACCGTCACACATATGCATATGCAGCGTATACTTAGAACTTCTGCATTATTCTGTGTAGTAGTGCCATTTACGCAATGCAAACCGGACTCGTCTACATATAGTTGTAACGAATGAGCACAACGGTAATAGAAATGATAAACTCAACTGAGAAAAAGAAGTACAGTAGCTTTAACGAAGCTTTGTGTTGACAAGCGGCAGCATTTTGACCCAATGGTAGACTGCGACCGACGATCTTCCTGGATAGAGGCGAATCGTCGAATGAAACAGACATTCGACTACTCAATCTGCACGAGCCAGCTGTATGGTGTTCTCCTTCCTGATCATGAGGTGAAGTCAGTGAGAAAACCAACTTACGTGAGTATCCTCGGAAGAATTTGTCTACAAAAGCTGCAAGTCTGACTAGTCGTTGCGCTTGCGAGTCCGGTAGAGCGGAAACGAACTTCCGCGCTGCAATGGGTGGCGCTACTCACCTCCTCCAACCGAACGTGACAAGCGTTCAAAAATTCTCGAGTTCTTTGTTGTCCAGTGTTGAATAGAATTCTGGTCACCAAACGGCAAAGATTTCATGTTGGCTGTTGCTTTTATCATAGCATAAAGAGCAGAAAATCTGCGGAAGAATAATGATCGGCCGGGTCAACAGTAAGATCAACAAAGGCTCCACAATAAGACAGGATTCTTCTCGTACCTAAATGTACCGCGTTTTTGATATGGTTTATGCAAGCTTAAGGTGTTTGTACGTGTATGAGCGACGAACCTTATGTATGCACTTATGTACATGTAATTGTTTGCCTGTTGCTGTGTGACGGAGAAGAGGAGGATGTGTCGCATAGCCTGCATGTCGAGTCGAGTGCGCGTTGCGGAAATGATATCGATTGTCTCGAAAGCCGGCGACAAAAAAAAACAAGAGGCCTGAAAAATAGTGTAGATCGGCCATTTGAAACCGCGGAATGACGCAATGTCATTTCATGTGATGTTTGGTGACTTTCGGAAAATACCCTGAAGCGTTCGCTCGCAATTCTCTCATCGAGTTTGCTCTGAACCAGTATCTTTATGGTGGGTAACGTGTGACATGGAACGTACTTTTTTGAACAGAATTTGTGCTTAACCTAGTTGTTGAGAATACGGAGAAAATCCGTATCATACTAACTTAGTATGTAGGCTGCCTAAACCGGACGCACAATTTCGCAAAATGCTCGACCATCCCGCCTAGAAACTAACAATTTGTCGTGAAAGGCCCAGTTGTACGTTGAGCCGTTCATACCACTGGAAGATAGATATAATTTGAAGATCGATCTAAAGCACTCGAGGGCGATGAAGACTTCGTAAGTTGGATCATTTGAACGAAATCTTTGAGTGACATGAGCGACAAGTTCACTGATCAGCCGAGTAACTTACAGGTAGGGCTACCGGGGGTTTCAACGGCTGCACATATACAGATATGTTTGGGAGACATTAGCTTCGACAACAATGAATAAGGAGTTTGAAGAAGGGAGGGGTTGGAAGTCAAGGGGATACATAGAGACAATGGAAAATATGCATATACTCACCGAATGCAACTCACTAGGAGCCCAAGAGCAATGTCACCTTGGAAAATGGGGCCTGAGTGAGTATTAGACCGTTAGTGCAGATGACGAGGGAAACTGGAGTCGGATGCGCGTCGGGATACCTGCACGGATTTTTTGGTGGAGCGTTTCGTCGTTTCGATGATAATAGCCTCAGGAAAACGACCTAGTCGTCCTTCCTCAGCCTACTTTTCAATTAAGGACATAGACCTTAAAGCCACCACGAGGAAATGCATTTACGCACTCCGTGTGGGACTCAATACCGAATGTTCCGCAGACCGTTTAAACCTCAATCTTCCTGCTTCTTCTCCTAATCCAAAACTTACTACCTGCACGAATTTCGATGTCTTTGGTCTCGTTTCGAGTCCGACATGTCGCATTTATTCGTAGAGTTCATTATATTCCAGAGGCTCTGTCCTTGGTTGGACTGCGAGTGCGACCACGCCGTTATCCCAAAGCTGAGACCGCCAAACGCTCTATCTAAAATAAAATTCATGCTATGAAGCACGGAAAACTTACCCTGGTGAGGATTCGATGCGCCATTTTGATTGCTCTTGAAATCGTCGTGTGTTGGCGGAACCATTTGGGCGATTTTGAACATGTCTGTACCGGGACGAGCCAATTTAAGAGAGTTTGGAGCTATCTTAAAAGTGCGAATAATTTGACCTCAACCTATATTTTTCACGAACTGTCTGAGGCAAAACGGTTGTGGGTTTGCGGAATGCTGGGGCGAAAATTTCGCCGAATCAGCAGCAAGGGCTCCTCCTAAACCTTGAACGTGAACCTTGAAGCTTTGTCAGTGGTGAGCCACTCCGTACAAGACGATTGTTTCTTCTCGAAAGATACAGCTTCCGAGGCCATGAATTTGGCTAACACAGAGACCAAAATGCGAGCGGGACCTGGTTTTGAGCTTTGCTTCAGACTGGTTGATGACTGACCCGTTCTGCCACTGCTAAACACCGCAGAGTATTCCTATTTCTCCTTCAAGGATAGATAACACGTTTATCATGAGCTTCCCGAGAAGGAAGATATGGATTTTTTGTGGAGAGCTCGGAAGTTCGGCGAATGGATTTGAGGGTAAGGAGAGCTAAGACATCGTGTTTTCCACGTTTGATTAGAGTAGCCAATTCGAAAAGATCTCACCTCCTCCACCAATCGTAACCCTCGCTTGCCGTAAATAACGAGTAAACAAGGAGATAGAATTAATTTAAGCTGTGCTCGATTTTTTTGTGTTGGAGGGAGGAAGAGAGAGGAGGTCACAGCGTGACACTTCGCAGGCGCTGGCTAAGGTCAGGCTCTCACATCTGAATCTTCTTCCTTTTGTAACCTCTTCGCCATTCTCCACGACCACCACGACCCCGACAACGACGTCGCCGATTTTACAAACACGACGATGGAGGCTTCATCTCCATCGGGTCCACCAGGACCCCTACAACATCCATTCCTCGCTCATCTCATAGCTCTGCTTTCTCTTTATGAGCTCGGTCCGCTTTCGTCCTCTCCCGCTATTCCCAAATATACCGGTCCTCCAGATTGGCAAACCGATTCGATCTTACGCTCCTTAAGTGCGATGGCAAGGCGGATGTACACAGCTGAGGAAGCTTATAACGATCTGAAGGCTCAAGTCAACAGTGGTCCTGAACCTAAGAAGAGGAGAAGTGTGGGAGATACCTCATCCCCAGGTAGCTCTCTTTCGAGCACGACTTCTTCTATCGAGGCTATGGCTGCCGCTGCTGGCTTGGGAAAGAGTGGTCGCAGCCTAGCAGATACCAGCATCTCTCCATTCTTTTCTAGCAACAACTCCAACGAGAGAATCACCACTGGATACGACGATTCGTCAAAACAGGGCACTTCTGCTATCGTTGATTCATCTTCTCAAGATATTGATATGGATTTCGAATCTGCAACTGGTAGCGAAAGCACATTGGCGTCCACAAGCAGCGACTTAGGTATCCACAACGGTTCAATTGATAATGTCATAACTGGTACAGAACGAAACAATGGTGGCCGAACTCCTTCACCTATGACTATCTCTCTTGACGGCGTAATTAACCCCCTCCAACAACACCAAGACAAGGCTTTCAACAAGACATTCCCTCGAATCAACGGAAATGCACCTGCTTCAGCACCACCTTCTTCGCATGCCGATCATATCGCATGCCCGAGCTGTGGACGGACGATAACTGATTCAAGTACGATGGCTAAACTTGCTGCATTCACAGGTCAACCGATCGCTTCTCCTTTAGTAGTACCTCCAGGTCCTCTTGCTGCCGCTGCCTTCGAGAGCGGAATGAGTGCTGTGGAAGAACTGAGACTTCTCAAGGATCAAGTTCAAGATGTTGCGAATGTTTGCAATGCGGTCGCCAAAGGTGATTTGACGAAGAAGATCACGGTACCTGTTCAAGGTGTGGTTATGGTTCAGCTAAAGGAAGTTATCAATGCTATGGTGAGTTACAATCGTTATCAATCCCTTTTCGTGGTTGCTCAGGATGCCGTCCGTTAGGTCGATAAACTTGGTCAGTTCGCAAAGGAAGTCACACGTGTCAGTCAAGAGGTCGGGACTGAAGGGTATGTTCCTTGTCAGTTTACGCTTACTTGCCCTCTCATATATCCAACAGTAAACTCGGTGGTCAAGCTTTAGTCCTTGATGTCGAAGGCACATGGAGAGAACTCACTGGTGTCGTCAACTCACTCGCTGCTAATCTAACAAATCAAGTACGGTCAATCGCAAAGGTCACAAAAGCTGTCGCACAAGGAGATCTATCTAAGCAAATCGAGGTCGATGCACAGGGAGAAATACTGGAACTCAAGAATACTGTCAACGAGATGGTGGTTAAACTGCGTGTTTTAGCTGCCGAAGTCACAAGGGTTACACTAGAAGTCGGAAGTAAAGGTGTTCTCGGTGGTCAAGCTCACGTCCCAGATGTCGAAGGTGTTTGGTTAGAACTAACAAGAAATGTGCGCCATCCTCACTCTGATGGATTTTGCCACACTGAACATGAACACATCTTTCTGATACAGGTCAATCGAATGTGTTCAAGTCTTACAGATCAAGTGCGATCTATTGCTAAAGTCACAACTGCCGTCGCCAAGGGAGACCTAACCCAGAAGATTGAAATTGAGGTCGAAG
Organism: Abortiporus biennis; assembly: GCA_022606235.1. NCBI lineage: Eukaryota > Fungi > Basidiomycota > Agaricomycetes > Polyporales > Podoscyphaceae > Abortiporus > Abortiporus biennis. The sequence continues at coordinate 366,394 of JABYQP010000003.1, read as the reverse complement.
GAGAGATGTTAACGCTCAAGCAGACTGTCAACTCGATGGTGGACCAGCTCAGTGCGTTCGCTTCTGAAGTCACTCGAGTCGCATTGGAGGTCGGAACTCAGGGTATCCTCGGTGGTCAAGCTACAGTCGACGGTGTCCAGGGTACATGGGCTGACCTCACCAGGAATGTGAACGTACGTGCGCTCTTTCCATCGTCATGCCTGCGCTTTTTTGCATGATCTCATCGTGACGTACGACTGACGATCGATCCTCACGCAGAAAATGGCTAGCAACTTGACGGATCAAGTGCGATCTATCTCGGAGGTCACAAAGGCCGTAGCAAATGGTGACCTGAGTCGAACCGTCAACGTCGATGTCCAAGGAGAGATGCTCGAACTCAAGACTACCGTCAACCAAATGGTGTCAAGATTATCTACTTTGGCCAACGAAGTTACACGTGTCTCCCTTGAAGTCGGTACTGAAGGTCTGATGGGCGGTCAGGCTTATGTCCCTGATGTTGAAGGATTATGGAAGGTAAAAAATATCCTGGTCTTTCTGACTTGATCTGTTCTCGTTTGCTCACAATACATATTGCAGGTTCTAGCGGACAACGTCAACCTGATGGCTATGAACTTGACCAACCAAGTGCGGTCTATCGCCGAAGTCACCAAAGCAGTTGCAAGTGGAGATCTCACGAAACGTATCACTGTTGATGTGCGAGGTGAAATGTTAGACTTGAAGGAAACCGTGAACGGAATGACTGAGAGTTTGAGTGTGTTCGCTGATGAGGTCACTCGTGTCGCCAAGGAAGTCGGAACAGACGGTAAACTTGGTGGCCAGGCCAGAGTGACGAACGTCAGTGGAACCTGGAAGGTGAATAGACTTCTGATACCTTACCCTCTTGATGATACTAACGGTATACTTCCTATTTAAGGACCTGACGGACAATGTCAACGTTATGGCTGCCAACGTATGTTTAGATATACGATTTGATTCAGTTTGCTTACGGTCCAACACCATCATAGCTAACATTACAAGTGCGAACTATAGCTGTCGCAACGGTAAGCGTCCCAACCATGCAATCTTATCCGGGACGAATAGCCTTACCTGACTTCAATGTCCTCAGACTGCCGTAGCTCGAGGAGACTTGACACAAAAAGTCACGGGAGTCAGCGTCTCCGGAGAGATGTTAGGTCTTGTCAACACCATCAATCGTATGATTGACCAACTGGCCATCTTCGCTGCCGAAGTGAAGAAAGTAGCAAGAGAGGTCGGAACTGAAGGCAAACTTGGTGGTCAGGCTGAAGTCGGTAATGTTGAAGGTATCTGGCAAGAAATCACGTATGTAACATTCTCGTCAAGTCTTCTCGATTGGCACTGATACAACTTCTAATCTGGGTAGTATGTCTGTGAACACGATGGCAAACAACTTGACGACTCAAGTGAGAGGTTTCGCTCAGATCTCCGCAGCCGCTACCGATGGAGATTTCAGTCGGTTCATCACTGTTGAAGCAAGCGGTGAAATGGACTCGTTGAAAACGCAGATCAACCAGATGGTTTACAACCTGAGAGATAGTATTCAGAAGAACACTGCTGCTAGGGAAGCTGCCGAACTTGCCAATCGTAGCAAGTCTGAATTCTTGGCTAACATGTCGCACGAGATCAGGTAAGCATCACAAACCATCTTTTGCAAGTATTGGATTGACATGGGTGGTTTGCAGAACACCGATGAACGGTATCATTGGTATGACTGAGCTTACACTTGACAGTGACCTGAACCGATCACAACGAGAGAGTCTGTTACTTGTACACAGTTTGGCCCGGTCGTTACTGTTGATTATCGATGATATCCTAGATATTTCTAAGAGTACGTCCATTCTCTCTCAAGGTGTCGGGAGGCAACTGACTTTTTTTCCACTCACAGTCGAGGCTGGTCGTATGACAATGGAACAAGTCTCTTACTCACTCCGTCAAACTGTCTTTGGTATCCTCAAGACCTTGGTCGTTCGTGCTTCGCAGAATCAACTGGACTTGACCTACGATATTGATCCTGACATCCCTGATCAACTCATCGGTGATTCTCTTCGTCTTCGACAAGTTATCACAAACTTGGTCGGTAACGCTATCAAATTCACTCCTTCGAAGGTTTCCAAGAAAGGACATGTCGCTTTAAGCTGTCGACTGCTTGCATGTGACGAGCAAATGGTTACCCTCGAATTCTGTGTGCTAGACACCGGTATTGGTATTGCCAAAGACAAGTTGACTATGATCTTCGATACCTTCTGTCAGGCTGATGGTTCGACAACACGAGCAAGTCCATTTTCTCATGCTGCCATGATTTTGGGACGGGATTGTTAACTTCTTGACTTCATCCAGGAGTACGGTGGTACTGGTCTCGGTTTGTCGATTTCCAAACGTCTTGTTACCCTTATGCAAGGGAACATGTGGGTGGAATCCGAAGTCAGCCATGGGTCAAGATTCTTCTTCACCATCTGCTCTCAAATTAGTCCAATGTCAATGGATGTCACGTTGGCTAAGATTCAACCATTCCAGAAGCGCAACATTCTATTCGTGGACACCCTTTACGATCGTACGGGTGTGGTCCAGAGAATTTTGGAATTGGGCTTAAGACCATACGTTGTCCATGACATCGCTGAGGTCTCCGACAAGTCGACCTGTCCTCACATTGATACCATTGTCGTTGACTCACTGAGTGTGGTATGTGACACACCTTCTTGTTCGAAAGCGCATGTTTGTGAACTGACGTCATCTCATTCTAGACCGAGATGTTGAGGGAATACGAACATCTGAGATATATACCCATAGTGCTACTCTCTCCAGTGAGTCGTTGTTCACATTCTCAAAGGTTCATCATGATGACCCCCATCTCCCTCTCTTCTCAGCAAAATATGCCGCGTCTGAACCGTTTGTATCTCCCTTGTTTTCTCTGAGATTACGTCTACTGACTGTTGACACAACAGTGAAATGGTGCTTGGACAACAGTATCTCATCACAAGTTACAACACCCGTAACAGCACCGGACCTATCTTCAGCACTGATCTCAGCATTAGAATCCAACACTGTGACCCCCGTCGTCGCAGAAAACGACATTCCATACGATATCCTCATTGCTGAAGACAATCTGGTCAATCAGAAACTTGCAGTCAAGATCCTTGAGAAATATGGCCATCAAGTCGAGATTGCTGAAAACGGTTCGCTTGCTGTTGAAGCATTCAAGACGAGAGTGCAAAGGAATAGACCGTTTGATATTATTCTTGTAAGCTGCTTCTACTATTCATACATTTCTGCTAGATGTGAACAATCTTCTCTGATAGATGGATGTGTCTATGCCATTCATGGGTGGTATGGAGGCCACCGAACTCATCAGAGCGTACGAGACAAGTCACAACTTGGATCCTATACCCATCATCGCGTTAACAGCGCATGCTAGTGAGCACCCCAAGATCATGACCTCAGATTCAAGCCTTGACCTTTCTCTTCTAGTGATTGGCGACCGTGAACGATGCTTGCAGGCAGGCATGGTATGTTCCTATTGCCCTTCTTTTTCCATTCTCAGTATACTCATTTTCTGGTCCCATCCTATAGGACGATCACATCACCAGTTCGTACCCTCTCTTACCGTTATTGATAATGTGCGCTGATACACATGTTCTACTACAGAACCATTACGACGAAACGACCTCATCAACGCCATCAACAAGCTTGCTGGTGAGCGAAAGCTGATTTTGGCTCGAACGAGGATGGCTCGATCGAAGCTACCAATGCCTCCTCCATCGCTGGTACGAGAATTCAGATAACTCTTTTGTCTATTCGATTAAGCTAGCTAGCTAGTCATGGAATGACGCATCTGGTGGTATTTTTTGATCTTCTTTATCTCTTTTTGTCATCGTTTCAGTTCGCTTTTCTGTCATGAATTCTCTCTGGATCGTTTTTCTCTTTCTCTTATTCATTATCGCCATCGTTTCATTTTCCATTTCTTGCTGTACATTTGTTGTGTATCACCAGTTATTTTTGTTACCTCATGTTGCCTGTTACCCCCATCCAATCGATCGATTCATTATATGCAAGTATACGTCTCCTGCTCTTTGTAACAACACATAATACTACATATCTTGTTATCTCTACGTACTATTCTGTTGTCTCCAAAATTGAACTCTCTTTCTTATCCTCGGAATGTTTTTTGTTTGACTTTGAGCTCGAGCTTTTCACGTGACCAAAAAAAAAGGGAAGCAAATGCAACCCTAACCCATTGATTGTGTTAGACTGAATCTGCTCTTGATAATGTCGTTGTATTTCAACTTCAAGTTGAAAGATACACAGCAAATCCAGTCCACGATTTCGCGTGCAAATATCATGAAAAAGGTGGCAAAAGTGTTCAGACATTTGTAACAAATTTCTGACCCAACAAATGCAAAGCAAAATGGTAAAAATATCAAAGGATATGTAGAAAAAGTGTGAAAAATGCTGAAAGTCATTTGACTTTTCCTACCGAGAAAAGTGGCCAAGTGTTCCGAACATTTTGGCTACTATTTTCATGGTATTTTCACCCAAAGTAGTGGGCTGGATATGCTGTGATAGTGTCAGCGTTCGCAACTTTGCAATTATTTACACGGATTACACCCAAGTCACTCAAGACTCGGAGTAACTGCAGAGCGAGTACTGCAAGAAACGTTCTCGCTGAGGTGTTGACTGGCAGCTTGCAGATTGAAAATATGGTATGTCAGTATCTGATTATCCTCGCGATTTTCTGCAGACAGTAGTACTGAAGAAAATGATACAGTCATCAGACTAAGATAAGAGCTATCAACGTTATGGTCAGTAAACTTTAGCGTGTAGACAAACACAAAAACTCACATGCTATCTGATCATTCTCAGGTCTATATCTGGAACCACTATGATATATAACAGTGGAGGATATTCTGAAGGGTACTAACAACAATGTCGATTCATACAGTCAAGAGAGCCCAATCTCATCTTGTTTGGGACAACAGGTATGTGAACCGATACGGTATGACTACGTGAATCTAACGATAGCCTATACTCAGCATTCCACCAGTACTGCGTGTAAACTCTGGTGAAACTATAACATTCGACTGTCTCGATGCTTCCAATGGACAGGTCACATCGGACACTCAAGCTCAACACCTCGCTACCCTCAACTTCGCCTCGTTGGACCAGGTGAATGGTCCAATATACGTATCTACAGCAGAGCCAGGAGATACGCTACAAATTGATGTCTTGGATGTACAAACTGCCGACTGGGGTTGGACAGGTATTTTCCCTGGGTTTGGCATCCTCGCGGATGAATTTGCAGTGCCTGAGTTGAAGATTTGGTCTTTGCACAAGTCTGAAGGTGAAGAAGAATCATATGGATACGCCTGGTTTGACAAGTCGAAAGGCATCAAGGTACCTTTGAAGCCATTTGCAGGTGAAATGGGAGTTGCACCCGGAGAGAAAGGGGCATTTTCTACCATCCCGCCTTACAAAACAGGAGGAAACATAGATACGAAACATCTCAGCAAAGGATCCACATTGTACCTACCAATCGAAGCTGAAGGTGCCTTATTTTCTGTTGGGGTATGTTATGAGTAGGGTTCTTTTATGATCTATTGCATCTCACAATTGTTTGTAGGATGGTCATGCTGCTCAAGGAGATGGAGGTGCGCATTGTATAGTTGTATTTTCTCGCACATGCTAAAATCTTGACCTGTTTAACTTATTTCCAGAGGTTTGCGGTACGCCTGAAAATTTGCCCCGGTATTAAACATCCTTTCTGAATTCGCTCCAGGAACTGCAATCGAAACACCCATGAAAATTACTGTTCGACTTACTGTTCTAAAGGACAAACAGTACGTTAAAACCCCTCACTTCCAGACGCCGCCCACCACCAAATCCGAATCAACGGATGGGTATTACTGCACTACGGGAGTGGATCCCGGTGAGTACACACCTTGGGAGCTATCGAATCCCAATTCATTGGCTGTAGATATTCGAGAGGCAACTCGCTCTGCTGTCCGAAATATGATCGCATTTCTCAGTGCCGAATATTCTTTAAAACCTGTCGAATCCTACATGCTATGCAGCGTCGCAGGTGATCTGCGAATGCACGAGGTGGTATGTCAATTTCGTCTTTGGTGGATATTCTGGTCGTTTTCTAATCCGACATAAATCATTCAGGTCGATATGCCCAACTACGTGGTATGTGGGCAATTTTCTGCTCATGTATATTGTCACGAACAAACAAATCTTATTTTTAGATTGGAATGATGATTCCAAGATCAATATTTGGTCATTCCTCATGAAAGCCTTTGAATTCGGCTTTTAGACAGTTTGTAAGGAATATCAGTATGTTTTGTCTGTTTCATTATGAACAATTACGACTTTGCATCTTTCAGTAGGAGGTTCACAGATGTACCAGTAAAGTTTAGTTCTGCAATTCAGACTGTTTTGTTCGATCATCTACCGCGCTCGGGATTCTCGGATGCGACCACAATGCCCGTCATGGTGATAAGATGTGATACCCATAAAACTGGATTGGACAGTGTCGAAACCCTTTGAGAGCTACGGTGCGTCCCTTTCGTCTATCCAATTATATCACGATTTTGACAGCACAGCCAGACTCAGGAATGAAGAATGAATTATTTTTAGCAGCACCAATGCAACATACTCGGCTATTCTGCAGTTTCAACTCCATTATTCGAATTGGGGCTGAGTACCTTGGCCGGTCCTGCAATAAGCAGAAGAATACAAGAATACAGGTACCTATGCGGGCCCGCATCAACTCCAGTGAGTGCAAATCGTTGCAGGATGTCTTTCTGAATCCGGCTTTTCGCTCTGCCAGTACCGAACAGTCGAAGGATGATGATTTGAGGCGATCAGAGAACCAAAAACCTTAGAAGCTCATGCATGTCTGTCACAATTCACCTCGGAACAAGTAGTAAGAACAAGTACTTGCAGGCATCAAGAACCCGCATATCACTGCGGCATTTTTCAATCTATTCGGTAAGTCAATTAGAATTCTATGTTCCAGAGTCATATTTCCTCACAATCTTCCCGACTGTCCGGCGGTAGGCAACTTTGTCTTCTTGAAAGGGTGCACGCGCATCTTCAGTGGCTTGCCGGATAGTATCCATGTCTGGATGTCGAACTCGAGATTCGAAGAACCGATAGCATGTCGCTTTGTGGTCGGATTAATCATCATTGTAAGTTAAGTTAATACCTACTATTAAAACGAATTGAAATACACCTTGTTTACTAGACATATAAATAGAGCATACTCGCGGATCCTTGGCTGTTTTGTGCGACTTTCCCTCTGGCTGAGACCCCCCCTCGACCGACCGACCGATTCCCAACTCGAGAGTAAACAGACAAACAATATCATGTTTTGCCTTCTGGTACTACTCTTCGTGGTCGCGCTGGCCATTGTGGATTTTTGCATACCGGACAAGGTACGTGAGCACGCTTTGATGAACTCTCACTGTCTTACGTGTCCTGGTGACAGCTACGTCACATTCCGACGATTGGACCTTCTGGACGAATATTTTCATACTTTGGCGCTATTCGATACATTTTCCACAGTCGCCAAATTGTTCGTGAGGGGTACAGGAAGGTAAGATCATGACATACTCTACTGTTATGTACTATCACCACATGTTAACATCCTCTCCTTCAGTACAAAGGCGGCGTCTTCAAGATACCGGAATTTGGTTACGGGTGGCACATCATGGTCACTAGTCCCCAACATATTGAGGAGCTTCGACTTCGAGAGGATGTATTGTCGAACGACGAGGCGAACAAATTCGTAAAATTCTATCCAGTTATCATCCTGAGCCTTTTTTCTGAAGACTTCCTCTCCACAGATCGTTCAAAGCAATTTCACGATGCCTGGCATGTTTGAAGATCCCCTGCATATTCCTATCATCAAGTCTCGTCTCATCCGAGACTTCGATATCGACACGATTTTTCCAGAGCTTCAGGATGAAATAGCTCTTGCCTTTTCGGATCTAATGCCAAATGAGCATAGTACGATTCATTCTTTTTCTTACATTGAACATTTGTTGAACTTACTGGTATAGAGTGGAAAACCGCTCATGCAGTTGATGTGGTCCAAAATGCATTGTGCCGTGTTAACAATCGAGTATTTGTTGGGCTGCCTCTATGTGAGATTTGATTTTTTCCCCACCTTTCGAAGTATCCTGATTACAGAACGTATACAGGTAGAAATAAGGAATTATTGAAACTCAATGTTGACCGTGCGCGGAACGTGCTCAAAGTCGCCGTAACTCTCAAGTTCCTTCCATACTTCCTCAAACCGTCAGTAATTAATTTCTTGGTAGTTGATCAACTACGATAAACTCATCATCTTTTCCCTCTTAGCTTTGGTGCAAGCTTCTTCAACTGTATGGAAAACGGAGTGGTTCAAGGGTCTGCACTTCTTGGACCCTTGATTGATGAGCGAAAGAAGTATCTGAGAACTGGCGAGGAGAATAGGACGGAGAAGCCGGTAAGTAGACCAGAGACTCTCCTTGCTGCAGTGTTCTCATAACTCGATGCCAGAACGACTTCCTTCAATGGCTATTGGATAGACTAGGTGATAATGTACCAACAGAAGAGTTGGTTAGTCGCATTCTTTTGTTAAATTTTGCATCTCTGCATTCTTCTTCCTCTGTAAGCCGATTTTTAATCTTTGTGAACGTCACTGCATGAGTTACTCACAAGATATTTTGTTATAAGGGTTTCACACACGCTCTTTATGACCTCGCAGCCTATCCGGAATTTGTAAACGAACTTCGACATGAAGCTGAGAATGTTCTTGGCCGGGACGCGCACTGGAGCAAGGCTACGATACAGAAATTGTACAAGCTTGATAGTTTCTTGAGGGAATCGCATAGGATGCACAATCAGATTACAGGTGAGTCTATCTGAAGGGTTCAAAATGCATATGATCTGACTTGACTCGGATTCTGACCTCTCATTCCAGTATCAATGATGCGCATCGCCTCGAGAGACTTCACCTTTCGATGCGACGGAACCTTTATACCGAAGGGGAGCATTGTCTCTGTGGCTTCTGACCCTATTCATCACGATGAAGAATTTTACGACGAGCCTCATGTCTTCAAGCCATGGCGTTTTCTCCAGTCTGAAGAAAGCTTTGATTCTAGGCCAAAAAACCTATCTACAACGGGATTAGAATTCCTTGTTTTCGGACATGGAAGACACGCTTGGTACGTTGAAGAATATCTCCTTCGGCTTCATGGCATTTCTGATTCTCGTTATTGAAAGTCCCGGTCGTTTCTTTGCTACTACTGTGATCAAAACTATGATGGCCTATCTCATTATGCATTACGACGTAAGGTTTGAGGAAGGTGTAAGACCTGAAGACACCTGGATCAATGGAATAAACTTCCCAAACAAAAACATTCAATTTCAATACAGAATGAGGAATAGAGGTTTAAGAGAGGTTGTCTGATGATCAGTTAGTACGGTCATGGTACCTTTACAATGAATTCATCATGTCGTCTGTTCAGCTCATGTAGTCCGAATTGAACACGAACGTAAGACCTCATGGCCGCTGTTTCAAATTTACGACAGTACATTATTGGTGGATATTGAATGTTCTACCTTCTCCCAAGAATAATATTGGAATTTAGAACTCCGCGGCTATGTGATGCGTGCAAAAGATTAATATTCTGATAGGACAGCAAGATTATCCTCGTTCACTTCTCCCCGACTCCAACAGAGGTCCCATAATTTGGTGAATAACATACCAGTGAGTGATTTCTAAATCAGATTCTTAACTCCATCCCAGTGCCCGCCAAATATGAAAGGACATTCGATCAATCCAGCCTAATGCTAACCATGTCTTCCAGACTGTGTTCTCACGAATGGGCGACATTTCTACGCGGCCCAAGCTACCACAGGAACTATGCGATATGATCATTGACATCCTTGGAGGTGGAATTCGAATCAATCCCTTGCCAGATTCATTATCTATCTACCAAAATTTATCACAATGCGCTCTCGTATGCAGTGCGTGGTATTATCGTTGCCGACCATACCTCTTCTCCTACCTCCACATCAGTGCAGCCGAACACTTCTCCAACTATCTCAAGATAACGAAAGCAAACCCTGAAGTCGCAACCTTTGCGAAGGAATTACGATTCAACGGTCCTATACATTTACGACACCTTTGGATATCGACAATCTTCGTTAGAGGATCCTTAGCATTATCTCACATTCACACTGTAGAAATGCGGTTTTTACCCAAAGATATACACCCTTCATACCTGGTTTCATGCACACGTCTTACACGTGTTCAAACATTGACCCTTGAACACTCGGAATTCGCGACGTTTGGAGATTTCAGAAGGCTCATCACTTCTTTTCGTGGACTTGGTAATCTTCACGTCCGTCGTGGTGTAACATGGAGTGGAGGCGATTCTTCAGAAGTGCCTTTATCTCTTCCACGAAACCCAAGAATCGCGAGCATCCAACTCAAAGAGCTTTCATATCCGTTGGATATGATCGGACTTCCCCTCCAACCCAAATATATAATCGAAAACGTGATAAAGTGGCTCTACACAACGGCATCTGTAGCATCACTGGACTCCGTCGCTTTAACGGCTCATGATACTCACTTGCCAACTGTAATACGACCGTTTTTGTGCCAATTCACCAATTTGCGGAAAATCTCCTTTGCCTTTGATGTTTCAACGGAGCCTGGGAGTGATCAAGAACCGCTTCAAGGTCAATGATTTTATTTTTTGTTTTTCACCAACTGATTTCACTCATGCACATATATATAGAACATCTGACCTTACAACACCTCGATTATTTGGAAGAGATCGCGTTATTGAATGTACGATATGAAAAACTCCAAGTTCTCTGCGACGTCTTCTCGACGATCAAGTCCCCTCTCGTAAAGCAAATCTCTCTGACATTTGTGAGAGGGGTAGATAAGTTGAGGTTGCCAGGTTGGCAAGATTTGGATGCATTGTTGACGAGCAAGAAATTCCCCAATCTCTCGGAGATCATCATTAGGTTGCAGATCCCAGTTATGCCCTATGGAATGTCAGGGACGTTCATAAATAATGTACAGGAGCTGTTACCAAAATTACACGGGAAAGAGATTCTCAGAGTCTACACAGTCTATTTTCGATGAATAGGCTACCATTATAGTCAAATTCGTTGTATTTTATGAAACCGTTTTTTCTCTCTTCGCAGCGCCCCATTTACCCCTCCGGTGAAGACACACTCAGTTCCATTTGCTGGTTATAATATTTATTCAAGGAGACCCTCCAAATTGACCTGAAAGGCTATGCAGCTGACAATCTCAACTTTCTCATGTAGAACAAAAAGAAGCCTTGGCCTTGTTGGCAACTTGAAGGGTCGTCGAAGTGAGATCTGAGAGATATGATTGTGGCGCCGTTTCCTTTGTCTTGAATTGAGGAGTGCTGTGTACATACAATGCATTTGAAGCAACACAACTGAGACGACAAAATATAAGAAGCTCCACCTTGAACTCAGATAGATCCTGGTGACATTGTGCGCACTGGCATGGTTATCGGCAACACAACAAAGAAAGCGAAAACAACGACGATAACATTCAGACAAAGCAACGGTTACATGATTGACAATCATAAGCAAGATCATCCGTCGAAAATGATATTAATAACTGGGTATCATGAGGGAGTGGGCATCGGGTTCCTGCGAAATAAGATACGAAAGAAAGTACGAATGTGATGTTTGACATCTTGTGTGAGAAAGGTAACAAGGCCGTCCTCCTCCCCATGTTCGACTAACCGCGATCGAAGGACAGATTTCGGGAGACTTTGATATATCTCCGCAAATCTTTTGACCACCTCTTCCATGTTCGGTCGTTTTGAAGGGTCATCTTGAACCATGTCATCTATCAGATGTTGAATAAATTCGAAGCCTCGGTATATCTGAAAGGGTTAAATAAAAGTGTCTTCAAGCAGTTAGAAACGGGCCGATCTTACCTCCAAGAAATCTACCCGTACTACATTGCCGATGTAGTAGACATCTGTAGGGAAAGGATCCATAGGAGCAGTCGAGTTTTGAAACTCGGGGACTGATTTGTCTCCCCCGATAATGGGAATTTCACGAGGAGCAGTGTTGTCAGGTTCGTATCGAGAAGAAAGTCCAAAATCTATCAGATAATATTTTGGTGGCCTGAGAGTTCGAGAATAGTATTTTGCATCGTCCTTGAAATTTCGAGCCAGGTTGATATCTCTGGGATGGTACATCTTCGGAAACATGGGTTTCGGGTCCATCATGATGTTCAGACGTCCACAGTCACTTCAAAACAATATAAATATATTATAAAAAGGAAATTGTCTCAGTGTCAGCATACTAACCGATGAGCAACATGACATTGATGCATAAAATAAAGTCCCTAAAATCCTATCATTATCAAACTTCCACAAGCTCCGAGTCAAAGATGCACTCACCTCAAACGCTTGCCGGAAGAATTCGAGTGCTTCCCCAACCGTCTCAAAATCAGGATGGTTATACTGTCGAAGAAGAGACAATGCCATGATCTTCAAGTGCGGTTTATCAGGAACATCTAAAACCTTTAGTAGCGGAGCACAGTGGTTTCGAGGATCCGATCGAAGAGGTTCTTCAGAGAAATACCGGGTCAATTCGACTTCATGTGGATGAACTTCGAGTGAGACACGCTTGAGCATGACCAGTTCATCGGTCGCCATATGTGTGGCGTCCAATACAGCGTCATTCTGAGAGTTGTTGAGGGAGGAGAACTTGAAGAAACTCAAAACGATATACGACACTACTCACAATAATTGGGAGTCCATCCTCAAAGTAGTACGAAATATCATCCACCGTGTATGAAGGTTTCCAGTCCGGTCTGTAACGCGGTCTGAGCATGTATCCCTGTTCCTGGAGCCATGGCTGGATGTCTCGCCAAAACAGTTCCAGTGGCCTAAGCTGCGGTATTCGAGAGACCGTGCCATACTCCACCATGGGAGCGAGGAAGTGGGGGGAGGATGTTCTTACAGAGAATCTTCATGAGCTCAGACCGTCAAAACGCGTATTACCATGCAGTGGTCCATTGGCATAATCCCGCCACAGCGCCACTGGAATTGTGGCAGACTTGTGGGCGCCCGTGTGGTACTGTTTTACATACATACTACCACATGTGGGTCCTGTGTGACGTTCAAATCTACCAACAAGCTAAACCAACTTACCGGGATGTCCCTAGCAACATCTGTCAATAGCAGTTTTCTTGGTTCAATCTAGGCATACACTCCTACTCTCCCTCTGTTTAATCAAATCTTACACACCTCCCTCACAATGGGACTTTTCAATCATCCCATATCCCTCAGCTCCTTCTTCCCGGATGTAGGACTGTTACTGTTCCGCTCGCCCTCATTTACAATAAAACATTCTCGTCTCTGATGTCGGAAGCATAAACAGGCTTGCGGACTCGATACACCAAACTCTTCGTAGTACTCTTGATATTTTCAGCGACGCTTCCTCGATTCCCGAACAGGAGTCTAAAGTGAAAACCCCAGAAAAAGCAGAAGGATAATATTCTCAACCCGAAATAAATGCTCCAGGATGGCCAACATCAGCTTGGAAAGGTCAATGAAATGCTTTTCAACCCTCAAAATACCCATGCACAGGAGTATCGCCACTCTTCAATCGTACTCGTAGAGTGGTCGATACCTCCATTACCAGCACTTGAAGTCTCCGGATACGCTATAGGTTCCAACCCCCGCATACCCGGAAGAATTGATTAAGGAAAGACTGGTCGAAAGCCGAACCGTTCCCACATTGAGTGCCAGACCCTTCGTCTTATATTTTCTAACACAACTTGTCTCCAGACACCTTACATATGGATCGCCTGTACTATCGCCGAAAGAGCAGTGGATTTGATCAAGGCAAGACCTCTCGAAAGATAATCGTCCCCCGGGGCATTTGTTGGATTCTTTCCCTTTAGCGTGAAGACAAATTCATCCATCTGTCGGAGTCGCAGGTTTTGCCAAGTCTACGACGATTGAATGCATGTGAAAGATATGCCTCAACCTAGTAGATGGATGGACGTGAATTCCACTGTCGCACAAATGTCACATAAATGTGATATGTCAATCGTCTCAATTGTCCATCTATCCAACTCAGTGAGCTGTCATGTTGTCTGTCACAGCTTTGTAGAATATATTGCAGCAGCTGTTTGTGCGGACGTGTCAATAGAGCTTATTTCAAGCTTGTCTTTCGAACGTTCTTGAACTCTAACTCATCGACTCGGAAAGGAAGAGAATTCAATACAGTATCAAGAGAGCCAGAATATATATTAGATGGCGTGAACTCGTGGACTCGCAAGATTACAAGGTTCGTCATCATACGGCAGTATAGATACATTTTCAAAAAGGAAACAAAGTCAAGTCCGACTCTGATGAACCAAATCCAACTCCAACCCCAACCCCATGTCCATTCATTCAACACTAGAATCCAAGCTAGGTATTATATCTCTACCCCGACGTTTATCTTCCAGGCTTTCAGGATCCTGCACAGAAGTCAATTGATCAACAACTACTTCCGTCTCCTTATTGATCCCAACTTGCATCTTGAACTCTTTGTTGAATTGGTACTCGAATTGAGATTGTGTACCGATGAATGTTTTGGAAGTTTGAGATCGGAATGTAGGCATAAATCGAATAGGCGTTGATCCACTTCCTGAAGCGGAAGCAGAGAAGGGTGAATGTAGATCTTGAATGATACCGAGTTTGAGTTGTCGATAGACTCGACATGCCATTGCATTTTGGAGGGCTACGTTTGGAATGGAGAACATAGCGCGAAGGACGGGAGGTACCGAGGGAGCGAGGATGATTACTGCAGCTACTATGTTGAAGCCAACAGTAGCTCTATAATTTTTTTTAAACAAACGTCAATGCACGAGTAAAAATGCACAGAGAGACATTGTCACTCACAGATAGTAAAGTTGACCGGTATGCAATAATGTTTTCGACATCTTTCCCATTCCACGACCACTAAAGAATGTTTTGACTTGTTCTGGCCATGTATCAGCCAAGCTATACGAAGTGAGCCTGAATGTGATCGCAAAGAAAACAAGTGTGTCGTGGACAGCGACAATAATGATGCCAGCGGAACTGTATGATTTAACGCTACTGTTGACGCAATTTCTCGTGGTACCAATGTGAATTCCGTCCACCGCGAAAGGAGCAGAGATACACCCGAGAGTTGCCAACCATAAGAGGCCAAACAAAGTTACCATAACTCTGCTGTGATTGAAGACGGCTTTGACGCGAAAAAAGAAAAGAAGGGAGTTTAAGGGCATTGCTATACCACCAAACCATCCGATTGCTTTAGCTAATGCATGACAGTCATCGACAGAACCGACTATCATACCACGAAATGATCAGCATTGAATATCCTTGGAGATTCGAGACATGACTTCACCTTGGAAAATCAACGCCGTCAGTATAAAGGCAAAAGATGCCATTCTATGGAGCAGCCAAGAGATTTTTAGTCACAAGAGAAATAAAAAAACACTGTATATAACATTAACTTACCGCGCAAGAAGGTAAACTACAGCAGGAATCCTGACTTTGCTCCGTGAAAATAATACGTATTCTTCATGAAGGGACATCAAGAAGTCCCAAATCCAAGCCTTGCGTAGGAGGTTTAGTGACAGCGCCGTTGATATCCGTGACTGGTTGACTCACACCTATGGTCGCCGAGTAGAGGTATCTCGACGCTTCCAACTGATTTGCTATATCCGGCGGAAGCCATGCCAATGAGGTCAATGGATTTGGCAGAGGAGGAAGAGGTGAAGTCATTGAATATATATATAAGAATAAAACAGAACAGACGGGTGATTGAAGGGGTGGAAAACCATCGCGAAATTTCTTTCGCCTTCTTAACGGAACCCGGGAGCTCGCTGTCTGAACGCTCACACGAGTGAACATGTACCTGCGGTGATTCAAGCAAATGGCTCCATTTTCAGTTGTGAAATTGACTGTATCACACACAAATAGACTTGACTCTACTCGGTATGATAGGTGATAGATGGAAGAAGGGTACGAACACACCAGCGTGATGAATATTCACGGCGGATCGTGTTCCCAGTTCCGATTTGGCCGAACAGTAGCCTGTCCATCGTGTTGCGATATGTCCTCTTCGTATCCGAGTACTGTCCATTCTACCGTGTGCTTCGAGGGAAGCCACGAAGGTCAATAAGCAACGTGAGAAAGTGTCATTGTTCCGCTCACTTTTTCAGGTTTTTTCGTGAATAAGCTTTTTGAACGCTGGCCATTGTGGCAACTCCATATTCAGATTCCGGCGGGGGATCATTGTTGGTAGCTTCATGAATTCCAAGTGACGGTGCAGGGAATATCGTGACCTTTCTATTCGTACGACCCATGAGGTACACCCAACCCATCACTTTCAATATATCGACAACGCGAGAGACTGCATGAGAATCTGCCTGTTCGACTACATAGGTCTCCTTTTGACAGTCGACCGGCGGTAACTATCTTGCAATATAGCGACGGCGCACGTTCGCAGATCGCTGGGTATTGTCGAAACCTTTGGCAGATGGACATCTAGGGCATGAGACAGAATAACCAAACAAAGGTACAACCCTTGTTGAATTATTGTGTTTCATATACGTCTCTCCTGGAATGCACTGGTTCGAGGGTTGCTATAATGAGTCCTAATAATATATGGTTCTGTCCTATCGTACCTGCTGCGGTGTAGAACGTCGTGTGACACAACCCAGCATCCAGTGAGGACGAGCTATCGAATAAGATGATCTGAATTAGATAGATGCAAACTTGCGTTGATATGGTTTGACATGGACTAGTGATGCTCCTGGCTAACCCTTGGCTTGTCGACATCCACATTGACACGGTATCCATGTAGTGGATTGATACGTGAATTTCAAAATGCTTGAAAAGTTGAGCACGGTCATACATACATTGAATATCGCACCCTGAACAGCTCAAGCACTACCAAACGATGCGCTCGCCGTACAAATGCCGAATGGTACCTGGAATTTGAACGAGGTACGAATGTCTTCAAGTTCGACTACTGTTCGAGCATCCATATTCTTATTCAACATGTGACTTGATAGACTGTTGATGCAAATGGCTCGGGAGTTTTACGATAGCTTGTGTGGTACCTTTTAAGAAGTCAACTGAAGGTTTCACAGGACAATGCTTGATATGCAGAAGACGGAGATGATGGGGCCTGCCAGTTCAACTTTACATTTGGCGCTTAAGCAATAGAAGGGATTTGCTTAGTCATCACTATTTCGTAGAATCTATAAATGGTAGGTTTGATGGGGCCGTTGCCACACAGAGACAAACAACCACCTGCGCCTCTTGATTGTGGCAGACCACCATCCTCCTGCAGTGATCGCGAAATGGTTTCGACATCGTCGCAATCCATTGTTGTCGTAATCATAGAAGTCAAACGCCGTGTTGAAGAGCTGACTACTCGACCCCGAGCCGGTCTGCTGAACGGTCTTACAAAGCATTGCTTAGTAGGAATCACGATCTTTCGACTTCGGATGACGATAATTTGTAACTTTCTCATATCCATATCTTATAGGGCTATAAATTGAACATGATTTTAACATGAGCTTGACTTATCACTCACTTGAAAACTCACGCAACTGCCATGTCTTCTCCCAAACCCATTTTAGTCGTCGCTGGTGTCGGTAATTCGTCAGGTACTGTATGTTGTCTTTGATGTGTGGCGACTATTTCTTATAAATTTTGTGCCTCTCTACAGGTACGGGTGGTGCGACTGCGTAAGCTGCTAAGCTGTTCTGCCAAATCTGAAGTTTATAACAGTACTAATACCCTTCCCAGACGTCTCTTCGCAAAGCACGGGTATCTTGTTGCTCTAATTGCACGAAACGCCGATAACCTCAAGGCCGCCGCTGAAGAAATCAAAAAATCAGGTGGAGAGGTAAGTCGAGTTGCTTTTGAGTCTACGGGTGCGTGGTTGACAATTCGTTCGTCGTAGGCTGCTGCATTCCCTATATCAAACTACGAATATTCCACCGTTATCAACGTTTTTGACCAGATCAAAAGACACAACTGGTCCAACGGTAAAGGAGAAATCCGAGTCGCCCTATTCAACTCCGGTCACGGTGTTTGGAAACCCTTCCTCGATGTTACTGAGCAAGATATCCAAGAGAATGTTCAAGTCAATATCCTCGCTGCTTTTGCATTCTCTCGTCAAGCTATCTTGGCATTCAAGGAGAACAATATTGATGAGAAAGGAAGGAGAGGAACCTTGCTTTTTACTGGTGCCACTGCTAGTCTGAGAGGCAATGTCGTAACAAGCGGTTTTGCTACTGGGAAGTTCGCACTCAGGGCTTTGAGTCAAAGTCTGTCGAAAGAGTTCGGCAAGGAAAATATCCATGTTGCTCATGTGAGTCGCTTTCAAAATTTTCAAAACAGAACTCGTCTGAAACATCCTTCGTAGGCTATCATCGATGGTGGTATTTTGACTGATCGTTCTCTCGAAAGACACACTGGGGATGCGAAAGACAATTTCCAGAATAATCTGGATATCAGGCTGAGCCCAGAGAGTATTGCTGAGTCGTATCTATACTTGACAAATCAAGATCGTTCTGCCTGGACTTGGGAACTTGATCGTGAGTTCACTGTTTCAGCTCGTTTCTTCGATCTAACCACGATTTTTTGTAGTTCGACCTGCTCACGAGAAATGGTGAACATCTATTGTTGTATGACTACAAGATTTTTGTATGCTAGTCCCGGGAGTTCCCTTCGATTGTATTTTATCTCACCGATGTGCTCAAGTTTGAAGGTGCAAGTTGCAAGCTGGATAGGACTGCCGCGTCTTCGAGAAAGTATCATGTGACATGCCGAGACGCGCGGTGTTTGTTCGCTTGTTTATTCGTACGTGTGTCGGTCAATAAGGTTCCTTACCGTCCCCCGAAACTCGAACAGGAACTTGAACTTGGACCATCATGTCATCCGCCATCCGACCCGTTTTAATCGTAGCAGGCGTCGGAAGTCCTTCAGGTCTGGGGCTCTCAGTCTGGTGGCGAATTAAAATCTGACATTTCATATCTTCTACAGGGACAGGAGCTGCAGCAGCGTGAGCAACGTCGTTCATCTAGGACATAGACATCTTCAAGGAGCGTTCTTTTTAGACGTCTCTTTGCAAGAGAAGGTTACCGAGTCGCTTTGGTAGCAAGGAGTGCTGAACGTTTGAAAATCACCAAAGATCATATCAACAACACAGGGGGCGAGGTATGTGGTGGTATCAAGTGTGAATTACCCGTGATGATGTTGACTGTTTCATGAATGTAGGCTGAAGCATTCTCTATCAACGATTATGAGTATTCAACCATAACAGATCTATTCTCGAGAGTCAAGTCACATACTTGGCCAAGCCCAGCTAAAGCCGAAATTAGGGTTGCATTTTGGAACGCTTCAAACGCCCCATTCAAAACATTTTTAGATATCACAGAGGAAGATATTCAAGAAACTCTTCAAGCGAACGTTATCGCTCCATTTTCTTTCTCTCGCCAAGCCATCTTGAACTTCAAGGAGAATGAGATTGATGAACGTGGACGACGGGGCACTCTTATATTCACTGGTGCAACAGGCAGTCTGAGAGGTAACACCTACACCAGTGCATTTTCAGCAGGAAAATTTGGACTTCGAGCATTGAGTCAGAGTCTTGCAAAAGAATTTGGCAAAGATAATATTCATGTTGCTCAGGTAATTGGTTGCTTCCTCTATTCCGACTCCATGTTGACATGACTCACAGTTTATCATCGATGGAAGTACGCTTTCAGACTACACGTTATGTTATGTGTCATTTGACGTGAACTCCTTCGACAGTGATTCTATCCGAACGTACTACCGAAGGAAAGACTCTGGAGGAACTCAAAGATACGCGACTCAATCCTGAAAGTATCGCAGAGGTATGTAGTTTCTGTTCCCTTAACGAATAACAAAATTAAGCTCTCGGTTCCATAGGCTATCCTGTACCTCACCAACCAGGACAAGTCCGCGTGGACTTGGGAACTTGATCGTGAGCTCCAATTTCCTCTTCAATAGGTTACCTCTTTGAACCAGTCGTTCGTTTCCAGTACGCCCATCTCACGAGAAGTGGTAATCCATAAAGCGAGCAGCTTCATAAATCCGAACTGTAGTCAAATAACATTTAACGGTACCGACTGATTGACAAATGTAATAACTCTTTTTTATTGAGATACGCCAGCCGTCGCTTCACTTCCGTCTCAACAAATGTATAGTCTGACGGGGGACGTGGTGGTGGACCATAGTAAAAGCTCTCCCATAATAAAATGTTGACTTTGACCTCCTCCAAGACTCCCGTGTAGGGTTGGTTCGAAAAGACTCCATCTATCTTTTCCCATTCGGCATCTTGCACATCTTTACGAACGACCCTGGATATGGATAGTATAACTTTCTTGATAGTTTTTGAAGATACGTTAGAGAGGATGTTGGAAAAAAGAGGAATTTGGTGCCAGGATATATTTGAGATTTCGATGCTCTGAAGATAACGCAAGTGACTCAAATCAAAATGATCTGAAAGAGAGGCTTAATTAGAATAAGAGGCTCATGAGATGTATATATGATGAAGGCCGTTCACTCACCCTCCAAAAGAACAGGATCATATTTACCACCAGGTGCCAAAGAAAAATGCGCACGCCGCAACTCTTTGAAGCTTTGCATGAACGAATGAACAAGTTCCAAATTATGTTGAAAAACCGGCATAATGACCGAAGTCAATGAAGTTGCAGAATCCGTCAAGAACAACCACTTCAAAAAATCTTCCACAATATGTGGATATTCCACTTCATACCCTATACGAGGTAACGCAAAACTAAAATTCTCCAGACGAAGAGCTATCGTTCTAGCGTTTCGTGGTATATTGACATTTGGAACTTTTGGAATTGGCCATCCTGTTGATATTTGAATGTGAAGAGATCGAAGAGTACGAAATGCACTAATGACTCTTCTGAAATCTCCAAAAGATGAGAATTTGTTGAATACGAAATTGAGAGAGTTGACATTTTTGAACCCAACACAGTGGATTGGGAGAGAAGGATGCATGGTACGAAGTAAATATTGGATTGAAATACTTCTGACGTTTGGTAGTAGAGAGGGTGATTTCACCAGAACGGTATGTATCCAAGTCCTGGGATCATCTGGATAACGAGGACTATCTTGAACATGAATAGCCAAGGCGTATTCTTTGATATCAGGACTTGTCTTGATGAGATCGAAGAATTTCTTCACTTTTATTGATGTATGGAAGAGAAGAGTTCTGAAGAGATACGGACGACTTCTCCTCGAACATGAATAGCAGGTGCGAGACCATGCAGCCAAGGCTCTGAACGCTAGCCAGCTGTGATCAGTGGGTTGGCTCTCGTTAGTAGTGAAGTACTTCTGAGCTTCCTCCGCAACGTAATCAATGACCAGGTCGCAGAGTTCCTGGGGTATCCTGTCCTCCCTGGAATGTGCCCCGCTTAGACTCAGCTCGGGACTGGCTGCCATCTGTTCTTCAAAATGAGACAGAACGGACTTAGAGCAGCAATGTATTCGAAGTACTCACCTTTGAGGGGTGGAAAGCGGGGAGAAAAGCGAGGGAATTGTGGATCTGCAACAAAGAGGTCAATGTACAAAACCTGTGAACATGCCAACAGTATGGGCGGCGGGTGCTTACGGTGTCATATCCATTGGAGAATCTAACGAAGCCCACGTTTTCAATCGATTAGCAAAAGGCGCAGAAAAGATCAGTCGAAACGATACTCTGAAACCATCAAAAACTACTATATGTATTTTGTGTAACTATATTGTGGATACTTGACAGACATGATACTAGGACACAAGACGATCGTTGCCAGGAAAGGATCTTAAAGGTAGGTAGGTAATGGATGGTGGTAGGGGAGGGAGGAGATAGGATTTGAAGCGTGAATAGAATAGAAGAATAATGGCCAAAGGTGTCGCAAAGCGCGGAAGATCCGAAGAATATGAAGCGCATCAGATACGAGGAGAGATCGAAGGAATTGAATTGATTGTGATTATATCTAAGAAAAATGGGTTAAAATGAGGAGGATGCAGAAGGAATATAACACCAAGCACTGAATAGATGAAGTCGTAATATGTAGGTATAAACAATGAAGCAAAGATATGATGAATGGGCCCAGATGAATAAATGCACAAGCAAATAAGAGAGCAAAAATGATTTTGAACCGAATAAGACAGAGTCCCGAGGCTTGGGTTAAGGGTGGTTGAAGATTGTCCATGCATGGAAGGAATGAACGCGGAGATGAAGATGAAGAGTGGCAAACGCGAGGCAGAGGATGTATGAGGTCTTATATACTTCATGCAGGCTGCCACGATTTGCCTTGAACTTGACCATATTGCTCTAATCCACCCCAACTTGAAGGTGTTCTCCCGCTTGAATCAGTTGTTCCCTCGATCGTTGCAGGAGCTGTCACGAAAGACTGGTGAGCCGTGCTAAGGTCTGGCTGACTCTGACTGTACTGTTGTGCTCCGGATGAGCTTCTTCGACCTGGGATAGGAATAGGAGAAGCTGCAATCCTCGCGGTATGCGTATTCTGTGCGCGTGAAATGTCGGAAGCTGTTGACCGCAATGACCTTTCTGGTTGGTGTGACCCCCCTGCAACAGAATGGAATTCTGTTTGAGCATGGGAGGATGGTGGTGGAGAGACGGACTCCGAAGATCCTGATGCTGGAAGAGGGACACTTGTCGGCTGGACTGTATCTTGTTCTTCTAATTCTTTCGCCTCGTCGTCGTCACTGATAGGACCTACAGCTTCTTCTTCAGCTCTCCATTGATCACGTAAAGGATGTCCAAAAGTGTGGTTTTCAGGACTGCTTGGTTGAGGATCCGGGGATGTTGAATAATAAGGCGAGTCCGATAACCTAGCCATTGAACTTGCACGTGACCTCACTATATCCACAGAACTTCTTGAAGCAGCAGAAATCGATTGAATCAACGACTGAGCTCGTGACCGAGCAGACTCCGATCGTGAAGAATCCGTTCTAGAACGAGAAGTAGCTGAACGCGAACGAGATCGGTTTCCTCGGTGATGCAAAGAGAGTCCACTTCCAAGATGACGAAGGTTTACAAGTGAAGCTCGAGGGCTCGCACTCGCAGAAAGTAGACCAACACTATCTTGTTGCTCAGCCTCTTCGATACTACCTTCGGCTTCAGGTACGTCCATTAATGATTCGTCATGGCCATGAGAAAAGTGATGATCATGATCATCGTCATCATCAGAGTAGTCGAACGATGGTAATGGGATTGGTCCGAAGGTCATCGAGGCATCAGTACCGACACTTTCAGTTCGAGTCCGGGCGCGAGGTCGGCCACCGGGGAATGCCACGGGTGAAGGAGATGATGGAGCTGGCGAAGCAGCAGGAACGGTTCCAGCTCTGTTACGTCTGTGTTGTGAACGTGTATGCCTTGGAGGCATAGGTATTCCAGCACCGTTACCGCTAATACTCGAAAAGGGGCTCCCAACGCTCGAACTATTCGCACGTGACAATGGCGAGTCAGAGGATTCAACATTTCCAGTAGATTGGGTAGAATGTGAATGTTTGGTAGAACGTGATTGAGCAGACTGCGATTGGGAGGGATTAGAGGAGTGAGTTTTGTGCGAGCGAGGAGTTGAGGCATTAGTTGGAGGAGGCATCTGAGAAGCAGAAGATACACTTCCACCACGCGCGGGTCGACGGAATGAGAAGGGATATCTCGAAGCAACAGGTCTGCCAAGACTTGACATGGAAGTAGAGGTGCGGCGATCCGACGACGGACCTTCACTTTCTTCAATGATATCCTCTTCCTCCTCTTCATCATGTTCTTCTTCCTCTTCCTCTTCTTCTTCCGCATCATGTTCATGTTCGTGAATCCCTTCTTCATCAGTGATAGGCACCTCTAAAGCAGGAGAAGGAGGGAAAGGAATTTCTTCCGAGGAGGAAGAGATCTGCGCGCCATAAGCAGTGAAAGGATACGAAGAACTAGGGGCCGTAGTCGTCTTCTTCTCCCTTGGCGATTGACCTTCTGAGGGAGGAAGACTGTTTCTGGCCTTTTCATCTTGCGTTGCGTCCGTCCCCGCTCTGGTGTGCGGTTCCGGACTATCGAAGAGTCGCTCTGTGAGCACTCCACGTCGTGCTGGGTGGGGTGTACCACCAAGTCCGACAGCTGCGAAGACCTTCTCCATACCATCAAACCCAGCAGGACCTCCTTCTTTCTTTTCGACACCACGAGTAGGTAATTTATTGGTTAAACAGAAGTCCCAAGCTTCGTAAACTCTGACTACGGTGTTCTCTCTCCAAGTCCAGGGAAGAGGAGTGTCGATATTTTCAGACGCATTATCAGCATAAGTGAAGTTAGGAAACGCTTTCTCAGCTTCTGCGGTTTCTTCTTCTTCCCATCTGTAGCGGGGCCCACAAAGTCCGGCACAGCCTTGCCCGCTCAATACCCATAAACCGACCCTAGAGAAAACAAGCAAGCAAAAGGGTCGTAATCAGATTATGAGAAAATTGAGGAGGTGAGAGAGACTAACCAGCTGATTAAAAGCACAAGAATTCTCCAAGCTGTCCAAGCAGCATTAGCAATTAGAACATCCCTTGCATACCCTGTTAATGTCCCGTTCTCCGCTCGGAAGAACGTCCCATCACGTCTTGAGAAGACACCTGCATCCCCCACCGGCAGGGATGAATTCGAGGAAGAGAACGCTAGGAGGAGGGCCAAAGATAGTGCCGCACGCGGCAGGAGCAGTGCAACTGTAGGTAGGTTTTGTGAGTAGAAATAGAACGTTTCGGCGAGTCCATCTCGGATACTACCAGTATCCTCTCGTTGGTCTTCAGGACGAGTAGAGGACGAACTTCGCGGAGAGTTCAAGATCGGGAAGGCTGAGATCCGAATAAAGTACATGAAGCAAAAATTGCTGTATGAAGACATAGCTGCGAAGTTGAAGGCTGGAGAAGAGAGGTAAATGGGAATGATTAAAGGACGTTCTGCGGATGATGTCAGAGACTTGTTATAGATATGAACGGATTATGAGATCTTACTGATTCTCCAACGGCGGATGAAAGAGTAGACAAGCTCATACACAATAAAGACTACAAAGATTTGGGTGAACCAGCAAGCAATGTACGCAGCCGCGCCTAAAGCCCAGTTTCTCCCAGAGCCAGGCACACCGGGGGCGGCGGGATTAGGAAACTTGGCAACTCTGATAGAGGGGGGAATGTGTTAGTGAAACATTGGATGCATGTAAACGTCATAGCTAACTCACGTCAACAGTATGAATACAGCATTGAAGTCGAAGAATGTTTGCAACGGAATGTGGGCAAAGACGAAAAGCGGGAAAAGAAAATACCAGAGTCGCATCTTCCAAGAAGGATTTCTCAGCAACTCTGGATGAAAAGAAGAAGTGTGGAAGCGAGGTCGGGGTAACTGAGACTGAAGAGGAGTCGAGGAGAATACCGTTGGGGTCAACCCAGCACTCGTCGCCCGTGACCACACCCTTGCATGTGCGGGTCCAGAGAAACGAGAGGGATCCGTAGGCTCCCTCCGACCATAAGCATCCTTCCCCCCTTGTGTTGAATTCTGCAAACTAACAACCCTGACTGAACGAGGAGTAGGTTTGCGACCACCTACGAAAGGCTCTCCCGTACTGGCGCTTGTACCTGGTTCGTTGAACATGCCAACAATGGAGGTTGAATGTATGGTTGAACGAGGTGCAGGTGGGGGAGGGCGCTTGGGCAACCAGCTTGGATATCCCTCGGAGCTCGAAGAGAGGAAGTGTGGGGATTGAGGCGAAGAAGACGGTTGCTCGCTTGAAGTTGGCGGCAGAGGTGGTGCAGAACTAGAGTCGACGGCGAGAGGTGAACTTTGTTGTGATGATTTCGGTGTAGGTCCCGCTGAACTATTAGGATCGTACTGTCGTGACATGTTCATAAGATAAGCCAGTCATGCAAAGCCTTGAAGCAAGCGTAGAGTATGGAGAACCAGAGAGCAGCAGGAACACTCTGGAGAGTGTTCGCGTGAGATTAGATTGGGAGACGGTTTTCGCGTAGATGCGATGAACACCGGGCACGTTGAGCAGGAGACAGGCTCAACGAGGATGGCTGCAGCAGCTTTGAACCGCTGGATGAACGCGAGGGCCTCGTGTTGATAGAGGACGGTCAAAAGCCTCGTGTTGGAGGCGACGCAGGGAAGTCGCGTTCTGGGAAAAGACAGGCGCCCGGAAGATCAACTTACCTAAATGGGAACAAACGAATTTAACCGAGACTCGTAGCCGCTCTTTGCCTTTGTTTGCCTCCGCCGTGTCCAATGTTCGCGGAAGTAGATGGGATGGAGCGTTGCGTGGTTGCGACTGGAAACCAGGTATCAAACCCGTCCAGGTGAGTGGAAATTGTACAAAGGAGTGCGATGAAACGAGTAACGACTGACGGAAAGAATGTGGTTCAGGTCAAAGATTGCAGCATTCTCAAAATCCCGCTGGTCCGTTGCCATGTCAATCCTCTATTTGCTTGATCTACAATGTATGGTCTTGTGGGTCCTATTCTCATCGTTGTAAACCCTATATTCTGTCTTGACAGATATGTCTCACTTTTCTCTCCGACTAGTACTTTGGACCTTGGTCAGTATGTAGATGATCTCAATACAATCACGGAGCGCATTACTCCTTTCATTTTGCAGTCTCATGTCTCCTGCACAACACCCCGAGATGTCCCAGGAATTTTGGACCACAGATAACTTCAAGCCCACGAGGCAAAGGTCAAGCAAGCTTTGAGGCAATACTTGTACACTGTCTCAATCTACTGTGGATGTCTGTTGCAAGTCCCAGGAGCCCTTCCTTTTTATGGAGCTTCGGACTAGGACGATTAACCTCAGATGCTCAGTTTCAATCATCATTATGAATTTTCATCCGTGAGGTCTTACTTCTTCACAGGAGAGTACAAGACTTAAGACTGTAGAGTTTTAAACCTCCTGTCATTTGTAGCAAGATTATATCCTGCGCAAAGCACACGGGACCATCGTAGAGCACTTCTCCTACAGCGAATAAGGTCGCCGGAGCTCTTCTCCCCAGAGCCATCCGGCTCATGATCATACACAACCTTCCCTCGTACCATCAGAATTCCCTTCACTTTACGGTGGTACACTGCACACAATGCTTCTCGACAAGCTAGCATCAATTTGGAAACACTTTCATGTATTTCTCTCCCTTCTCTCATCAATAACGACCATTTAAAATGCTTCTTATATTTCAAGTCACCGTCCTATTCCCCTGACATCCAATTGGATATCGTTTTTTGCATAAGATCTCTATCTCATCTTCAATTACACTGTCTCTGACGCAGCCTCTAGACTTCGTTCCGATTCTAGACAACTTCAACTAGAAAAACCCGTGGCAGCAATCTTGTTTAACGTTCTCCATCTCCCCCCCCCCCCCCCCCCCCGGTTCTACCTTACTAAGCCGGCTTCAAACTTTTCACCTTCGTAATTATCCCTTTGTACGGAGGTGATTGAGAGGATATATGATTTTAAATATCAACTGAAGAATGGGAAAGTTGCTCTGTTGTCGACCTCGGGTTGCAATTTACCGGGCTACCGCAGAATTTCTACCTTGTTGCTACGAGTGTTCATCAACTTTCCTGTTTCAATGACGAGAATTTTTTTCATTTTACAATGTGATCAGTGAAATTGCATCGAGAAGCACACAGGCAATGGGTGCCTGACGTTCCTCTCCAGACTCAGCTGGAAGATAATTCTACTGTATTTGTTGTGAATGACTCAGTTTCGCTGGTCAAACCTGTAACTTGGAATTATTGGCTTAAAAATCTCACGTATGATCTTTGCTTGAGTCGATTTGCATCCCTCCCGTCATGACGGTTGAACAGGCTCTATCTAATTATGCAGGCCACCCTCAACGTGACTTATCTTTCTACAACAATTGCCAAATTGGGATTCTCCCCGCGAACTGAGGATTTTGCTGACATAAGATTCGCACGGTTATTAGTTTCTTTCAGCCCGCCTTAAGGATTCAACATAGTACATGTTTCGCGTTCATCTCTCCTCCATGAATCAATTTATGGAATTTAGGTATTTAGCTGCACCTGCTGCGCCTGTCGGGAGCATGAGTATCTGGCTGTTGATGAAAATAAGTAAGTGCCGCCGTCGACCAATAAAAACCTCTGTATCATCCAATTCTGACGGTATCCACGAGATCTTTTCTCATCATTCCTTGCCTTTCACTGGGCTCTTGCAATTATCCTCCTCCTGAATGGTGCATTCGTCAGTGTACTGTGTTGTTAACCTTCAAAACCTGTCCAAAACTGACAAACCACTTCAGCTAAACAGTAGAGGCACGTGACCTCGCACGTCAGAATGTCGCGCAATCGCATACTTCGTCTTTGTACGCATGGCGAATTTTTCTCTTCACCGGCCCTGCTCGGAATTTAGCCCCAGGAATATATACCAGCGTACATCAGGATGATTTCAAGGTTCACTTTAACCCCAGCTTTCCAAGAGGAACCTGATCTAACACAGTCCTACCATCATGAATACCCTTCCCCCAGAACTCCACTCGCTCATATTCGAATTCGCATGCACAGACGATGGGTACACTGCTCGCTCGCTCTCTCTGGTCTCACATTATACGAGGGACGCATCTAAAGCGTTCCTTTATCAATGCTTGTCTGTCGCCGGGCTCGATCAACTCTTAACCATAACCGAGAAGCTTGAGGAAGCCCCCCATCGGCTACGACGTGTTCGTCACCTCTTTCTCTCCGACTGGACTGTGTCGCAAACGAAGATGCGACTAGTCCCAGTGAATAACGAAGACATGGATCGATATGAAGCAGAGAAAAGCGCTATCATTCACTTGCTAAATCTCTCAGCGTCCACTTTAGAGAGTCTAACAATCATCATCTCATGTCCATACAACGGGGCGCAAATTATCGGACATCTCTTCTCTCTTTCCTTTCCCCGTCTCACCGACCTATCAATACATGGTTTTTACCCATTCCCCCATTCACCAAACTCATTCCCTCGTCTAGAACGACTGCATTTATCTGGGAATCGAAACCCTCACGGACTACTCCAAACTGGCGGTCTAGCTTCTTCTTGTCCTTCATTAACACAATTAAAAATATCAGGAATCGTTTCAGCATCTACTTTTGCTGAAGAGCTTGATAGAACAATCACCTCTATACGTCCTATCACAGAACGTCAGTCGAGTAACAACCACTACGTTGACAATGATACAACGTCTGTTCAACAAAACCAAACTATCTCACCATCTCTTCGTCATATTCTTATCGAACAAGGCCAGGAACCTTCATCAGAAAGACGCTACCTTTGGGCTCGTCGTTCCCATGAAAAAATGTTGGAACGTTTGTCACAATTGGAGAGATGTTTGTCGGACGATTCGTTCCCTATCAAATTATCTCTCAACAATCGAGCATCCATTAGCTCGATTGGAGAATTTGAGGTTATGAGGTCGGGTTGGTTAGATGGTATCAACGGGACACCCTTCACTTGAGAAGTAGAAATGGGAATTTAAAGATCTTCTTCCGCGTGGATTCACCGGGTTCTTTGTCTTCTTTCTCATGGAACTTCTAACATCTGCTTCATATTTACCTACGATCTTGGTTGGTTGTTGTTTTTCTTTGTTTGTTGTCTTGCTTCTGGTGTTATTCCAGCTGTCGTCATCTTTTGCTCTTGAGGTTCCTTCACGGACCGTATTTGTATTTTTGCTGTATTAATAGATAGCACGTCTCGGTGGTTTTACTCTGGATAGAAAATAGAACATATACGATTTATTTTTGTTATCTGGCATTCAATCATGGACATTCAAAAGCCAACGACTTCTTGATGCCATCCGGAGCGTTTTAAAGACGATCTTTACCTCCTTTGGTGTCCAGCAGATGTATCATTCGTGGTCTAGAGTCTAGACAGTCCGATCACACAGTTCGCAAACATTACGGGGCTGGCGAAGAACTATAATTATGGTATTATGGTATTATGGAATCGTTAACTAGTAGAAGATATGATCCTCGAATTGAGTAGGACCCAAAACCAGTTTCGCAGGAGGAGCAGCGAAGGGATAAGGTGGTGCTCCATATCCGTCAAACGAGCTTGGGTCAGGATCATGAATGACAATTATTGCAGTCTCAGAGATATAATATTCCATCTCAACCATGATATCTTCAATCATTTCCCTTCTTCCTATTGTAATTAGAGACTCGTCACCGACATCGACGGTAAGGTGCTCCTCTATGATGGTATCCATGATTGGCGTTGTTGCCCTGGGGCGAGTGGTAGGATGAGAGGATGTAGAAGGATGTCCAAAGCCTAGTCCGTCATATGACCTGGCGACGGAAGGTGGACTGGGTGATGAAGAAGGTGTGGTAGAAGCCAATGATGAAGATGATGAAGATGATGATAAATCTCCTCCGGAAGAGACCAGCTCTTCCCAGTCGTCCAATTCCAACTTGGGAATTGAACGCCAGTCTTGAGGAATGGTATAGGTTGCAGTCATATGAGGAGAAGGAGGAGCGAAGGTCATCACTGGCTCCCATAGGCCAGCTACGGGAGAACCAGAGTTGGGAGAAGTAGTGATTGTGGTAGACATAGCCAAAAGTTGTCAAACGAAGGTGGGACTGAGATGGTTTGAGATGATGTTTGGTGAAGAAAATTTGTTCAAGTCCTCGGGGTATTTATACGAGCAGCCTATTGTGCGGAGCGCTAGGGACGGAAGAAAATATTATGAACCCGTAGACATTTCTCACAGAAGAATCCTCGTAGTAAGGTTGCAGGAGTAGATGAAAGGCATCCATGTCCTCGTTCCGCTCCGTAGATTTATCCGTGGTAGAGAGGAATCTAACAGGAGGGCAATCAGTGCCAGTCAAAATCGTAACGGCGGTGGGAGGAAGAGGTGAGGAGAATTTAGTGAACGGATGTACCTTATTGTTTCAATTTTGACTGCATCGACCTCCGCCATCCGTTAATGATCTGTTAACAGTAGTCCTTTAGATGGCGAGGTTCCGCAGGGTTGTGCAGTAGCATCGTGTCGAGATATCGGCAAAGTGGATAGGTTCCTTCCGATTTCCTGGTGAATGGGTCAAGATGGGGTGGAATATCGAGTCACAGTATCCTAAACGGTCATCGCTACATTCCAGTCGCGTTGAATGGATCTGTAGAGGAGCCGCGTTTCGCTGAGTGCTTTCTTGGTTGCCATCACGGATCCTCTAGGAGTTGAACTTGACACTGTAACGGAGAGACCTTTCCGAGTCATCCTGTTCTTCTGGTGGGCGGTGCATGGATACAAGAGGGTCTCTGAGATTATCAGATGTGGTCGTCTGATCTCTTCTGGAATCCAAGCTCGAGGTTGAAGTGAAACCAAAGATTCCACACCATGAGGGCCAAACTTGAAAGACAATGAGCGATGTGGTTCTGGCAGAGATATTCCACAAAGATTTGGTGGGTGGGATCGAGTAGGTAGTACTCCCAGCTACCGTCAGTTGAAAATTAGGGCATGGAAATCTGTAGCAAATACGGTCCGCTGCCCTCAATTGCGCTTTCTGTTCCACCTGCATCCTTACACTCCGCGATTGTATGTGCAAATGACGAAGTAGCCTATTGTACTGTAATAAAGATACTGCGATCTAGGATTCTCATTCTGGAAAGTTGACACTTGCCTTCTGCCGCGATAATTTAGGGTGGCTCCGATGTTGTCTTCTTCCTACTCTGTAAATTAAATGAATACATGTGAGTTACGGTGCTTGTTACCCTCTGGCACTTTGAATGTAAGGTCTAGGTGGAACGCTGAACGTTGTTGACTCACGTTGAGGGTCTGTTGAAGAGTGTTTCGAAACCGCGCGTGTAAATTTCATACGATATCCATAGGAAAACACCTGGATAGAACATACTTATCCTCAATACATGTTTTCTTCAATAATCAAAGGCAATGCAGAACAAGGATGGATATGAGTCTTGTCGGTGTCACTGTGGTGAGTAGAGGATTTTCAAGTTTGTGATTTGAATGGTTGTATTAGACGCCCATATGTGGCGCTCCACCATTAGTATAACTTTAAGTCCCGCTACTGCTAAACCTATACTTCTCTCCTCCATCTTTCCTCCCACCGTCATCTACAGAGTCTTCTTACATTATCTCGTTGATATCCAGCATCTTAAGCATGGCTCTTACATCGAGAAAAGTGGCCTTCTTAGATCTCCCGCATGAGCTCGTGGCCGAAATCTTGACATATTTACACTTCCGTGACCTACTCAGGGTTACAACACTGTGTCGGTATGTTTAATTTTCCAACAACACTATCACTTGGGGGGATTTGCTCAGCACTAATTATTCAGTACACTCAACCAAACGGTAACCCATTCTGTTGAGCTTCAATACAAGATTGAGCTTGGAGCAGATGGTATGGTTGACGGGCCACGAACACCAGGATCTATGCCTATTGCAGACCGCTTGCGTCTTTTACTTGACCGTAGGAAACGATGGCAAAATCTGGATTGGACGCAACAGATTACCCTACCGCTTCATGGTGCTTGTCAAGCGTACGAGATGGTTGCAGGAGTGTTTGCGAAAACAATGACCATCCCAGGCCACACAGGGTCAAGATACTTGGCCTGTACGTGGCTTCCCACACGATCTGAGCCAGCACACACTCTTGTCAAGGAAGATATTGGCATTCCGTCCAGAGATTTTGCGATTGATCCGTCTCAGGATCTTATTGCCTTGGTAGACGTTGACGAATCGTGAGCGCTTGACATTCAAAGTTTTGCTATAGGCCAAAGTTGACAACCTGTGATATTCTATTTTTTCAATCAGCTTCGACAATATTCAAATTCAAATCAGTTTACGTACTATCAGCACGAATAAACAGCACCCTCTGGCTTCGAAAGCAGAGCTGATAGGTCAAGTTCCGCTTCACGTGAATAGTTGCTTCATCCAATTCGTACAAGATGTTGTTGGAATGTTCTTCTGGGTGGATGGCCCCGGGCTTATGATATGGAATTGGCATACGGGAGAACTCGTTGTCGTATGTCTGCCCCTCTCCGTCGCTACGCCAATCAACAATTTACAAACGCTACAGAGAGCTCTTCAATCAGAGTTACACCATGGTACATGGGATTTCTCATTTCTGTCCTCCCGAGCATTTATGTTGACCACCATTGGTGGTTCGGGCTCTATCGAAATCTACTCCTTTAGTGGACACGCAATCACCCATGAAGATGGAAGTCTTGTTCCACCAGCACATGCCGCCAGTCTACGTTTACCCGACTTGAAGGACCCATACGAAATTCGTAAATTCTCGACACATTCTTCCCCGTTCCTTGGAGGGAATATCTCAAGGGGGAAACCGTTCACCACATCTCAGGAGAACAGGGTGCACCTTATGAGCATTCATTACGGTGCACAAGGTCCTCGTTTTCACCTACTGATCAAGAACGATTTCCTCCTGAGTCACGTTCCTCCCAATTTCGCATATCAAGACCAGTCGAAGGCAGTGACGAAACAATGGTCTGAATGGGGAGTCAAGAACTCGAGATTTCTCGAACATAATGTCTCCTTCAAGTGGCTTAGGTAGAAAATCTCATCTATGAAATCAATCTTCGGCTGATCGCTTTTCTCTTCTCGCTGTTAGATATGTACATGGCCAGCGTGTGGTACTACCGCCGTTTCCTATCTCAGGGCGCCCAGGCTCCCCTAATCACAAATCCAAGGTTTGTATAATCGATTTC
This sequence comes from Abortiporus biennis, assembly GCA_022606235.1. Lineage (NCBI taxonomy): Eukaryota > Fungi > Basidiomycota > Agaricomycetes > Polyporales > Podoscyphaceae > Abortiporus > Abortiporus biennis. The sequence continues at coordinate 332,572 of JABYQP010000003.1, read as the reverse complement.
AATGTTTGGCCACGGCGCAAAGTAAGAGATGGTGAGGTATTTGACAATCTCGCGACCGGTATATCTACTGTCCCCGCGATGAATATCTTTGAGGAAGACGTTGTTTCTTCCTTACCTTATGCGGTCTATAGTAGAGTAGGACCATTTGAGCACTCAGGGTTCATGATCGACGAGGAAAGGTTGGTTGGTTTACAGGTGAGTATCTATTCTCATCCAAGTCAAATTCAATTGTGGGGTTCAAATCATCCGACCAGCTTCCACAAAGTCACCAAGAGAGCGATTTGGGCGACATCGATGTATTCACATTTTGATCCTCTTGGTTGGACATTCTTATAGGATAGGATGGACATTAAATGTACAGTAGCAATCAAGATCATATATCAACTTCCTTTGGAATCACTGTCCTCGTTAATTTTCATGCAAACCCGAACTTTGATTGTTGAGGTCGTCCATAGTAAATCATAGGAGATCTTGCGGTATAAAGCTGAGGTGAGTTTGCCGCTTTCATTTGTGGAGACTTCAGCTTAAACCGCTCACATCCCGCAATCTTGCCTCTGTTCTCCGTCAGAATTTACAGATTGTGTCTAGGCTATAGGTCTCTCGTATCACATCCATCTGGATCCCGCTGGGACATAAGTCCACCAATAAGAAGGGCGTTTCACTACCCGCCGCTCCCGACCGTCTTCTCGAGCCGTACTATAATCAGCACTACCGTCGTTCGTGTCCCTGTTGAAACGGTCAGAGGACCATGTTGGGAGGAACGTGGTTTTGAGTCCCTTTGTATCAAATCACTCGATGAAAGGTGTTCATCCTTGAATGTAATATTATGCTGAAAAGGTTTCTTTTTTTGCTAGTAGCCTGGTTGCAAATGACATTTGAAACTGCTTGTCAGTCTAGATCAAAACGGACTGTCAGCATTCGCTCTTTCATATCCGAACTCCTATGCCATCTCTTTTCGAAAGAGTCTTCTTCCTCGCTCTCGCTCCCGCCGCACGGAACATTGGTCGCAGGTCGCCGATTCAACTCTCATCGAGGCGACTCCGGAGAAGTATAAACACACGACTGTGACCATCTCACAAGTCGAAGTAACTCGACGGATATATCACTTCCAGTTCATCAGTCAGCTATGTCTATCACCAACAACAACCCTATCCCCGTAGCTGGCCTGCAAAATTCGCCCTCACCGGAATCTGTATATTTCTCCTCTAGTACTGCCTCCGCTGAGAGGATGACAACCGAAGGAAGTCGATCGACCGCGGGAAAGGACGATATCGAGACCAGTGATCATGCATCCATGAAAAGACACAATCCATTCGCATTCTCCCATATCCTCAACGATGCTAAATCCCATGACGAATTTCGAGAATACTTAACGACACCTCCTAGACATCGACATCCTGTCTGGAAATATTCACCAGATGTTTCCATCACGCCTCGACCATCATCACTCGCCCAATCCCAAATCCAACGACTTCATCCTGTGTGGAAATATACACCTGGACCTAAGCCGACAAGGCGACATAGTACTCCGGTCATTTCGTCTTTCGAGTTCCTTTGGGATACGGTCTATGGGGAGGACACTTCTCTAATAGACCTTTCTCCTCGTTGCTGTGTTTCTGTTGCAATTGATTGGAATGATGCTGAGCATGGTTTGGAAGGAGTCGGGAGCTATACGCTACCTGGAATAGAGAGTTTTCTAGGAGGACAGTTCTCGAAATATCCTTTGAATTCAGGTGAAGGGCTGGGTCTTGGATTCATTGTATCGGTGGAGATGAAAAATGCTTTATAATACTTGGCATTATGGACATTCTGCAGTGAAGTACAAGATTATAAGATGATTCCGACCACCAGATCCGCATATGCTACTAATACAAGCTCAAAAATTCGTGACAGCAACATCCTTAGGACAACAACCATTAGTAATCACTCAACTAGTACATCCTGCCATTGCCCCGATCCTTCTTTCTTGTGTGCCCCTACATCTATCTCCTCATCGTGTTTCCCATTGTCCCCTGGAACTTCAGCACCCTTGGTGACGTTAGCACCGGACGTGACACCGATGGCTTCACCAGCGGTACCGCCAGTATTACTAGCCACATCCTTCGCCTCAATTCCATGATCATTCTCCATGATTGGTCCAGCAGGATTTGTGGATGTGTCTGCGACGTCGCCTGTACCTGTAGCAATTCCACCTGAAGCCGATTCGTTGGAAGTATTGAGGTTGTGGAGCGAAGAGCTGTTGGCCGGTTCATGGGAAGCCGAGGGGGTGATCATTTGGTCAGCTACCCAAGCTCCAGCTGTCGCTGCAACTGACCCTACTGCTGCGGTGACCTTGCTAGCAGCATTGAGGATAGAATGAGAGGCAGATGCAGTTATTGTCTCTGACGTAGAATGAGTAGTACCCGATGATGGGGCTGGTGGATATTGTTGAGAATAGCTGGAGGTATTCGGCTAACATCAGTTTACTGAATGAGGAAGGGTAAAAATATCGCACTTTTCTGTTCCTTTCATTGTATGTGCGGTAGACTGTGGGTGCTCCGGTACACTTCGCTCAACCTCGTCTACAGCGGCCTCTATTCCTTCTTTGAGCAAGCCAAACTTGATGAGAACTCCTTCGAATTTCTCCTGCAGGGACGATAACTCTGAGTTTTCCTCTTGGACGCCGCTGGGAAGGGTAATTTTGACATAACTGACGGGAAAAGGGTGGGTAAGACAGAATTATATACAATATTGTAGCACTTACCCTCCGGGCCTCCCAAGTTCTGGAGAAAATAGATAAACCTTAGAGTCATCCGCTAATGTCCCAAAGACAGTCTTCTTGAACAACGGAAATGCTGCCTTTCCAATTGTAATAGTCAGGATAGGCTTGTCGTATACTGCAGGCTCCGTTTCTGTAGGACTGAGTTGAGGAGATTCGTCGGGTTGTTTGTACAGATTCAAGTCCCCCTGTGCGAGGTCGACACTGGTGTCGCCGAGAACGTGAGTGACGACGGTGGAGGGGATAGAGACAAGGGATTCGAGTTGTTCTGAGGTCATTGTAATGATGATGGTAGCGGTTCAAGGTGTAAAGCGTATTTCAATGGTGTCAGCTGGAGCTGTTATATGCGGCTGCCAGACGTTATACTAGAACTTCACGTGACGTCATTGTCATAGGCACTTAAAAACCTTCAGTGGCAGAAACCATTGATTTTATATAAGTTCAAGATGAATATTCATTTGAAGGACGAAAGTTCAGTTACCGGAATATTGTAGATTCACAACAAAAAAAGTACACAAGAATTCCCTGTGATGTTTTGTAGTAGAAGACCAAAGATGTTTGACTCATTGGTCACGGTTGTGTGGATGGGTTTCAAGATATTAAAGACATAAATCTGCATAAAATGTTTAGAATGATGTTGTGGAATTGTAAGCAAAATGCTTACTGGGATGAGGAAAATCAGGAGCTTGGTGAAATCTACGAATTGCTACGTTTTGTTGTGAAAACAACATTCAAAATCGAAATCGAAATCAAAGTCCTCCGATCGGTACCCACGAGTCTGATTGCCGCACTTTAGGGCAGGGTGAGTCGCGTTCCGTCTGCGGCGGCATCGCGTCATTAGCTAGCCAAGTTCGCCGCCTTGTTTGTTGTGCTCGTAACTTCTCTCAATCACCATCATGTCGTCGAAGTCGTCTTCGAGTACATCACCGTTGCCTTCGTCTCCTCGGGACCTCTCCGAGGCACCACATCCGCCATCTTCTACAGCACCCTCATCTCCCCCTCAGGTAGATCTAGAGTTAGAGGAACATGATGTAAGTAAATCGAATGTGTTTCCTGTACATGTTAACATGAGCTGAATTTACAGACAAATCAGAAACCGTCGATCGTAGAATTGGAGGGGGAAGAGGAGGAGGAGGAGGAGGACAACATGTCTGTGAGTTCTATCCAGTTAGTGTTCATTCGTGTAAAGAAACTGATGCTCTTGCAGGAGGAGGATAAGAAGAGATGGGAACAATTAGGTCCTTTTCTTGAAAAAGTTAAAGTTTATGCTCGTTTATTGAAGGAGCAAATGGACAAGGCCAAAGTATCTTCTGGCAAACTTCCGGCACCTACCATAGCAACTTCTCATCCCGCAACTAGCAATGTGCAGCCCTCTTTACCTAAGTTCGAAACTGAACACAAGGGCGTAGGTAGAAGAAAACCCAAGTCATCTGCAGCCAAAGGAAAAGGGAGAAAGCGCGCTCGTGCTGTTGAATCCGACGAGGAAGACGAAAATGAGCATGGGAACAAGCGTGCCAAGGCAGAAGAAGTTCCTCCTGCTCCTCTTTCTTCCGAAGAAGAAGCTGCTCTGCAAAGATTTGACCAGCCTGCATTAATAACTGGTGCTAAGCTGAAGGATTATCAGTTAGAAGGCGTTGCTTGGATGGCCGGCTTATATCAGAACGGAATCTCCGGTATATTGGGTAAGAGAATTTGTCTAATTCAACGACAACGGGTTCTCTTATGCTGTTATGCACATAGCGGATGAAATGGGTCTCGGAAAGGTGTGTATGTGCTTTCTGTGAGAATCAAGGAGCGCAAACTCAATGATGATGTTTTGCGAAGACTCTTCAAACTATCGCATTCCATGCATATTTACGTGAACGCAGTGTTGCACCTTTCATGGTCGTATGTCCACTGAGCGTGTTGTACAACTGGGTAGAAGAGTTTCATAAGTTTGCACCTCTGGTATGCACTTCGTCGCGCTTGGCTTGTCGATTCCGTGTTGCTGATAACGACCTGTAGATCCCGGTATGCATGTATCACGGTACACCTGAGGAACGAGCAGAACTTCGAAGAGCTCAGATGGTCCTCCCAGAAGGCGAGAGTCAGAAGTATTGGTTGGGAACACACCCATCGAGCTCTTCTAAAAAACGCGGTGGACGTCCTCAGAAAAAGGCTTCTGGTCGAACTTCGAAGGCCAAGAAGGCCTCCGCAGGTTCTGACAGCGAGGACGCATCTTCCTCTCGTAACCCTGTTGCCAGTAAAAAGGCGACCAACTCACAGTCGAAGGAACCTGAAAACTTGCCTCCTCACATGAAGACTACTTTCCCAGTAGTCATCACAACATACGAAATGATAATTAAAGATCGCGTTCACCTTGCAAATTATCGTTGGGGTTTCATCGTTGTGGACGAAGGTCACCGACTGAAGAATATGGATTGCAAGCTCATGATGGAAATCAAGAGCCTGACAGCTGAGGGTAGGATGGTGCTTACCGGCACTCCTCTACATGTACGTCGTTGTCACAGCATACAAGTCAATCAGGTTGAGATTTCCTCATCTTGTTTAATATTAGAATAATCTGGCAGAGCTTTGGTCTTTGCTGAATTTTGTTCTCCCAGATGTTTTCACAGATCTCTACACGTTTCAAGAATGGTCAGTCCCATATTCTTCTGTTCTGTCTTGTATTAATATGCCTACGTATAGGTTCAACATTCCTACCGTCCAAGCGGCAGCATCGAAAAAACGCGCATCCCAAGTTATCAATTCTCTCCACACTATCCTTCGTCCCTTCCTTCTTCGGCGAATGAAAGTCGACGTCGAAACTGATTTACCTCCTAAGAAAGAATATGTGTTGTACGCCCCTCTAACAGAGAGACAGAGAGAGATTTACGATGCTATCGTGGAGGGAAGCCTAAGGGCTTTGCTTTTGAAAGAAAGAGGGGGCGCGACCAAGCAGGAAGTTGGTGATGGCAGGAAGAATGGAAAGGGAAAGGGGAAAGGCAAAGCGAAAGAAATGGAAGAGGATGACGCTGAAATTGCGAGCAGAACAAGAAGTCATGGCGGTGGGAAGTCGAAAGGGAAGCCTGGAATGTATGATGTTGACGGAAATGATGATGAATATTTCCGACGGTTAGAGGCTGGAGATAATGTTCATCTTCGGGAGAAGAAGGAACTTTCAGAACGAGAAAAGGACACTACAGCGGATCTGGGGAGGGCTTGGTACCTCAAATCGCAACGTATGTCTTTTTCACTTTACATCAAGGCATTTTGCTGACGGAAGCTCAACTGCAGTGAAGAAAATCAACAATATGAAGCTACAGAATACTGTAATGCAGCTTCGAAAAGTTTGTTCTCATCCATTCTTGTTCGACTGGCCGACGGACCCTATCAGTATGCAACCTGTTCTCAACGAAGAACTGGTTGTTGCCAGCGGAAAGATGATGGTGCTCGAGAGGTTGCTAGACGAACTGTTCAGGACAGGTCATAAAGTTCTTCTATTCAGTCAGTTCACTACTATGTTAGATATCATTGAGGTGCGTCAACTTTCCTTCTCGTCTGTGGATTCAAAATTGAGTGCTTTCTCCAGGATTGGGCAACGGAATTCAAGAATTGGCCATTGTGTCGTATAGATGGACAGACATCTATGCAAGATCGTCGGGATGAGGTTCAGAGGTTTCAGAAACCTGACCCCAAACTACCCCCGGATGAAGTGCCCAATCTGTTCTTGCTGAGTACAAGGGCTGGCGGTTTAGGTTTGAATCTTGTTGCTGCTGATACGGTTATCTTCTACGATCAAGATTGGGTTCGTACCACTTGATGTTGCTATTTTAAAATCACCCCGCTGACGATCTTTTCCATCATGTAGAACCCCCAAATGGATCTTCAAGCTCAAGACCGAGCACATCGTATAGGTCAAACCAAACCCGTTCTCATATTCCGACTCGTTACAGCACATACAATTGAAAGCAAGATCATGCAAAGGGCAAACGAGAAGAGGAAGCTGGAAGCTCTTGTTATTGCTAAAGGCAAATTCAAATCCCCTACTGCCCTTCTCAATAACAATTCTTCAACTGGCGATGGAAAGAAGACAATGACAGAACTTGCTGCTGAATTGTTAAAATTGGAGGGAGAAAAGATTCAAGTCGTGAAGGGTGATACACCTGGCGAAGTTATCAGTGATGAAGATTTGCAGGTTCTCCTCGATAGAAGTCCTGAAGTCTTTGTTGATAGGACTAAGGGATGGACAAGAAATACCACGACTGGTAGGGATGGGGATGAAGGAGGGCGTAAACAGAATGGAAGAGAAGCTTTCGCTGTTTATGAAGCTCCAGCGCACGAGGGTAATGATATGCTCGCTGGTATGATGAGTGAGGGTGTAGATGAATAAATTTGTAGATTTTGGGATTTCTTCTTGGCTTTTTAGGACGGATGGCTTCTTGCTTTGTTTCTTGCTTTGTTACTTGCTTTGGATACGCACTTCACATACTGGTCTACTAGTTACAGGTAATCACATCTGTAGTGTACTTACATACAGAGAACTAGGAGTCGCAATTTTTTCATTGGATAAATCCACGAATTTGAGGATGCTGCCTTAATACTTAATAACCATTTGAGGACACCGTGGCAAGCGAATTGTGAAACATAATACAATTGAAGGGAGCTGCGGGGACTAGTATACAAAATAGCTTGGCACAAGGACACACAGTTACCATTTCTCATGAGCAGGACGAACTAGACAAAAAATTGGTCAACCCCAGATCATCGAACGAAGAAGCAGTAGCAAACTCACGATCAAGTTCCCAAGTCCAGGCAGAACGATCTTGATTTGTCAAGTATAGATACGACTCAGCAATACTCTCTGGGCTCAGCCTGATATCCAAATTATTCTGGAAATTGTCTTTCGCATCCCCAGTGTGTCTTTCGAGAGAACGATCAGTCAAAATACCACCATCGATGATAGCCTATGAAGTATGTTTCAGAAGAATTCTGTTTTGAAATTTTTGAAAGCGACTCACATGAGCAACGTGGATATTTTCCTTGCCGAACTCTTTCGACAGACTTTGACTCAAAGCCCTGAGAGCGAACTTCCCGGTAGCAAAACCGCTTGTTACGACATTGCCTCTCAGACTAGCAGTGGCACCAGTAAAAAGCAAGGTTCCTCTCCTCCCCTTCTCATCAATCTTGTTCTCTTTGAATGCCAAGATAGCTTGACGAGAGAATGCAAAAGCAGCGAGGATATTGACTTGAACATTCTCTTGGATATCTTGCTCAGTAACATCGAGGAAGGGTTTCCAAACACCGTGCCCGGAGTTGAATAGTGCGACTCGGATTTCTCCTTTACCGTTGGACCAGTTGTGTCCTTTGATCTGGTCAAAAACGTTGATAACCGTGGAATATTCGTAGTTTGAGATAGGGAATGCAGCAGCCTACAACAAGCGAATTGTCAATCATGTATGCGTAGACTCGAAAGGAACTCGACTTACCTCTCCACCTGATTTGTTGATTTCTTCAGCGGCGGCCTTGAGGTTATCGGTGTTTCGTGCAACTAGAGCAACGAGATACCCGTGCTTTGCGAAGAGACGTCTGGGAAGGGTATTAGTACCGTTAGGACCTTTGCCGTTGGAAAAACAGCTTAGTTAGTAGCTCACGCAGTCGCACCACCGGTACCTATAGAGAGGCACAACATTGATAAGTTGAAATTGTCGCGACACTCAAAGACAACATACCTGACGAATTACCGACACCGGCGACGACTAAGATGGGTTTAGGAGAAGACATAGTAGTGGTGTGAATTTGCTAGTGAGTTTGAAGACAAGTTCATGCTAGACTCACGTCGAATTTATAGCCCTGATAGATATGAGTAAGTTGCACATTATCGTCATCCGAAGTCGAAAGATCGTGATTCCTAAGCAATGCTTTGTAAGGCCGTTCAGCAGACCGCCTCGGGGTCAAGTAGTCAGCTCTTCGACACGGCGTTTAGCTCTTATAGTACGACAACAATTCATTGCGACAATGTCGACACCATTTCGCGATAACCGTGACTGTAGGAGATGTAGTGATGGTGGCCTACACCATTATCGGAAAGGGCTATGCTTAGTCATCGCTATTTTGTATCATCTGTAAAAGGATAATTTGATGGGGCCTTTGCCAAACAGAGATAAACAACCGCTTTCCAAGTTACTGTACTAGTACGGCACTAGTCTACGAGACTTGAAGCTTGAAGCGATATGGCCTGATAAGGTCTATTAACAAGTCTACACAAACAGCTGCAGTAAACGTTAAAAATGAACCCAATGATTGGATAAATTTACAAGATGGTGGCGTAGTATAACAATAAGCTGACATTGCGCGACAATTACACCGGGTATAATAGTACGTAGACCCCCCATACAGGTTGTAAGACAAGAGCCCTGTTGATCGTAGACATAATATTCCTTGAATTTGATAAAACCTGCAATTCTGATGGATGGATGAATTTGTCTTCATACAAGTGAATTGACGAAGAATCCAAAAATGTGGCGACGATTTAAATTTCAAGCAGCCTTTCCTTTTATCAAATCTGCTGCTCTTTCTGCCATACCAATGATAACACCCATAGGATGACCTGAAACTTGTGTTGGGAAAATAGAGGCGTCGACCACTCTGACGTTGGTTGTACCATGGACGATTAGAGAGGGTGAGACAACAGGGCCAATAGAACATGACCCGCCCTAAAAAGCGAGAAGACAATCTTGAGAACGAGTGATAGATGACTGATAGTGAGAACCAAAGACTTACAGGGTGACATGCTGAATGTCCGTTGCGTAGGACCCATGCTCTCAATTCTTCATCTGTCAACTGCAATTTTGGCAAGTTAACGCATAAATGTCAGTGAAGGGGTACCGTAAGGAGAAAGAACATACCAAGGAAGGGTCAGCATTACCAGGCCAGAATATACTGCTCTTATCAACCACTGGAGGGTCGTATTCTACAATAGATTTGAGAGGTTCGGTTTGAGTCATTTTCTTGATAAGTTTCACTCCACGAATCACGGTATTGAGATCACTCTCAGATGAGAAATAGCTAAATATTTCATGATCAGGATGAATGTTTTCTGGACAGGCTTTTAGAAAAAGGGACCTACTTTCCGACAACGAGAGGTTTCTCCCAAGGACTGTTTGATTTGAGTGTAACGCTGCCCTCGCTTTCAGCTTTGAGTGCCACCGCGGACTGGAACAAGACATCGATAGGTTAGACAGCCATTAGATAAGAATAATTTCTCCGTTAGGTTCCTTACAATTGAAAGACCGTGAGTACCCGGTGGACCTGTAGTCTTGAAATTTGGAGCAATGACGGGAGACCACAAGATCTCTAAATCAGGGGTGCCAGGTCCAGAGGTGAGATTTTTTACATGTCCGAGCGAAGTATCAACCAATCTAACGAGCAAGGTTGAATTTAAACGGCACACTAGAAGAATTGGAGAACACTTACTTTTCATCATCCGTTCTCAGGTAAGCAACACCAGATACAGGCAGTTGCGAAAACACGCCAGTTCCTCTGGTCAGCCACTGTGCGATACCTTTGATTGCAGCGAACGGCGAACTACCGAGGTAGTCAAGCGTATAGCCAGGCTTAGTTCGAACAATATATGATGCACACGACACGTGCTAAAAGAGATGAAAATCAGAACAGTCTCTGTCCAAGCTTATTCGGGTGATGTAGGATTGGAATACGTACATCGACGAAATGTTTTCCTACAGGTAGATCCTTCAGGCATTTGACGCCTACACTTTCTAACTCATCCTTGGGTCCAATACCGCTCAATAGTAGCATAGAAGGGGAGTGAATGGCTCCTCCGCAAACAATGACTTCTCGTGTAGCTTTGACGCGATAGCTTGAAGATGTCGGTGAAGGTGAAAGTTGCACACCGATGGCTTTCAATTCACCAGATGGTTCCGAAGATGGAGCAAAAAGGATTTTTTCTACTGTGTTTTTGACGGCGACGGTGAGGTTTGGTCTTGCGAGAACTTCTGGGGTGAGATAGGCAGCTGCAGTCGAGTTCCCTGTAAATTAAGATTGGTATAAATGATTCATGAAAATATGAGCGATGAAAGCGAATTTACGAGTTCCATGAGCATCGACACAGGCTGGGAAGCTAGCCACTCCAAGTTTTTCGTGGGAGTTGATATCACTGAGGAGGTGAGGGCTCTTGAGTAGATGAAAACGATGGACAGGAAAACGGGCTCACTTATTGTACTTCATTCCCAGTGTCTTGCATGTTTCGACCATGACATCGTGGATCCGCTGAATCATACCAAACAAGTTAAGTTACAGCATTTTTTGGCTGAACAGAATGTAGAATACTCACAGTATGCTCACCCTCATGACGTACAGATAATGGCCCATCCAGTCCTTTGTCAATAAGATCGAATTTATCGAGAAGCTTCTCGGGGAGATATCTCTCTGCTTTGCGGAAATACCTATAGGTTTGTCAGCTAATGGTTAAAAAAAATGGTAATGATACGTACGGCTCCATATTCTCATATGTCCATCCGTCGGCTCCGTTCTTCGCCCATGTATCAAAATCTACCTCAAATTAGAAAGTTAATTCTGGCCACTAAGGATCAACCTACCTTCTGGGGCACAGCGATCATAGATCAACGCGTTGATAACGCTATGTTATTTAGAATGCGAATTGGCTTCATAACGTGATATCGTCGTCAAATTACACGTACCTAGTACCACCCAGAACCTTTCCCCTAGCGATTTTCATTTCCCTTTTGCAAGGTTCTAATGGACTGAATGAGTGATTCCGGTGATAATATACTTTGTTAGCTACTCATGTGTTTCCAAAGTTGAGAAAGAAAAGAAACGCACTCGACTATAAACTGCCAATCAATATCTGTCTCGTATGCTTTGGTAAAGGTTAGAGGCATTCGGGTGAAAATATCTCCTTCACTAGTGAAGATATATCGAGAACGTCAGCATCTTAAAGTCACAAGACAGACCATAACAAACCTTTTGCCAGCTTCAATGAGCAGTACTGTTACATTTGGATCCTCAGACAACCGAGATGCTACAACACAACCAGCAGTACCTGCGTAGAAAAGTTGCGAATAAGCATCGTGTTTTGCATGTGGCGACTCGGGATATAGAAACATACCTCCACCCGCAACAACATAGTCGTAGGCGCGCCACTTGTCTGCATCTTGCTGACTTACTGCATCATCAGTATTAACTTGTGTGGCGAACGCCTTTGGATCAGATACGACAAGTCTTGATAATGAAGAACCCATCGTGCAATATGTTCAAGTTGCAAAGACGACTAAGTTTTTAAATAGTGCGTTCGGTGATGCCTGGAAGTGCACCCTTGTCTAGAGCCAGGCCGCGGATGCATGAAGATCAACACATGCTATGTGCGAAGCTCAGGGTCTACATCATGTCTCCCAAGATATCGACCTCAGAAAGAAGTTGCCATGAGAAAAAGAATGCACGAATCAATATAGCATCTTGATCCATGAGCCGTGCGAAACCCGGAAGTAGTCTATGTTCCCGGCGACAAGTTGGTTGTCAAAATTGGTTGAAGCAAGCTAAGTATGGGAAGATGACTAGAGCCAAAGGCAAAATATCAGTGATTCAAGAGGCTTTAAGAATAGAAACCCGCTGAAGTTCAGCAGACCCTAACTTGTAAATTGAAATGTCGTTGAAACTCACTCTCCAAACAATATTACTATCCACCCTTGATTGCGCTGAAAGCAAGATTGATGGTTTGATGAGCGCAACAGTGGAATTCACCAAGAGTTTATTCTGCGTTATCGAGCGATTATTGCGCGGAGGAAGAGGATCAGATTTCTGGTGTAACAAGTTTCCGTTAAGGTCCGTTTGACGCTCAGCAGTATGTGACTTTGATACCTGTGACTTGTGACTCCTTTGAACTTTTACCCGATGCATCATGACTTGTCTTGAACGTTTGATATACTTACTCCTCCTCTCCATCCAATTGCTCGGTACACTCAAGTATCACGGTTAAATATTAAGAAACTAAAGTCGCAGTATGTGGATTTTTTTGATATGAATCCTACGTGTAAGGAACGTATACTCATCATACTTACGAGTAGCCTGAGAGTACATGATCTTTTGACTTCAACTCGTAGTTCGCTCAAGCGAGAAGACTACAGTCTTCCAGAAAACTTCATTCAGTTGTGTTTTCTTCTTATGAAAGGTCTAGCGCTGATAGACAGCAGTCCAAAGAAAAAACTTAACCCTCCGTTGCGTATCATAGGGTCGGCCGATGAACAGATTTTACGCGATGTTATGATTGAAAGGATTCCCACTATATATCCTCAGCCAGTATCAATGAATTCTACTGATTGGAACTTACAATGGAATATTTTACGCTCGTTCACTCCGAGACCGCTAAAGAATGGCTTCTCCATATGGGTGTAAAGCATCCGCAACGCCTTCTCAATCAGCTCCATATTACTTGGCCGGATATCAACTTGGTGAGCGGATGTTTTGCTCAACTAGCTGGATACTCACGATATATTTCACCGTTGATCCAGTACATTATGCCCAATTGTTTGCTTGGACTGGTTCGTTGGGGGGGGGGGGGCGGAGGTGTATATGAAGACTGGAAAGGTTCAAAGGATGTGTGGAGATGAACGCGTCTCTTCATTCCGGGGTGAAACCATCTTTCAAAGTTTCAGAGACAATAGCGGTCAGAAACGGAAATCAGGTTTAGAAAGACCGACTAGTACTGATCGCGGGATTCTTTACCACCAATTCACCACCCACTATATTCGAATGTGGAGCCATCATGCTCAGTACTGATATATAGAGATCCGTCCAGTAGCTCTATGAGACGCTTCAGAGGGTCGACCTTATCTCATCTCCCAGCCTGTGTTTCATGGCTTCCTCTATGGAATCTCCAAATCCTCTTACACCACTAGCATGGCTTCCACCTGATCTCGCGGGCCAGCTTGAAGCCTCAAGATACCTTTATTCAGCAACCGTCAGTGTGAGCAAGTTCACCTTTCTTCAATACGCCCCAAATGGTATTACTAGTAGACTGATACCTCCCTTTCAACTTATACTAGGCCTGGTTATGGGATTTCTTCATGTCGATTCCCGAAGAATACTTGGTATTCTCCAAAGGAAGACTCAATTTACCTGATGCCGTGTACATCCTGTCGAGGTCTGTCGCCTACGTTTGTGCTCGTAAAGCTCACCTCAGATCTGACATTTACTTTCAGAATCTTCACGTGTTCCTTCATCATAAATTCCCTCGTATTCCAAGGTGCGCATACACATCGCCTGTTTTCTATCTTCTAACGATATTGTCATCGTAGTCAGCTCAGTTGCAGATTGTCACACTCTCACAAAAGCAATTGGTTGGTCAGCTGCAATAGCACTACCGTTGAACTCTCTCTTGTTTTTCTTTCGTGTTCGAGCTGTTTTCCATAATGACACGGTGATCACTTTTATTTTTGGCTTTTTATGGCTCTCAACACTTGCATGTTTCACCGCTCCTTTCGCTGTGGATGGAGGACACATTGGCACAACCTCACATTGCATCAATACAAGCGTCCAACCATCCGTATCGGTTGCGCTCATAGTGGTTGGAGTCCATGATACGATTGTCTTCTTTGCAATCACCACTAGACTCACTATGATGAGTTTGGCTAATAACTGGAAGGATCGTGCTAGGGCTTTTCTCAGCGGGCGTGGAATGGGTCATATTTCGAGAACCGTCTTGATGTCAGGACAAATTTATTATTTGTGAGTTTCGATTGCCTCACTTACTTGTTTACCATCGAAAAAAAAATGACGTGAACACATTAACATCTCATACTATAGGGTAACGGTCGGAATGAATATTTTTTCAATGGTGGCCATCCTCACACCCTCATTTCCCCCCGTCCTTCGCGCAATGTTCACTGTTCCTAACATCGCCTTACAAAACGCAATGGCATGTTTGGTCTACCGACAAGTCAAACTTGGTGTTATTCGTGAACCGTCAAGAGCGATGACTACCACAATTTCTGGCCATGTAGCAGCACCCATTCAGCTTGTACCCATATTCCGATCGCGACCATCTGTTCCGTCGACTTCTAATGGCTCTCGAGTTATAATAAAACGTACAGTAGTAACCGAAGAGTTTTGAGGTAAGTCATCAGATAATGTATGCATTCCAGCGGATTGACCACGATTTTTATCCGTAGATGCCGCCAGTGGCCACGTTTGTCTCAGACCCATCATCAGACTTCGATGGCCATGTGTATGTAGTTTACTCAGAAGTACCCGGTCGTGTATTATTTGAGACCCTAGTTGGTGTTTTATCTCTCCATCTACGAATCTATGACAATGAAGAGGATATGAACATAATAGTGCACAAGAATATTCAACATATGCAAAGCTTCAAGCCATAAATTTTTGAAATCAACATTTCCATCGGTCAAGATGTACAAATCTTGGACCCGCCCTTTCGACGCCATAATATTCGACCTGACTGATAACATAGATTGGAACATAAGATTCCTCAATCAAACTAACCCCTTCATCAAATCTGCCGCTCTTTCAGCCATAGCAACTATAACGGCCATAGGATGACCCGAAACCTGAGTGGGGAAAATCGAAGCATCGACCACGCGGACGTTTGTAGTTCCATGAACAACCAAGGAAGGAGAAAGAACTGGTCCAATAGAACATGTACCAGCCTATGATCACGATTTATCAGATCACCATAGTGGTCACAAGTAATTGATTCGGAAAACGATGTCAAATACTTACTGGATGACAAGCCGAATGAGCATTTCGAACAACCCACGATTTCAGCTCGTCGTCTGTAAGCTATATGGTCCGAAATTTACAAAGAAAGGGTTGGTGAAAAACGATGAAATAAATATGTATATAAGCGTACCGTGGAAGGATCAGTATCACCACGCCAAAATATATCTCCCTTGTCTGCTATTGGGTCAGGTTGAAGGATGGACTTCAGAGGTTCGGTTTGAGTAAGTCGTAGGATCAACCTCATTCCTCGAACGAGAGTATTGATATCGCTTTCAGATGATAGATAGCTAGTAATTCGCGTGATTAGTAAGAGAATAATGTTTACGTTCGAGCAGTACGTACTTTCCGTTCACAAGAGGTTTATCCCAAGGATTATTCGTCTTGAGTGTAATGCTTCCTTCGCTTTCGGCTTTCAATGCGATTGCAGACTGTAGGATAGAAATGAGGTTCATTGATAATAATAAGGCATACATTTAAATTCTCAAACTTACAATTGTCACACCATGAGCACCAGGTGGACCTGAATCCATGTAATTCGGAGCAATAATTGGAGTCCATAAAATTTCTAGGTCTGGAGATGTGGGTCCAGAGGTCAAATCTTTGACTTCTCCTAAGGACGTATCGACAAGTCTGATAGAGTTGGGTCAACGATGAATTATTGCATTGAGGGGGGTGGGTACTTACTTGGAATCGTCTGTTCTTACATAGGCAGCACCAGGTACGGGTAACTGTGAAAATACGCCCGAACCATTTATGAGCCACTGCCCAACACCTTTTAAAGCAGCGAAATGAGAATGGGTGAGGTAGTCAAGGGTATAGCCTGGTTTGGTTCGAACGATGTACGTTCCGGCAGAAATGTGCTTTGAAACGAAAATATCAGTATTATAGTGTCTCGAGATTTGGGTAGTCCATACATCCACGAAATGCCTCCCTACAGGTAGATCTATCAAACAAGGAATGCTCAATTTCTCCAGCTCATTCTTGGGGCCTACTCCGCTCAATAAGAGTAGATGTGGAGAATTAATAGCTCCTCCACAAACGACCACCTCTTTTGTCGCCCTAACACGATATTTGGGCGATGAAGATGAAGAGGACACTTGCACGCCAATTGCCTTTAGTTGGGCCGCGCTAGAACCTGAGGGAGAAAAAATGATTTTCTCCACGAGTGTGTTTACTGCAACTGTGAGATTTGGTCGGGAAAGAACTTCAGGGGTGAGATACGCTGCTGCAGTCGAATGGCCTACAGAAGTAGTTTGAGATCAATCGAGCGGACACACACCAATAATAATAATATAAAAACACGTACGAGCTCCATGTGAATCAATGCATCCCGGGAATCTGCCTACACCAAGTTTATCATGCGAACTTATATCTCTAGTTGGAGGTCAAGATGAAAAGCTTCTCACTCCATCAATATGAAGAACTCACTTATTGTACTTCATCCCCAATGTCTCGCAAGTTTCAATCATGACATCCTGAACAGACTAAACAAAACCGTTCATTGTCATCTTTTCTGATGGGTAGCAGAATGCAAGTGTACTTACAGCATATCCTTTATCTTGACGCACACAAAGCGGACCATTACACCCCTTCTCTTTGAAGTCTACTTCGTCGAGGTAGTATTTGGGCAGGTACCTTTCAGCTTTGCGGAAGTACCTGGATAGGATTTTCATCTCAAGGAAACCAAAGATGAATAGAGAATATGACATACGGTTCAATATTTTTGAATGTCCATCCTTCAGCTCCGTTTCTTGCCCAGGAATCAAAATCTATCGTTGAATCAATTGTCGAATGGAGTTGCGACTAAAAAATGAAAGAATTTATTACCTTCTGAAGTACATCGATCATAAACCATAGCATTGAGTACGCTATTGGATTGCAGTGTGTTGAGCCAACCGACTAGAGTCATGATGAACCCGCCATACCTGGTACCACCCAAGACCTTTCCTCTGGCAATCTGCATGACTCTTACGCCAGAGTCTTGTCGCCTGTCATGTTGAGCCGATTAGATATGATGAATATTGACAGAAAAGTGGATGAATTACTCAGTGTAATAGTCCCAATCAACATCTGTCTTGTAAGATTTGGTGAAACTCAGAGGCATTCGGGTAAATAAGTCTCCTTCGCTACAAATGCTGTCGTTGAGTAGAAGGTATCGCGCATTTGCGAGTCGAGTTCATCACCTTTTTCCCGCTTCGATGAGTAGAACGGATACGTTTGGGTCCTCAGAAAGACGAGATGCTATAACACAACCAGCAGTACCTACATACAAGCAGATTGAAACGTTAGTCCAGGATCACTGATCCTGAAAAAGGTAGGCCAAACTCACCACCTCCTGCAACAACATAGTCATAGCAATGCCACTTTTCGGCTTCTTGTGGGTTTATGGGATCGTCCGATTTCACCTTGGTAGCAAACACTGCTGGGTCAGAGACAACTAGCCTCGAAAGTGAAAATCCCATAGTTCGGTCGACTCTTCGCCACAGTCATGAACAGAGCAAGTTTAAGTAGTGTTTGCTGTGGCGATCGACCTTTATGTAAATGTACAACTTGAATAAGCTCTTGTCTACGAAAGACCCTGGATCGCATCTTGAAATTATGTAAGAGACAAACATGAGGATTCAATATTCAATGCTCACCGACCGCAGTAAGTCCGAATGGAAGTGCCTGAGAAAACGAAACCCAGTGGGTGATACGACAATGTGTAATTGTAACGTTGATGAAAGGCTCGTAGCCCTCAGCCACCATACAATTGTCGACCGCGGTTTACTGCTGACCGGAATCATGAATACAGGCCCACAATTGCATTGGATATGCATGTGAAGCCCTAGAATCTCACAGATATTCAGTGGGATCAGTCAGGACGTACCTAAATGTGGAAACGGATGATTTACAGCGTGGGTCCAAGATTGACAAAACGTGAGTATCCTTCCCGCCATAAAACAAACAACTACTTCTTCCGCTATTGGTATGAAGGTCATGTAAGGTTTTTGAATCATTTGAAGGGACTAATATTGCTGTGATGTAGATGATTCTAGTACAATGACGGAGCATTTTGTTACGAAGAACGGCAGGCGATTACTGCCCTTTCATGATACTTTCGATCCGGATGGCTTGTACCTGTCTCCGTATGTCAACAAAAACTGGATAACCAAATAGCAGCGTCGAGATGACATAGCCAGCCTGGAAAACATATTGGGTTAATCACATCGATCCAGACATTGACCGAAATGACGTACCCCAACAAGGAACGGTGTCCTATGTTTCTTGCACAAGGATAACGTATACAACGCTTCCAAGGAGTGCACAGCGATCATGAAATACCAACTTCCTATGATAAACCATGAAGGGAAGAAATTCCTAAGGAGAACGAAGAAGAAGAAGACTTGGGAATACGAAGGTGATGAAGGCTCTGGTGCAAACGTTGTCAAGACCAGACTTGCGATCATGACTATCGTCACAAACACTTCCTTTGTTAGTCGGAAAGAAGTTATTTGAGGTGCTAAAGCCTGGAGGACGGTAAACAAAATGCGGGGTATAATGTCGGGTAATGTAATGTAACGTAACATACCATTCCAAGAGCTTCTTCTGCATCAGCTTTCATGTTGATCAATCTCGGTTTAACTTCTTCATATCCAGCCAAAGGTGGGTCAAATTCGACCTTAATTTCTTTCTTAGCACTTCCACCAGCTTTAGTGCTATACGTCAATGTCATTGCCTACATAACTCAACATGTATTGAGTTTCATAGCAAAAATATAAGAACCAGGCGTACCTTGGTATCGATAGCAGTCATCTGAGCACTTATAACATTCTCCTTCACCTTCCCCCAGTACTTGACATATAACACAAGCGTATCCGGATGGTTTGACATGTACATGCACAGAAAACTTGATTTCGCTGCCACAGGATCCGACGCCATGTTTAAAAAGTCTTTGGATGAGTTCTTGGTGGTGGTGGTGGTGGTTGAAAGCAAGGTGAGATGGTGGGTAGGAGAATTCGTTGTGAAATGGTAGCAGTACTCAGGCTCGTGAGTTCAAGTTCGAGTGCATGATGTGTTCTCACTACAGTTCGGCAATTGCCGAGGCTAGCACTTGATAACCGGATGTCCGAGTCTGCCTCTCGCGACATGGTATATGAATTTATGAGTTAACATGCATATGTATGGCATAAGCTGCCACTACAACTTCACACTCTTGAATACCATATCATACTTACACGACAAACAGCTGTAGTCAAAATCAAACTCCAGCAGTTTGTGGTCACCCTCACCCTTCTCTGACTCCTTCAAAGGTTTTCCTACTGACGAGTAGCTTAGACCCATATGCAGTACATCGCATTGAAGACCACTGGCACTCAAGATTTTGGCTGATTTTTTGCGTTGACACCGATAGCCTTTGAATCAAATTGAGGCCACGATCCGGCACAGGCGCCTATTGGACACGACCAACATGAGCCCACAAAAATCAACAAATCAACGATGTTCTCCGAGTCCGTCACGGTAAGCATCATCCCGAATCTTACACTCGTGCAGTCACTAGTCACGTCTGAATTCTGAAAGTCCGCGACTTTGTAGAGTTTCCTTCTCCTCTCAACATCGCCAGAATGTTGATGACAGCTCGGATCAGGTTATATCCTTGTAATTTAGGTGCCTGTGGCGCAATTTTTAATTTATAAAAAACAAAGCCCGAGCAAAGTGTTCGCGTTTCGAGTTGTCCTCCTCCTACCTTCTCGTCAGTCGTCACCCACCAAGTTGTGATAGGTGAGCACATATTCCCCCCTGACATTAACTTCGCGACTGTCGATTTTTCTGGGAAGTCAGACTTACAAGTATTTCTGAGGTATTGCAAAAAATGCCTTCAATTCGTGGATTCGGGACTCTCGGTATCTTGGTGATATTGCTGAGTGTGCTGGCGTCGGTCTTGGTTGTACCGACATATGCCACGAATGGATCCGGGTTGACCAACGCTGAACGGTTGCGAAGGGGACTACATCCCAATGCTCCTCACAGATTATACCATCCAGGCGAGTTCAGATTTTGAACTACATATAATCAATGATTTGACGATTAACGGGGGGTCATAAAATGCAGGCAGACAGCTTCTCCCTCGACAATCACCAACACCGACGACACCTTCGGATATCTCTGAGCCAACACCTTCGGATACCCCTGAACCACCGCCACCTTCGGTGTGCTACAGTGGTATCATCCAAATCTATTCACCCAACGAACCACTCTACTATTTCACCCATTTTATGTCGGATTCGGGTGTATTCTTAGGGGCAGTAAACGGTGGCGATATGATCGGCTTCTGCACTTCTGGAGATGATTTCTTTGAGATTCAGAATGGTGGTTCATCGGTGAGCCACGTTAGTATTTTGTACATTGGATAATTCTGACGACCTTGTTCTCTAAAGGATGAATTACAGTCATACCCATATATTGGTGCTATTCTCAGCACACCCACTGGGGATATATCGGATTCAACAGGTAACGGTGCATTCATTGGTGCCGTTCCAGAAAGTAAGATCTCCCCCTTGTGCCATTGTTCCTAATTCGGCCGTAATTTTTCATTTAAACTGACTAAACCTCTCACTACAGCTGCTGCAGGAACTTATCCAGGAACGACTACGAACTCAATAGCCGATGCTTTGGGAGCTTCCCTTCCTGGTCAAAGCACAATCTGGAAATTCGATCCAGATACTGCAGCTTTGACCATATTTTGGACTAATTCTGACGGTAGTAAGTGGTGTATCTTTCCTTGTTACCAACGCCGAGGGTACTAAGTACTATTGTGTCTTATAGGCTTACAACCGGCACACGTCGTCTGGGTACCCGATTTTGGAGGCTTGGCAATCACCGGAAACGTTGATTTATTCAATTCTGAAGGGTCCTTCAGCGGTGAAGAAGTCGTGAGTCACCTCATGATGTCTGTGATTGTTCGAGGGCTAAACAATCTTTGTTTTACTTAGACGTTGAGTTTGGTACCTTGGTTCCAACCAGAAAGAGGTCAATCGCGTTAAGTGCTCGTTCGTTCGTTCGTTTCTTCTTCAATAGTTCAAAGACTTTATTTCTCTTTATCGGGTGTTGTGCAATCGAGGACAATTCTATCATAGGAGCATTTAATCTTAAAGGTTGTAGTACTGAAGGGTATATTCTAAACGAGAAGTGGGTGGTAATACAAAACATGCTAGGCGTATAAATACATAGAATGGTGACGGATGAAAATCTGAAAAACTCATTACTCCTCCATCGGGTGGTCTTCCACTCGAGCATCAAGTCCCCTAGCGTCCTGACGAATCTCCTCTTCTTCCAGTGCCATAGTATCCACATCTTCCTCAACATCTTCATCCCCATCATCGAAATCCTCTTCTTCGTCTTCCTCATCAGGTTCAGGTTCCCCGTCCAGCATCCTTTCATCTGCTTCTAACGCTGCTCGCTCCTCTTCATGTAGCCCGGACGATGTCGCATGCGAGATAGATTCGGGAGTAGGTAAGGTATTCTCAGCATCTGCAGCAACGTGGGGAGCTTTCTGTTTCGTCGCGAACACAGTCTCAGACTCTTTAGCCTTGGCTTTTCCTTTGCTTGCCGCGCTACTGCTCCCCCCTGCTCCACCACTACTCTTCTTCGGTTTATCATGCTTTTGAAGGTCACGATGAACTACACCATCAATGTTAGGTTATAGATTGTATCGATGGAGAAAGTAATGAAGCTTATGCACGACGTACTTTGTAGTTCATTCTGGAGCATATCGACCATATCACCGAATTGTGTCAATTCGAGAGCTTTGAGTACATCAGATGCTGCAATCGACTTATGTTGTTTGGCTAGCGCCACATCGTGAGCACTAGAGCCAGTTCAGATATACGTATAGTAGAAGATTTCAACAAGAATGGCCAACCTACGTTGCAGCTAAGTCACGTTAGCATTGCCGTAATTATGTAGGTCATGGAAACCAGCATTACCTATGTAGTTTATGAATACCGTCGATCCTTTCAGCAACGCCAGAACAGTTTCTTTTTGCAATTTCACGTTATCAGGACACTGGACGCATTCTTCAGAACATATTAAATTAACTGAGAATGAAGCCAGACTCACTGCAGAACGCGCTATTCTAGTGACTAAACTCCTTGGCAACTCGTACGCCTCCATTCCTTCGGCCATTGCGTCTTGTTGAGATTGTGCTGATGCACTGGTGTCCTTGCGAGGCATGATGAGATGAGTGACCTGCGATATCAAATTGTAGAACAAAAGGGAATATAGCTGAAAGGAGACAATGATTTCGTTTGGGAAAGAGGTACAGGACAACAGACACGAACGCCTATCACAAATTACACGATAAGAAATTGTCAACAAGAGTCAATAAGCAAATTGTAAGGGTCAATACAATTTCTACTTATCTCTCTCTTATCTCGTTTATTGATGCGGTTATACTGTTCATCATCCCATCAACCCCGCATTTTGCAAAATCTAATCTTCTTTCTCTCCCATGCACCAACACCTCACATGTCCGCTTTTCGACAAGACAGGCAAGTCTCCGATAGTACTCAATACCTTCCGTTTTTTGAATTTGCTGAAACCATGAAATTGTAGATATGATAGAACTCGACGATCCCACCTAAATGGTGGAAGATAATGAATCGTTCGGTGGCCGAAATTGCCAAACATACCTACGTTCGATGGAGACTGGAACCAATGTAAGTGAGATAAGTAGAGGATATTTCCTCCACCTAGCGCTGACCTGAATCTTCTTATCGCTTCCCAGAACAGAGTTGTATAAGTTGGCTCTCACCGGCCGTCCGCCAATCATTTATTTGCATAAGAACCAGCAGGAATCGGAGGGACACACACCGAGTCTAATCATCGTTATCTCCTTTACTTTTGAGGGCGACAGGCGGCGAAAGCACGCACGTATAAAAACCTACGTGCCTGGAATCTTTTCGCGCTTCGATATATAGACTTCAACACCTACGACCACGACGTCCCCTACGACCATCCATTTTCTTCACGACTTGACGGGTTTTCACGACAAGCTGCTATGAGCGACATAGAGAAGCACACGATCGCGTCAACGGTGGGAGGAGATGCAGATGAGGCTGAACTCGCGAGGATGGGATACAAGCAGGAGTTAAAGTACGTTCTTCAGTCATCGATGCCTTGGTCGTCTTGTTCGATTTCTAAGGATCTACCTCTTCTCAGACGGGACCTCAGTTTGATGCAGGTGAGTAAATGCCACTTCCAATTCTACTCATGGGACTTCTTCACTGACTTGACTTCAGAACTTCGGTGTTTCGTTTTCGATTATTAGTGTCATTACTGGTGTC
This sequence comes from Abortiporus biennis, assembly GCA_022606235.1. Lineage (NCBI taxonomy): Eukaryota > Fungi > Basidiomycota > Agaricomycetes > Polyporales > Podoscyphaceae > Abortiporus > Abortiporus biennis. The sequence goes on along the minus strand of JABYQP010000003.1, from coordinate 308,737 downwards.
CCTTCACTATTCTTGTTCGGCTTGGTAAGTTTCGTTATTGAAGTGAATCATTCGATTAGTTTCCTGAATGTCGACTCAGACTACAGGTGGACCTGCGGTCATGGTTTGGGGTTGGATCGTTGTTGGTATGTGGTTATTGTGATTCAGAGCTGCGCGAATTTATTGAGCTTGTTCTTAGCATTCTTCACAATGATGGTTGGCCTTGCTATGGCTGGTGGGTCCATTGTATGTTCAAAATGTCTTAGTGTTTCACTCACGGTATCCCTTCCTTGAAGAGGTGTGTAGTGCACATCCAACAAGTGGTGGCCCGTATTTCTGGGCAGCAATGTTGTCAAAGCCCAAATATGCTGCATTTGCGTCTTGGATAACTGGTTGGTTTAACTTGTTAGGACAAGTCGCTGTTACTACTGGTATCAGTTACGCAGTTGCGAACTTCATCTCGACCGCCATTACGTTCCAAAACGATTATGTTCCGTCAGCAAAGAGGACTATCGGAATCTACGCAGCAGTACTCTTCACTCAAGGTTGTTTCAGACCAGCTATTTTTGTCACAGTTTGCACTGATTGATCATTTCATATCAGGCATGATCAACACCTTTGGCGTCCACTTACTAGGGTTTCTGAATAACATTTCCGTGTGGTGGCATGGTCTCGGCACCACCGCGCTCGTTATTGCTGTCCTTGCAAAGGCCCCAACACATCAGTCTGGCAAGTTTGTTTTCCGTACATTTATTGACGGTACTGGCCTCGATGGTGTTGGTTGGAGCGATCGAGCGAGTCCCGCCTATGTAGTCATCATCGGTATTTTGATGGCGCAGTATACGCTCACTGGTACGTCGCTAGAACTGCAGTCTCCTCGATTTCGCGCTAACAGTGTTTTTAGGTTTTGATGCTAGCGCACATGTACGCCACTTTGTCCACATCGTCCTAATTTCCGTTTATCTAATCATTCCGCTCACAGATGACAGAAGAAACTCACAACGCAGCTATGTCCGGTTCAATTGGAATCATCACCGCCATTGGTGTCTCCGCTGTACTGGGATGGTTCCTCATCCTTGGACTTCTATTCTCCATCCAAGACTATGATGCTACCGTGGCGAGCGCAACCGGTCAACCAGTTGCCCAAATCTTTTTAGATACAGTTGGTGTTAAAGGCGCGATTGTTCTAATGGTATGTGATTATTGGTTTGCTCAAATGGTTTGTAGTCAGATGTCAATGGTAATCAAACGTTCTCCTAGGTTATCGTGATCGGTGCCATGTTCTTCTGCGGTACTTTCTCTGTGACATCGAACAGTCGCATGATGTATGCCTTCTCCCGTGATGGTGCTATCCCTGGATCAAAGTTCTTCCACAAGGTTGACCCCAAACGCAAGTCTCCAGTTCGAACAGGTGCATACGTTTTGTGAAAACACCGAGTTTCATTATTCGTCTCTAACCCATTTACCTTCTCTCCTGAATTTCAGTGTGGCTTGCATGCACTCTCAGTTTCATCCTTGGTCTCCCTAGTTTAGGAAGCTCTGTTGCTTTTGCTGCCGCAACATCTATCGCAACCATCGGTTTATATATCTCATATGGTCAGTCACGAACATCTTCATCTTTCAATGTTTGCGACTGATCTGATCATCTCCATAAACCAGCCATTCCGATCGCCCTTCGTGTCATCAATCGTAAAAGTTTCGTCCGAGGTCCCTTCCATCTCGGACCGTTCTCTTACCCAGTCGCTATCATGGCTGTGCTATGGATTATATTCATCACCATTGCATTCATTCTTCCTCAAATCAATCCCGTTAACTCGCAGACATTGAACTACGCAATTGTTGCAGTCGGTATTGTAATAACATATGCGCTTGGATTTTGGTTAATATCCGCGAGGAAATGGTTCACTGGTCCCATCAAGCAGATTGCCGGTGAGTGTGGTTTCTACATATTCAGTTTCTCACATTTGTCTATCAGTATCACTTTCGACTGACTGTCTTTCGTTTCTGTTCCACGCGCTTTCTTGATGGTTGTAGCTGAAGAGGCTGGCATTGACGTGACAAATCCTGCAGAAGCAGACAAATTTGAAAAGATGGCAGTGGTGGAGGAAAAGGAACATTAGAGGGTATGTCTTGTATTATTCACGGATTTCTTCGCAGTTTCTTCTTTATACCTTACGTGCTCTAGTCTTTTAGAGATACCGTTGTATTGTTTTAGTGTAGAAATTCACATCGCATTCTTGGAAGTCATCATCAAAATCCATTGGTCCACAAATGCTTGTTTGAAGTATCAATCTCGGTCATTGCACTGCCTCAAGTTTTTTTTCAATGGACAGCCTCCATGAACGTTTCCGTTGTCAAAGTGTTTCGACATCACGGATCCACATTAACTTGAAGATTGCGACATTGATTGTCTACAACTTACCTTACTAAATATGGTACCTCGAAGTAATAGTAGCGACGGTGAGTATCAAATTTCTTCAGCTGACTTCCAACTCAATCATCCCTAGTTCTAGTAAACACCTGCTTTGATCGTATGCGAGAGACGACTCATCAATTTGTGTGTAGACATGAAAGCGAGCTGGTTGTGGCGAGGTCAGTCTCCGTCAGCGCAATATCCGCATCTCTGATGCAACCGATACATTTGTAGGTCACCTGCAGATTGCTCCCATGACTGATTATACTGCCTTTCAATGATACTAGTGAACTTTGAGAGACTTTGAGGCGCATTATGCTTTGAACCATCGCCAGACAATAATATGTTTGAGGTCTAAGTATAGGATTCAATTGCTATGCTCAGGCGGCAGGCGGCAAGATGTTTAATGTACTGTTTCGAATGGTGCTGACTTTGTGTTATACCACCGCAGCGAAGGTCAGGATTTCTTCAATCATTTTCCCATCCCGAGAACCTGTTGCGACTGTCGGAATCGGATGCCAGATCAAATTCACTGGTTACGAACTCAAGATGGGTTTTGGTATTTAAGTGGGTGTTTTGCGCTCAAAGAGATTCTCCCACCCAATCTTTCTCTGTTGATTTTGGGATTTGCCGCAGGTCAGCTCAACCTCCTTATACATTTTGTGGTTGGGATTCTAACTATTATTCTCCAGGTTCGGCCTAACTTCTTTCATTCTTCTTATTTTTTCCCGCTGGTATGTTTTGTCGATGATAATCCCGATTATGTTGGATACTGATAGGCCATGACTCTTTCCAGTGCGGTTAACGTTCACCCTCTCACGACTATTCACGCCATGTTCTCCCGTGCATTCCTTGCTTCTTTCTTCGCCGTTTCTTTGGTCTCTCAAACCATCGCCGCTCCTTTGATTGATGTTGAGCAAAGAGATTTGGACTCAGTGGTACGTCCAATTCACTTCCTTCATTCGGTATAATATGTATTGATTGTCATCCCAGGTTCAGGATATAGTTCTTCGATCGCCCTTGGTAAATACTTATACTTACTTTTCTATCATCAATTCGGGATGGAGTCCTGATATAAGGGAATATGCCCATAGTTCGGAATTGGCCATCTTTTCCACCACTACGATGACAAGGTAAATATATTTGCCAATGAAGCGGTTTGATATTCATTGCATGTTTGTCCCACCGTATAGGATCTTGCTGCGCCCGCTCCAATCCCAACGTCCCACCACTGCAAGAGTTCAAAACCCAAGCAACATCACACTTTGCAATCAGCCACAAAGAAGTTGAATTTCTACAAACCGATCTTCGCTACGTCATACTCAAAGGGCAAGAATGTTGTTGGCCAACATCCAAAAGATTTCGATGTCAAGCTTACCGACTTCTCACCCAAAGGTGGCTATTATATGTTTGAGTGAGTATCCGTACAACTTCTAAGATACATCGAATTTGCTGATGGAAATGGCCGTTCTTTTTCTCAAGTGATATCAACGATGCAAAGTGGTATGGTAACGCGATGAAGACAAGCAACTCCACTACCTACTCTGTTGTTACCTTGCAATGGGATCCATCGAAGGTCAAGAGTTTCCAACTGAAAGAGTGCGTATCCTGTTTGATGATCTTCATTTTTCATCTTCATTCCTCATCTGATCCGTTTTTACGCTCGAACAGATTTAAGAAACCAGATTCAGAATGGAACAAGGTAAATCATGATCGTATTTATATCCAATATTTTCTCAGCTCAATGATACTTTTTTAATAGTTTGTGTTACACAACTACCACAAAAACTCTCAACGCATCTCTCCAGACCGCACTAAGAAGTTCTACCACATGATCGCTGGACCTATCGCTGCCAAATTTGAAAAGAAAACTCACAGTAAGTCCAGCCTTTTGGTCTATAAGATGATAGCGCAGTATTTTACTAATCATCCGACAATCGCTCCAGAATTCGACCAGGCAAAGAGCGAGATTGACTGCAAAGGTATCTTCCAGTATGCCGTCGTTGACAAAGAGGCTTTGGCTGGTTTGACTGTCACCAAGGTTGAAGACTTCCATTCCAAGTCTTCATGGACCACAAACGGTGGAAAGGAGCCTGCTCAATAATTTGAGTAACAGTCCTGAAGATTACGACTTTTTGTTTGCTATGTCGTTAAACCAAGCACCATTCCTTTGAATTCAGGTCTTCTCCCATCTTCAAAGACTGACTCATCCATGTAGCACGGAACATGTGTACCATGTAAATTACTTATTACTACGAATATTATCGGGAAGAGGATGAACTATTTTTCTTACATCGCTGAGTTCGTCTCCATTGTTGCCCTTGTGCACCTCATATGCAAGGTAAGCGAACTACTCACACAATAATCATTTGATATCACAACAGTGATAGAATATGTCCTAGGCGAAATATGCATACGCTGAGAAACCAACAGAAAATCCCTATCTATTGTTACATAGTGATGACGGTATAACGAAAGCGAAAAAAAAAAGGTATGTATATGATGAATCTCTAAATGTACGTATCTCTAGCCGACTTGAAATGAATCAGTCAACATGGATATGGACGATCACCAGTCATTTTGTCTAACAGACTTGAGACTCTCCGGATCAACAGTAACTTCCGTCTCTTGGTCGATGCCAACTTGCATAACCCTGACCTTTGCATCCCTCTGACTTTGAATCTGATACCCAGAAACTTCTTCCAATTCTGATTGAGATCCAACATATTGTTTAGAAGCTTGAGAACGCATTGTGGGCATGAGACGGATGGGAGTGGTTGCGTGTGAAGCGGAGACGGTAACGGAGGGTGTTTCGCGGATAAGACCTAGTTTCAGTTGACGGTAGACTCGGCAAGCCATAGCGTTTTGGAGGGCGACGTTCGGAATTGAGAACATGGCTGCAAGGACGGGTGGAACGGACGGTGTGAGAATGACAACCATCGCTACGATGTTCATTCCGACGGTGACCCTATAAAGGTTTGGGCAGGGGGTTATCAGCGTGGTATTGGTCGGTATTTTGAGGGCACCACATACAGATAGTAAAGCTGTCCGGTCATCAGCAACGTTTTAGACATATGTCCCATTCCTTTACCACTGAAGAAGGCTTTGATTCGTTCCGCCCAATTATCGGCCAAACTATACATAGTAAGTCTGGTCGTAATGGCAAAGAAGACCAAAGTATCGTGTACACCAACGATGATAATCCCAGCAGAGCTGTAAGATTTAACGTTGCTGTTTACACAGTTTTTGGTAGTACCGATATGGATGCCGTCCACAGCGAAAGGTGCAGAAATACAGCCAAGTGTCGCAAGCCATAACAACCCGAACAAGAACACAATGATTCTGTTGGAGTTGAATACTGCCCGAACTCGGAAGAAGAATAGCAGTGAATTTAGAGGCATTGCGAGAGCTCCACACCAGCCGATTGCTTTGGCTAGTGCATGACAGTCACCGACCTGACCCACTAAAATGATAGCATTAAGATCTAGTATGTAAGACGGGTCTTTGAGAGAAGCTTACCTTGAAATATCAACGAGGTCAGAATAAAGCCACACGAGGCCATCCTGAATGATAAATTAAATACGGTTGACCATGCAGGATTCAAATACAAATATCTCACCTTGCGCAAATGTAAACGGCGTCGGAGATCTTAATTCGACTCTTCGTAAACAGCAAGAATTCTTCATGAAGGGACATTAAGAAATCCCAAATCCAAGCCTTTGCAACGGATTCAAATGGTCAGATATAACGAGTTACGATGCTTTTGCATAGACTTACTCCGACGGTAGCTGAATACAGATATCGTGAAGCCTCCAACTGGTTAGCAATTGTTTCCGGAAGCCATGCCAGTGGTGTCAGTGGATTGGGGAGTGCAGCGGCCATGATGGAAAGACAAACGACGGAGGAAAAAAAAAGAAAGGAGTGACTGAGTTGGACCAGGCTTTGAAGCAGCGACGCAGGTGGGTGGGTAAGAGACCGTGGTAAGCAACAAAACGTTAGAGATAGAGACCAAAGTATTGGCGAACCGCGAAATAGATATTTTTTATCATGATTTCTTTCGGAAACAGGTAGAAGGATGGACCGGGGATCTGACGACAATCTCAGTATCTGGGAGTTGCGGAGGAAATCCACGATATCAACTGAGATGCAGTCAGATTCGTATGTGCAATTCTGATCCTTTGTGACCTCATCCGACAGTAAAGTTCGGGGATGCGCCCGAGCCATATGTGAGGTTCACTACTACTGAGAGAATACAGGAAGTATGAACAGTGAACTTCCAAGTTTGATATTGAGCAAGTACACATTGTGGGGTTGTGGTGGGGAAGCAACGATGGTGGCGTTTAGAATTGAATATTTCGATCTTCCAGTGTTGCAAGCAGCGGGACCGAACGAATATGCTCGAGAAAAAAGCTGATAAAATATCTTCCAATGATGCGTCATTGGGATCGTCTTGTTGGGGCGTAAAATTAGTTGTTGCGGGTGATAGGCAAGCTTACCAGCTCATGAGAAGGGTCTGCCTTGTCTGGTCATCGGCCACCTTCTAGGTCAACGTTGAAACTTGAACATCAGCCAAGTCATCACGGCGGCATTGTGACAGCGTGAACTTGAGTGTACCAACTGGGTTAGTCGACTTATCAACATATTCGAATCAAAAGATTGGGTTGCTGAGGCAGCAGCGGGCAGCAGAAGGCTGCAGAGCTCATGCAGATAACCAGGAGCTATCCGTACGTGGAAAATGAAATTTTGACTTCGGTTATGCATAATATTGCAATCTAGATGAACATCAATGCTCGCTAGGCTCGGTAGAAAAGACAAAGCGGTGTAACGATGTCTCAGAATCAGCACCATTTTGCATCATAAGACTTTCAAGATACTTACAGTTTGAACAGAATCACACTCCTACGAGGCGAGACAAAAAACAGGTCGCGGAAGAAGGCCAAGAAGGCAACAGATGGCTTCCTGTCCTCCGCAGATACTCGTCGTTAGAGAGATATATCTAATTTCCGGCTCAAAGATTGATTGAGGAACGAGTGTTGAATTGACCGGCCTGGAAAAACGCGTGCGAGGAATCGCCACCGAATGGTCCGCGGCAGAAGTAGATAGTCTAAACATGCCAACCGCATATTCGTTCAGGCTTCCAGTTGTTTCATGCTCTAGCAACGTTCTACTAGAACTTCTAGAGTCCAAGCAATTCTTGGTAATTACACAGGAATTTTTCTGATAATTTCGAGCAGTCTCGTCAGATTTAGCTCTGTCCTATATTTTATCTGGAAATTAGTCAGGAAAATGGTTGGAAAATGGAATTTTTTTTTGACAAGTTTCGACGTTCCGGTCTGAAAGATGAAGTAAGAAGAGGCAAGGAGTAAGAAAAGACGAGATGATTTCTGCAAGAAAAATGAAAGATTATATCGAGTTTATACGGTCTCGTGATCCGGCGTTTCGAACTACAAATTACTATTACATAATCCCTGTGGTGAGACGCGAATTCGTTTCTCTGCTCCCTGCCTCGACCTCCCTAGTTTGACCTCGTACAAGTGAGTAATAAATACTCTATTTCGTGTGTGAGATTAGCAGATAATTATACATTGGATCATCATAAGTTGATGATGATGTATCCTCTTCAGACCATTAATCTTGACGTTGACGTGCGAGCTTCAGTAGGGTTGCCTCCTCACTTTAACCACAACTTCAACCTCGACTAACTCGTTAAGAATCAGACAGTCAAGCAGTCCGGATCGCACTACTTCAGAAGTTCAAACAAGCATAATCCATATCGGTACCCTGCTCGGAGGTCTAGGTTTGAAACCCTGAATACCCGCCATCAAAATCGAGACAGTATATAAACCAAACCAACACTCACTGCGTGGCACTATAACCTAACCAGTTGTATCTCCACCGACAATGGGTTCATCTCTCTCCAACTTAGTTTCTGATCCAAACAAATTCGCAACTAAGGTCAACCCAGACGGGACTGACGAAGACGTGTCTAAATGGAAATCATACGACTATGTCATTGCGGGAGGAGGCAAGTGTTGTGACCTTTGTTGTGAAATCTCCTTCGTAACATGACCCTGCGTTTGCATATGTAGGCACTGCTGGGTGCATTTTAGCATCTCGCTTGTCGGAAGATCGTAATGCGACTGTCTTGCTCATTGAAGCTGGAAAGAGGTATGCACCTATCAAACTACAGTCCTAAGTAATAATTTCATACTTACTTGCATGTTCTATATCAGCGAGGGAGATTTATTTTCCCGTATGCCTCTAACGTTTTCAAAGTCTTTTGGAACCGACATAGATTGGGCATTTGTTCCTGAGTATGTCATCACCGATCCTCGGGTACTATTCACGCATGCTGACGAGACTTGCGACTTAGGCCACAAGAGTCCATGAGTGGAAGAGTTATTTCTGTGCCTCGAGGAAAGGTGTTGGGAGGTACCAGGTAATTTTGGAACGGACATATCTCCTTTTCTGTGCTAATGAAGGGATTGTTGCAGCATCCTCAATTGTTTAATCTATGATCGTTGTTCTCCGGAAGGTAAGCCCGTTCATACGTCCCCCCCCAGGGTATGGTTTTTTAAATCAAACTACTTAGACTTCAATTCATGGGCGAAAAATGGTGCTGAGGGTTGGGCTTTCAAAGATGTTGAACCGTGAGTGAATATCTGAGAAGATTCATACTTGTATATTGACAATCCTTCTTTAGTTACTTCCGAAAATTAGAGGGATACGTCCCAGAGAAGTTTATTGACAAAGTAGACTTCAGTACCAAGGGTCGTGACGGCCCTATTGTCATCACTCAGGATGACTGCGCTCCTGTTAGTATCGACCATATTCCTTTATTTTCAAGCGATTAATTTTTATATCCAAGGAATTAAACAACGCTATCTTCGAATCGTGGAAAGCATTGGGTGTCGATTATGTCGAGTGAGTTTTCTGCTGTCATTTCTTCAACTTGGCTGACCTCAATTCTCAAGCGATGTAAACTCACATAACAAATTGGGTGCCACTCGATTCCAGGGTTGTGTAGACTTAAAAGGAACTCGTACGTTCATTTTATGCATAGCGGAGGACATAACCTCACCTTGATTATTAGGCAGCTCTGTGGTGTCTGCTTATCTCACTCCGGAGGTACTGGCTCGACCTAATCTCACCATTGCGGTCAATAACCGTGTTGAGAAAGTCCTCTTCTCTCGCGACGCTTCGAGTGAATTGAAAGCCATTGGTGTTCAAGTCACTTCATCCCCGAATTACCCTAGCTATCGCTTAGCAGCGACTCGTGAAGTAATCGTATGTGGAGGTGCAATTCACACTCCTCATATCCTTCTGTTAAGCGGTGTTGGTCCAAAAGAGGAGTTAGAAAAAGTCGGGGTTGCACCTATGAAAGATTTGCCTGTCGGTAGACATCTCGTTGACGTGAGTTACCTTCGACACTCGATTGATCGAATATTGATTTCACGTCTTCTTCGATAGCACATATCTTGTGGACCCTATTTGTTCCGCACCAAACCTGGCTATACACTTGACTACCTTAACCACTCGCCTTTAGCTGCCATCAAACCTCTCGTACAATGGCTATTCACGGGCAAAGGTGTTTTCTCCAAATTGCCAGTTCCTACCGCTGCTTGGGTTAGGTCTGACGATCCAAAGTGAGTGAAGATCAATCCCCTATCAACCGGAAACTTCACTAAGAACTCTTCGATAGATTAATGGATACGTCTATTGGTACAGTCAGAGATGTCAGTTCTGGTCCTAACTCTCCTGATCTCGAGATCCTTTGGAGTCCAATTCTTGCGCCGTCGTATACCACTCCAGGTCCTCCAGGAGTTCATGGTATCACCATCGTAAGACGGCAACTTTTTACTCATCTGTTCTCATTGTCTCTGATGATATTCTTTCTTTCGTCAAGTCTGCAATCGCATTGAAGGCCGAGAGCGAGGGAACAGTGACCCTCAAGACGAACAGTGTCTGGGACAAACCTATCGTCAATGGAAAGTACGTACCTCCCTTGAATATGTATTATCTTTAATAACGGTTCTGATCTATTTTTTTCAGCTATTTCTCTTCTGAAAATGATCTCTACACCGTTCTTCGAGGTGTTCGACTCATTCAACGTCTTTCCCAAACAGAACCATTGAAGTCGATCCTTGCTCCCAAACGGGACAACAACGATAAAGAGAGTCTGTTCTGGCCAAGCGATGTCGATCCAGAGAAGGTACGAATACAGTGATATGTTCTATTGGTCCAGTTATGACTCAACACTCACCTTATTTCTTCAGCTTTCCGACGATGAGTTGAAAGCTTGGATTCTCAGACATGGTCACTCTACATGTCACATTGTACGTTGCTCATCATTCCCCTCGTAGTTGGAATGTTCACACTACTTTTTTTTCTTAGGCTGGATCATGCTCTATTGGCCCTGTCCTCACTCCCGAACTCAAAGTTCACGGAATCCCTAACCTTCGTGTGGTTGACGCGTCTGTCTTCCCTACTCAAGTTTCTGGTCATCCTGTTGCCGTCGTTTTCGTCTTTGCAGAAAAGGCAGCAGATATGATCAAGGCGAGTTGGAAGTAGTGACGATAGGAACGTAATCATTTCTCTCTCTTTCTCTCCTGCTCTCTAGATCTCACAGGGTTTGGATGTTGATACCCTGACTGTACTTTAACTTCGACGACGATAAATAATTTCTTGGACAATACGTACTCTAGCCGAAACCTCCAAGGTTATTTTTTAACTCATCTGAGAGTCATCTCCTAACCATATATCCCCACCCCTCTATCCGAAGGCTTTGTTCCGAGAACCCCTTGATCAGTTTAACGGCTAACCTACTCAATCTAGATTCTTACTGGTCTCTGCCCCTCCGCATGGCCCCTCTCGAACATGTAGAGGCGCAACAGTCGGTTCGAGGATTCGAAGGACGACGATCGATTGTACCCGTTTCTGATCCACTTGGATTTAAATTCAAGAACTCCAAGAACTCCGATCATTGTCTGTCATTCAATAATCAAGTCAACCGCCACGCCCGCAGTACACGATCATTCGTGGACCTATTGTCTAGAAAGGTCGCGCATACAAAGCTTATACTGCTGCGGGAGACAAGAAATCCAACCAAAGCATCCGCGAACCTTGGGTTTTGTAATGTCGTCGATGTCGACAGGAGATCGTGAGTCGACTCCCATTTGAGAATCTGGACCTCAGAGCCTTATTAGGCCTTAACGGAGTGTTCTTTATTTCCGAAAGCCATTTGAACTTGAGGCCTCAAGTGTACTTATACATGGTAAGCATGAAGTGCTGAGTGTTAGCGGAAGCAAAACAAAACAAGCGAGCTCATCATCAGTTACGTGATACAACTTGGCATGCAAAGGCCATGCATCGACTGGACTTTAAAGACACCTGGCCATTTGCAGGCTGGCAAACATATTGACAGCCTCTGGCCTCCTTGCTCTGAACTCATTTCCAACTGACCAATCGGAAGTCGAATTTACAGTAAAAAGGCTTCGATCTAGAAATTGATTTCCCGCCAAATGCCGCTCGCGAGTTGGCAATTTCGTCCCTAATTCCCTCTCCAAACTAAACCACCTCACCGTTTACAGAAAAAACTCCCTTACCTTCCCCTCTCTCTGACAGCAGCAGCCCATGCAAGTGTTTCTTGCAAGCTTTGTTTTGTCACCATCTCCATCGTCATCCTCGATGCAATAATACCACTCTAGTCTGCCATGGAAGTCCCCCCTTTGACACAGGCTCCGAATCCTTTAACACCACTTGCATGGCTTCCTCCTGATATTGCGAACCAATTGGAGGCTTCAAGATATTTGTACTCGGCGACTATTGGGGTGAGTATGAATGATGATGGTAGTGGCGTATTCCGCGGATGACACTTACTGCTATTAATATCTAATACTAGGCATGGATCTGGGATTGTTTAACGGCCATACCGGAAGACGTCAGACTCTTCAAAACATACGGGTTTAACCTCTCGGACGTTGTCTACCTTATTTCTCGGTACGTACTTCATCGAGAAGTTATATAAGTTTGAACACTGGATCTGAGTTTACAGTACCTTCACGTGCATATTTCTTTCGACGTCTTTGGCATTTCAAGGTAAGAGAGATAAACCTCCTTCCCGAATAAAATTGACTTTAATCTTCATGTAGTCGCGGCGGTAAGCGATTGTCACGCTTTAGCAAAAGTCATCGGAACCTTCGCCGCTCTCTCACTCTGCGCAAATTGCTTCCTCTTCTTCCTCCGAGTAAGAGCAGTCTTCCACCAACAGCCTCACGTGATTGGCTTTTTTTTCTTCCTCTGGATCGCGGTAGTCGCAGGGACTCTGTCAGCCCCTTTTGGTGTTGATGGGACGCACATTCAACCAACGCAGCACTGTGTCAACAGCAATGTCAAACAATTCGCATCCGCTGGAATTATCATCGTTGCGGTCCATGACCTATCGGTATTTCTTGCTATATCCTGGAGGTTATCAAAGTATGTTTTGCCGGAGTCTCGTACGGCCAGGTTTAAAGCTTTTCTGTCTGGGAAGGGATTAGGAAGGTTGTCAAGGTCATTATTGCAAACAGGGCAATTGTATTATCTGTAAGTATTTTTATCCAACCAAGGCAACAAAACGGTCTGAATCTGAAATCAAATTAGGGCTACCGTAGGGTTGAATATTGTAGCAATGGTCGTCATCCTCACCCCATCCGTACCTCCCGTTCTCGCTGCTATGTTCACCATCCCAAACATTGCCTTACAAAATGCCATGGCATGCCGAGTTTTCCGACAAATCAAACTAGGTGTTTTAAAAAATCCAGCAAATACCACAGGAATGCCAGCCAAGTCGATCACTACACCAATCCAATTCGTCACAATGGCTACAACAACGGATGATACGGAGAGCGCGTTACCCACAACTCCGTCGAGAAGACCATCACCTTCTAATGGGGCGAGGAAACCACCTGACGTTGTTCCAGAAGAACAGGTTTCGCAGAGTAGCAACGGTGTGGATCCAGATCCTATGAAGGGGCCGGATCTTGCTTAACAAAAAGTTCCCTCCCTCTGGTTTGTTTGGCTTTCATGGATTCCCTTTACTTTTCTTTTCTGGAGCGGAGACTTTATGGGACTTACTGTATGATTTTTTGGCTTCTGTATGTTTCAATATTCCACTGCACCGTACTCTACACTCTTTCTTATAGTGACTCACTCATATATCATCGCCATCCACATTATTGTATTTCGTAGACAATTCGAAGATACCCTCTCATTAAAATACAAAATATCATAGGATTTTTTGTAAATAACTTCCGTCCCAGATAATTGACCGAAATGTTACTATCTTGAAGTATAAATTTTAACAAACCCTCTTGATGGACACACACAGCTTCGTTGTGTATCCTTGTGGGGGACTGTGTACACAATAGCCTGAGCGGTGTAGCTTCCATTTTCGCTGATCAAATCCCGAAGAAGATACGATACGATTGTTGGCAGATACGCGATGGCGAAAACCATATGCATCCCCCGACTCGGAGTAAGTTACTATAGAGAACTATAAAAGAAGCTCTGATTTACTTTTATAATGCATCAACAAAATCAACAAATGCAAGATAAATAAACATCACCCTCCTTCAACCACCATTCTTTCTCCACTGTAATTTTTTTTTCATCCACATCCCTCTTCTCTTCACCAAAACCTACTGTGGCTGTGACTGTGACGAGGCATGTTGATGCTGTAAAAGCCCTTTCGTTTTCCATTTCTTGAACTTTGTGGTGAGGACGATGGGAAAGTCACAAGGTCATCAATCATACGTATGGATGGAGTCAGGTTTGGTAAATCTAAAACCGAATTGGGAGGATCAATCTTCGTGGTCGACACTGTATGAGCTAGCGGTGGGATTGGCAGTAGGTCCGAACTATTAATTGTCTTTGTCTTTATGGGTCCACGATGTTTCTCATTTGAATTCTGCGCTATTTTGTCTGATTGGAAGAGTTGCTTATCTTGTACTGATGATGATGAGGATATTCCGAACTTTGAAGAAGAGGATGAAGATGAAGAAGAGGAAGAAGGTAAAGTGACCACCGTGACTGTTTTCTCCTTGGTAGATTTGAATGGTAAAGGTGAAGGATCGTCGAGGCCCTAATGAAAAAAAATCCGTTTTGTAAAATAGAAAATTAATATTTATGAGATGACAATGGACAGAACGGCAACTGAACAGTGGTTTAACTACACACCAAATTAGGGTCCCACCGGCTTGCCATCATTGGACGAGGTCGATTAGATTTTTGTGATAATTGTAACAGTGTGAGACAACGTGGAACAGCTACAACGATTATCCCACCAACTATCGCCAAACAGAATAAGACAACGAATAAATAAGTCATCGCGAGTAGGGTGACGGATGCAGCGTGAGGTTCTGACGTATCAGCAGATATATCAGGTGCTGAACTGAGATCGGTTATTGTAGTTGTTGGGGACATAACTGAGTTTTGAGTTGATCTTGAAGGAAGCGGGGATGTGAACCGTCGACGAGATTGTTGAAGGGCAAAGGATGAATAATAATGACTGCTTATAGACAAGATAGGCTGACTTGACCAGCCGTTGAACGAAGCAAAGATGGGGTCGGTCAGAATCAGAATGATGCTCCAACCACATTCAAAGCTCACAGCGTGATTTTCGCTGAGCAGTCATATTTTTCATCTAGTAGTATGTTCGCAAGAGAAAGGGGAGGATAGCGAATAGTAGTGATTTGATGTGAATTGAGATATTGTCATTAACGTACCCTAATTAGTATTATAGTAAAATAGATTGAGACTATATCCGATCTTCTCATCACTTCCAATCCGTGTCATGTAAAACTGAGGTGTCGGGGAGGATGAAATCTATGTGCTGCCATCCACCTTCTTTCCGCGCGCATAATAATGAGTATGCTGGGACGAAACGGTGGGTATTGTCATGGCGGATGGAGTAGGAGATGAATTTTGAAAGACGTCCGCAAGGGGTGTGGAAAGGTCGTCATAGTGCCACACTCTCTTGTAAATCATCGTCGATGTCCTGGTTTCTTCGATATGTCCGTTTAGCATATCTAAGCAATGCAACGACAGAGGTAGGAGTCATTCCTTCCATCCGCTTTGCCGCTCCCTGAAGAAAGACTATATTTAGTTACACAAAATCATCTAAAAGGTGCAAGCTCACAATGGTCGTGGGTCGAACTTTGGTGAGGCGTTCTTTCACCTCGGAGCTGAGACCAACGATATCTTGGTAGTTCATGTGAGGATCCAACACCAATTCTTCATCTCGCATGAAATCTCGGACATCAGCTTCCTGTCTACGAAGATGACAATCATATCGACCTGATATCTAAGTATGAGGTGGAGACATGAGATGATTCTAGGAGTCGCTTACCATCGATGGCAACGCGAGTCAGGATGTATTCATCGATTGTAGCAAGCTCGGGGACAGCTGCGATAATGTCTTGTAATGTGACACCTTTGTGTCTGCACATATCGAAAGCGCTGAGAAGTGAGGATTAGTATGATGTATCTGTTTTCACAGAATGTAGTTTTTTTACCTCCTTGGGACACCATTATCTTGAACTTGTATTTTGAACTTTGCCCATTTCTACACAGGCATGATATTAGTCTGATCAGTGAGAGAATTATTGTCAAAATCACTTACATGGGGCGTCATGACAATGCCCTTCATCAGGTCGGTCACGCGTTGAATCTCATTTCGCGTTGCAACGAGATGAGACCATCGTTCGTCAGAAACCACGCTCGCTAAGCGACCTGCATGTCTAGTGTCAAAAATAAACGAAACAGTGAGATGAGAATTTTGAACAGACGGACCTTTCTCAGTCAGTCGAAGATCCGCATTATCACTTCGCAGCGTCATTCGGTAC
This sequence comes from Abortiporus biennis, assembly GCA_022606235.1. NCBI lineage: Eukaryota > Fungi > Basidiomycota > Agaricomycetes > Polyporales > Podoscyphaceae > Abortiporus > Abortiporus biennis. The sequence continues at coordinate 292,462 of JABYQP010000003.1, read as the reverse complement.
TCTGAACGGGATGTAAACATGCGGTCTGAAAAACACTGAATAAGTGACGAAAATTTTCCAGAAATTAATTCGACAAACATGGTTCTTCAGCGCCTTTGACTATTAAATCGTCAATCATAACACCAACATATCCATCGGCTCGACTGATAATTAAAGGGGGACGTTGAAGAGCTGCTAGTCCTGCATTGATGCCAGCGACTGCGCCTTGTGCCGCGGCTTCCTCATAACCAGTTGTCCCTGTAATCTCGTCATGATCTCTCAGGTTAAATTAAAAGAGGCCGCGAAATACAAACCATTGATTTGTCCTGCGAGGAAAAGGCCATCGACTTTTTTTGTTTCCAGAGTTGCTGAAAGATTGATATGAGACATAATACTCGTTTACGAATGGGCCTGGCGCACTCACATTTCAATTCCCTGGCATCGATATGATCATATTCGACGCCGTAGGCTGGTCTAGCTAGTTTACAATTCTCCAATCCAGGAACGGTTCGATACAAATCTTCTTGGATGTCTTCGGGAAGACTACACGAGAGACCATTGGGATAGATGAGATCTAGACATAGTCAGCGAAAAATGCCTTTCCACTTGACCTTGAATGGTGAATCACCTGAGTCATAACCTTCCGGTTCTAACCAAACCGCATGGCTTTCTTTCTGAGGGAATCTCGTAACTTTAGCCTCAAGGGAAGGACAATAACGAGGTCCTGAGAGAACGGTCACTTCTAGATGAGGACCAACCATGCGAGGATACCGACATACCTTTTTTGGTTTCCTGGATATGAACGCTTCGATGGATATTATCCCTGATTATCTGATGCGTCTTAGCGGTGGTATGCGTTTTATAACAAAATACTTGATTATCCTGACAGACCGTGTTAGTGTGATGCCGAATCACTAAAAATCGATTCCTTACAGCATTATCAACCACGAGGTTCATATAACTGAAAGGAACAGGAGGAGTGTCGCCTGCCTGTAGCTCCATACCAGTGAAGTCAATGGTGTCCTTCAATATCCTCGCGGGAGTTCCTGTTTGGAGTCTTCCAAGTTTGAAGCCAGCCTGACGTAGTGAATATGAAAGACCGGACGAAGGAGCTTCACCCATGCGTCCGGCAGGGAAGCGCTTCATTCCTACGCTGTCCCGTTAGACATCGGAAAGTGTCATTCATTTAACAACTCACCTATGTGAATTTCACCTGACAGAAATGTACCCGTGCAGATGACAACTTGCGGAACAGTAATCACTTCCCCAGTGCCTGAAAGTGGGTGCATGAATTGACATTAGAATCAACATGAAACCCAGGACGGAAAAGGTCACAATACCGAGTCTAACGCCAGTAACTGATGCCCATTTTCCCTGACCTGCACCATCGTGATTGAAAACGAGGTCATGCACGCTTCCTGCTTTCAGTTCTAGGTTCGGACAATTGTTAAGGACGCTCTGCATGTGTCTTTTATAGAGCTTTCGATCCATTTGACCTCTTGGACCCTGAAAAAGTTGAACAAGCCCGACCATACGCTTCCAAAAACAAACTTACCCAAACGGCAGCACCTTTAGAGGCATTCAACATCTTGAAATGAATCCCTGCCTTGTCTGAGTGCAATATTATTCAATGACAGTTCGCGATAGAAGTCGACCAGTGACTTACCAGCAACCCTTCCGCATAGTCCGTCCAATGCATCTACTTCCCGTACCAACGTTCCTTTCCCAACACCTCCAATCGATGGATTGCATGACATTTCACCAATAGTATCAAGGTTTTGTGTCAACAAAAGTGTTCGAGCACCGGTTCGTGCAGCTCCTGCCGCAGCTTCACAGCCAGCATGTCCTCCGCCTATGACGCAAACTATACCAGTATTTTAGTAAGTAATATGCATATACAAAACTTGTAACATACCATCATACGCATGCTGGCTTACAGAGGACGCATAGCAGCGGAAGAAGCATCGAGATTGTATTCCAACAGCATACTTGTAAGTGAACATTCACGGAGCGAGATTGAGAGTTTGCAAATAATCGGGCGGCTTGGTGAAGGATTGTTGTTTGTGCATGTTAGGAACGGAAGCCTTTGCCTTATCTGGCTATTCCGCATTTAGAAACCCGATGATGGATGACTCAGCGGATTTTTAGAAGGCTCCGTGGAGTCTAATCATTTTCCCCAACTTTAACTTTTCCCCTCATCGTACCAGCTACACTCCTCTCTCAATACCTTTCGCAAAAACATGGGTGCATACTACGACGAAATAGAAATAGAGGATATGACATGGGATGAGGAAAAGAGGGTCTACCATTACCCCTGCCCTTGTGGAGACCGTTTCGAAATCTCTCGCAAGCAACTTGCGAACTACGAGGATATCGCGACATGTCCAAGCTGCAGCCTTGTGATCCGAATAGTCTATGATCCGGTTAGTCTCTCTATTTTTTTTACATATCTAAATAGGCTGACGTTTTGTGGTAGTTGGATTTCGAGGACGAACCTCCAGACGACGAAGAAGATGATGCTGCCTCCAACGATAGCGATGCCACTGAGAGCGAGGAGGATAGCTCCGATGAGCATTTCGAAGATGCGATGGAGCACCTTTCTATCTCTACAGCTCCCACAGCAACCGTCGCTGTAGCAGCGTAAGCCTGTTTGCCTGTATCAGGCATGTCGGGTTTCCTATTTTTTATTCTTCGGCAGATATTCACCAACTTATCCTGCGTAGCTCTACTTATGGCTCTATACCATCCGCTCTTCGCATCATCGAGATGTATTATATCATATAGCATAGGTCTCAATTCATTATGTATCACTGGTTTCCTCGGCTGTGCAACATCTTAACTCTATCCTTTCCTTGTGATCAACTGCGCATCGAAGTAGTCTTCTCGATGATGATACCAAGGTGCGGTGAGGAGTGTCCATTTATCACTTGATCTTATTGACCTCTATGTTGTAGATTCCATGAGGATCGACCTCATGATACTTTGGATTCTTTCAGCGGAACCGTGAATCATCGGTGGAAGATGTGTTCGCTGATACAGTTCATCTATCAACGTGGATCTCCTAAGGTCGCCGTTCGTCCGCGGTAGTTTGCGTCCAGTTGCGATGGACACGATAACAACCCACCAAATAACCAGTGACTTGTCGCTCAATCTTATATGATCTAGCGAGAATAAAGCGGACGACATGATGGAATGTGCCGTTGCCTGCCTTTTGCTTGGATAGTTGGTTCCGGTCACGGTTGAATTTTCCTGAGCTTCCACTCACTGCCAACAGGATCATGACAAGTTCTTTGCCATCTTGCATCTATCGTCATCATTGCCAAACCTAACACGACGTTCATTACCGTCCACGGTATACGGTCCGACGGTGAACAATGGGTTTTTTCCGTCATTGTCCCAGCCACGAGAGTCGGATACTAGGCAAAGGAAGAACGACACAGATACCGGGTGCAATTCAAAATATTCGCTGCCTATAGTAACCTCTATACAGTTTGTTCTTTGCAATCCCCCCTAAGCAGTGTTACTAGGAAGTAAATCAAGCAAATTATGTTTGATCATCGCTACGCGTATCTCTTCACTCACATTAAAGCCAAAGTCTATCGGCCGGAGAACTTAATCCCACACTCGTGGTTTCTTCGTGCGTGCTGTACCATATGCTTCTTCCGTTAGCCTTATTTTAGTCTCGCCTTCGAGGGATTTAGGCCCTTCAGCTTTTGAAGCCTATGTATGATACAATCTGACTGATCCGTACGATAATCTATGGTGTAAGGTTTGAATACACGGCCTGACGAATAACGGTTTCATCTTACCGCCAATAGGTGAATCTTTTTGTATCTATGTTTGAACACAAGCTGGTCCTGTGAACGATCCGCGAGTCTTGTTAGCGCGATTATCTGGGCGAGCCGAAAATCACCTGAGCATAATAATGACAGAACATGCACCACAGGCATGTCGAGGTGGACTTGGATACTCCATGTTGGCATGAGTAACATTTGAGTAACGCCGTTCTTCATTCGGTATTAGGCCGTGCGCGGATAGAAGAGTCCTCATGTCATTTTATCATACTTTTAGACTGTTAAACAAATGGAAATATCACTCTCAATTAATATAAACGTGTTTGAACTGCCAGTGCAGAGCATGCGATGCATATGACACCTTAAGTAAAATTGACATGTACAACAAGAAAAACAACAATATGTGACAGCGGAAGAATAAAACCGTAGCAGGACAAAGCAATTCAACAATGACCACCAAGAACCAATAAAATAAAAAAACAGATACTCATGTTGTCGTCATAGCTACCAATGACGACCAAAATATTCACCCTGATGACTATCTCCGGGTCCAGGACCACGATATTCACGGTGATAGTTATGCGGGTAGTATTGTTGCTGCGTTGTCGTCGTCGTCGTCTGATTCAAATCTGGTTGTGAGTATGTAGTGGCATAAGATGATCCTACTTCCCCATGAGCCACATTCGGAGGTGCCGGGTACGTATATGTCGATGCCGTGGTATACATCTGGGGCATCATTGAATTGTCAGGGACAAATGCTGGCGAATGACCAGGGGTTAGTGGATTCGCAATATCGGAAGTGAGGACAGTAGAAGACATGGAAGCTTGCATGACTCCCGATCGAACGGCGGCTTCAAAATCAGCATTTGCACGAGCTTCGTATTCGGGAGTAATGACGAATGGTTGGTCTTCAGAATCATCTGGAGGATCAGAAGAAGCTGGTGACGTTTGAGCATGGGATGTTAAGGAAGGATTATTGTCGATGTTTCTGAAAGAAGGATATTGATATGAAACAGGAGGTGAGTGTCTCAAAGCTTGGCTTGGATGAACATAAGAAGAAGAGCCTATCGAGACCTGCGATGTATTGTGAGTGGCTATACCTTCAGAAAGATTAGGAACTGAAGATGACGATGGGTGATGATTATGGCCTTGCCATCCATGTGACATGCGCGGGAGCTCTGGTGCAGTATGTGAGCGAATTGGTTCCAGAAGTGGTAACGACAATGAGGAAACGTCAACGCGACGAGTGACATTATCAGGATGGCGTCGGGGCATTGATTCAAGGCTACGCATTGCTTGACTTGTACGATTCGTCGATGAGGAAGGTTGTGATGGTGGTAGTGGTGGTAGGGAAGCTGGTAATATCCAGGGATACTGCCGTCGACCTTGACGAGTTTCCTCACTCGAGGGCGTGCTACTGCTAGTAGTAGTCTGACTGGACGAGGTCGTAATTGGTGAATAGCGAGTGTGGCTAGTTACCGAAGCACGTTCTCCCGGGGTCCGTTCAGTAGGACTCGCAGTTGCCTGTGGTGACCATGCTCGTAACCTATTGTTTGGGAGATCTAGACGGGGTAGAATGGGACGTGTTGTGCTCGGGCGAGGTGCATCACTAGTCGAGACCTTACTACTATTCCCTCGTTGACCTTGCACCCTCTTCTTTGTCAACCCGTGCTTCTGTTGAAGGTAACTAACGATACCAGGCGTACGGTTATCGGAAGGCATAGAAGGGCCAGAACCCTTATGCTTCGCCTTCCGAGATGAAGGTGAAGGAGCGAATTGATGTTGAACAGGAGACGTTGGAAGAGACGCAGATGACGATGAGGGTGTTGTTGAAGAATCACGAGTATTTGCAGCGGGGGATGTATTTAATGCTGCGTCAGCTCTGGACATTTCTACATCAAGGAAGTGTCATTAGTAGTTGCAGGAAATCGGTAGTACAATGCGAATTCTCACCATTTCCAATGGGCATGTGGGGACCGCCTGATATCAGGACACGGAATCGCGAGGCATCTACCTCGAACCACGGAGGAATATCTGGGCCATTGCGGAGATGAATCTAGTTGGACAGTCAATCAGATAATTGCCTACCTCTTACGCTCTTCACTTACTGCTTTTCTGTGTAGGTCTTCGAAGACGTTGACGATCGGACTACCACCGAGGATTAGATGAAGTCTGATATTATCCTAAAGATCAAGGTCACAAGCTGATCGGTCAAGAAGATAACTGCGCGTGCATTTACCTGACAGAGAGCCTGTGCGATAGAAGTCCAAGGGTCGGTCTCAGGATGCCCTTGAACCTTCAGTGGTGTAGTCATCGTGTTAGTCGGATTTGAAGTCGCCACCATAAACAAGTGACGAGTAGCGCCTTGGGGAGGAGATGCAGAACGGAGAGTCTGTAGAATTGTGGTGAACAGGGTGAAAGTGGATTTATGAAAATTAAAATTAAAAAAAGAAAACGTACGTTGATACTGTTCATGATCATGTGTGGCATTATAGGATCATTCGGAAGATGGCTAAATTGCACGTTAGGAACATCATAGCCTACATTTTGCAAACCCTGTGAGCCTTGATACCGAATCCTGGAGTCGTTCGAATGTTGGCTCGTAGTTTGCCAACAAATACGCATCTATGTAGTATGAAATGTTAGATGTAGACGGAACATCCCAGCGAAAGCAATTGGAATTATGCACCGAGAGGTGAGGATTGCCGACCCGTATTGCGTTTAGTAAATACGGGAGGTAATACTTCCGTATATCATTCCAATATGAAACCATTGCGGCAGAGGACTCGATGAGCACCAGAGCCATGATCGCGTCTCCCGAAGAGGTTGGGGAGAAGTAGGAGAACGGCGCGCTCATGAAAGGAGAGAGTATATTGTCATGAGCAAGCTTATAGTATGCTTGTGAAAGGTGGAAACTAATAGGGATGATGGCACCGGTTATAAGCCGTTGATTGAGTGTAGGCCGATCGAATGGGGGGTTGCAAGCAGCAAGTGAGAAGGATGATAAGAGGACTTGTATGGCATTATAGGTCCCACGTCGGACTTTCGATTTCACCAACTGTTGGCCATCTGGTACTGATCTGACGCGCAGATGGATGAACACGGAAATTTCCTCGAAATTATTTTTTCATCGGAGGAAAAATACGAGTGCATCTGAGACCTCCTCCAACTAAACGGTTAAAGCTTGATGGCAGCTGCCGACGTGGAGCGTATGCATCGATCAAATTACCCGTCAATTCTCAGACTAATTACATCCGTTCCGTGAGCTTGAAAGAATCACTTTGCATGGCGAATTGGCGAGAACAATTTTGCTTGTTACTTTCAATGTCTTCTCAGTGCCTTCTCGCTAGCCAATTTGGTGGCTGGTCGGTTGATTAATTTGCCTCGATGGTCGGGATTTGATGGACATGACAAGGGCCGGACCCGGACTCAGTGTTACACAGTGGACCCGGATCTCGAGACCAAGTGTTGTTGCTAGTACGGGACACGGCTGAGCGCTGAGTCCTCCAAGACTTGTTGTTGATTTGAAAGGGTATCTCCGAGGGCTATCACCTTGAATGGACCACAGCACTAGGGTTTCACATTGGGAGTCTTATCGCGTAAAAGGTCCTTGCAGATCCAGTCACATCTTCTGAATTTGCAGAGGTCAAGGAAGCAAATAAAGAAAAGAGCTGCGAAATTTTGCTTGCGAGCGGGTGATATTGAACACCGTGTGCACCATCTTTCCGAAGGTCTTGCCTTGTCGGAAATGCGGTGCGAAACATGGCGAATGTTTGGCACGAACATGCATGCGTGATTTCGCTCGAAATGGGCCTTTCGTAAGCCAAGGCCCAGGATGTATACGCCTGCAACGAGGCATTAACGCAGAGCATTTAATAACTGTCTGGGCTGATAAGCACGTCAGGATTTGTGCTATTTATGTGGTAGTACATACATTTCAAGGGAAAGGTCGACGCTCGCAGAAAAGGCAAATGTGCAAGTTTCGTGGAACCAATTTTTCGGAAGCAAAAATAATTAAATTACGTAATGCAAACGTCCCAAAAAAGGAACCATCATTCACCCACCGCTGTGGCTGGCAAAGGTCGCCGTCGTCTTGACCATCACCTTCTCCTGGTTGTCCTCGACGTTCTCGCCGACATTCCCGTCTTTCCCCTTTGACAACCTCGACGACGACCATGGCGGCAGTCAACCTGGCTAATTCACCAATCACGCAGGTCTCACAGACCCCCGTGCAGACAAACTTACAACCACAACTTCTAACCAGACTGCTTCTCGACCTACGAGGGAAACGCTTTTCAGTAGACCGAGAAACCATTATGAACCTACCGGAATCTGTTCTGCTTTGCCTCTTTCCCAATGGCCTTGTTCTCAGTCGCCAAAGTGCTGCTTTATCGGATGGCGGAGATAACGACGACTACGAGGAGCTGTATGGTGTTGATGTAAGTCCCGACAATCACCGTCCAAAGGTCTTGTGTTCATTTAGGATTTTCCCGTTCAGTTTGACCCAGAATGTTTTTCTTACGTCTTGTCATTCTTTCGCAATGCATCCGAAGTCTTTTATGGTACATCAACAATACCAGGGCTCTTGGCAGCCCAGCAACACCTTGTGGACAGTGGTTCGCCTACATCTGACTTTGGCCCGTCTGCCTCTCAAAACCCTTTGTTAACTAAACAAGCAATTATTGTACTTCGCGAGGAGTTGGAGTACTTTGCTATCCCACCCAAAGATGGTAAAGCGTCAACAAACGTTAATGGCATCGCAAACGACGCGCTACTTGACTTGAAGAAGAAATGTGGTGACTACCTTCTCAACAAACGCAATATTTTTACCGCTCTTCAACGGAACGTGAGCAAGGAAAATAACATTGCTGAACAGCACTTGATCGACATGTTGTGTATGAGGTATGTTCCGAGGTTAACCTATCCAGCATACTTTGCTGAATACTTCAATAAATCCAGCGGCTTCAATCGTGAAGACGAATGGGGTTATCGAGCTATGGAACCAATGCGATGCTGCATATCATCTATCGCTCTTGTGCTTCTGAAGACTGGCATCGTCCATTCTACGTCAAATGGGGAGAAGCAGGTCACGGTTGATTATGCGCAGATGGGAACTGCCCAAAAATTGTTGCTGTTCTGGAGGAAACCTGCCGTGAGTATCGTATCTCTTCCTCTGAGGTTAACACCATCAATTAACGTTTATATATTTAGCGCAAGTGCTGGTGGGATGGTTTAGACGTGAATCTTGCTGACCCTGGGGAACCAGAGAAGACGGTCAAGCTGTGGGCACGTCGAGTCTGGACTTTGGAATTGAGTTTGGTGCGCCATTTTACAGCCCTCCACCACGGTCTCCATTAATATTTTTTCCAGGTTTAAATGTCACGTTCATGCTTGGTCCGTTTTGAAGCGACTGTATTCATACTTTGCGCTGCTCTTTTTGTAACGTATTGCCGGAACATATACCCTAATACCCCCCACATTTGGCATTGTAGTCTATTTACTCGCTGTTTCTTTATTACAGGACGATTGAGATAATAAGTTCGGCTCCAGGTTCGGCTAACCGATGTTTCTATTTTGTCGGAGTTTGAAATTAAACATTCCAACCCCGCGAAGGTGGATTAGTCTCAATTAGTTTAGTAACATTGTTGAAAACTTTAATCAACGATTCAACTCAACTTGAACTTGAACGTTGAACGTTGAACTCTACTCGATGGACTTTGATCTCGAATCGCTCGTGCACGTAGAGCAATCGTGAGCTCTCCCACATGCATACCACAAATATTGCCGCTGATTGTTCTTGCAGTTTCTACGACGAAGGGTATGCTGATGGTCATGCCCATGGACGAATCCATGGTCTGATTGAAGGAAGAGCGCTAGGAAGAGAAAAGGGCTTCGAAATGTGGGAGGAAATCGGGTATTATGAGGGCTTTGCGCTCATGTTAAAATCTGTATACGACAATAACGATTCCAACAGCGAGTAAGTGTGTAATCGCTTGACCATCTGCGGTATCACGACGTCCTCCTGACATTTTCTTTTCACTCGTTCAAGTCGCCCTCTTCACCATATCACTCATCTTCTCGACATGATAAATCGGTTTCCAAAGACGAACCCTTCGGCAACTGAACCATCCGATCTCGACATCCCGAAATTGTTTCGCCAAATACGATCTCGCTACAAAGCTCTTTGCGCTGTATGTGGGATTAAACCGACGTTACGAGCTTCGGATGCTGTTACGCCGCCGGATAAAGATAGTCACGAATTGGGCGATGCACTTCATGACAATACACACACCGAAAATAGCAAGAAGAAAGTTTGGTCAATCGAGAAACCAACTCCAGCCATTCCTGATCTAAGTTTTTGAGACCTTCACCTCTTGGACTCTTCTCTATAACGTGGGAAACCGACTCGTCTATGACCACGAAAGCAGCGATTCAATCGCAGTCCAGGAATCAATCGGTGTGTGGCAATTGTCTCTTAACATTCAATTGCAGTAAAATTGACATTACCATTTACAAAAGATGATTGTGGGCATTTTTGCCTTGTCAGATATCAGATTCTCATCAATTGTTCGAGCTTGGTGCGTTCAAGTGTCGTGTCGAGCTAATTTACCCTGACTTGTTGGTTATCTCTAGGCATCGTGTTTCCGGAGACGGCACTTCTATATGAGAGAAACGCTCTAGCAAATTAGAACAATGACATCAGCTCATGCTTGGCTCTGGAATGTACCTCATGCATGCAGTTACACATTCAGTCGCTGCTTTTTCTTTCCGCGAGGTATCGAATCCTATCAATAGCCCAGTGGAGGTTCTTCATTCCTAACGTCTGATGATCCTGTGCATTATGGCGTTGTTCTTCTTCACGTGATGTTTCTTGCCTTGATGCATGATGATGAAGTCATCAAGCTACTCGCAGAAATCGCATAATTATATTTTGTTTCCAAATATATTCTACATCTCCGCCGACTTACTAGCTGGTTTATTGACGCGAAACGCTGTCAAAAAATCCGGGAGTTATGTAAGTGAGTTTCGTATTGATCTCCACTCGACTATCGCGGGACTGATCATAGTTCTGTCATTTTTAAGGAGAAAAACGTTCTACTACTAGCTCGTTTTTTTTTGCAGCCGTAAGGGTCTCTTTACAACCTCGCGATGGACCGAAACGAACGACTGTAAGCAGGTACTGAAATTCCACATCTGCTTAGTGGGCCTCACCTGGAAGGCGCATGTTTACTCCATTTATCGCCACCCTCGACCGAGAAGTCCCGAAGTCCCCTCCTCCATGAATTTTCCTGGGTACGATCGTGTCATATGGATTCTGTTTTGCTGAATTAATTTCTCAGAGGTTCTATTCAAAACATGCTTTTCCACCTATTCCTGAATCACAGAATCATAAATGGTAGCCGAAGCTCTCGGTGATTAGAAAATCGAACAACTCATTTGGAAGATTTCTAACAGACACAGAAACCCAAGCCCTCTATTTTCACACTCCGAGAAAGGTCAGTGAGCTGTCTAATTAGCACTATCTTGATTCAATACCGCACCGTGACAGAACCGCGATACTAATAATACCAGCGGGAGTTGCTGCCGGCAAGGAAAAATAGCAGTGGATCCATGGAGGAGTCCTTTGAAGCTCATGGACTTTTCCTTGCGAGAGTCCATGTACCGAACCATCACCTGTGAGTGATTTATTGTCACATTAGGAAACGATCGTTATTCATGGTCCACTCTCTCGAAGCAATAGACGAAGATCGAACCTCATGTTGTGTATACCATTCTTACTTTTTCCGGATACCCTTGATTCTCATCAAAGTAAGGATGTATGTTTTCTATATCCTGTCTATCATCTGACCTGAATAACTTTGACAAAGTGATTGACAGCAATCTTTTTGATTCATTATTCAGCGTAAAGCAGTTCCGTCTAGATTTCAGAAGAACTCATGCTCGATTGTTGTCCTCACATGGGATGATGGATTCATTGTGAAGAATCCAGGCGTATTGAATAGGTTCCAGCGGGTTATAGACATCCCAGTGAACCATGTTTCAACAACGCTCTCGAGTTTTCATTTCATTTGTTTCACATGTTGGAAGAGTCTCGACCACCGACTCACGCACTCTCTTCCACGAATACTCAATCTGGTGAAGTTATACGGTAATTTGAGTCCCCGTCGACGGATCAGGAATTCAGATTGCAACATTTCTCTTTGGCTATCCTCATAGTATGAGACTGGAGTCTGCCGATAGTATATATCCCAATCTATCGACCTTCAGGCTTCTACCACGACAGCGGCCGCAACAGCGGTTTTTTTTTGTTTGTTTCTTGCGACGGAAGCGAGGGAAAAAAACACAACTTATGGAACTTCAATATATTCATTAAACTAACAATCGTGTTATAGTTTGTTCCTTCCGATGGTAGCGAAACGAACCCCATGGTTCCTAATATTTTCTCGCGAAGTGACGGACTCTGATGTTATGGGATACTTTATTGAATATTCTGGTTAGACTAATATGTAACGACAGTGGTGGTGGTTGTCCAAATTACTTTAAGCAATTTATATAAGTCCATCACATATAGGTCCATGGCCACCAGGTATACATATAGTTAGTGCAATACTTTACAGAGAATATCGTTGAGAACTGCGATCATTATTCAGCTTGCAATTGTGGCCATGGTTTGAATCTGACCCCGCTCGATACGTAAGAAAACTCGAGTATACTACCATGCTCCTTATCAATCATCGTTCCGTTTCAGTTCAATTCAGTTTTTAGCACACATACATCATGCATCATGACGCAAGACAGAGAGGTAGGAGTTATTCTTTACCGTGATTCTAAGTTTAACAACTTGTCGTTCGTTTAGGCACAAGAGCCAATCGATTGGGTAGGAAGGACCGCAGAGCACCGACGCAGCTGCTGTATGTGAGGACTGAAATACTTACTGAATTCGCGGCCATGAAGACTGTTAGTTGGATCACACGGACTAAAGTTCAATAGAGCCTCTAGCAAGAAAATGTATAACATTAGAATGGCAGCGGCGTACAAAGTGCTGTGTGCATATTACAAAAAATTACAGATGGATGATGATGATGTCGACGATGAGATCAGAAAGGCAGCGTTACAAAATGTGCTGTGTGCATATTACAATGAGTTAGTAAAAACAATACTTCCAAAGGCAGCACCCTAAAAGATGCTGTGTGCATAATGATAGATCTAAATTAAAAACGAGCAAAACCAAAATGTTCAACACCCAAAAACGAGAAGAGAGAGAAAAGAATATTTTGCGTAAGACGTTGTTGTGCTGATTATAGCACTGAACCATCTACGACCAGGAACAAATGTCGGAATTGGTTTAATCTGACTTGCAGCAAGAACCAATCTTGGAGTCGAAGGCGGGTACAGAGTGGTTGTCGTTTGCAGGAGGAACGTCCAAGCTGGGATTTGCCGTAAAGAAGTGGAAGGGCTTGAAAGTAACGCGAAGATGTTCCGAAGGCATTCTATGATTCCAAAAAAAAGGAAGGATAGGTACGTCAGTTTTCATGACGAGTTGAGCAGATTTAGCTATCAAAACTTACACAGGGAAGTCCTCAGGTCTGGGAATATGGGTAGTACCTATTAAGATAGAAGGTAATGATGCATGAGTCAAATGGCCAGATCACGACGTCATTGCAGAAGAATACCACATACCGACTGTAAGGAAGACGACGAGATCTTCGTCTTCAATGCTTTCCTCGCCAGTAGCCCAGTTTGTAATGAAGTCCTCAACGTCATCACCACGAGTACCAGGGACGTATTTGCCAGATGGCCACATCCTTCCACCCATTTCCGTCTCCTTATCTTTGACAACCCAAAGAGCTTTCCTAACGAAACCAGCACGCTTAACGCACCAAGCATCATCCCTTGCCAAAGTTCTACACACACCACCTTTCATACCAACCACGAAACCAACATCTTTCTTCGAGTAAGGATGTTGATGATGGGGGTTAGTGATAACCCAACGTCTATCAGCAAGGATATCGTAATCACGAGCACCCTCACTTTGGACCTTGAGAGGGGTTGCCCGAGTGATAAAACCGTTTCCACCAAAGTTCTCTGGAGAACCGGTAGGTGCATCGAGAGGAAGAACATCGGTTTCAACGACAGTGTTCTTGAGACCGTCGACCATGGGGTCAACACGAAGAGAGAAGAGATGTTGGTGGTATTGAGCATTGATACCATCAGCGACGGTTGTGCCGAAGGGGTTAGGTTCGTCCTGACCCTTGACGTAGAGTTGTAAGATACCAGTCAGACGAATCTCAAGTTCGATGGTACCATCTTGGTAGAAGTAGTAATAGAAGATGTACTCTGTTCGAAGTTTTACAAATCAGAATGAGAATGAATCATGTAATATGAAAGTTGAACTGACCGTAGTTGGCGAGAGTGCAAATCATGCTGACAACAAGACGACGAGATCGAACTGCGTGAGCGCGGCCACCGACACGGAAATCGGTGTGCTTCCACAAGAGACCATGATCCTCTTCGTGAATGCAGATGACGTTCTTGATAACGAAGGCAGTACCGTCGTGCTTGGTGAAGCAGCCAGGCTGGAAGAAAAGAAAAACATAATGAATACACGAACTTGACAGGAAAAGGAGTAACATACCAGGTAGTGAATTTGACCCAAGCAATCACAGCCAAGGGACAATTCGTTAGCCATGGTACCCATACCATACTCGCCACTATGAGAATATGTCAATAACAGTGAGTCCCCTGAAACGAATGCTACGTACCTGTCGAAAGCGTGCTTCCTGGGGTGGGGATGTTCGGGAGCAGCATAAGGAACAACCATCTCCGCCAGAGACAAGCGGTAGAAGACAGGTCGAATCACACCGTCGTCGTTGTAAGTGACAGTAGAAAGCGCGATACCCTCACGATGGTGGAAAGCTATATTAAAATTCACGTACATGTCAGAGAGGGCGTCATTGAGATATTGATCAACGAAAGAGGTTCTTACAAATATGCATCTTCCACTTTTGCCATGAAAGTTCATTACCGTCCATGGTGAAACTGACACCTTCAGGTTGGAGAACATGAAGCGGTTTCAAGTCATCACGAAGTTTGAACTTGGGATCATTCTGAGCGATGAGATCTGGCAAGAAGTCGATGGGCTTCGTAGGAGGAGGAATACGTTCCCTTCCAGATGCGGCCAAAGTATCTTCTTCAGTCAACGGAGGTGGAGCTGTGGTATCGACGGAAAGAATAACATCTTTTCCCTTCTCGGTATAATCCAATCCCTTCGCCTTAGACGAAGCATCGGTATAGTGGCCAGGGAAGTCAATGTGGATGACCTTCTGGGTAATAGAATCGATGACGGGGAGGAAATCCTGTAGCACGACGTCAGAAGATGTACGATGGTATCACAGAAATATGACATACCATAGGGTGAGCGTAGAGGTTATCATGTTGACTGTAACGAGCGAACATGATAGCTTGTTGGATTCGCTGTTGCTTGGGGAACCGAGCATCGTATCCAATAGCCCAACCGTCAGCGAACAACTGATGAGGCTCGACACCTAAGAACAGTCAGCAAATTGAACCTCAAAAGTATATAGATATTCGACTTACCAACATCCTTGGCGAGTTTAACGACTCGCTCATCAGCACGAATGATATCCTCGCACAACAAAAGCTCCTCTACGGAGATCTGAGGTTGAACACCGTCAGGAAGCTTAGTGAGCTTCTGAACTTCCCATTGTCCTTCCTTGAAGGCCAGAACGGAGTTATAAGAATCACTATAGTTCAAAAAGTCTTCTATTAGCATGTGGCAAAATTAACGCAAAAATTAAAACTCGGAAGAACTCACCCAGCAACGACATCTATGAACTGATTGGGTGTTATGTTTTGAATCAGAAATCAATCGGGCTATAATTGAAGATAAGATATAAGATTAGACTAGATTGACTCACGTCGCATTCTGCCTTTCTGACGATTGTAGGAACAGGTTCCGGCTTTTCGCCAGTGCTAAGGGGAATACCGAGGAAAGCAAGAACGTCTCTCTTTGGAGGTGGAAGAAGCGCAGTTGTGATGAAACGAATCGCTTTGATTGGTGTATTAGCAGCAGTGTACTTTCGCACACCCAAAGAGACTGCTACAAGCTATAGTTTTGGACGATCATTGAATCATGCATTAGTCTAAGAAGATGAATCGTAGATCAGGAGAAAGCGCGCTTGCCTCATCGGGGGTGAGAGGATCCAAGGGATGTTTGAAACCTGGACTGGGAAGAGCAGGCTTGGTGGTTGTTTGAACAGTGGAAGCAGTTCCTGGGACTGGGATATCGTTGGCCATGATGATGAAGAGGACTGGAAAAAAGAGAGAAAGAGAGGTGTGAAAAGGTGGTGGTGGTGGTGTCTAAAAGTCGGTGTACACACCAAGCTATATATCCTCGACCGCATCCCGCCTCATGCGACGCATGACGCCTTACAAGCCTATACACATGACCGGTGTCCAAGCACTCGCTATCTCAATCCGGGGTACGAGACGCCAGATACAGTTTAACCGTGCTCGAAAATTGCAGCCTGAAAAACGGGATGAAATGACAGGATTTCTGCGATACCGAGATGTAAGCTCAACGAGAGTAGACGAAGTTGGGTATCAGAGAAATTCTACAGACCAGCTCTATGTTCTCCGACCAGTTTCTCTGTCTGAAAGCAACTTTCCCAACTTCAAAACGGTATTTCTGTGTGGTATGTTTGAGTGACAATACGTTCTCAAGGATCAGTGATACGCTCCTACGCGTCGAAGCGCCCTGAGATAAAGGAAGAGGAGGATTACCAAATAGATAGTGAGAAATTCTTTAGATAAGATCACGTTGTGCTTTGCAATCCAAGGGCTCTTTGAGTCCTTCCTCTGATTCAAACCGTTCAGAATCTTCATTTCTAACTTGTTCATTCCCCGGCCTTCCGTCTCGCGGATGTAGTTCAACGTTTTTGATTTTGTATCTCATATTCATTATCTGCTCTAGATGAGCTCCAGAGCAATCTAAGTCCCGAGGTTTTATCGCCATTGGTGAATACGAGGTTGAATCTGATCTATAGATTGCAATTATCTTGCTCTTGTCCAATCCCACGCAGAGAAACAAGGATCGGAGAGAAGATTTGAGATTGTTCGTCAGATGATTAGATCAGACTTTGTGGCGCCCTGAGTATTTCGGTGGTACCCTTTGCGTTATGGAAGTTGTTCATTCGGAGTTTGCGCTGCGGAAACATTTGCGAGATATGTATAACGGTTCTCTTCTTGAGATAGCGACAGAGATTACGGCTTACTGGAGCTATGACTCGATGACAATCTGTGATAAATGTTCCTATGTCTCGCACTGGCAGAAAAGACTCGATCTTGAAAAAATCACATTTCAGTCTGCAGGACAATACCAACCGATTGTACGTGCTTGAAGCATTTCGGGCCATCTTGTAGCCTGAATGAACGAAAATCGGCATGGTCAAGTTCCGACGCAGTTTTGTAGGAACTGCGGTGGATCCTGTGATCATATATATGCCACTTAAGTATCCGCCTTCATTGAGTAGCTCTGCTACTACTTATGTAGAATAGGTATGCAGTAGAATTCAGACAGGCGCAGTTACAATAAAATGTCCATGCTTACCGGACTGTTCATTTCTCCGATGTTTTCAGCCACAGACCACCGATGTAACGTTGTGGAGATGAAAGTCTAAGAGATTCACTGAGATTTGACGAAGACCCGGGGATGACATTGAAGCTCTTCAACCAGCCACATTGGCAGAAGAACATAAGGATCTACACCACATTGGTTTTTTGCCTGACATGTATACCGTCACGCGTTCACGGTTCATGGCACTGAATTTTCTGGGAGTCGGAGTATGGAGCATGATGCATGAGACGGCGGAAGCCCTCAAACGAAACAGGAATTTGACCGTAGCGATATAGACGGAATTTTCGACGTGCATACTCTGAAACAAAATAGGAATCAGAATCTCCAATATATATCACAAAAACAACTACCACGAATTGGTCACCATTGATGAAATTGAGGGCTGAACCATCCTAGACCAAACTTAAAATAAAGCGAGTACCACAAAAATAGAGAAGCGAAGTTGAGCTGCATTGATGGACACAGGTGTCATGTTGAACCGCTCACGGTGAACAATTATCTTGAGAGAGGGTTAAGATGCGAAGATTGATGATTTCTGGAAATGACTTGAAGATGAGGTGAACAGCTTGCAGCCCAGAGTTCGTTTAGAATCTCGTTCGCGATTTGTCTGTCATTGGAAGGAAAGCACAAAGTAGGAGAGAGAGAGGTAGCAAAAGAGATTAGATTTGCAAAAGCAAATGGAAGAACAATAGAAACAAATTAAAAATTTAGAACATAGATTCACATACATATAAATTCAAAAGCCCATCAGCGAGGTGTACATAGAAAGAAAAAGTCCGTGTTGAACATAGTTTCGACTGCAAACAATGAAAACCAATAGTAAGCAACTAATGACGAACGAAACGAGAAAGAGAGAAAAACCATGATAGAGCGGACGTACAATTTCCACATTCACGAAATCTCACAAGTAGATTGTTTTTTCTCTTCTTCCTGTTCTCGAATCATCGAAGAATCACGATCACCAACCACCCTTCTAACAAACCCCAAAACCTCCTCTCTAAACCTATCCGGAAACTCCATAAAGAACATATGACTTCCTCCTTCAAAAGAAACTGACTTCATATCCTTCCACTGTTCATCCGAACCATCAACTTGATTACAAGCTTTGGCACAAGAATCTGGAAGTACCAAAACATCTTTCTCTCCTTCCAAGATCAATAACGGCAATCCACCTTTTCCAGCTTCCAAAAACCCCTTTTCGTCTTGAGATCTTGTTAAAAGACGTTGAGCACATCCACGTGGTTGAGTCAATAAACTACCAAGTAGTGATAATCGAATTAAGTAAGGCGGATTAAATGATGGTTGAAGAATCGCGTCAACGAAGTTTGTTGAGTATATTTGAAAGTTTGGAACGGAATCGTTTGAGAGTAGAGGTGGAATTAATGTAAGACCGAATGGTGAAGCTACAGATGGGAGAGATGTCGTGTATGGGAATGCTGCGATGAATATAATACCTGATAGGTACGAAGGAGAGTGGAATGATAGTATATCTGTCACATTCACACCTATAAAAAATGTAAGATTAGATCATTCTATTGAAAGACCAATTCTTAGGAACGTATAGAATATACCTCCGAAACTCCAAGCAGCAACGAATGGTTTATCTAGACCAAAGGCTTGAACAATGGTATCGAAATCTTCCGCTAATCTTTTCGAAGTCCACGATTCTTCATCTTCAGGTTTACCACTTCTTCCATGTCCTCTAACGTCATATGCAACCTATGAAACGAGATAGAATTTAAACATTCTAAACGGAATATGTATACGTTATAATGAAATAGACGCACAATGTAAACATCCTTGAGCCATTCAGAATCAGCGAATACTTCTCGCCATACCTCAGTACTCATAGAGAACCCATGTATGAATACCACCGAAGGTTTACTAGAATCACCTCTTGCTTCAGCGTATAGTTCCGTTCCGTCAGCTGAGCGTAATGTCTTGGTCACAACGTCAAACATCGTAATGTTCGGTGAGAGCTCGTAGAGGGAGGAAAGGTTGGGTAAAGAGATGACGAATTATGGGGAATCAGGAAGGATGATATGCCTCCTATAAATCGAAAGACAGAAACTTAAGATCCCTGCACCCTGTCATATACAAGGAGAACAGCACCCTATCAATGACCACAACGAATCAAATCATGAGAACATAGACTGACCAACCAAGGAGTATCAATTATTCCCTGTCGAATATCAACAAGAGAAGATTGCAAAGTCGGTCGAATTCGAAGAGTGTATCCGAGTTGAGAAGGACGAACTTTACTGGTTCAGGCCGAACTTCTTCGATTCGTCAATTGAGACGACTCCCTCGAGCGCGAGACATTTATCGGAAGCTTTTATATCCTTGGCCACAAATAACAGTACGTAACGCTATCCCCAATATGTTTATCGAAAGGATTTAGCGAGCTTGTTTGTTCGTGACAAGTTTGGAGCTCGTTAAGTGCCAGCAGTAGCCCGATGACGGATCTAAGAAAAGTTTAATACGTGAATATAGTATGTCCTACACGAAGAAAAGGTTAGTAATATGTTGAAACTGTCGACCCTTTCAACATCAAACGCTGATTGGGATCGAACGCTGAACGAAAAACATGAGATGAAATAGTATAGAAATGATTTAGAAGGAACGTACATTCTGCATGAAACATTCTACGAAAGACCGGCTCGTCATGCGAATAAGAACTCGGAAGTCTGAGGAAGGGAATAGAAAGATTTAGGAAAGGGTTAAAAGCGATTGGTTTCCCATGTCAGCGTGTGTGGAAAAAACAACGTGGTTGCAATCCGCACGAATCCCAAAATACCATCAGCGAATTGGACACTGCAAAGTTGGTCGCCAATCGCAAAAGAGTCTGATGTTTTCGACAAGAAGTTCAAGAATCCAAGAGCACTCACACGAAACTCGGTCACTTGGAAGGTGAAAGTGGGGACAAGATGCCATGGTTGTGGAAAATTGCAGTGCTTTCGCAAGGAAGACGCTGGATCTAATTGGGTTTGAACTGTCCCTACTTAAGCCGAGCAAGTCAGATGTCATGAATGTTGCGCAATGAAGATCACAAAAAACCTCCTTATAGCCTTTCAGAGAACAAACAAACCTACTTGTTGAATCTGGGAGCATTGTTAGGCAATTGAGGGGATAAGAACAATCTCAGACTGAAGCCGTCTCAAACTCTCTGTCAGTGGCTGAGAGCAAGTACCGAGTCGGGTGCTCTCTTGGCGCTTTGTATTGCTACCACTGGTAATCGTCGTCGTTTCTAAGACGGTGAGGGAGAAAGTGTTTCTAGAAAAGGAATTGTGCAGAATTTGAATAATTGAGAATGATAGCACTAACGCCAACACAGACCCATAGCATTTCAATCGTGAAGACATGGTGTTAAGTCGTGCTGATCGCTAGAGGTTTATCCGACAATGGCCTGAGACTCGGAGATAGTTTGCCATCTAATTGGTCTGTCGTTAGCGGCTTTGGTTGTTGTCAGTTTGACAACGAGACATTGGAGTACATACTTGAAAGTTGGGATTGGCTCGTAGCTGACAATTGCAGTTGGATTGGAAAGTGAACGACGGTTGGACCTCGATTTTGGTCACAGGAACTGTAGATAGGTTGACATAGGAACAGATGTAAACATCGCATGAAAACCACGAAGAGAGATAACACACCAAGAATGATACACTAATGATATTCAACCAACTTGAGAGATGATTTAAAGGTGGCGCAAACAGGATTTTCGTCGACAGCGAGGTTCGGTCTAGCAAGAGTGTAGTGCGAGCGGTTCAGATAAACGTTCGTAGTGAAAGCCGATTTACGAGTTCCGTGAGAATCAACACAGGCATGAAAGCTTGCCACCCCGCTTGTGAAATTGATCTCTTTGGAGAATTGAAGCTTTGCGAATGGACCGACACGGTCAGTCTAGAAATAAACTCACCTATTAGACCGTGTCTTGCGGCGGTCGTTACCCACCACATGTTCGCATACCTATTTCAAGTATCTCCTCATGTTCTTCCTCTCACATGCTTCCTTCCAGGTCTCTTGGTACCCATCTCGTCCGCAAACTGACTTCTTCTCCCGTCAGTTCTTCTCTAAACCCACTGAGAGAGGGTGAAGATGTCTAAGAGTCACTTTGCCAATATCTCGACAATATTCTTCGAATAGACTTTGGATCCTGTCCTTTTCCTTCTGGTTAAAACGATTGGACATCGGCGTACGTTGAGTATTATCCATTGTCTTCTTCTCGTACATTATATGAGGCTTTGTCTTTGTACGGAACACAGGGTCACTCGACTTTCGAGTCGCGACATACGTGTAGAGTTGTTCTTCCGACTTAGAAGGCTAAAGTACGGTCGGCGTAACATAAGCTGAATCTAAAATGCCATTAGAGAGAACATTACGATCGAGGGATTGTCTTGCATTGACTTGAATGACTATATGTCTTCAGTCGCTCGTAATCATGTTGAAGAGTGGTTTCACTTGAGTGGTACACAGATCATTCCCTAGAGCTGCGATCACGGTTGATGAGAATGTCCAGATCCCGTTGCACATAAACGGATAGAGGGATCATTCGCGTACTATATTCTGATGACCAAAGTTTGTTAACGGCCATAAGTACGGTGAAGGAACGCGTACCTTATCAGGCGGTATCATTCACGTTGTCCAAGTTGACCAGAAGTGCATATAGTCAATTAGACAAGCATCCCCGATCCTAGATAAATTAATGAATGCAGGGAGCATATGCGTCTGTTTTGGTCCTGTGATAGCAACAGCGATAGTTAGTATAGTTGATAAGCTACGGTGAAATCATGCACACCCACAAGGTTAACTGTAACACTACACGTTCAACTTGCTCAAAACTGTATGCTAGGAGCGCATATAGTCAATTAGTAGTACCGCCGGAGAATAGTGAACTGTTAGCTTCCTGATTGATTGTATGCAGTCAAATAGTCAGAGAACTGCACTTGATACTCGTATGCTTTGTGAGGAGGCTTGTTTTCAGACAGGAATACGGTCAGTTATTAGCAAAATCCAAATCTATTACACAGTCAAATGACGAGGTTGTCTTACATTGACCATCTATCTTCGATCGCTCATACTCTTCGTGAAGGAGCAAAACCGTTTGATTTGACTGATACATTGCAGAGAGTTTTCTATGTGTGACATGGATATTCAGGTCCTGTGGCAAAGAAACGAACGGAGGGATCATTCGTGTGTTATAACTGAGTCTGAAGGTCAAAGTTCATTAATATCCATAAGTTATGGCGAAAAAATGCATACCTCAACCGATGTCACTGTTCATGTTATCCAAATGCGTAAAGTACTCAGTAATTTTAAGTGTCTAGCTTCCGGAGATAGAGAAGCAGACGGATCCTTCGTGCACTACATGTTTTGTTAGTTGTATAGAAGACAAAGAATTAATGCATACCGTTAACTAACCGCTAACCATACTCGAAGTAAATAATTCCTCTGAACGCATATAGTCAGTTTGAGTCTGACAAGAAGCGCTCTGTACTTAAAGAATTCATCGCAGCCGACAGTAATCGATCAATTTATGACGCATAGAAGACAATTAGGTTCACATACTCACATAGTAAGACGCGAAAAGCAAAGTGCGAGTATATTGTGGGTTAACGATTAGCTTTCCTTCCGAGGTCTGTGGAGGAGACTAGTTGTGGTTGAAGCTCAAAGCTTGAAATTTGAAAGCGCACAAACTTGACGCTGTTCACGTGACCCCAAGATACACCTACTGCCGCAAGTTCAACGACTGGATCGTAGTCGACACTTCCCTTGCGGCAATATAGAGACACAAAGTCATCCTGATTGCTTCCGATAGAGAGGTGCATTCTAGCAACGGTCTAAGTAGATGAGATAAACCATATGATTACTATTGAGGTAAGGGTGCTGATCATGAGGAGCAGACGTGAGATATATACACATAAGTATAAAACTTGACCTTCCCCTTGAAGTTACAGTAATACAACCAAATCGGAGGTAGGAACTGAACAAACGGCTGAGCTAATATTATTATAATTCTCGAGAAGCAACATCATGAATGAAACAATACAATTCATCGACGAACTTAATTCCGTAGTCACAGGGACAGCGACATACTGTGTGGATCAATAAAGTAGTGCGACAGATAGCATCGTCACAGAACGAAGCATTCAGCCAAAATCCCAACCTATCAAGGCCATTCACAAGGTAGACTGATAACCACAGAATGTGATTCGGCTATCCTTCGGAGGTGTAGGAATCGCTTTATAACCTTTAGCGATGTATTTGCATGTTCGGAAGATGTGGCGGAAAAATCGGGAGATGTACTCAAAAAACCCCTCATCCGTAGGTACCAACCGTGAACGTAGTTGCCACCAATAAAGAGATCGCTGGATACCAGCAAAGCGGATTGCAACCTCATCTATCTTTGGGCGTTTTGAAGGATCTTCTTGTATCATGTCGTTAAGTAGAGGCCTTAAGAATTTCAAGCCTCGATATTTCTATAAAAATAAAATCAAATCAATTAGGCTTCCGGGGAATTAAACAGTAGACCTGCCATGCGCTGCTGTTCTATCATGTATCCCAAGTAGTAAATATCAGTTCGGAACGGATTGGATGGGACATCCGCAAGGTCTCCTTGAAACTCGGGTACTGTCTTGATCCCACCTTCTATGGGAAGGTCTAATGCATCGTTTGAGGAATATCTTCGGGACAAACCAAAGTCGATCAAATAGTACGTGGTAGGCTTTTCGGTCCGAGAGAGGTGCTGCACTCTATGTTTCATGTCTTTTGTCATGTTGATCGATTGGGGGTGATATAATTCAGGATACATTGGGTTTGGATCCATCATCGTGTTCAAGAACATTATATCACTGTCCAAATTGAAATCAGTGTGACTGCAGCATACTGACCTAAGGCTGTCTGGGCTCACCGATGGGCAATATTGGATTCGTGCATAAATTGAACTCCCTAGAATTGATATGAATGTAGCGTTGAATAAAAATAAAAATTCCGCAGACAAACCTCAATAATCTGTCTGATACATTCGATAAGCTCCCCCACTGTTTCGAAGGGAGGATTGTCATATCGGCGCAAAAGGGGGAACACGAGAATACATTCCTCAGAATCTGGTATGTCCAATTTATTGAACAAAGGAACGCAGTGATTGCGGGGGATCCAAGGCTCGGTCTCCAATAGAGAGGAAAACGGTGGTATCAATCTCCAGTGGATCCCTGTCTGGAATGGCATGCTTCAAAACAACCGTTCGTCCATCCGAAATGCGTATGGCGTCTATGATTTGGGGAATCTACCTATTATGAGTAATTTAAGAAACGGCTTGCATTCATAGTCAACGTACCATTGTGAATATAGCATCCTCATAACGCCGAGCATACTCATCAGGTCTCCATGAAGGTTGCTAATCTGGTCGATAGCGAGGACGAAGAGTATAACCATTCTCCTCTAAGAATGGTAGAAGATCTCTCCAAAATATTTCATGGTCAAGCAATCTACGGCGAGCCTCTCGCAATTGCTGTTCAGTTTGCATGTTGAAGGTGGGAGGAGGACGAAGACTTACAATGAACACACCACTCTGGGTCCTTGTTTGACAACATGTTTTTCTCACATTCAGGGTCGTCGCTAGGATGAAACATACACAACTATAGTATCTGTTGTTCAACCCACGTCGGAAGTTGTTTAGGCTGTCCACTCACCTTCTGTGCTTGTCGTATTTTGTTGCCTGGATACCAACAAATCTCCTGGCTATTATGATGAGTTTACAATTACTAGATGGTTCAGCATAAATTGCGAACCATCCGTCTACGAGGACTGTCATTCACATCCATCCCTCTTTATGGAACCCTTCGATATCGTTAGTGCGAAGTCCGTCAAGCTGGTTGAAAAGGCGCAGAAAAATGTCCCTAGTAGGGGAGGACGGATTGACTCAGTATTGCATGCTTGCGGAGAATTTGTTTTTGGGTACAGGGCATTACTGGGGGTACGAGAACTACACTCTATGAGGGGTTCACTTGATCTGTACGTGCATCTCAATATTACATCCGGAAAGTGGTGTCTATTTACAATTGGTTGACCGATCTTCATATTATAGATGTGGTGTAGACCGTAGGCAACTCAAGGAAACCCTGGAGGGTGAAGGGTATGGGTCGAAGCATTGGTATGCGAAGCTTCTGGCGATTCATTCAGATCCCACACGTTCAGAATATGATGAATTGGCAGAATCTACTGCTTCACTGGCTGAAGTGGTATGGGTAAGTACTTCTACATCCCACTGGTCTCATCGGACTTAATAAAAACCCAAACCTTTCAAAGCATCGATCTGCTGCCGCCGCCGCGAGATTCAGGGAAGCTCGGATGAATACTGGTAAGCCACAGCGTTTCTGAGATTCACTACTACTCAATTCCCTCCGTTTGTAGAAAACGAGGATACCGATATGTACTACAGGATTCCACGACCCACCGAAGATAGCGTATATTGCAACGTATGTTATCATCAATGCCAACATCTTTGAAATAACTCAACCTGTTGAATGCCAACATCTTCTAAATAACTCAACCTGTTGACTGATGGTAGGTCTGCCATCGCCCGCGTGTCAAATCACAAGCATATCTTGTTTTCACCGACATAGCCCGACCCAAAGAAGTTTGTCAAGGGCCTAAAGAGATCTGTGCTGCCCTTGTCAACATAACTTTTCGTCTACCGAAGGAAATAACTAATTCACCAGATGACTACGAATTGTGGTCCCAGCTTCAACCAGCCCTGGTATCATATAATGCAAGTCGTACAACAGGGGAAATACCTTCCTCTATGTTAGATTCATTCATGCACGGGAAGAATGTGCAGCACGTTGTTGATCTGATACAAAAGGTGAGTTTGGCTGGATCAGTCTATGCGTGGTAGTGGTTGCGCACATGTTGAAGCCAAGTTTTTTTTTGTAGATCTTACATCTCAATGTAGCGTCTTCCTCTCAACTAGTCCGCATATCAACCAACCCTGCCAGAGTTGTTCTCCGTCGATTCTTGGCGCAGTTAGTCTTGCAGAAGAGTACAGCTCCAACAAACCTACTCTTGTCGGGTATCACCCCTAGTGCTCAACATGCGCTTGGGGAAGGCTCGTTCGGAAAAGTTTTCAAAGGGGCATATGAAAATCGGGTTATTGCCTACAAAGTTTTCAAAACTGACCGATATTCGCAAAACATCGACATGAATGGACCTGATATTTTCTCCAAGGTCGACATGAATCATCCTTGGAAGGTTCGTCTCAAACCACGAACTGGATCATTATTGATTTCCATCCTAACTCATGCCGAATAACTAGATGTGCTTGCGAGAAATGATGATGTGGTGGAACATCAAACATCCGAATATTCTGGGGTTACTGGGCATTGTCACATCACCTTCCGCCATAGCTTCACTCGATTTGCCCAGTACATGCGCAAACTCAATGGCTCTTATACTCCCCTACAAAAGAAAACTAGATGTAGTCGAACACATGTCACATCTTGAGCAAGAGGATCTCATGGTCAAGGTTCCTCGTTGGGTCAGTTGTTTCCCTGAGTGCCGAGAAAACGATTTGTTTATTTCCATGACAGATGATACAAATCGCAAAAGCCTTGGAATACTTACATCAAGAAAAGATCATTCACGGTGATCTACGAGGAAAGAATGTTCTGGTGGACGATGGTGATGACGATAATGTCGTCTTGACTGATTTTGGGCTTTCCTGCTTCAAAGACGGGATGAAAGGAGCTATGGGTACATTGTGCATTGGACACAACTTGTATAGCGCTCCGGAACAGTTGGATCCGCATTCAAAGAATCGGAGACCGACAACCGCAACTGACGTGTATTCCTATGCTCGTTTATGTGTTGAGGTATGTATGATTTTCATTTCTTGTGTTCATTTCTTGTTCTCATCTTCAAACTATCTAGTTATATACCGGAGCTATACCTTTTAATCCTGTGAAGGACATTTTTGGAGAGGCTCATCCAAGCGATGCGGCGGTCTTCCACTATCTTGACAACGTCTGCGGTGCTCCACCTCACCCAGTTTTCCAATATACTGGTATCCACATGGACATGAAACTCTGGGATGTATTGACGTCGTGCTGGATAGGTGAGCCAATTTTGAGACCGAAAGCTTCCCAACTTCTCCGTAGCATGCGGGAGGCATTGGACTTACCCAATATATAAGCATCCCACCCTCCGTGCAGGGTCGACTGAGTATCTGAATTTTTGATATTTTCTATCTCGTTTTGTAGCATACATCCTTAGTGTATAATCGATATCGTCTCATATTTTTGTACACTAGTTACTACGTTCTTGTACACTGGACTATTTATCCGAAAATGAAGATGCAATGATAGAACATACATCAATTTGGAGTGCATTATGTACTATATCTCAGAGCAAGTTCAGCATGGCTCCCAGTTCGGCGACGAGGTATCGAGCTGTAGGCCGTAAAAATGGTTTCATGAGCCAACACTTGTTACGAATCAGATGCCAAAGCTCGTCGCACATAATGCGCTGGCCGTGAAACATTGGTCTTGGTGGTCGCTCTCCATCAACCACTACTCTGTGATACCACACAACTTCCGGTATAAATTTAGCTTTGTCGGCGAATAGAGGATCTTGACCTGTATACATCTGCTTTGCATCAACAAAAATGACTAGCAAGAGAAGCAGTGATAATGAATTACCTCAATGCACACGCATCCGAATGCCCATATGTCCCCCTGCTTGGTTTGCCGACCATTCGAATCCAAAACCAAGAGCTCAGGTGCAAGCCAGCAACTGCTAGAAGGTCGAGATGAGCTGCTGGAACCATCCACATCTGACGCGTAAACTGCCATGCCAAAGTCGGCAAGCACTACACCAGACAAATCATCTTTGACAAATATATTACCCTGGTTTCAATGTTCAGTTGTTGCCAGTCACAAACATAGGAAGGTACACACCGCCCTCAGGTCACCGTGAGCAACCCCTTGAGAATGGAGATAATCCAAGCCTACACTCATTTCATAGATCTGTTGGAATATTCATCAAATTTAGCATGACATCACGGTAGAGTATTCTACATACCCAACGATGAATCATTGATGAATACGTATCGTGATTTGCAGGTAGTACTGGATGCTCTCGAAGATACTGCCTTACATCACTATGCATATATCGAGGTAGCACGAGACAAGGAGTACCGAATTTTGCTCTGTATTCTGTATCATAGCATTCCAGTTGTACGAAGCCTATCAACTTGATGATATTAGGGTGGTCCAGGTTGCGCATCATCAATAGCTCTCGGTAGAGTCTCTGGATTGTATGGACACATCAGATGCTGATACGATTGAAAGAAAAATGATTTGTCCACAGGAGAACTCACCCTGATTCTTGGGTGACCAGGTTTCCTGATCCCACAGTCGGGAATGTATCGGGGATTCTTCAGAACTACCTGACGATTTTCATAGGATGCAGACCAAATAAACGCACAGCTGCCTTCTGGCCAGCAAGGTACTCGATGGTTTATGGTAATCTTAGAATCTGGGATTAGAAGCTCGTCTGGTAGTGGAATTATATGGTCCCCTTTAATAGACCAAAATCGGATTATAAGTCGCAAAAGGCGAGAGCGGATGGTGGTGTGAATGGGTGAGAGATCTACCCATATATCCTGATCAGAAAGTAGCTGTATTTTTATCACTTCAACTCGAATGCGAGTGCGCAGAGCAAATACATTACACACCTCTTGCATGAAATTGAAGATGCATTGAGCGATTTTAATATCTTGTCGGAGTCCGTAGAATGGCGTTATCAGTTCTTTATTACTCCATGCCGCTATGCAAGATTGCATGAGCGGCTGAACCTCTACACGTAACTCATATGGAATTGTTGAATCATCGGTGTGATGTCGCTCAAATATTTCAATGACTGCAAGACATAAATCGGCACCACAAGTCACCCGACCATGGAAACGGACGAACTGCGACCGAGTCATTCGTTTTCTACATATCTTGAAAGAAACGAACGATGAGTCTGTGTCAAAACGTAGTATGTATTACTATAGACGCACTTGACATCGATGTGTTGTCATGATGTATATCACTGTCGTGCCCAAGTAGTATCTATGGAGTGGTTTCGTATTGTCAATAAGTCTCAAAGTCCAGAAAAGGGTTCAAGTTCAAGTTTGTGGCGACATTGCTAGTAGCCTGAGTACTAGTCCGTTCGTGGCGGCGTCACGGTTACAATTAGGTGTCACGCGTCACATCCGTAACTTGTTAGTAACGTTGAGGAGGTTATTTTCGGCACCGGTACTGTAGGTGTCACGTACTTTGAAACGTTGAACAGGCTCACATATATGCCCCGCCAGGCACCTACAGGCGATAGCAGACTACCTCAATGTGATATCTTCCAAAATCTCAACAATGAACGATTTTGATTATCTCTTTCCAAGTAATCAGGCGTAGCCTGATCTTATCTGCCGTGTATGAGTATGTACACTCGAAAAATCGTAACTCAAGAAACAATAATCTCAGAGTAGTTAGCAACGTCGATGGATATATGGTTCTTTGAACACACGCGAGACGGGTGCACCACGTTGTAAACAAAAGATTGGGGGTAAGTTTCCGAGTCTCCTGCAACGGTGATTGTTTGTAACCATGTGAGACATCTTTCCAGGTGGAGGAACTGTTGTTGTTCGATAAACTTGATGCCCAATATTCAATAGCTCTCTATTCCATCGGCATAAATATCCAGGAAGGCTTCTTCTCCTCTATCACAAATGGCTCCCTTCCTCACAACCAAATCTTCAAGTGCAGTCGATGTGCTACCTGATCTCAAAAAACGCATGGACGACCAGCTATGGTCAACGAAGCACAGAGAAGAGATCAAGAACCTCAAACCCTCGCATATCAGAAGATGCTCTGTAGGCTTTTTCTCCGTTTCAATGTTTGTTGTCGCTGAACATGTTCTTTCTCGGACTGTCGCAGCTATGTTTCCATAAAAGATCGATAAAGCAATTGAAAGAAAGAAACGGCGAAGCAATGTGTAGGGACATATGTGACGTTGTGTTCTATTCGTTACTGAACCACCCAATGCATACCTACTTGGGGCCGAGGGCAACAAGAGAATTTCAGAAATCATTCGCGATGTGTGCTAGGGCACAATCGGAGTACAAATTGACGTTCAGAACCGATTACTGG
Source organism: Abortiporus biennis (assembly GCA_022606235.1). Classification (NCBI taxonomy): domain Eukaryota; kingdom Fungi; phylum Basidiomycota; class Agaricomycetes; order Polyporales; family Podoscyphaceae; genus Abortiporus; species Abortiporus biennis. The sequence goes on along the minus strand of JABYQP010000003.1, from coordinate 261,848 downwards.
ATGTCTAATGACTGGAGAAACACGCGATATATCATCGATGAGCTCAAAGGGGTGAGATTTATCCAACCTTTTCGATCTGTACTATCAGGTTTTGACATAAAAACGAATATTCAATAGATGCTGGAGGCTAGTACCGCCAACATGGACTTCTCGTCCCCTTACCTCCTCTATATCTCCACTATCCGCCGATTGCTGGCACAGTTATGCATCCAAGTTGGGTGCCATTCGATTGTTGAATGGTCGCTTGCCAAACATGGGAAGCTGGTTAATATCAAAGAACTCATTAATCCCGTCAGGCTTTGGCATAAGGTGTACATGGGAGACTATATTGTCAAGGTCAAGGACAGTGCCGATGATGAAACAAGCACGAAACTATATGGAGTAATCCTAAAAATGCCCCGCCAGAAATCAAGGGACATCCGGGAACTTTCAAATATCACAGAAAGGGAACAGGTGAGTCCGAATCTTGCGTTAGAAGACAATAATGTTAATATTTCTATGATGCTTTCTTTTTTCACAGGCCCTCATTTATGAATTGCTTATATGGGCGAAAGTCAGCCATCACAGGATCGCCTCGCTTTGGGGTTACATCGAAGTCAAGGAGTTAGACACAACGTTACTCCCAGGATGGCCGGTGATTTAACATCTGCAATCGCGATGATAAAGCAACAAAACATCAAATTCGACTTTGAGCAAGCCACGGTTCGATGGGTGCGTAGACTACTACGAACCTTCTGAGCCTTATGGTCATCTGATTCTGTAATATTTTAGAGACTTCATATACTGGAAGGAGTGCAGTATCTTCATAGTCAAGGAATTATTCACGGTGACCTGCACGGTGTGAGTTCTCATATTCCCCTGCGCACATGCCGCCATTGCATCATGACTGATTAGTTTTACTATCAAGGGCAACGTGCTTGTAACAGATGACTTACATTCTGTGGTCCTCACCGATTTCGGCTTGTCACTTGTAGTTGGCCAGTTCAATAATAGTCTTTCAGCACGTGGTGGTAGGCAACCTTTCAAGGCTCCAGAGTTGTTAAACCCTATTAGGTTTGGCTTGAGAGAATCGTATCGTGCAACTGAAGAATGTGATATCTACTCATTTGCACTTGTCTGCATAGAGGTACTGTCTGTTTTTCATTGGTTTGATCATCTTTACTGATTCATGATTTACATTAGCTCTACACCCTTGATGATCCTTTTCAGCCGCTGTACCCCAATGGTCAAATGCCCCGAGAGATAGAATTTGCGACGCTTGTTATAGACAAAAAACTCAGACCACCCAAACCACGACATCATGCGTCTCATGCACTAGTAATGGGAAACGGTATCTGGAAACTAGTCACCAAATGTTGGGAGACTAACCCGGATAAACGTCTCACTATCAAAGAACTGTTAGAAAGTCCGGGTATCTGGGAATTTTAAAGACGCAATCACTTTTTCTCGGTCAACGAGAACTTTGACTCACTAAATGCGAATTCGCATTTTCCCCAATTGCTGATACTATTAAGAACGAGACATGTAGTAACAGAACTAGTATGGACGTATATATAGCTACGAGTACTGTATTGCCTACTATGAGCTGAGCGAGTTTTAGGTCTCCCATTGATTTTCAAATCTATATATGGTACAAGGCCAGTGATCGCAACAACTATAGTGTGTAATATTTCCGTATGACCGAGAGGAGAGGATATAGATTTTTACTTTGCTATGCAAGGGTCCAAGACGAATGCTGCAATCCCAGAATGTTACACAGAATGGCACTGTTATAAGGATTAGCAGTGAAAAACGATCCATGTTGTACTAGCAACTCTGAATCCAAACTTTTCTAATTGCATCGTTTGACATGAGATTGATTGTCACATCTATCCACGCAATTAATATATACAATACTTAATTAATCATGAATGAGAATGGAGGATATCAATGTACATTGTACAAAGACCGTGAAGAGAAACTTGAACCGAAAAGCGTCAATCAAATCGTAAAATCATCCGTGAATCATGAATGCGTGAGTCAAAAGAAGATGGAAGCAGGAAGAAGGTGATTAGGGTATATGAATCTTGTATGAAAGCCGTCGACGATCCACTTCATGTCTCGTATATCTAATACGTCGATGCTCCTCTCCTTCCTCCAAATCTGTAGCGATGGGTTCCTGTGCGACGTCTACGTCCACCGAAGCAGTTGCAGCAGATAATATCATAAATGATATCGAAAATGGTAACAATGATCTGTGAAGATGAATAAGAGGTAAGATGGTTGAACGTGAGCTAAAGAAAATGAGAGGTGCTTACTGTGACTATCGTAGAGACGATAATCATCAATACACTGGCAATGGCAGAGATGATTGCCTCGATGGCACCACCAATTGCAGAAACGATAGCACCCTATTTAATTCCAGAAACCATAAGTATATGCCGCATGCAAGTATGTGGTATATGAACTAACCATTTCGTTAATAAAACTAGAGTAAAAACTGGTTTTTAAAAAGTTGGTATGGCTTTGTAGCGAGTGAGAGATATGAGTGAGAGATGTGTGTGTAGGTTGGTGAGAATGGTCGGGGGGGAGGAGATTGTTTATATAGGCCACCTGTGTGCCTTGAGTGGGGCCTAGGAGAGAGTCGACAGCGGTATGCGGGTGACGTTATGGCGTAAGTTTTTCACTGCTGCACCTGAAGAAAATTGAAATGGAGTAAGTATACGTCTTACCGTGACAATGATGTCACTCACCTGCGGAAATACGACCTTGAGCTCATGGCTATTTCTGCTATAATTCGCCTTAGCTCCGGTCCTCGTGCTGTGGTGCGGTTTCTGATTGTGACTGCCAGGGCGAAAGAGTTTATTTATGGACGTCATAGTTAATCGAGTCCTCACGTGCTTTTTCTGTCACATGCACAGTGCACGTGGCAAAGCGTGACTTGGAATGAACGTGACAGTGAAATACGCACGTGCCTCCCGTGTTCTCGACTTGCATTTTGACATCGTTGCTGTTTCGTTGCTGTCTTCTGGTTAGCGAAGGCCTCGGGAGTAACTCTTCTTTCGACTAAACCATCCGAGGCAGCAACGGCTGAAGTGCTTCCAATATAAAGGTCAAGAGCGAAGATGGCCGTCGTCGACTGCTTTCTTCCCACCTTCTCTATACCCCGTACACTGCACCCACAGTTGCTGAAGACGTAGGATCTTATTGAGCTAACATGGTGAGCAGCTTGCTTTCTGGAGCCTTTGTAGTATCATCTGTCTAACAGCATTACAATCGTATAGGGCACTATCATATCTTCTTTAGGCGATGCATTGAACGCGATCGTCATCGCAGTCTGGACAATTGTAAAGACTGTCCTCGGTTTAGTCGTAACAGTAAGTTCTCTATCCATGATAAGATGCACGCTTAGCCAAACTTTCATAGTTGGTCGTTACGTTCTTCGATATTGTCTACGATATCGTCTGTTGCAACTGTTTTGGAAATCGTCCGAGACGAACAGGCACACATACGTACAAGTTTAACAAGAAACCGAATACGGACGTTGAAGCTACTGCAGCTGCTCCTACGACTGAACCAGCTGCTCCAGAAGAGAAACCCGCAGTTGCAGAGCCTGCTACCGCTTAGGCTATCAAACCACCTCATTGACCTTACTTCGGTTTAACCTTTTCGTGTGGATCTCATTCATACCCATTTGGTTGTGCTCTTTTCTGAATCGTTGTGCTCGTTCCTATGTTTTTGTAATGTGATTCTTATGACCTTTCTTGACGACACGCTTCATGACTTCTTGATTATACCATGTTCAACGTAGCATGATCACTTGATTCTTCCTTCCCAATCTCTCATTATCATTGTCGTAACAATGTTTCTTGTGGAAATATTAGAATCACGTCGACCCTCTCTCTGTCTGCCAACTGTGTTGCGGTGGTTGCAATCAAGCAACATGATTCCCGCTATCTGATATTACGCTTTTAATCCTTTTCCACGCCCGTTTAGCTCAGTGGTAGAGCGCACCACTCGTATACGGAGAAAATGGTGAGGTCGGTTGTTCAACCCAGCCAATGGGCAACAAGAAGCAATGACATCTTTTTATGATTCAACTTAACTAAGTATTCAAAGATCTCTGGTCATCTGTTCCCTTAAATGAATAACAGAAAAGTGTTCATCTTGTGTTCCCAAATGCGCATCACAACAGAAAAATGGCCAAAAAGACATGTTTGGATTTTTTTTGAAGCTCAATTCTTTATGTATTTGCATGTGAGTGATCGAAATACCAGTCATATTGATAACACTGCGAGGTCTGGTAAATAGTGAATGAGCTGTTGACTGTGGGATAAAAGAACCGTTCATCAGGAGTGGGCGCCTATTCGAGGGTTGAGTGTCGGTGGATGATATCGCTCTTGAATGCAGCACTCATTGTCTAGGTAACATAAGGGTATGTTTAAAGACCAAGATGTCACGGTGTTTTATAACACATCCTAAGATTAGGTGAAGGTATGAATGCTGCCTGAATGCCAGATATCTGCCTGAATAAACAAAAGCAACTAGTAGATGTTTGTATTGTCACGACAACCTAAGAATAACAGAATGAACTAGTACCGTAATTACGTCCTCGAATCCTATCCCATGATGTATCAAATAGGCATTGGAAACTGGACTAACCCAGGTCGCCTACGAGAAGGTGGTGGAGCACTAGGTAAAAACTCATCGAAAGCATGAGGTCCTAATCTTATGATTTGATTGGAGAGATGATCAGTAAGAAGCAGAAGAGTTTCATCTGAGAAGCTTGTAGAGGAATCCTTGGAATCATGAGCGAGACGGAGTAAGAACGAGGTGAACCTACGAACCAAAAAAAGGTAAGCGAATTAATTGAGTCGTGATTGACAGTAAAAACACGTACAATTCTTTCAAGAATGCAAACGACCATCCCTCGGTCCTATTCGCAACTTCATGTGCAAGTTCGTTAACATCCCTCTTGAATCGAATCATCTTCTTGTGTTTCTTTTGAGTCTTCAAAATCCATTTCGTAGCATACGCCTTTCGTAATTCGAAATCGGGAAGATCGAAGGTATATTTGACGTCGAAACGTGAAGGTCGATTGAGAATAGCATCGTCAATGCGTTCCGGATGATTCGTAGTTGCGATCGTGAGTATACCGTCATTCTGAGCCTGTGGTTGGGATTGTATTGGGAGTTAGTTGATTGTACGTTCTCGCAGGCATGAGAAGGAGAAACATACCAGACCGTCTAATTCGTTCAAAAAGAAGCTACGGACTTCATTTACAACCATTGAATCAAGATCCTCTAATATAAGAATACAAGGAGAGTGATTCCGTGCATGTTGGAAGATGGTTCGGATACCGTGCTCGGGTCCCTAGAGAAATTGATCAGTTATTCAGGATATCCAAGAATCATTGAAAAAAGAAAGAAGACTCACTTGTTGCGTAGTGAAAGATTTCACATACAATGCCGGATAATCCTTCATCTCATTCAACAAAGCTTTGATACTCTCCGTTTTACCATTCCCCGGAGGACCCAAGAGAAGAATTCCTCTTTTCCAAGCAATACCCAACGACCTGTAAACATCTTTATTCTCGAAGAAAGACCTAGTATCCCTTCTAAGTCCATCGATGAACTCATCCTCCAAAACGATATCATCAAAGGAAGAATTTTGGATAGAATGGTAAAGTTCAGATGATTTGAACCATTGTCCTGCTTCGAATACCCAGATTTGGTTCTGAACATTGGCTCCAAAGTTATATATCCTAGTGACGAGTTTCTCGGTTAATGAATCCAACTCGGCTGGGGAGGCAAGTGTGGACGATGGGAGGTCGTAGATGAGAGCATCAAAGAACGGGGTTTGATAATCTCGTAAAGTGAATCGATAATACTTGAATTGAACACCGTCGTATTCAAATTCAGCTTCTCCAGCTAACATTTTCCAAGATATTCCATCCCTCGAGTTAACTCCAAGTGCGTAATATTGTCGTGAATCTGATCCATGTTCTCCTTCGAAACTTGGCAACGTAAATGGTATACCCTTCGATTCTAGATATTCGAATATAGGGAATACAGCGTCTGATTCAGGTAATATTGGAACGATTTGAGAATTTGGATGTTTTTGTCGGAGGAAATGGGTGAATAGGACTTTGGGGTTTTCGGAGGGTTTCGTGAAATGTGTCGTTATGAAGGATGAGACGAATGATGGTGGTAGGGATGAATGACGGGATGCGAAACGTGTTACGGCGAGACCGACGAAGAGACTAGAGAATATTAGAAGCCAGTTCATTCCTGATGACTCTCAAGTATCAAGTCAATGACTGGTTTGTTCGTCAGGCACTTGGTATAACGGTTGATAGGTTGCGAGTTTGAAAGCTTAGTTTGTATGTCACAATGAGGGGAAAGGTTCGTTTCAATCCTTGGGCCTAGGGATGTATGTGTGCACAGTCTATGCTGACGTGGAGAGAACGCCTACTAGTAAGAAACAATCATTAGTGGCAGATCTCCCTGTCCTGTATCGTTGACAACACTCACCTGGGTACAGTAGAAGTTTGATGAGTCGAGGCACTTCTACCCGTAGACAATCCTTGAGAGGTGTACTAGTGGCCAACGTCAACAGACACCCGCTCGACACCCAATGGTGTGGTTCAACGCGAAGGTTGGAATCAACCTACGCGAACTTGGCGCGAACATACTAATTCGTCTAGACATCAATCAAATTCGCGAGAGTTTTCCCGGTTGATACTTACTGCGTAGTCTACACTGCCACCGCGTTCAGACTGAACTTGAAATTGAGTGCGAGTACTGTTTCTGGATATTTGGCACGGTCGAAAGAACGTGCTTGTTCCAACTTGGCACTTGCACCGTCCTGGAAAACACGTCTCCGACGGAAGAAAAGGCTATTTATTCAGTCATAGAATTAGTTCAGTGGTTGGTTTTCTGTTGAGTGTGTAATAAATGGTCAAATTTACATTCAATTGGGGGTCTACCGTGTATGTACTTAGCTGGATTCTGAATCGACGTTAAAGACTAAAAGAAACTAAGAGTGATACGTTGCGCACTGACTTAACCTATAGCGAAGGCCCTTTACTAGTATTCAACTCCCATTTCACGGAGCTCCTTCTTCAAGTCATCGATTCTTCGCTGAATATCCTCCTCCATCGCCTGCTGCTTTTTGATCTCAGCGAGCTCCGCTTTGCAGTCGTCTAAACGAGATGAAAAGACTTCGTTGAGCATCTGTATAAACCTCATCAATTCGTGTTGAAGAAGCGGATGTATAATAGAAGATCGCTCACAACAGCCTGGAAGTGTGTCATTGAGAAACCAAGGACTTCGTATATCGAAGCCGTGGTTTGTAATCGACTCTGAAAAAGCTGAGATATAATGGCTGTTAGTAGCTGCCGTACATGCAACAAAGTGCAATACGATACCTTCAGATTCCCTGTTGAATTCGCCCAGCTGAGTTTCTCCTCGATTTGAAGAATATCACGAGCAATCTGAGAAGAATGTTGATATAACGTCAGCTCTGAACTGTTGTGGTTCAGTGAAACTAAGTACTTACCGCTGCCCATATATTCGCAAAGGACCCCAATTTAGAGCAGACATCAGAGAAGTTCGAGTCGACTGAAGTCAAGGTTGCATCAAGCTGTTGTACCCCCTTCAAGAGGTTTGCCTTGTCATCACGTTCGCGCCGCTTTATGTCACGAAGGTTTATTTTTTCTGTCCATGAATAAAGTCAGGAATTTCGTCAATTACGAAGAGGTGAAGATATGATATGACCAAACCCACCAGAGCGGTTCTGAATGGCTTGATCTCGTTCAGAGTCTCCCTGTAGTTAGTCAATCACTCAGAACGCGCGACCAGCTCGTTGAAATATACATACGTTCATAATAGGTCGGAACAGCCACGAAAAGAAACCGCAAACTGCACCCCATAACCCGTTCCTACGTTGACCTAATTCGTCGATCTATACAGAGATAAAGTTATATTAAACGGATTTCAGCGATTGTGCAAAACTCGTTACCTTACGATCCAGCCTGATATATTCATGTCAGCAACATAGATATGATGAAAAATTGCTCAAGACGCACTCAGAAATGTTCCGGTCGATGTCTTGGATTTGGCTGTCGAGAGACCTTATCTCATTGGCAATATTGTTCTGGTCATATTTCTCAATGGACCTTTTCCATTCAATCTTGAATGATATAATACTTTCTTGAAGTTCAATGAATCCGTCAGATAATCCTTTGGAAGCTTGTTCGTCTTGTTCCAATTTCTAGCAAAACACAGTTGGAGTCCACCCACTGACTGAACGAAAACGTCAACCACAAACCTGGAAATAATTACAGATGTAATTTCGCTTTTCTTCTAAAGAAACCTCACCGCTTGACAGGAAAGGGATGGATATATCTGCAAAGTCTTGCGAGAAAATTGTCTTCAGCCCACCTTATTATCCATTGTCAAAAGGAGCACTTACCAACACAGGCTGCATGTACCTTCCCGGCTACTTCATGAGAAGCCCATAATAGATCCACGTATTGCTAGAACGGCTAGGATGAGCACAGTGGACTGCTTCAAACAAACGATATACAACCTACCCTGCGATGATCTTTCCACGTCTTTTTCAAACGTATCAAATCGGAACCTAGCCCAGTACTTTGAGCGACATTGATGGTATCGAATACGGCTTCGATACGTTGAAACGATGCGCTGACTGAACGAGCAGAATGTATAAGTTCGCCAATACCATCGGAAAGGTTTTTCTTGACTTCCGGACTTGATAAATGTTGGGTCAAAAGTTGATAGGTCTGTTCGTCTTCAGTCATAATATCGCTCGAGGATTTGAGTAAGATGAGAGAAGAATCTGCGTCCTGGACGCGAAAGACTTCAGAGTTCAAGTTGATAAAAAGAACTACACGTAGGTGAACACGTTCTATTGGACATCGCTACTTCATATCATAAGGTTCTTGCCCTAAATCATGTTACGCGTGAAGTTGAGAACCAACTCACCATGCATTCTATCTGTCAGCATCAGACAGATGAAGGTGAGAATGAATAGAATGTGCTAAATAAATCGGGTTTAGCGTGCTGCGTACGGATGACAGTGACATGCTTGTCTACTCGCCAATACGTACAGATACTGCAGGAAGTTCCGGTGGAGATTTTGATTCTATGTTGTCTGTCAACTTATGAAGAGAGCTTGAAAGAGGCATTGCAAGGATGATATATCACAAAATATCGATTTCTTGGCGTAACTATAGCCAGATCGACAGTGAGACAGTGAAAACATGTTACAATGAGAGGCGGCTGACATACAGACTTGAAACACAACGGATACAAATTCAAAGCTCATCAGTCCACAGGAAAGACTAGCATATCCTAACTTGAAGTCGTCAAATATTACTCCATGTGATACTTTATCTTCATGGCAGTAAGCAGTCTCTCGCATTCGTCCAACTTTGACGAATACACTTCCATCGATAGCTAACATAGTGAGAAGAGAATGAAAGGTTTAGATGGGACGGAAGGCTTGATGATCAGCACTAACAGCAGCTTGGTAATAACTCATCGATCGTCCGAGAGTCTCATAAAGAGCAACGGTAGTCTTCAAACGACTCTGGAAAAGCTGTAGTATGAAAATAGTTGAGATTTTGCAGTACCAATTCGAGGCAACCGGTAGGGATATATACCTTATAGTTCCCTGTTGCATTCGCCCAACCTAGCTTCTCCTCAATTTGAAGGATATCTCTTCCAATCTAGCAACCGATAATAAATGGAGCTGTGATTGTGCTGAAAAGACCAACGTACCGCCGCCCAAACATTTGCGAAAGATCCTAGTTTGGAACAGATACTGGCGAAGTCGGAGTCGACCGAAGTGAGAGTTGCATCGAGTTGTTGAACGCCTGACAAAAGATTAGCTTTCTCGTTTCGTTCCTGTTGCTTGTTTTCACGAAGTGAGATCTTTTCTGAAGAAAATAATGTTGGTGAGAACTTGAATGGTGAATGGCTGGAACTCAAACGTACCACGACGTTCATTGATAGCTTTGTCCCTTTCCGAATCTCCCTAAGGTACTCAAGTTAGTATCACAACACTATTTGGTAGACTGTAAAACGTACACCAAAGACAGCACGGAAGAGCCAGGAGAAGAAACCACAGATGGCTCCCAAAAAGGTACGGCGACGTGCAGCAAGATCGTCAATCTAGGTAATCCATGTCACAAAATTTTTTGAAAAAAGGGCAGTCAATACACACCTTTTTATCCAAGCTGTATAAATCGTGACTATTAGCAAAAAAAAAAAAACGAAAATAGGTGCCAACACCTGATTACGCACTCAACGATCATTTGGTCAATACCTCGGATCTCCTGATCAAGGGAGCTGATTTGTTCCCCAATTGCAGTTTGATCATACTTCTGAACGGTCCTCTTCCACTCGTCTTTGAATGCGATCACGCTTTCTTGAAGCTCGCGGAATCCATCCGAGAGAACCTTCGACGTCTTCTCGTCCCGTTCGAGTTTCTAACGAGTAACAGATTGTATCAGAACAATCCTGAGCTGATATAAAACGGGATGCTGGCATGCCTGAAGATAAGTCAAAATCTCTGTCTTCTTCTCGACAATGGCAACGGTTGCGTCAGCAAGGAATGGGATAAAATCCTCCGCAAAGTCTGAAGAAAAACTCAGTGATTTCTACGGCGATTGTACAATATAGAATACTGACCAGTTGCTGCTGCTTGAACTTTTCCGGCCACTTCGCGGGACTTCCAAAGCAGATCGATATATTTCTGTTCATGAATCAGTAAATCACACGAAAAGAAATGAAGACTGCTGGCTATTACCTTGCGATAACCTCTCCATGTAGTCTTGAGGTGGTCCAAATCTAAATCAAGAGTCTGACTATGCGTGATGTTGTCAAACGCCAATTCGATTTGGTGGAAAGATGTGTTAACAGAGAGAGCGGTACGACCGAGTTCGTTGATCTCGTTCATAAGAGCTGTCTTTACCTCTTCAGAGGAAAGGCGCTCTGTGAAGTCGTGGTACACAGTTTCGTCGTCGGCCATTGGGGAGCTGGAGAATCGATTTGTGGTGAGGACGTTGAAGTACGAAAAGCGGGGTACTGAGCCACAAATATCCCGAGCGGGTTTTGTTACATGCACGTGTCGCTTTTTGAGTTCAAACCCTCTTGTCGACGTCAAACTAAGAAGCCCGCATCGAGGACTGAGCATGCCATCGAAGAGACAATAGATTAGGCGTCTTGTGTACAAGTAGTATCGCCTCGTATCTTGTTCTGGATACGATCATGAATTCCTGTCGATATACGATGCATGCGAATGACACACATCCTGGCTCGTTTGGAAGCCATTGTGTACGTTTTTGTCCCAAAGATAGGACAGAGAATGCAGTAGAATGCGCTGTAAATTAGGTCCTTACGATATCTGTCAAATGAATAATGCCAAGTCGGTCCTAGTACAAAAATTCCTGGAAAATGATATGGAAATATCTGATGAGTTTTGGTCTCCAAGATAGACTGAAGAAATAGAGCACATGTGAAGATATTTCTGTCGATTTGGTTGATTCAGTTCTATCATCCAACTTGAGTGTTGTAGTATAGAAGGAGGAGGCACCGGGGGGATTGCCTTATGTAATGGCTCATTACATAGTGCGAACATATTCCAGACACGATGGTATGTAGCATGCATGTTTTTTTACAATGATCTCTTTGTTAAATCAACAAAGAAATCATTGTATTTTTGGCTATGTATCCCTTCAAGACATGCACTGTATATGCGAGTATGTCCAGCGTATGTTCTGACTATGTAATCCAGCGTTACATACCTCAATCCCCCCGGTGAGGAGGGAGTGAGGAGGGCTACAGCTACAGCCTACAGGGGAACTCCGCTCGGCAGGTGCCGACCCTCTCGATAGCCCCGGATACTTACTGTAATGCAACGTTAACCGTCTACGACTTGGATGATTTCATCTTCTATTTTCTCTATTCAGTGAGTCGAAGTGATCTACTAAACTCGAGGATACCTAGCCTATAGCGCATGTCTAGATAATAAATGCCGGAAGGTCTAGGATTTCTGATCATACCTGGATATGAAGCATGCATCGTGCATTTCATCTGTTCGGTTTTCGCCATTACTCCTCCTAATCATAATCATCTAGCATTCATACACTGCCTCGTTAACCTAATAATCTTAGTTAGACTACCTTGTGATCTGCTCGCGCGATTTTACTCACTATATCTTCTGCACTAACACACATCCCCAGGTGGACATGGCACCCAATTCCTCTTCCACACTGTCTCTTGGTCAAATCATGCAATCTCTCGTTGACGGTGGAAATTCCCTGGACTCGAGAATGCGTGGTATCCAAAGCTTGCTACAGAAATCGGGCTCCAGGCATCAACAGCAAGCTAAAGAGCTCCGAGAGGTATGCCGCCTGCAGCCGCATTTGAGGTGTTGCGTGAGCTGATAGCATCGAGTAGAGATTCCTGAATCTTATCCAGAGCTCAAGGAGAATTGCCGGAGTGGCAAAGGCAGCTGCTGATGGTCTCGCGCCTCCGATGTCTATAATGTTTTCACGATATTGATGGTTGTCCTCTTCAGATTTCCGGGAAGATATGATCATGTTGATTCTCGACCAGGATACCCCTGTATCAGAGAAAACAGAAGAGCTCTCAAACTGGAACAAAGTAAGTAAAGTGCTGTCGAACGGATGTCAGAGTGTAATCGTTGCCACAGATAATTCAAACAAAAAGTCAAGCCGCTGAGAAACAACCCGAAGAATTCAAGAAATTAGTCGGCGACTTGAAGAATTTCTCAGAGGTTCTATCCAAGGAGGCTGCTGATAATGATGTCGCACTCGACAGAAATATCGCGGAACTGGATGCAAGGATACGAGACATCGATGACAGCATCGACAGGTAAATATCTGGTGTATAGTGCAAACATCGTGCTGATTTGATTGTCCTTTCAGGCTCATCATGAATGATGTGGGTATATTACTATGCGAAGAGCTTGGGGTTTGTTCTGATCATTGTTAGGTCGTTCCGATCTCACAATACATCGTTGGGCTCGTTGGTCGCCCATTTGGTTATCTCATCTCTCGGATTATGCGATTCCCATTCGCAGTTCTCAATTACTTGGTACTACCCCTTCAAGTCCCGTCATGTTTTCCTTTACAAACTATCCGTTGTTTTCTTTAGAGAGCAATCATCAGTAAACGTCCTGGGATGGATCAAGTGACCGAGAGGATTGATCAAGTCGAGGACAAGCAACAAGGTGCGTGACGCCGATCTGCACTAAACTCTCCAATACTCATTCATTTTAGCTCTCAACAAGGAAAGGGAAAGGCTTGTTGCTGAACATCGCGCTTTGGAGAAAGAGAAGTTAGAGGCGGGAGATGCTTCTGTGATACCGCAGACGGTAAAGACCATTGCCGCGGACATCGAAGCTTTCGCTTCACAACTCAACGCATTTACCAACATTTTCACCCATGTACGTGGCTCGTTTCCTTCGGTTGTAACGAGTTTCATCTCAGGGCCTTCATTCCCAGTTGTCGCAATGTCAGGAAAGTATACAGTCGCTTTTGAAGGAAGGCCTGGAGGTCTCGGACCCCGACGCTAGATCCTACTCGGAGGCTCAAACTGACCGTGTTTATGCTCAGAAATTCAAATCCCAGATTCAGGTTATTCAGGAGATGTTATCGTCAGATTCGGTATCATTGGGAGTATTCGCCAATTCACTTCCGGCCTCCGCAAGTTCAGGCCTAGTGTAAGTTAGTATGAAGGATGAAACATGCAGTATCCAGTGCGAGACTTTTAAATCGGACGCTTTTCAGGATGTGATCGAATGTTGTATATCCTTGTATTTTGTCTCATGCTTTGGTTGACTCGGAAACGATTGGTCTATCATTCTTTCAGCCATAACACCGTTCTTCTGCCGTCAATATAGACTCGATAGTATTCCACTTTTTAATGCAATGTTCAGCTTACAACTGACAGTGTCGAGCTTTACACCGAGAACTTGGAAACTCAGGCTGTTCCATTCAAACCTTACTCAGCATGCCAGAAGACACCCAACCCCTCTTTTGAATCATACACAGTGCAGGCCGTTTTGCCAAAATATTCAGTAACCTTCTCCCAGCGGAAGTCGAGGAAAGCTGAGTACACCCATACCTGTACACAGTGCCTGAAGCTACCTTGTCACGTCTCTTGCAGCTCCGTAGTCCGGGTCATCACAAAGTCAATTTCGTCTTCTGCGTTATGTGCACGGCCCTCAGGAAGAGACAATCTTTGAGCCTAGGAGAGGGTTTTCCACTTACAAGGGATCCTTGTACTAAGCTAGATTCCTGACAGAACATAAAGAGGCTGAATACCACAGGTTAGATCGTAGTACTCTTGCATCGCAACACCAGAAAACCCTGTCTCTTCTTGAGATGACTGCTGTTTTCCACTTCCGCCCTTTCTTTTTGGTATGCGTCTCGACGTGTACTAAACAACTTTTATTTTTCATTGTGCTCTCCTGGACCAAATGCTTAGCAGATCCACATTAATTTACATGTATTACTCAAAAGGCAGTTCTCTGTATACATAGGGCTCAGCCCTGGATGAAAATAAATTGGACTGCAAAAAAACTGTTCTTCTGCAAATATTCTATCTACTGCTGCGCGAACTACACGAAATTTGCCAAATACGGACTTACACTTTTTCTGATCAATCGATCAAGGAAAAGTTACCTCCATTAGCGCTCAGGATTTTCTTTGGTTTCATTCAACCATCCCCGAATGCCAGCAAATATTTATTCACGTCTTTAACGTTGAACTAGCGTTGCTTCTGGTTCATTCTTATGTTTTGGAGCCTCTGCTTACGAATGATTATCGCCCCTTCCAATTTCGAATGGAAGTAAGCCATTAATTATCTCATTTTTTAAGATCCACTCTAACATCTTCACGAACGTATCAGATGATTTCTCGAGGATGTCTTCCCTCCGTTGACCGCAGAAGTTAACTACCTAAATTTCGTGTTACTAATCATTTGCAGCAGGTCATCGATCCTGGCACCATGTGTATAACCCGAGGATTACGCATACACTAGGCATCAGGTGTCGCGAAGAAATGTAACTTTGAATATGAAGCTAGGGAATATCTTACGACACCAACCGACTCTGTATCGAGTCCGGACCGTCAGATAAAGCTTTGCAGTGCATGTCGTCTTCTTCATTGCTATCGACATCTTCTCAGTCATTCTGTTCCCGGACCGTCTTGCTGTCATCGTTCTTTCGCGTCCGACAACCAATCACTCTGCCCTGGATGAAGAAGAATTTTTGCGGTAGAATTTCACGGTGTTTTGATTACCCATCTGGAATCTGTCTTATACCCATCTTTGTTCCTCTCTACAACGAAGTGCTGGCTACTGACCTCTCGCAGAAGCTTGGAGCAAATGGCTCAATGATCACTTGAACAACCAGTCCAGGGTAAAATATTCAACATCTAGCTTTGTCACCACACTTCCCTCATATAAACTCGGGCGTACTTTGAACAAAGAATCCTAAAGCTTTTCGACATGGCTGTTTCAATAGCTTTCCTATTCTCGACACTCATCCCAGCCTTCCTTCCCGTGGCCAATGCTTATGGCTTCCCGGATTGCCAATCCGGCCCTCTAAAAAACAATACTGTTTGCGATACCACAAAAGATCCAATCACTCGAGCCAAGGCGTTGATCGATCTCTTCACGGTCGATGAACTCGTCCAGAACACTGACAATGGATCTCCCGGCGTCCCCCGACTTGGGCTCCCTGCATATCAATGGTGGTCAGAGGGTTTGGTAAGTGTTCTTATGTACGTCAAGCTGCTGAGGTTCGCTCACGCTCCTTCATACCCAGCATGGAGTCGCATCTAGTC
Source organism: Abortiporus biennis (assembly GCA_022606235.1). Classification (NCBI taxonomy): domain Eukaryota; kingdom Fungi; phylum Basidiomycota; class Agaricomycetes; order Polyporales; family Podoscyphaceae; genus Abortiporus; species Abortiporus biennis. Next base: position 245,965 of record JABYQP010000003.1, on the reverse strand, counting down.
CTGGTGTGAACTTCTCAACTTCCGGTCAATTCAATTCTGCAACATCATTCCCTCAGCCTATTCTTATGGGTGCTACTTTCGACGATGAACTCATTCAAGAAGTAGCAACTGTCGTCAGTACCGAAGCACGTGCCTTCAACAATGTAGGCAGAGCCGGTCTCGACTTTTGGACGCCCAATATCAATCCCTTCAAGGATCCTCGCTGGGGTCGTGGCCAAGAGACACCAGGAGAAGATCCTTTCCACCTTTCCCGATACGTCTTCAGCCTCATTCAAGGGCTTCAGGGTGGTCTCGACCCGAAGCCATACTTCAAAGTCGTGGCCGATTGTAAGCACTTCGCTGCGTATGATATGGATAATTGGGAAGGCTTCGTTCGATACGGATTCAATGCTGTCGTGACACCACAGGATCTCAGCGAGTATTACCTTCCACCTTTCCAAACATGTGTCAGGGATGCGAAAGTTGGAAGCGTTATGTGCTCGTACAACGCAGTCAATGGTATCCCATCGTGCGCATCTAGCTATTTGCTACAAACCATCCTGCGAGATTACTGGGGGTTCAGTGATGACCGGTGGGTCACCAGCGACTGTGACGCAGTTGGAAATGTAAGTTTCATGTTGTCAACAAATCATATTCAGCATAGTGATGCGTTATCTTCATCCACTAGATCTTCTCTCCTCACAACTATACTCCGAATGCCATCGAGGCCTCGGCATCTGCTTTGAAAGCCGGAACCGATATCGGTATGTATCGATCATCTCTCATAATTGGCATCCGGTTCTAACATTGTACTCGTACAGATTGTGGTACTACATACGGTCAAAACTTAGGCGCAGCTCTCAACCAATCTCTCGTCTCCGTGGATGATTTGAAGCTCGCACTCAGTCGTCAATATGCTTCTCTCGTTCGGTATGTCTCTATTAATTGCGCTATCTCCCAATTCAATGTGCTCATGATGAAATCAGACTAGGATACTTCGACTCAGCAGAATCACAGCCATTCCGGCAACTTGGATGGAGTGATGTGAATACCAAGTCTGCCCAAGACTTGGCGTACAAGGCTGCTGTAGAAGGGATTGTGTTGCTGAAGAACGACGGGACACTTCCACTCAAGAAATCTGTAAAGAACGTCGCTTTGATTGGACCATGGGCAAATGCTACGACTTTGATGCAAGGCAACTATGCAGGAGTTGCTCCTTTCCTTATCAGTCCTGTGCAAGGTGCCCAAGCCGCCGGGCTCACAGTCAGCTATGCCATGGGTACAGGGATGGCGACTAACGATAGCAGTGGTTTTGCAGCTGCTATCTCCACCGCAAAGGCAGCTGATGTGATCGTATATGCTGGTGGTCTCGATCTGACAGTGGAGAAGGAAGAGTTGGATAGAGTCGAAATCAGCTGGCCAGGAAATCAACTCGACCTCATCACTCAACTTTCGCAATTAGGGAAACCTTTTATCGTTGCTCAGTTTGGTGGAGGACAAGTGGATGATAGTGCGTTGAAAAGTAGTAAATCGGTATGTTGATCACGACCCTTCCCAATGACTTTTATCCTGACGCGATTCTGCGATCAGGTTAATGCAATACTATGGGGCGGTTACCCAGGACAGAGCGGTGGGCAAGTATTATTCGATATCATCACTGGAAAAGCAGCTCCTTCCGGTCGTCTTCCTACCACTCAATATCCAGCCAACTACGTCAACCAGGTCCCAATGACGGATATGACTCTCCGTCCTAGTTCTACAAACCCAGGTCGTACGTACAAGTGGTTTAGCGGAACTCCTGTATTCGAATTTGGGTTTGGACTCCATTTTACCACTTTCTCGTTCTCCTGGGCTACAAGGCCACAGTCCGTTTTCAACATTCAAACGATTCTTCGCAAGGCCGCGAGCAGTTCCTCTCCTGTAGACTTGGTCAACCTCACGACTGTTTCAGTCAATGTTCGCAATACTGGAAAGGTCACCTCTGACTATGTTGCATTGCTTTTCTTAAGCGGCAAATTTGGACCCGCTCCTAACCCAAACAAATCACTCATATCATATACTCGACTTCACAGTGTTTCATCTGGAAAGACCGTCCAGGCGAAGTTACCTATAACTCTCGGTTCAATTGCTCGTGCAGACGACAGCGGAAACTTGTGGATCCATCCTGGAACGTATCAGCTTACCCTTGATACTCCCGGAAAGTTATCTCTTAGTTTCAGGCTACAAGGAATTGCTTCACAAATTACGGAATGGCCGCAAGATGAGAGTAGTTCGGCGTAGGGGAGGTTTGCTGCTGGAATGACATCTTGATTAATTCTCGACCATATTACTCTCTATTCACGCTGGCATTGATTCAAGTTGTACATACGGAATATACTGAAGAATTCAACCACATCTACAGTTCACAAGTTATTATCCATCATAGAGGTGGCCTCGTCGGCAAGACCCGGCGACAGTCAAGTGATCAACTTGAAGTCTTACTATTTAACACTAATCTCTCCCAGAAAGTTGATGATGCCGCAGGTCTTCGAATTCAACGCCTCTTTTGATATTGCATGCAAGAACAACTAGAGCAGATGTATAGACCACTCAGACAATTGAACAATCACCATCTCAGAAGCTACGGAATCGAAGTCTCCACATGAAAGTAAGATGTTTATATCATGAGTATGCAGCACGCTGAACACATTTCATTCAGCATTGCATTCATTCAAACAGACTTCTTGATGATGAAACCTAATATTATGTTGGAGTTGTCCTATATTTCCTGGTTTACATGATTTAGGGCAAGAACCCTATATCATGACGAGCCTTACAGCGAGGCCAAATGGCAGAACGTGTTGACCTGTGCCGCAGTCAGTTCTTTTTAGCTTGTAGCCTAAAGCCTTGATCGTTAACGACCCAATACTCTGTTGCCCGTATTCTAGCAACTTTCTCGTCCTGTTCAAAGGTTTGAGCAACATCATGACCGAGGATGAACAGACATATCAAAACTTCATGGAACATTTATCAAGTCCGGAAGTCAAAAAAAGCCTTTCCGACGGTATTGAAGAACTTATATACGCTGCTCGTTCAGTCAGCAAATCGTTTCAACATATCGAAGCAGTCTTCGACACCATCGATATTGCTCAACCCCTTGGTTCCGAATTGATCAATTTGAAGACGGGTTGGAAAGACCATCGTAGGGTAGGTTGCAGATTATCTCGTTCAGGCGGCCTGCTTTGCTCATCCTGACCATGCAAGAAATACGTAGATTTACTATGGGCTTCCCATGAGGTAGCTGGGAAGGTACATGCAGCCTGCATTGGTAAGTAATCCTTCTGATACTGAGTAAGCTCTTATTTTTATTTTCATTGTCTCCAAAAGACTTTGCAGAAATATCCATCCCTTTCCTGTCGAGCGAAGAGCTTTCTTTAGGAGAAAAGAAAGATTACATTTCTAGCTATCTTCAGGTTTGTAGTTGATATTTTCATTCAATGGTGCTTGGACTCTGAACTACCTCCTATATTATGTTCGGATGTTAGAAATTGGAGCAAGACGAAAAGACTTCCAAAGGATTATCTGACGGATTCATTGAGCTTCAAGAAAGCGTCATCTCATTCAAAATTGAATGGAAAAGGATCATCGAGAAGTATGACCAGAATAATATTGCCATTGAGATCAGGTCACTCGACAATCAAATCCAAGACATTGACCGGAACATTTCTGAGTATGTCTCAAGTTTTTTTGTGTCATAACGTGCTGCTCACAAAAATGTATCAGGTTGGATAGTAAGGTGATCAGATATGTCTACAGCGGATGAATTTAATCTAACAAAAGCTTTGTCTCTGTATAGATCGACGAATTGGGCCGACGTAGGAACGGGTTTTGGGGTGCAGTTCGCGGTTTCTTTTCGTGGCTGTTACGACCTATCATGAACGTATGCATATATTTCAAACTAGTCCTCCATACTGGGTGATTGACTAATTTCAGCGAGACTCTGAGCGAGATCAAGCCATTCAGAACCGCACTGGTGAGTTTGGTTATATTTATATTTTCACCATCGTGACTGACGAGTTTTATGGCTTTATTCATGAACCAGAAAAAATAAACCTTCGTGACATCAAGCGTCGCGAACGCGATGTCAAGACAAAGCTCTTGAAGGATGTACAGCAACTTGATGTAGCCTTTACTTCAGTCGATTCAAACTTCTCCGAAGTGTGTTCTAGGTTGGGATCCTTCGCGAATATATGGGCAGCAGTAAGCATTTGTGTTCCATGAACCGTTACCAATGGGGTACAGCGCGGAAGGTGACATTATATTAATTTTGGTGTCAGATTGGTCGTGATATTCTTCAAATCGAGGAGAAACTTGGTTGGGCAAATTCGACAGGGCATCAGAAAGTAGGCCCGTTCGGCCCTTGTATGTATGGCAGCTACTAACACCCAATGGCGTCTTTTCTCGTCTCAGCTTTTCCAGAGTCGATTAAGAACTACGGCTACTATCTACGAAGCTCTTGGTTTTTCGATGGCTCACTTCCAAGCTGTGGTGAGTGATCCTCTATTTATACGCTCACCCAAGTTTGAATTGATGGATTTTGTGTAGATGCTCAGCGAGATCTTTTCATCCAGCTGGTTATTTGACTTCAAAGCGCAGGTCGCTCAGATAGAAAGATACCAGAAGATGGAGGAAGATATTCAGAGGAGAATCAACGAGTTCAGCATCAGCCAGGTCGTATTGGAGGAAGAGGATGAGGGGAATTTGTATTTGGCGATAATTTACAGCGTTGCGAACTCTTTAGATAAATGTGACATGTAACATTTGTGATTTTTGTGACATTTTGTGACTTATGCAGCGGTCCCTTTGATTCAGGCGCCCAACTACTTTCCTCACTCCTCCATCATCTTGAACTCTCTGATTCATACTCAGCTGATATGTCTTATTTCTTGCCTCATCTTCCCTCTGGCTGGCACGTCGATGAAGCTATTAAATCTGAAGAAGACCGAGTGGTCGTTATTCGATTTGGCCATGATTGGGATTCACAGTGCATGACTATGGACGAAACCCTCTATGGCGTTGCTGAGAAGGTTCAAAACTTTGCAGTTATCTATCTAGTCGACATCACAGAGGTACCAGACTTCAATAAGGTGCGTGGTACAAATATGATACTCGAATTTCTATAGTCTGATGATATAATGGACTAGATGTATGAGTTGTATGATCCCTGCACGGTGATGTTCTTCTATCGGTATGTAGCTTCCCATTCATTAGAAGATTTCAGTCAATTTCATACCAATTGCTCTTCAGTAATAAACATATCATGATTGATCTGGGTACTGGTAATAACAATAAAATGTACGCCTTGTTTCATTCTCTGCTTAACGCTGGCGCTAAATTTTCTTTATCATAGAAATTGGGCGATGGATAATAAGCAAGAGGTACGTTTTCATGTTCAATCATCTTCATTGTATCTTTATATAATTTATCCTTAGCTTATTGACATTATTGAAACTGTTTACCGTGGCGCATCGAAGGGCCGTGGTCTGGTCGTTTCACCGAAAGGTGAGTGGACCGTGCTCGAGTATTCTCCACTCCTCAACTGACATTTTGAGTAGATTATTCCACCAGATACAGGTATTGATTATTCGCGAATATACTATACCCTCTTGCGCTTCTCTTTTTCTCCGACTTTATTCATCAATGTTCAGAATATATTTTGGAACGCAATATGATACCGCATTTCCCACTGTAAACTCCCCCTTTGCCCACTTTGGACCGCAAGGATTAACCTTCATGGACCGGTATATCAGATATGCAAATCAGGTAGGATTAAGTGGCACGACAACTCTTCTGACACGACTCCTAGCTTTGTCGTCATGGACCACTCAGTCTGATGCACTGCAGATGAAGATTCATTCTCTACCACAGAAAATTTCTATTACTATTCAAGTCATCAATCTACTGCCCTCTATATCAAACATATAAGAGTCGGTGCGAAGATGGGGGATATCTTACTCCTAGAAATTGACCAAGTCTGCTGATCTGCTTACAGATTCTATTGGTGGTGGGCACCAACGACCATCTTCGTCTTCTTCTTCCTTCGTGGTTTTGGTACCTTGTAATCGTATGATTTGAGAAGCAAGTTGTTCAATCTGCTTCAACAGTACTGACTCTGCGGAAATGTCAGGAGTAGCTGTTGTCTTGTTCGTCTTCCTCAGGGAGCTATCATGCGCAAGTCGTAACAAGAAAGAGATGAAGCTAAAAACGAATATTCAGCTGGTATTTTCCATTTGGATTCTGTGAAACACACTCACAGCTCTTTCAAGAAAGCGAACGACCATCCGTCAGTTTTCTCAGCTACGTCTTGTGCCACTTCATCTAAGCTTCTCCTTAAAATGACCCCTTCTCCGTTTGCAGCTCTGCCACCGAGTGCTTGAACTTTACGTATCCACTTTGTAGCAAACGCTTTCCTCAGCTCCAAGTCGGGTAAACTGAAGTCATATTTCACATCGAAACGTGACGGACGGTTCAATATCGCATCGTCGATCCGCTCTGGATGGTTTGTAGTAGCGATGGTCAATATACCATCATTTTGTGCCTGCAGAAGATATGTTTATTGAGAAATCGACCATAGAAACAATTCCGTTGAGTTCCGCATACCAAACCATCTAGTTCATTCAAGAAGAAACTTCGAACTTTCTCCGTGACCATTGCATCGAGATCTTCCAATACAAGAATACAAGGTGAATGTTTTCTTGCACGGTCAAAAATGGTTCGCACTCCATGTTCCGGTCCCTAGTCAAATGCACATCGATTCAGTACGATGGAGAGCAACGAAGAAAATGAAAACGCACAAAGTTGGTCGTGAACGATTTCACGTAAAGTGCAGGATACTCGAGCTCGTTAAGTAATGCCTTGATGGATTCAGTCTTTCCGTTTCCTGGTGGACCTAAGAGCAAAATACCACGTTTCCAAGTGATACCCAAGGAGTTATAAACCTCTTTGCTGGCGAAGAAAGTTTCAGCGTCCCTCTTTAACCCCTCTTTGAACTCATCCTTCAAGACAACATCATCCCAACTCGCGGTCTTGACAGCTTGGTAAAGCATCTTGTTCTTGCTCCACCAACCACCTTCAAATACCCATATCTCCTCCTTTAGATTATTACCCCATCTGTACACCTCCGATGCTAGTTCTCGACCAACTCTGTCATCCGACCCTTCGAAGACTAATCCATAGAAATAAAATGAGTTTTTCGTAGTACTCCAAGTAGCCTTGTAAGCGTAGAAATTGACAGAGTTGTATGAGAATTTGACGATGCCTGCAACGACATCAGGGTAAACTTTCTGCTGAGACTTGGAATTGTCGAAATTAAAAGATACGTGTGTTTGTTCGTTGACGACTTCAGGGTGATTCTGACGAGAAGCTAGGAATTCGGAAAGTGGGAAGGCGGTATCGTTATTGACAGTTGTAGAGACGAGTTGGAATTGGGGCCCTGAATGCAACTGTTTGAGATGTTTTATAAGGTTGAGTTCAGGGTTGGAAATGGGTGCAGAAAATTCGGAATTTAGCACATCGGAGAAATTATGAAAGGAGGACATCTTGACTTCGAGGGGAGAAGAGGACTATCGATTCACGCCGGATTTCCTTCCTACTTATACATCTTGGGATTTGGCAGTGCAAACTTTAGAAGATAGAGATCGCAGTCTGAATCAAATAAAAGTCAGTGCACCTCATGTTAGAACGGTGTCACAGTAGCCAACCACTCACGAATTCCCGAAGTGACTCGGAGTAATTATGCGTGCTGGATGTTACAGTATGTGGACAGTAGGAATCTAGCAGTCAAATTTATCAGTGGCCGTATCTGAAACGCTGTGTATCGTAGTGTCCACATATTGTCGGAGGAGTTGGTTCTAGCTTCGCTCGCCATGATTGAGACGGATTTATCTGCCTTAAGGCTAGTAAACTCCCGTGGGTGAGAAAGATGAGGCTCATGTGCCAAGGGTCCGTGTGAGAGCGGTGGCCTCAACACTGCAAAGGCCATCTTCAACCTGGTTACGAAATTACTCGATATTAGGATTCCTTATCTCCAGATCCAAGTTACACAGCGTTCGAAAGGTGTAGTAGTACGTCAAGTACAGCATACTGCCTACCAAGAGGTTGAGCGCGACAATCAGTGTATATGTCAGGTAGTGAGTCAGGTGTGGTACACGTACAATGTGTGATCCGACGGTGGGCCCATTGGGTGATGTTGACGTCGTTCATATGTAGTCACCTGTATCAATTATCTGTTGACATCAAGGAGAAGAAAAGTGAGACTTACATGGGTGAAAAACGCTGGAGATTGATCGAAGTTGAAGGCAACAAGGAAAAAAAACAAACTCTGGTGGCGGCGAGGTTCGAACTCGCGCGGACTCACGTCCATTGGGAAACAGCTAACCTGAAGCTTAAATCCAACGCCTTAGACCACTCGGCCACGCCACCTTACATTCCGTTGAAATGTCATGAACTATCAGGCTAATTACAGCCGAAATGTTGAAACAAATTGGAGAAAGACTACGATTAAAACATTCTATAAGCTAACAGAGGCGGAAAAAAAGTCCTATCAAAGCTAAGAAAGCAGCAGATAAATTGGCGCTACTCGCAACTCCTGCACTGGTATTCGTACTCGATTGGCCGTTTCCAGTAGAACCCGAACCCGAACTAGTTGATGTAGAATTCTGAGAAGGAGGGGATGTGATTGAAGGAGAAGCTTCAAGAGTTTGCGTAACACCCGATGGGAGTGCCGTTACACTACTGTCGACACCACTGATGGTGAGCGAAGATACAGCTTTACCGAGACTCTTACAAGCATCTTCATATTCTACAAGTGAAAAGTGAGAAAGGAATGGATATAATTGAGAAAGGAATACACTGACGTATCAATGCGAATTGTATTGCGTCTGCTGTTTGTGGATCTGGAGATGAACCATCCGAAGAGAGGACACAATTCATGCAAGTGACCATTCCTTGATTGATCGTGTCCGTGCATAGACATGCAGCGTCGCTGCAATTCTAGATTCGAAAGGGAAAGATAACAGGATGTTTGTGATGATATGTATAGACAGAATATAACCAAAACCTCACATTCAGACTGGAACATTGCGACTGACACTGAGAAAAACCGTATGTTAGCATATATCACTAGAGTTTGAAAAATATTATACCTGAGAAGGAACTTGATCAGGACTTATAATTGCAGTCTGTCTCTTCGCGAGCGTAACCGAATGAGGATCATCGAAGGCCAACGCTAAATTCATGATCAACCAGAAATCCTCAGTACCGAGAAGAATTGTGTTTTAGTTTGAGATGGGAGCCTACCTTGAGCTATGAACCAACCAACGACGACATGCAAAGTGGTTAGAGCCAAGAGTTGCATGGTACAGTACTATTTGTGCCAAGTGGGCTCCGTTCAAGTTGCCAAACAGTTGAAATGTTGAAGTCGAGGATGGGCAATCGAGCCCGCGTCCAGATCTAGTCGGTCTTTTCAAAAATATCAACCAATCAAGTTTCGATTGTAAAGGAGGACAAGTTCGCGAAGTCTACACATACCAGGAAGAATAGAATACCGCGACACTTATTTATTTTGCAACTTTACCACCGTTCGCGGGAGGAGGAAGGAGGAACAAAGTCACGGTTGCCATCACGCTGCCGCACGGTGACTGTTAACATTGTCACGAGCGACACGTGACAGTAGACGTGAAGCGACGCCTAAAATTCAACTCGGTTCTATGTATACAGCTTCGGACCTTCAGAATCCAGCTACATTAGAAAGCCACGTTTCACACTGATAACATGAGGAAGAGCCAAGAGGGGCGTATATGAAATGATTGTCCATACAGATGGCAATACACTGTTCAAACAAAGTCCAAAGAGTTCTAAGAAAACAAAAATGTCCAAGAATATCCCTTTTGTAGAAGCCGTAAAGTAAAATTCATCGAAAGTCCTTAAACCATGAACATCCCAAAAACCGCAAAAAATCCTGCAGCTGCAACACCAACGAGACCACTTGAACTACCAAATGACGCGAGGGAAGCTGCACCGTTGGTAGTAGATTGCGTTGACGTGGAAGCAGGACTGCTAGTTGCGGATCGTGAGGTCGTACTAATGGTAGTACGAGAAGATGTAGCGGGAGTTGTCGATGTCGTGAGAGGTGTACTGGTGGTCGAAACAGTGACGCTTGCCGGAACACTAGATGTAGCATCCGAAGCAGTCTCCGTCGAACTGTCTGTTGCACTATCTGTGCTCAGGCTGTCGGTAGCTGTTCCTGTTGCAGAAACACTTGCACTGTCAGTGGCGGTGGGTCCAGCTCCAACAGAAAGAGATGAGACGGGAGTTTCTGCAGTTTGGCAGGTGGAGAGATAACCTGATGATAGAAGTTGGTCAGACTTTAAACAGAACTGCGGAAACTGGTTTTTACCGGAATAGGTGTCTGCAGCAGTGGATGGATCACTTGATGCAGTAGCAGCGCACGATAAACAAGATGCAAGGGCAGAATTGACATCAGCAGTGCAGAGACAAGAAGCATCAGAGCAACTCTAAACACGAACACGAACGGCCATGAGTACGCATGACGATGGGACCAGATAATGCATTGCTCACATTCAGGGTGGTTTCAATTGAACTGCACGTGTCTTGACACTATCGCATGCCAGTGATCAACATTGCACGGTTGGCTGTACTATGATGATCATGTACTCACTTCTGCAGGAATTGTACTGGGATCAATGGGAACATTTTGCCTCGTTACCAAGTGAAGATCGCGAGAGGAGAGTACAGCTGCAGAAGCTGTGAGATACATCAATCATGCATCAGAGAAGTACTAAAATGTCCGAATCAAGAGACAACATACCAGAAGCAGAGAACGAAGCAAGAAGTGCGATGCTTGCGAGTGTGGTCTTCATTTTATTTGAACAAATGAACAGACTTGAGAGAGAGGGAGGGAGGGAGAAAGGAATTATCGTTCTCAAAAAGAAGGAGAGAGGACGAGAAAGTCCTCGACGTTTCTTCGAGGTTGCTTTTATACCCGATGATAGATATTTGGGGTAGGCAACCGAGCGGCCATGCAAACCCCGCAAGGTGTGCGGATGATCGTTACGCAGTCTCCTCACCGCCTTCATTCATACCTTGGCAGAAACAGTGTCGGAAAATCGCAAAATGGAACTTCCATACAGGGGTCCCGACCTTTCAGAAAGGTAAAATTATGAGCGCGTAGCCTGTTGAAATAGGACAAGTTCAGCTGAGGTTCGGTGAATCTAGCCCTGTTTGCTGAAGTTGCCAATTCAGATGCCAATTGCAAACCGAAGGGCTACAGAACATCGTGTTACGCTAATGGACAGATCCATTTCAGTTGAGCTGCAAGCTCTTCGGCTACTTGGATTTTATTCGCGAAAAGGCTCAACTGGGCCTCGACGAAAAATAGTGGGCGGTCAGGCATTGCCGGTGCTCAGCTCAGAAGGCTACTACAACGTTGCTTTCAATTCGGATCTGGAGGTAATATTGTTGTAATTTCTTCATGAGTATTACATTGTCATTACAAAGATCGTTGACTCTCCAGACTCACCTTATTTCAAAGATCTGATTGGTGTGCGTTATAATATCGAGGAGAGAGGGAGGTCGAATATATCGCAAATATATCAAGCCTGGAGGAGTTACGAGTCTCGGCCTAAGCAACGCGATGTGAAATATTCATGCCACGAGGCTCGCGAACATCATTTGATGGGTGTATGGCTACATTTGGAAAAACAAGTTGAAGTCCACAGTTCTCTCTATTGGGGATACTGTAACTGCACTGCAGTACTTGGTGGATAGCAAAGCAGGTTGAGATATTCCATCTCACAGATATTATAGTACTTCACAAATAGATGTAGTCAACCAGCTGAATTATCATTCCACGAACAGCGACCGAATCACAGACTCAGACACTGTAACAATATTGATATTTCCTATATCCAAGTGATCTCCCGCGTTACAAACATTGGGAGTAGTAGTCGTTAAGCTTCGTACAAGTGAAACCAGAGGCGCAAACTGAAAGGAACAGTCAGTGAGTAGATTACGATGTGGATGTCAAATTTCTTCATACCTGTAGAACCAGTCCAACCAATACCACCACATTGACCCCAGTGAGCGACAGGAGTTCCAGAGGGAAGGGGGACAGTGGTAGGGGGAACAGTGGTAGGTGGGACAGTAGTCGGTGGAACACTGGTTGGAGGAACGCTGGTTGGAGGGACTGTCGTTGGTTGTGGTCCTGGTGCTAAGTTACTAAGACCGAACCAGGTAAGTACGTCGTTCGCTTGCTCAGGAACGGTATGTCCAACACCCTGAGCGAGGATAGCTTGAACATTGGGTCCGAACGAAGCGCGAGAATAGCCACGAAGAGGATCGTTAGTAGTGTTGGAGGTGGGGGTTTGAGAAACACCAAAGACATTTGTCCATTGTTTGATGTCTTCCCAGAAGTTTTGAGGGTAAAGTGTTGTGTCACTAGAAACAAACAGATTGGCGTCAATCTTGCGGGAATGGACGAGCAATACTCACGCTGTTCCATGCCAAAATTGGAATTTTGGATGAGTTCCTGTAAAGCCAGGGTATCCACTACGGACTTGATCACCCTAGAATTCGCCGTTATGAGAAGGATGTTTGATGATTAATGCGACGGAAACTTACCCATTGTTGAGGTGTCTTGATGAGTTGACCCTGGGCACACTGACTGTTCCACATGTCAGGTCCAGCGAAACAACCGTAAGGGACGCCGGAGAATGCAGATCCCGCTGCGAACAAGTCAGGGTAGGCACCCATCAGGACATTGGTCATCATGGCACCAGAAGATGTGCCAGTAGCGAAAACACGACTAGCGTCAACCCCCCAGTTCTGGATAGCGTAACGAACAATGGAAGCGATGGCAAGAGAGTCTCCTCCCCCATCGTGAGTGAGTGTGCCAGTGGTGTGAACATCCCAGCATCCTCCGGAGTCAGGAGCATCAGGATAAACCACAATAAAACCGTGAGTGTCAGCGAGATTGGCATACTGAGTTCCTTGGAAGTAAGCTTGCGCGGTACCAGTGCAATAATGCATAGCGACGATGAGTGGTGTCGGAGTCGCAAGTCTGGCTGGCTTGTAAACGAACATTTGGACACCCGTTGGGTTCGATCCGAAGTTCGTTACCTGCTGTAGTTGACCTGCGGCAGCGTATGCTCCACCAATCGCGAGCAACACGAGCGAGAAGATTTTGACCGGTTGAAACATCTTGAATCGAATAAACGAGTGTTCGATGGTTTGTCTCCATGGCCAATCTCCACCTTTTATATGTCACCGAGGACGTTGTTCATTCAGTTCAACGGTACGTATGATGTTCAATCAAACGGACCTGAACAGCCCGTCGTAGTGATCAACTGACGCGTCGTCTGATGAACTACGTTGCGAATATGAAGTTGTACATGAATTTTTATTCTATGTAGGTGTTATGTTAGACATCACTGAGATTGATGCAGGTTCAATTCAGACTACTTACCGAAATCGAACCGAGAGTTTTCAAAAGAGATTCCTGCATCAAGATGCGAGGATTATCCCGCTCGCCAATGGATATAGGTTCAACGTTCAAGGGCGGCCCGAAACCGACTGCATAAATCGTACCCTTCTGGACGTTGGTATTTCTTGGAAGTCATTATGAAGAGCTGGAGCGGTTGTCGACCTAATTTACCATCTTGATAATAGTACGCCAATGTAACAAAACTATGCCGAGTTCGGGAGGTGGGGAAAACTGAGAAATCAACGTTCAACATCAACCCGTGTCAAAATGTGACCGAGACGTATCGGCCTCGGTCTCCCTCGGTCACAAGGTCACGGCGATGATGTGGTTTCTCCTTCTTCCGAGTTTGTTTGTCGAATTATTGGAAGATGTCAGTAAATTTACCATGGATGCCCCGGGAGCTTCTCCTGAGCCCTGCCAAGGATATGCCAAGCTTGTTTTCTTGTTTAGCTAAATTTCGAGAGGTTCTACTCCGCATCTGAACTGGAAGCTTCAAACTGAGCATCCCGGCGCATGCATTAGCTGTGGAATCTTCTCAAGATATTGACCTGAGTAGTTCGATTAGGAGAGGAGAATATGAGTGCACATATCTCAATACTTACTTCTCGGTGAACTGAATCTATACGCATTGTTATGTAGAATAGTCACGGACGAGACTGCCATCGTATCCGGCTATTTCTCGAGTGCGTGGCCGAGACAAGCTACATATTCGATCAGATACATGTCAGGGAGTGCAAGAGTCAAGTGAAGCACTTACTACCGAGTTCATATATCTACGCGGATCAACCATGCTCACGAAATACTGCCAGGACCACTTCAGTACTACATTTCTGTGCTCCCCATTGAGACTATGTGCACTTACCTCGGTAATACTGCCCCTACCGATTCAACGTCTCTTAATACCTCCGAATCCGTTGCATCTTTCAACAGATTGTCAAACCCGCCAGGATTCCGAAACGTTGCAATGCAAATAGTCACGGTTTATCATCCTCGAATGCGTGTTGATATATGATGAACACCACATATACCATACTTCTATGAGTGATTTAACGTCGGCTGGATATGAAAGCTTGTACATATTGTTCATTTTCAAAGAGCTGAAGCAAAGTATTAGTAACCTGAGGCTAAAGTTACAAAAGATGCTTACTAGGATCGAAGCAGTATTCATGATTAACACTAGGTCAAGCGTAGATCTTACGAGCATGTTGAGCTACAGCTTTTTCGATAGGTCTCAGTCATTTTCGTCGTAAAAAAGGTTCATCGAAATTCGAGTATTGAGTTGTAACTTAAGAGTGCAAAGCAAACAGGAAGAGTCTAAGATTAGAGGCTGGGAGTGAGAAGCAAGTTGCAACGTTGACCTCAAATTCAAAATCCAATTGAACCAGCAAGTAATATGCATTACGTAATTAATTGAAATGCTCAATTCAGCTCAATCTAAATTGAACTTCAATTTCGCGACTTGTTCTTCCACCTTCATCATCGCAAATCTCTTCTCTTCTCAAGAACTGACATAGATCATGGCTTCTACGTCGCAGAGACCTGTGGTCTTTATGGACATTCAAATTGGAGAAACGCCTGCCGGACGGATGAAAATGGAGCTTTTCAGTGATATCGTACCAAAGTGAGTGCAGTGTGCTGTTATTCCAACGCTGAAGACTGATCTTCTGTAGAACTGCAGAAAACTTTCGTCAATTATGCACAGGTGAATATAGGATCAATTCCAGACCTCAAGGTTACAAGGGTGCTACATTTCACAGGTGAGTGAACTCATCTTCATATTTGAGCCGTAGCCCCATCTCTTGCTTACCTATAGTTGAAATCATATAGAGTGTGAGTACGGTTTCTAGCCCATCATTCAGACAATCTTACTGAAAATATCGATATGCAGAGTACCGAATTTCATGTGTCAAGGTAAACTCGTGACTACTGTGAAGGAGTCGAAACTCACTAGCAGAACGTTACAGGAGGAGACTTCATGAAGGGAGATGGGACTGGCTCATTCTCGATATACGGTGACAAGTTTCCGGTAGGCAATACCTGTTGGTGATCTCAACATAGGAACTATGTTATTGATGATTACTCTCAGGACGAGAACTTTGAGGAGAAACACACAGGACCTGGTTTACTCTCTATGGTAGGTTGCACTCCCTTCATTCGATCTTCCCTTACTCACGCATTCATGTAGGCGAATTCGGGACCTAATACGAATGGATGCCAGGTTTGTTCCTTCTCGGTTGAAGTTGGTGTGGACTTAGCTCACTGGAGATTCAGTTCTTCATCACCACTGCGAAGTGTGATTTTCTGGACGGGAAGCATGTTGTGTTCGGGAAGGTTATTGACGGCATGTTGACTCTTCGGAAGATTGAGAACGTTCCAACTGGCCCTAACAATCGACCTAAGCTGGCCGTGAAGATCATAGGTGAGCAGGTCCGCCTATAACTTGATTTTATGACATCCTTAATCTTGTTTAGAATGCGGTGAGATGTAACGTGCTTACAATCTGAGAGCGCTGTATCTTACACTCACACATCGTACACCAATTTTAAAAGCTCTTACTTTTCCTATCTAAGTTGTATGTACGAGTACCAGTGGCTTCTGTATCATTGGAATAAAAACAGGATCTTTATACCGAACTGCTACCTTGTCAACATGTTATGTTATCTTTCTCGTTCAATCTCTGCGCGTCTTTTTCAAACTTGACCTCAGACCATCACCTCAATGCGACTTTCCTGGCATTGAATTTCTCATGACGCGTTGCCTTCGAATACAATCATCTCTATCAACATTCCTGACGATTGCAATTCAATTCGTTGCTGGCTAACACAGAAAGTTGGGAGATAGGATGGAAAAACCGCTACCAGACATACCCGACGTCAAATCGTCCACTCAAAGCCGTAATACAGTCTTCGCTCTTAGCGTTGAAGGCCGTGCCCAGTTTCGCAAGTTAATCTATCATGCTTTAGAAGACGATGCAAATACCGCAGACGGTGAGATCGGTCATTGGGTAGATGCCTTTGAGAGCGCGTTGCGAGACATGGGGCAATGCATAGCTATGGGTGGTTGGTTGGTGGGTTTCAGAAGGGCTAGGGCATCTCGCAGGAAGATCGTCCCTAAACCAACGGTGGAATGTGACTCGTCATCTAGAAAGACAGGGCAGAGTTCCGAGATGCCAAGGGAGAAGGACGAGGGGAAGACTTCAGAATCTGGTTCGTCTATCCTTCGTTCCTCGAGTTCTGACGACAAGGGGAAACAGGACGACGCTCGACCGGGCTCTTTTTTTGATGCCTTGCAGAATCTGAGGGAGTTTGTCTCGAGGTCAACCATTCCCAGTCCGAAGCCGCACGCGAAACACCTTCTATTGACTTTCTGTAGCAACAATGCTGCTCCAACTTTTCACTCAGCGGAAGATGCTGCTTATGAGTTTGTCCAGACTGCCGTCGCGATCTCTTTTACAAGCGGAACTTTCCAGCCCCCCGGAGAGGACCTCCAAGAATCGAATATCTTATACGGATTGGATAATTGGGAGCGTAAGTCTAGTATCGTTTAATGACTCTCCTGCTGAACATTGCATCTGTATAGCCCATGACGTTACCGGCTCAGAGCCTGTTCCTTTCCAACTCGTCGGTGGTATGTTTACTCTCCGAGGGACTACATCTTCCGCCCAATACGACGCCTTAACTCGTGTTCTTCGCCTGGCGGTCTTCGTGTACTTGTCTATCATTCTCGAGCAACAGTTCCTCTCAAATTCCCATGTTTCTCTTCAATTCCCAAAGCCGTCAATCTCTCCTACTATGGCACCCGGTGGAGCCATCCAACGAGCGCTGAGCACTGGTCACAGGCCGAAACGTGATTCAGGATCGGGACTATGGGCATTCATCTCGAAGAAAAAGGACGACTTCATCCACAGAGCTGCTAATATTGCTGTCGCCCCTCAACTTGTTCGACGCGTATCTCTGGAGCTCCCTGTATCTGTCAGAGCTGCTGCTCAGCGCGACCACCCACCATCTGCCTATGCACGACCTCGGACATCAGAAGAAGGAACTCGACCAAGGCGACTCTCGTTTATCTCCGACTTTCGCCCTTCTTTCTTGCAATCACATAAGGAACCTGAACAACCTCCACCACATTCTTGCGAACCAGTTTTTAGTTCTGCGCTCTCGCTTCTGAAAAAGTATGAGGATTCTCTCAGCACATCACCGGGAATGCGACTTCCACCTCCCACCTTGCTGGTAACACTCGCCGAACGAGAGAAAACGGATCCTCACAGACGATTAACAGGTGATGAAAAAGCCGCTCTTACTAGTTTATTGGGGTGGGAGGGTAAAGCAGAAGGTGCAAGGGGTATGATAGGGATTTGTGGCTTTGTGCGACAGCAGTCGATCTCTTTACTGTATTCTGAACATGTCCCCACTCCAATATCCAGACCTTCTACACCTGCTGCGGTTACTCCACCTAGGACCGCTTCTTCGTCTACCTCTACACTACCTCCTCTTCCTACTGATGCTCCGAAATACGCTCATTGTGGCAAACGAAGAAGCTGGATCACGTATAGATTTTATGGACAAGATACTGTCGCGGACGAGTGTCTCGGAGAGATAGTTGTCGGAATTTGTGAGAGAGCAGGAGAGCCGTGCAGTGAGCCTGGATGCCATTTCAAGAGGATTGAACATGAACTACGATGGGTGCACGGCGGAATGCGAATTGTCGGCACTTTAGACAAGCTACAGGTAACAGATAACGGTGACAAGCTGCTGATGTGGGAGAGTTGTAAAGTATGTGGAAAGAAAACCACAGTAGAGGAAGTACTAGATGGCACATAGTAAGTGTATCCCGATGGTCTTTTGCCTCTGACGTGTGTTTTCAAGCTTGGTTTCTCATCCTTTTGTTGCCAGTTTACTTTCATTCGCAAAGTATCTTGAACTCCTGATTCACTCTCCCGCGATCTTCCGTTTGGCTAAACCTCCTTGTGAACACACCACTCTTCCTCCTAGACCCTGGACCTCATCAGATACTCCATATCCCCGTATGCGCACGAATATCGTACGAAACTTTCAATTCAAAGATGCGGTAATATCGTTTGCGACTTCTATCGTGGAGGAAATCTTTGAAGTCAGAGTGCCACGATTGCAAATCATTCGAAGTGTCGTAAGGTCTCTTGACTCATCGGATGAGGAAAAGGCTATCGCGAAGAGTCCCGCCGCAGACAGCGACAAAAAGGCGTTGAGGCGAGAGATCATGAAATGGTGGCAGGGACTATCGGATCATATTGACGAATTGGTCAGTCACGTTTCTATCACAAAATGAATCCACTCATTAACTCTGTTTGTATAGGAAGATAATTTTATTACAGAACCTACCATCTCTTATCACAAGGTACTTCCGAGACTGCCCTCTGCAGACGAGCAGTACGACTCGTTCGATGAAGAGGGTATGGTCACTCCTAAGGGGCATCCCTCAAGCCTTCCGCCGCTTCCTCCGAACACTCCCCAGACACCTAAAATCGACTCTACACATTCTTCGTTCCCATTCCCTGGTTTGCATGGCCGCAAAGAGGAAGCTGCCCCTTCACCCCAAGCATCAACTTTATCAGCGTCTTCAGCTACAACTGCTTCCACGGACATATCAGGCATAGACTCGCTGCATCTGCTCTCAAGTCTTCGGCACGCTTTCCAACGCGCTGAACAGGACCTATATGTGGAGTTGGCTCGTACTCCAGAGGCAAGCCTAAACGACGTTAGACGATCATTCTTCTCTGCTGCTAAGGGTGCTACAAAACGACTCTCAGCTTGGGAAACTAAACATTCAGCGCATCTGCCTGAGGATGGATCAGCATCTCATGGTCCAATCGAGCCGGAATGGTGGCAGGCTGGGTGTCATGCGGTCCCTGGAGGCAATGTCATTGTGCGAGAGAATGACTGGGGAAGCATTATTGCGTTCACTCTCAGGTAAAGTGGATAGCCTAGTGTGTTTACTTTTCATCTGAAATTCATCTTTGTTCTTGATAGTTCCCTCGATTACCACCGAGAATTGGCAAGTATGGTTTCGCCACGGCCGAATTCCCCTGCTACATCACCTCATACGCCATCCTCTTCATCAGGTCAAAGACCCTCGTTGTTTGCGAGGACAATTTCATCCAATTGGTTCTCTCACTCTGAACCATTGCCGGATCCTGATGAAGAAGGTGTAGTATGGCATGAGCCTGAAAGTTGCTCTGCTGTCATCACCCGCAAAGAGCATCCCCGAGATCCTACTTCTCTTTTGACGCTCCCGATGCCTGATGTACTGCGACCCAGGCCTCCAGACAGTAATAGTACGCCACCTGCATCGAAGTTCGGGAGCTTAGGTTCTATGTCTGGGAAGTCAATAATTCACCCACCTCCACCCTCAGCTTGGGCCAAACCAGACGTTCAGATATCGATGCAAGCTGCAGATGGCCATTTAAGCGGTGCATCCGCTGACGCTCTGGATAAGATGCTTCATGAATTGGAATCTGTGCCAATACCTCATTCGCGTGGAGAATCGTCAACGAACAGCCATATGTCTTCAGGGTTCGTAGAAGCGAAAATTCGTAGGGGTAAAGCATCGTCGATCATGTCGAATGATAGCACAATCTCCGCATCACGGATAGAGAACGACCTGTATACTCCTCCCCCATTGCCACCCAAGGATCCACCCTCAAATAGCGCGCCCGCTACTGTTCCAACTACGCCTAGTGTCGAATATCCTCAATCTGACTCAACAATCAAGGCAGTACCGCCTTCGTCTATCACAAGCACTCTCGGCGCCGCTCTGCGTTATATGGTCAAATCCAATCCTCCCCAAGTCCCTCCAAAGCACTACCATGGGTTATTATCTGCCACCTTTCCCTCCATTGACGAACGACCGCATATCAAATACGATTGGACTATTGGTAAAAGGCTCAAATTCAGCTGCACAGTCTACTATGCAAAACAATTTGATTCATTACGACGTCGGTGTGGTATCGAAGAAACCTTTCTACGAAGTCTTGCACGTAGTGAGAATTGGAGCGCTCAGGGAGGCAAGAGCAGATCGAATTTCTGGAAAACATCAGATGATCAGTACATTATTAAGTCACTGGTGAATGCTTGGAATGTGGCCGATCTGTAAGTTTGTTTGTTAGGTCCAGTCAGTCGACTCTGTGCTGAAAGCGCTCTTATCCTCATATCAGACAAGTTCTAATTGAACTGGGGCCTTCATATTTTCGATATATGGATGCAACTGCCAACAAACCCACTGTTCTCGCGAAACTTCTTGGATTCTACACAGTGGAAATTCGAAATTTGGAAACTGGTACAACTCAAGCGAAGGCCGACCTTTTGATCATGGAAAATCTGTTCTATAACCAGAAGATTTTGAAGACGTTCGATCTCAAGGGTATTCAAGGTCGGAAGGTCAAAGCTGCAACAAGAGGCAATGCAGTTTCGAAGACTCTGTTTGACGGCGAATGGATTGAAGGTACGATATTTTTTTTTTCTGTTTCGAACTATATCCTCATATATGCTTTTAGGTCAACAGCGTGCACTAACACTCCTCCGACCACATTCCAAAGTTGTTTTGGATGAAGCCATTAAAGCGGACTGCGAGTACCTCGCCAAGAGCAATATCATGGACTATTCGTATGTCTTAACTTATTGTTTACCTGTCCTCTTTAGTAATTACTTCCTTAGTTTGCTTCTGGGAATAGACGAAGAGCGCAAACAGCTCGCATGCGGCTTGGTCGACACTATAGGTATGACACCTCATTTTGCTGAATGATTTCCGAAATTTTGACATTTTAATAGGCAGTTATACTTTCGCGAAAACTCTTGAGTACAAGGCGAAACAAGGCTTAAATTCTGGGAAAGAAGTCACGGTCGTCCCACCTATGGAATATCAAGAACGGTTCGTAACGGCCATGGATAGCTATTTTGCGGCTTGTCCTGGTGAGTGTCGCTGGTTTTCGTCTCGGAGAAAAAGCAAGTTGGTTGATCCTATTCTATCCAGATAAATGGTCCCGACCTCTTGATCACACAAAGATTCTATGTGACTACAAGCAGCTGCCTAGTGTACTCTAATTCTCCTAATGCGACCCAGTCTCAGGCTGGTGGACGAAAGCAACGCTGGTTCGAACAGCAAACGAGATTTACGACTGGTTTATGATTAACATGCCGCACTCCTTTCACATGTATTATGGACTTTGTTTTTGATTTTCCGTCGAACTTGTTCTATTTTATATGCTTTCAAGCGAATGTACACTACATTGTTGTACGATAAATTTAATATTCATAGGCTCTTCAAGATCGTCATATAGATTGTAGTGTGAAGAGAAGCGGCGGTGAACGAAGCTTGAACGAGGCGCCCAGAGTACCGCGAGCCAGGTTTTCTCTTTACCATCATCATGCAAAACAGTTATAGGTAAAGGGCGCATCGCTCCTACCCCTCCTTCCAATCTCCAGCAAGCATACATGGGGCTGACTTCAACGACGGTACCCGGATACATCTACTCAACAGCAGATTGACAAGACCCTTGGACATTCTGATGCAATTTGCACTGGATATCTGTTATAGCATGCTAGGGTCATCAAGTTCAGGGTTAGTACTACACCCACCAGTACTTATATCTCAGTTCTAGGTACTGACCATCATCGCAGGGACGATACCCCCCAATATGACTTTCATCCCACCAGAGGTGATCCACTCCATTCTCTCAAATTACCCACCTCCCACGACTTCTGGCGATAAATTTAAGAAATCCAAAGAGCTGCTGGGACGTCAACTCTTCTTATACAGAGCGATACTCGTCAATCGCAACTGGAGCGAGGTTCTGACTCCCATTCTTTATTCACATCCAACTCTTTCTACCGCATCTACCACTCATCTCTTCCTTCGCACGATGCTCTCGTCTCTGAAATTGCGGGAAATGGTGTTCAATTTACATATCTCGGATGGCTTCATTGCTAAGCGATCTATGTTTGCCAAGTTCAGACCGGATATCTCAGGAAAAGTCAGGAGAAAAGGAGAAGAAGTCCAAAATGAATTTCGGACAATTCTTACCTTATGTCCTTATCTTTTCGTGATTGGATTCGAATTCTTTGGCAGCCAGATCGGACTAAAGGCAGAACATGATTCACGCAGCCTTGGCGCATTACTTCTACGATCCCCAACATCTTCCGAAGAGCGACCTTCTGTGGTTTCAATTCTTGAAATTGATCATTTGCATATTCACACTATGATTCCTGCTACGACAACACTAGGGATTCAAAAGCTCTACTTCGCCCGTTGCTCCTTTCATGTGAGCGACGCTTTCGGCACCGTGGAAGACCGTGCTATTCTCTCTTCAACACTGTCAAAGCCCAGGTTGGAGAAGAGTGGACGAACATCAATATCGCTGTCATCTCCATTGCCTTGTTCATTAATATTTTTTGCCGTTCGCTTCGAATCCGAGGTGAACATAGATCATATCTTGGAGTCGGCAGCTCGGAATATCGGCAACATCTACGACATTAGCCTCAGTTACTGTACCTACAAGAATTCGATACCTTCCCCGTCATCTTTTCTTTCTCTCAAACTCGCGTTAACAGAGTTAACACTCATCGGGCCACAGGAGATGAGGATATTTAGAAAGCTTATCAGAATCGATGGGTTTTTTGAAGGACTGGAATGCTTCGCAGTTGGATGTGTTGGTGGCAGAGATCCGAGCAAACACTTGTTGGATATCGCGAATTGGAGGATTGAAAGTTCGACCATGCGTTTGGTTACTTTTGCTCTTCACGACCTTTCTCAGAAGGCGGTAGAGAGTATCCAGGAGTGCTTAAAGGCTAGCTTCTCCAAGAAATTGGCTTCCCATTCAACTGCTAGAGAAGCGGACACTATGAAGATTAGTGAGCAGGATGAACTGTGGACGGAAACCGACATTCGGTTGTTAGTCAGACGATTATCTTCGAAAGAAGATGCTGTAGGTTGGGGCCGATATCAACAGTTGAAGAGTTGGTGTTGGTCAACTTTCGGAAAGACTTTGAGTGCCGAGTGGATGAGTAAGTTTCCCTATTGATCTGATTGTTATGGTACCATAATCTAAATTAACACTATCGAATCCCAAATTTCTCTAGGTCTTCCAGTACAACCCAGGTGGAAAATTTAGTCTTCACTGGACTGTGTATTCTTGGACTGCCGACATAGCTGAAGCCAAATTTGAGATCATGGCCACTGAAGTCAGCCGTTGTTGAAACATAGCCGGTCAGTAGAGTTTAAAATCAATATATATCGCAACATTTTTCAATCAGGAGATCGACGATCCGCCTGTATAGGTACTATCCAAACATACTAATGAGAAAATCGTAGCGGCCAAATCATCGCACCCTTCTTCCGATTCAGAATTCAGGATACATTCCATTACCAGAACGACACCGACGGAGGAATGCTAGTATGTCTAACGCTTTGCCATCAAGTCTTGAAAGTTCAAACATTCATTGTCCAGACGGTCTTTGACTGCCGCTGCAACCTTTCTTTCTCCGGTGAAAGCTGCAGGTGAATTCAACGGTTTTGATACTTCTTTGACAGGTGTCCTTATGGTCATCTCTATTGATAACATCCAGAAGACCTTATACAGTATCCGATATCTAACAAGACATGTAAACCCTGAGTACTTATGTCCAACGAGCAGTTCCTGGACCAAATACGCGTCATGACACAGAAGCAACAATATTCTCAGATTATGAACCGAATTTCGAAAAAAAATAATATCGAATGAATATATGTAAAACTCCTTGCAAGCACAGAGGATCAGAGCGTTCTATAGCGTCCAGCTGCAATCCAGCTGTTTATTGAAGTCACTCCGTCGAACTCGATGTCACGCACGACGGAGTGGCAAAGCATGATCTGGGCGTCATTCAATCAGTTACGGGATCTTGTACGGGATGATGGGAATGATGGAACATAGGTCCATCCAGGATGTCCAAGACAACCAGTGCGATCTCGAAAGGAAATAGATCGCTTGTCATAACAAGATATAACAAGGCCAACCTCCCCCTTCTTTTCGCTCTATCTCCCTCTCTTATCCTCTCATTATGGTCCACTCTTTTGTTCTGCTGAATTTATTTATCGCCCTATTTCTAAATCACGGTGAGTAGAAATATTTATTGAATTGATGCGATACCGAAAAAACTTACCTTTCAAAACTATGTTCGAAAGCATACGCTTCCATTTCCATAGCAACGCGTGACATTTTGACAAGGAGTTTAGAGACAAGACAGTTGAGTTTCAATCCGGATAACATTCCTGCAGAGGTTTGTTGGCACATAATCTGTGTTTTGACATTTTCGCTCATCATGTTCAACTTAGTGTTCATCCAAATGTAAATCAACAGTGGCGGTTCTCAGTGTGAGTGCTCAGTGGTCATCGCATCTGACAAACATGCAGAAACTCACTTCACCTGATACTTACCAGAACTCGACGTGTATTACACCTTCCTGTCTTTGTACATCTTCCGTCAATACCGGCTTTCAAACATGCATGAACTGTCTGCTTGCCTCCAAAGGCAACGTGCCAGCTGACATCCAACAGGATCAACAAGCTATCTCTTGTAAGTCCTCGTACCATAAGACTGGGTATATAAAACTCATGACCATCCATAGCATTCGAGGATTCATGTGGAAATGTCGGAATATCCTTAACGTCTCTTACTGTCGGAGGTCCAGCAAGTACATCAGCCACCGCGGGGACTTCAGCATCTACTTCTGTTTCGCAATCCGGGATCAGTTCACCTGTTGAAAATCAGGGTGCAGACCCTAATTTGATACCAGGTAGTACTCAAACTCCTACAGTCAGTGGAAACATTGAAAACAGTGCGACTGCGGCGACCGCCTTCGCCCAACGTATAACATACACTGTGATGTTGTCGAGCTCGGTGATGATGCTACTGTTGAGATTATACTAGATGTTTGTTCAACACTTTTTATCGATGATGTGTAGGAACTCTTTGTAGCAGGCATTGATGTGTGGTATTACCTGACATTTTTTGTATTTTCCTGTAGAATACAAATACTACTTCTAGTATGTCGTTGTGAATGGTATCCTCAGTATGGTTGGGCGCCAGAGTTCCGACAGAGGAGTATTTTCTCCAGTTCCCAAGCTTTTCAAGTTTGCTGACGGACTACTAAATCACCTCTTCCGCCTACCATCAGTTTCGTTGGAATCCTCTCGAAGGTTCAAACTAGTTAATGTGAGCTCAAACCATCTTGATTCTGCTCTCGTTCTTCAGGTCAAACTCAGACTGACTATGTTACAATTCATGTTGACACATGTTACTCAGGCACCATATCTTAGACGTCTCGAAGATCATGCATGATCTCAGACCATCAAGTTTGCCAAGCCTTAGGGTAGGTAAAATCCATTAAGCCTCGAAGAAATGTGGCTAACTTAGTATGTACTATGTAGCTATGCCTCGGTCGCTATCGCAACATAGTGACAGATCCTCATAAGTTAAGTATGATATTTTCAAGTTAAGCGATGTGCTGTGTGCATCGCTTTTTGGTAATCTGTCAAGCTTTTAGATCTAGAAACCTCGAATCGAGGCAACTCGATCTACGGAAAAAGATTTACTCATCCACGTACATATTGGAGTTGCTTGCACCGGTTGCAGCAGGTTGCAGCTCGCATCAATCGTACCTCCTCCTACGGCTCCGAGACTAGGATTGGAATCGATTCAATTGAGAGACGTTAGTACGTGGCCATATTTCTGTGTAGTCTCTATGCAGCAATGGATGGTCTTTGGGCGCAGGAAGATTTCTAGCAGAGGTAAGTCATCTGGCGTAAAATATTTGTTGCTTTTTCGCCATTAGGATTTACGCTCAGGCTCCCAGAGCTGCCACAAAATTCAAGGAAGTATGAGATTGGGGTTAGGAGTTAAGTCTGTTTATCCATGAAAGGTACGGAGGATTGAACGATATTGGCGAAGTTGATGCTCATATCGAACATATCATATTTCAACTTCTCCTAGGGAAAACATATTCACCTTCTAAGTCACTGAAATAAGGGCGATGAAAACTGGCGGGCATGTCTGACCGACTGGTAATCAGGCCTTTCTTTCTTTCTAGTTTGTCGTTGTCGTCAACAGCTGCTTTGGACGCGATATTTACACCGGGCTGGTCCTGAAGACGAAGGAATGCACCTCCTCTTCTATCTCGTGCTTTCATCTGGACTCCGAAATTCTCTACTATTATGTTCTTATCCACGGACAAGTTGCGATAGCAGGTATCATCAATAAGCTCATTAAGACTCACTCCGCTTTTCGTTTGTGTAGCAAGTTCGACTGGAGGATCTCTCGACGCTCGTGAGCCGGCCGTCAGTATTCTTCAACTCAGACATACATTAGCATTTGATCCTGATCAAATCCCCCTCCAAGTACGTCTTCTCATCGTTATTGAACTCAAGTTCCGTCTAATGATAATGGTGTTCTTCCTGTTACTTAGTGGAAATCAGCATGCCATGCAACCGCAATCGGAATATTGAACATATGTTCCCAAATTTTAGTCTTGATATTATTATCACGCTACATAACTCACATCTGCTTCTGACATTTTTACACAGAATCCTGCTTGCGCAACCCCGGATTTGCATTTGTACTGCAGACGTAAACGCGGGTCTTCTATCATGCCTCCATTGTTGGATTGCTACAGAAGGCGCATCTGCCACCGCTTTCGAAATTTCTCAAGCTCAATCTTCCCTCCGAGGTTCGTTTCTTTGAAATCATTCATAGAAACTTAATATCTCAACACAATGACTTTTTGGAATAGGCTTTGAAGATGGTTGCAATGCTCTCGGTATTACCGTCGCCTCCTTGACCATTGATCCTAAAGCTGCTAGTACCGTCACGGCTACTGGAACATCTCCAACCGGAAAAGCAACTTCTTCTCTGACTGGAACAACCGCCGCTCCTAGTGGTACTGGTAGCTCCACCAGTGGTGCTACATCCAACGGTCTTCAAAAGTTATCTATCGTGTCTCTCCTTATTGCATGTGGTTCCGTGTTTTATGTGTTCTGATGGATGTGGATTTGTATGTAAATTTATCTTCTGTTGCAGAGGGATTTCATGAAATCTCGTTCGTTGAAGGGGTATTGGTACTCGTACGGCCTTGATGTGTCACAAACTTAAATGGCGGAACTCCGAAGAGAAGCTAGTGTGACATCCGTCACTCTGTTCATCATGTGCGCTCATTATCGTCGGTCGAGTCCCTTGAATTCTATGAGTCCCTTTAACAATCTCCTCATCGGCTTCAAATTCCACTCGCAGATATTACAAACCCAGAACATAGTTGGAATGATGCACGCATAGTACGTATACACCACCGATTTCTCTTCTGCAGACTGGCTTCTGATACGATCGCGTGTTCTGTGTATCAGGCTATACCAATGGTCACCGCTTACAACTGTCGGCTATCCACACATAGTCAGGAGATACATACTTACTCCTATGAACTTGAGTATAAGATAGACACGACGCAACATCTCAATCAAAAATCTGACAGCGTAGCCTATCTCGCATTGATGGTAGCAACATAATACGAGTACACCGTGGGTCACCGCTCACCGACCGAACATCCACGCCTATCCATGCGTTGATCTTCCCAAGAGGTTCCAAATCTTAACGTCATGAGTCACTGAGATTCAAATGGTCTTCAGGTTCGTAAGGTCCTAGTCACCCTGCGTCGTGAGTCTTCAAAATTTCATTCTTTCAAGCCGGTTCTTCACTAGAAATTTCTTAGGAGAATATTTCGATTAAGTTTCTCAACGACGTCGATGCGAGAGCTCACAGCGACGCCTTGCTTTATTTTTTTCAACAAACGTAGAAACAAGCTGGGGTGAATGTTTGTCGGACATTCAAATGATCGTTTCCGGCGTCCTCGGGATCATGATATCAATTCATTAGATATCATGCCGGCTGTGAATGGAGCCGCAAGAACTTGTTCTTGGCATACCATTCTGGTTACAATGAGGCACCGAAACTAAAACATCGGATTCATCGCTAAATGTTACCAGGTCCAAGGTACGAGTACACCGTGATACATATGAGATTATATAACCTGGAACACTGCTATCCAGTTCTCAAACTTTCAACCCAACCCAACCTCAGCCTTTCCCTTCCTTTGTATCAAGTCACTCGTTAAGCCTTCATCGTCCTTTCCAGGATGGTCGCCGTTAAATTCACTCTTGTTTCCTCCGTCATTGCTCTCCTTGTCTCTCAAGGTATATGTCTTTGTTTGATAAAAGTCCCCTTTTTGACAGTAAAAACTTGTAGCCAATGCTTTCACACTTCAAACCCGTGAAGATGCGTCTATGAATTTGGTAGCTAGGCAACTTTCAAGCCTCGATCCTAGTCAGATTCCTTCTCAGGTGAGTAACTCTGGGTCAATAGAGCTAGCTGCGTTTAGATTGATTGATATCAACTGGCCATACAAATTTCTTCAGTGCAAGAGTCAATGCAGTTCTATCGTTTCCACTCTCAGTGTAAGCTAATTTGAATTATTATCAAGTCGTCAACTTTCAGTTAACCCCAACCCTCTATCAGGACACTTCTTGTCAAGCATCTACATCCTGCTTGTGCACCGAAAGCAACAACAAAAATCTGGCTAATTGCTTTGATTGTCTTCTCCCTCTCATCAACGATCAATCCGAGCAGACTCTTGCCCAAAGCTCTTTGAAAAGTATGCCGATCAAATCAGATACTTTGCTACTACATGCATTTCTCATATCGCCCACTTGCAGACTTTGAAGATCAATGTAACGCAGCTGGATTCTCACTTTCTTCCATCACTGTCACACCTGGCAAAACTAGTGGAGCAGGTCAACTTTCAGTCAATGCCAGATCTGGTCTTGCACTTTCCGCTGCTGCCGCGGGAAGTCTTTTTATCTTTGGAATGTAGCGAATGTCTATATGCCCACTGGTCCGTTTTTTTGGTATTTACATGTACGTGTACTCGCAATATACTTATAAGTTATACTTTAGTGGTCGTCGGAAGCGTGCATAGATCGAATCTTATATCCAATCGCTTTCTCCATGTATGATTTATTGACCTTGTGTATAAGTAGCTCGCCCCATGCGCGTACGGACAGTTTGATTCACATGAGCAGTGCATATTGCTTATCTCTACCAAGGAATTGCTGTGTCGTCAATGTGGTTTACCGTTGTGATAATCTGAGGTACGGAAGTCGTGTTCATCGCCAATTTACATTGCTACTGCTAACACGAGTGTAGTACCATATGGTTCCCCATGTGCAGACCGATCATAACACACATATAAATTGAAGTAGTAGGGACAGGCTAATTCTTAATACATTGTCTTTCCTCTAGCCCTCAGTTCATCAAGTAGTTCATTCAGAGCCTGTACTTACGAATTCCGAACGGTGGGAACCATGGTGGCCTTGCAATTGAAGAGCGTCGCCGTCTTCTGTTTCATCAACATTGCTCTCCTTGTTACGCAAGGTAAGTACGGACTTTCACTCGTAAAAATGGGTCGAATTTTTGACTTCATTTGATTTCAGGTAATACGTTCACGCTCAACCACCGACATGAGGACGAATTTATGGATTTGTTCGCTAGGCAAAGTTCGTCAAGTCTCGATTCTAGCGTGATCAGCGTAATTCCTCCTCAAGTAAGAACTACCGTCTGAGTTGAGAAAACACGAGATAATGAAAATAAACATACTTTTTGATTGTCCAGTGCCAGAGTTTTTGCAGTACTATCGTTTCCAATTTTTCCGTACGTGGCCTACCAAAGCTCAGATTCTCCCAACGCGAGATCCTAATATTTAACTCTTACCGGTACTCACAGGATGCCTCTTGCCAAGCCAGTAACGCCTGCTTGTGCACAGAAGCAAACAACAAGGCTATGGCCAGTTGTTTTGACTGTCTATATCCTCTCATCGACCAATCAAAGCAAACACTCGCAGGAACAACTTTGAAAAGTACGTATCTTTACTACAATTATTGATACATTCATATGTTCTCCAATCGTTGCTCATTGGAAACATAATCTCATTCATCTTGACTAGACTTTGAAGATCAGTGTAAAGCGGCTGGGTTTTCACTATCGACAATTACTGTCACACCTGGAGCAGACCCCGCCGCAGGTCAAACTAGTGGAGCGGGTCAGGTTTCGGCCAATATCCAATCTGGTGTCATACTCACCGCTGCTATCGCCGCAGGAGGTCTTTTCATCGGTGGAATGTAATCATACACCGAGGTTGATTTTTAGTATTTATGTACAGTATGTGTAGATAGGCACTATTGTTATAACATGTACTTGTCCGACCTTCAAAGTATACGCATATCGAGTTTCACTTGCCAATCATATTTAATCTTTTCCAGAACTCCTCTATTATCCCATTTCTTCGCCTCTTCGTTGATTCGTATTTTTTCCGCATCTGTAAGCTCGGCATCAGTACCATTGTCTCTAGAGACGCAGAAACGCAACTTGAAAATTTATCGATGGAAAAAAAATTGTCGACTAGAAGACAGAGTGTCCAAATTGTTCTTCCTCTTTCCACACTATTAAAAGACAAGTTAGATATTGTCAATTTCTCCAAACAGCACACATCCAAAGGATCGAGAGGGCCCGGTGAATGAAGCAAGGGCTACTAGTTGTGGTGTGCTATGACATCTGGCAGTGCCTTCTGTGACACACATCGTGCGTTGAAATTCCGAGTAGTCATGATCATTTTGGAAGACAATCCCGTGTAATTCCAGCACAGGAGTTTATGGGATCGTAAGATATTCGTTAATACTGCCAATGCCATCGGTTGCACGAAGAGGGGATGATTTGAGTGGGCTTTTCCAGACAGTTAAAGATCTCGAATATACTGTCCAACGACAGTGTCATGGAGGTTCGAAGAAGTCAAGATTTCAACGAAGTTGCTAAAGCCAAAACTTCGAAAAGCGTTGCAGAACTTGTGGGTCAAAATTGATGATGTTTGACCCAGGGGCCTGAACGACTCGGATGGAATGAAAAAGACGACGAGATAATGCTACGAAGGCCAGAGAGAGACACAAAGAAGCAATGGGCGAGAGTTTGTCATCTCGAAGATAATGCAGTGTTTCGTCGGTCAGTCCGATTCAGTTGACGGAGTTCTACCATCGAAACCCGATCTGGCTCGTACGCAGTGATAAACCTGCTATCTCGTGGGCCAATTGACAATGCTGATAACATCCCAAACCGAATTGCGAAAACAAATCGTTTGCTGAGTTTCAACATAGGAATTGTTATTACAACTGTTTGCATTCGTTTCGAAGAATTCGACTTACCTGGGAACTTACAACCCGTTGGAGCCATGAACTATGTAGGGAAGAGCCACCCATTCACAATATTCAATATTCACAGACGACGTGGGAG
Source organism: Abortiporus biennis (assembly GCA_022606235.1). Lineage (NCBI taxonomy): Eukaryota > Fungi > Basidiomycota > Agaricomycetes > Polyporales > Podoscyphaceae > Abortiporus > Abortiporus biennis. The sequence continues at coordinate 214,061 of JABYQP010000003.1, read as the reverse complement.
GAGGAGGGAGGAGAAAATGATTTTGTTTCATTACTCCAGGATTGAATATTGATGCACCGATGTGTGTGATTCCCACACACCTCCAGACCTGCAGAGATGTCAGTCTTCAAAACGATATATATCAGCCTGGAATTCAGAGTGTTCAGTTGAAACCATAGAGTTGTTAGATTCATACTTTAGTAAGAACTCAACAGTTGAGAGAGCATATACGGTAAGATCACTCAACTGGTTGAAGCCTCTCATCGACCATGATCACAAGGGGGCCTTGAGATGGTGAATGAATTGACACGCTACATTGTTCACTGATGTTACTGGAATAGAAATGACGACGAGGAGGACTAGAATGGCAGACAATTATGGGTGGAAAAGAAGGGGAGAGAAATAAGTGAGCAGTGATACACTGATATGCACAACAATGGATAATGAGAAAATGACACGGGGAGAACAGAAACGCGATAATCGATGGAATAAAATGCCAAGAAGATGTGAATAATGACCAGGTTATGCTGAACCTCCGACCTCTGAATAATTGAGAAAATCAGTTGCTTGAGAATAAAATAAAAACAAGAGGGGATTAGACATACGCTCTACCATGACATCGATCGTATCTGAGAGTTGTGTATAAGCGCTCAAGTAGAGAGAGGAGAAAGGAATGTCTATAGCATACCGTTGTCTTCCATATCAAGGGATGCAGGTGTATCGGTATCGTTGACCCGGTTACCGTCGTATAAAAATCTGACGAGGAAATGGGTAAGTAGCTGAACATGGACAAGCTCACAAATCGGAAAAGATTAACATAGAATAGAAACAAAAGCCAGATCGAACGAAGGAAAAACGCGATTTACACGGAAAAACTAGTGGATTAGAAATAGATACAACACCGTACTCACCGAATGCTGCCAACATCCTTCCCGACTTTGTTAGCATATGCTCCTTGTAACTTGCTTAACTTGGTGTTGCGCTTGATCTTGAAGAATACTTCTTCGCCAGTTTGAGTCACGACCTGAATATACGGAAAACACATTGAATAAACATTCACGTTATCAGTTCAGATTGCCCGTCCACGTCTTTTGGACAAACGGAAGTGAAAAGGAGGTCGAACAAATCTCTCACCTTGATATTGATGGGCGCGTTCGCATCCTCAGCCTTTGGCTCAACATCCTGGCTGGCTTGTTGTTCAGCGTCGGACATTGTTCAACTCTTTTGATGGATCGTAGAGGTTGGTTTAAGAAGACCTTTGTCTACGCTGAGCGAGATAGTGGTAAAGTAAAAGGAACCCAATCTTAGCGGCAAATGCTCTATTTATTTTGCTTACGTAAAACTATCCAATCACGCGCTACCAAACGCCTCTCTCAAACTTGGACTATACTCTCACCTGGATAGCTTCGAAAACACTACAGATCAACCTGCTTTCCTTACCAATCAAAGTCTTGTCAATCAAAGGAAGTTTTAGAGGCCCCTGATACACTCGCCACAGTAAAGATAAAGATATGGAGATGATCCACCGTGATAGACTTGGTACAGGCCAGCAGATTTCGAGGATTCAGAGATGTCCAACCTCGTAATCGCGAATAAATTTAAAATTACAGGTCAAACTATGGAAGCAGACTTCTATTGCCCCGCCTTCAGCAAACCTTGGGGCTTCAGACATAGCGCACTGTCAAGCTGTTGTTTAACATCTCGGGCGATTTTATATTATTCACATAGATGCCTCTATTAGGTTGGTGTTCATCTTATTTTTCGCATTACTAGTGCAGAATATGAAATCGATGCGCTTCTTGATAGCCTCAAATAATCTTGCATCTGCCTCCGTGATCAAGTTTCTGATGCAACCCTAGCTGAAGAAATTCATGGGACTTTGAACTGAGGCCCTAATTTCCTGCCATAGCTTCTCTGACTTCGAATACCAGTCTCAAAACCCCAAATTACATCCCTATCTCCTATCAATCCTGAACTACTTCCGTTGGACTCGCTCTACGGTACAAACGGATTCTAGTGGCTACAAAAGGTATTCACCCGCCAGAACTAACGGTGCTTTGTCGTGTAATTTAAATACGAGGCCAAAATAGCTTTCTTTTCCTCATTTATTCAGATATTTTGTCACTTTACAACTAGAACACTTGGATGCTTACTGAGTTACTCCGAGACTATGTTTACGGTCACAGACCGTGACGAGTGGGAGGAGTGTGACTCTTAGTGGGATACTTGTGCTGTCAGATAATCAAGCTGACTACGGCTGTGAAATGACGTTGCCCATAGACTCCCACGTGTTTGGAATGGAAAACCAAGCCTAGTACATAAATCAACAAAACGCTTCTACTCACCATCCTCCCTCTTGTCCTCACCGTTCCCGACGTTGTCCACATCCTCACGCTCGCATGGTGCACAGACCTGCGGATTCTAGGCTGCTGGTCAACCTTCTCGCCCATGAGAAGGACTATTCTAAACAACTCACAAGTCTTTTAGACTACTCTCAAGCTTCCCTCGCCTCATTTTCGGCTTATGCATCTGCATCTGCTCCTCCAACATCCCAAGTTATAATATCTGTAGCAGGTGCTTTTGCAGGCGCAGATGACGCTCTTCGAAAGTATCTCGCTGCGGTAGAGCAATGGCAGTTGCAACTCAAAGCTCTGAAGGAGCTGGAGGCGGACGTAGGGAACGTCATGCGGGACAGGGAAATTCTGTAAGTTAAACCATTGGCACAGTATATATCTAGGTCTGAAGTGTATGTCTTGTAGCGTTACTCGTCTCATCAAAGCATCGAAGAGTTCGAAACCTTCAAGAGAAGGAATTCTCGGTTCATCAGGATCTGCATCAACGTTGAGCTTCAGTACTAAGCCTGAAGTTCATGTTGGTTCTAAGTTGTCAACAGCTCAGATGGAATTACAGGCCTGTGAGGCCCATCTTGCAGCGAAGGAGAAGGAGCTGACAGCTTTCAGAATATCCACAATACGCACCGGTCTCCAGGTGCGCTGTAGTGCGATGGCTGAATGCGGGTGGGTTTGGAATGAGATGGGTAAAGAGGGCTTAAGAACGCTTGAGATGTTGGACATCTCACTCGCGAACGGCGATGGTACGTTTCTCACATATATTGATATCTTCATTGTATGTCTGGCATCCTGACGTCTCTTTGGATCATTTAGCTCAACCAGCGCCCCCGGTTCCGTATAAACCTCTTCCAGAAAACTATGACCAAAACTCGTCAGACCATTCCTCCCTCGCCCCTTCTCAGTCAGCCTCACAAATTGCAACAACCGATATCCCACGTTCATACTCCCCTATGCGAATGAGCGCTGCGGAACATTATACTTTGCAAATCCCTCCCGCTCACGCGATTTCCGAATTCGCTCTGCCCAATGGAACAGCTACACAACAAATCCCTGAAGAAGACGAGGATGATGGGAGCAGTGCTGGGGAAGGAGAGACTCAGGGATTAGAAATGCACGAAAATCCGCGATTCTCTCACGGGAACAAGGGGAAAGAAAAAGCAACGGACGCTCCCACCTCTGAGCTATTTCCTCGCAGACAAGCCCACTTCCCCGCGCCCGCTTCTGATTCTCGACAGGTGATGTATACAGATAAGATCGACAGACCCCGCAAGCCCTCTGTTTTTGGGAGCATCGCTGCGTTTTTTCATCACCGTAAAGCTTCCTCCTCTACCGCAGACCGTGACCGATCCCCGTCCCCTACGAAATCGAAAGGTTGGCACACGCGTACAGACAAGAACCTGGCAAAAGCCAAGCGAGGAGATGATAGTTCTGATGACGAGGCTATTGGTTTTGATAGTACTGCAAACGAAGCTGGCCCTTCAATTCCTAGTCCCACTACAACCGCGTCACCAAATTCTCCTAGACCTGCTACTCCTAATCATGCACGACTGAAGAAACGTTCGAAGAGGAGTTCCGTTCAAGTCACTCCTTCGAATCGGCCAAAGGAGGTACCGGAAGAGAAAGGATATCTAAGTGATGGTGCGGCGGGTCCTAACGTGCCTAGCATCTCGAAGGGAAAAAGGTTCAAAACAAGAGACTTCTCAGAACCAGAACCTTCTTCGCCTTCTCCTCTTCCTCCACCTCCCCCACCACCTCCAAATATTCCTTCCACTTCGACACCAGCTTCTAAACCTCCTCCGAAGAAAAAGATGGCTAAGCCGGGTGCACTTCTAACTGCAAATCTTTCTACAGAAGCCCACTTATCAAGGAACTCGTCAATGTCGAAGAACAGTATCATGTCTGCTCCTGCTCCTCCTGGAAGAATCACAACAATTCATCCTACTGCGACTTCGGTGGCACGAAATAATAGTGTCAACTCGACTAGTTCTGCTCCACCTGGCAGAAGGCGTAGCGGTTCACTAGATATCACCTCGTCGCATAAATCATCTTTGCCGAAGGTTGGTGGTTCACTGTCGACCGCCTCAGGCAAGGTGTTATCTGGAGCAGGCTATCCATCCCATCCGAAGAAACCCTCTCTACCCCCTCCACGTGCAAATGGAGCTGCGGATCCTGGTCGCAGTCTCATGAGTATTGTTGAAGGCGTCAGCAAGAACCGTGAGGATTGGTTGAAGAAGCAGGATCCAAACCGGATGCTTGTTATGGCGAAGGCTCCTCCTCCGGTTACAGATACGTTGGATCTCTCCAACCTCGAGGATGATATTCCTCCTGTGCCTCCTTTACCTCACTCGACTCAACTGAAGTCACCACCCGTTGCAGGTGGCAGCAAGCAACAGCTTTCAAACGGATCTGCAAAATCTACCCCAACAGCTTCGTTGAATGCCTCGCTTCCTATCCCTCTGGAGACGCGTGTAGAAGACGGGGACAAAACACCCAAGCCATCGTTTTCTCCAGAAAGGAAAATGGTGCCATTACGTTCTGCTTTGCGAAATTCCAGTCGATCTCCTTCTCCTAATTCTATTACTCCCAAATCTTCACCTCCACAACCAATCGCAGGAACTTCCAGATTACGTTCTCCACCTATCAACGGTGATTTAACACCAATCCCCCCGTCAAGCTGGACCAGTCTGAAACGGAAATCCGCAGATCTTGATGATGTTTCTTCTTTATCTTCGTATGAAACTACACAAGAGGTTTTCGAGGATGACTATTATGCTAAATCCGACTCTCCACCTTCATCTTCGCCGCCGCCACCACCACCTTCGCACGAAAAACCTACACCTACAGAACATATACCGGTGCTTGGTAGTGACCTTTCGACGACTTCATCGGCCACATCGGGTGGCAGTGCTCCTGCGAGAAGAAAGAGTGTACGAATGTCATTACCTCCTACTTTTTCTGCTACCCCTCCTGCTTTAGATGATGATGATGATGATGCAGAACAGAGAGCCCATGAACCTTGGTCTTCTCCTAATCATCGACATCATCGTACCACCTCTTCCGGTCCTCCTTCTGCCCCTGCTCCCGCCAGACATAGTGGGCATATCAAATCTCACAGTTGGAGCTCGAGGATTGCAGAATCGCAACAACCTGCTCCTGACGTTTGGGCTGATTCAAGTGATGAAGATGAAGAATACAGAAGGGCGAAACGGTTGTTATCTAAGATGTCTCGCAAACATTAGGTTGATCATCGGTGTGTCCATTGATATCGTCCTCTTGTCCCCCACTTTCCTTTTTCATTTCTGATCTTCTCTTTGGTATACATCTGCACTTTGTGCGTTCCTTTCATGAACATTGAATTATATCTTAACTGAGACTTGTTCTCTTTATCTTCTCCGGTGTTTGCATGATTGATGTCAACACTGTATATGTACATATAGTGATTTGTTTGTATAGCTAAAGTATTGTATTTGCACATAAACATTGAATAATTTAGTTTAATGTCATTCAGATAATAATAGCTGGAGTCATGTATACATACTACTTAGCAATGGAGCGTAAAGCTTTTACACGCACTGTTTGGTGAAAACGATGATACATTTTGCAACAAATACATGGCACATTGGAACTATCCATTAGTTGAATTATGAAGTGGACGCTTTCCGTGGTAAAGCTTCCCAGCCAGTGCGTAATCCCATCGACTCAATCAATTCAGCAGGCATACAGTATACAGGATCAATATCGACTAAACCTGGGTATCCTAACAAAGAAAGACCTAAGTTACGGAAAAGTTCAGAGGTTACTTTTTGTGAGTCAAGGGAAGTCAGGATATACACTCACCTGCTACTCCAAACACGGTATGAAAGACATCAGGTTGATCGCCTGGTCTATCTGCGAGCCCACCGTGTTCAGAATCCTACCGGAGAAAAAAAGTCAGATAAAGAAGAATTCCGAAAAGTAAATCACGGACCTCGGCTGAAAGAATGAACGCAATGAGTTTATCGGCATCGATCCAGTGAAGTTTTCGAATCATGGATAGAGAGGACAGAACCCAGAAGCTATAGCATACCTGTAGTTGCGATGTGATCAGGTGGGTCAACGAACATGTAAAAAGGCTACCGTCGTTACATACATCTTCAAGTTTTTCAGGTCTTCCATTTAGACCACCATTGGGTAATTGGCGTTCAGCAAGCCACCATCCTAAAGTATCTACATCTACTTCATCCATTCTGTTAAGAATTGATAGTGTTCCAAGAGATGGGTAAACTGTGAATCGACAGTTAAACATGTGACGGTTGAGGATAGGAATCTCGACACACCCATAGCTGCATGGCTTTCTGCACCAATGACAGCCCCATATCCTCCATCGAAATTTTTACATTTTCGAATATACGATACGGTCTTCTCGACGTCTAATTTGTCAAGTTGGCCGAGAAGTCCCAACGCATTGATAGCACAGAAAGTGAATCTGTTATCGATTTCTCCAAAGCTATCACCTGCGAATACCCCCGAAGGTTGTTGTAGAGATAGAATAACTGAGATATCAGAGGTATCAGAGATGAACAAATCGCAAAAATGGTTCACAAGTAACTTACATTTTGTGACTCTGGGTATATCTAACTTGTCCAAAGCCCCTTGCATAGTTAAAATTTGAATAGCACTAAGTGTAGAATGAATATGCGCATCATGATCAGGATGCGCTCCGAATCCGCCTATAGGAGATCATAGTTCAGTATTTAGAGGTCGAATAGTATACTTGAACAGACCTGCCTGATCATCCCAACAACTCAGAACAAAATCTATCATTTCCTCTCTGTTCAAAGCGTCCTTATGTCCCATGACTATCAACGCTGTAAGTCCCCAGTAAATAGCGTTCATGCGTAGATGTGCAGTCATATGGTATGTCAAGTCATCTTTATTCTGTATTATTATCAGCTACGATCGACAAGTGAATTTGAAGGAACTTGCTTCGCCTAAAGATTGAATGTATTTGACATGAAGAGGTATGTTGAGCTTGGGTACTGAGGTCATTTCTGCGAGGCGATGATGAGAGTAAGACTTGAAGGGTTCATGAGCGCTTCATATCTGAACCTAGGCATTAGGCGCCTCATAACGGACCACCTCAACGACAGGCTGCGAGTATAAGGATTCAACATGTTACTATACACTGAAATGATAGCAAAAACAATTCAAAAGTCTACTAGCTTAAGGTACATGTCGAGATTAGTGTAAGTCACGATCAAAATTTGTATCAACCAGTTAAGTTTCGCCATGAAGAACTGTAAACGTGATATTAAAATCTAATAATCGAACCAGAGAATGAGTCTCGTAGCTGACGTACCGGGTTGCTAAAGACTTCATTCTCATCTGAGTAAAGTATACTATCACCGTCGGATGACCGAGAGTTGCTGTCGGTTTCTGTAAATGATTCAGACATGTCCTGAATCTCATTGTCAATGCATTCCTCGTTGACACATGAATCGTCATCGATTTCCGATGTTGACTCTGAAAGGATGGCTCCATTCTTCAAACGGCTGCTGTATAAACCACTACGTAGTCCCTCTAACTCTGTAGATAACTTAACCGAACGGTAAGAGGTACTTAAATGTAGAAATAACAGGATGGCTTACTCCTGCAGACACGTTAACAAAATCCGAGACGACCATCAAATGTTGCGTAGTATGAACCACGATATTTCGAATACTATATGAGAAGTTTGTGTCGTTTCTTTCGAGTTCTGAGAATCGAATGCGCGCGACTTGTAGCCTCTGTTGAGATCCTATAAACCAGAATCAATAGAAATATTCCGACACGAACTGGAACTGAAATACGTACGAAAATACTGTTCGATAGAATCATCGAGATACTTCTGTTTATCCGCAAGACGCTCAATAGAGTGGGCTGTGTAATTCTGATATAGTGATGCGTCTATGAGCGAACATGAGCAATCGGTAGAGTTCCAAACAACGCACGAGAGTATTGATGACTGATTTCGGGGTGCTCATAAGACATGTCTTGAGGATAACTGAAGTATCCAAGCCCCAATCATTATGTGCAAGAAATTCACTCTGTACACATGCAAGTCTGATTAGTTCCATAATGCCATGACAAGAACGAGGCCAAAACCAAACGGATGTACCATGTTCTCTAATAATCTATATAAGTTATCGTTTAGTCTGTTAATTTCGAAGCTTCATTTCCAAACATACATGCATATACTTACGTAGACATTTCTCCATTGATAGTCTCGATCTCCTTCATCAGTTTGGACATATTGCTATTGTCTGAAGCACTAGTATCGTCCTCCTCCTAGAAGATGAGAAATGTCTCATAGTAATATAAATTCCAAGTACCTTATTTACGGCTTCAATGAATGCCCTACTGGACACACGGAACCTCTCTAACAATGTATCCGTAGACCGCTCCACGGATTTCGTTGGGTTCTGAAAATGAAATTGAGTTAGTCTTTTGGTAGTGAATAAATGAGGTAGAGCAAAGCTCCAACCTTTGTCAACAACTGGTCAAAGGTTTCTTCCGATGGGATTTCGCATCTACGGACTATCTCCTTGAGGAACACAATACATTCTGTTTAATGCAGATATGAATTTAGATACTCTAGGTGGTTATCATTTATAGTAGAGGCTCACCAAACAAATGCTCTTTGGATGTTTGAGCTTCCGAGCGGGTCTGCGCGATGATATTTTCGAATGCCTACGAAAAATAGTCGTTAATATTCAAATCCAGCTTGCAGATCTAATACGAACTGTGGTAAATCGTGATACTTGCTTCGTACAATGCATCCATCGCATCATTGACGGTAGAATTGGAAGAATCATCCTCTGCTATAATTCTCCCTATACGCTGAAGACGATCTTTGAGCCAATCTGTCGTATTGAGTAATTCACAGACTTCGTTAGACATTTCTTCCCTAATTCTGGGATCCGACCATGCTTCGTGAAGGGTGTTCTTTAGCTGGATGTGATTAATATCAGAAATACTGGATCTAGACTTATTAGATTCAGATGAATCGATATCGTAGAGGTCTGAAGAGATATCATCCTCGAAATTTTCCGAGTTTGAGGATGGTGACGGTGAAGCCTGAGGTGAAGATGGAGAGGATGAATGTTGCATTGTGCTTGTCATAGTTTGCGACGACTCGACTCGCTTTAAATTCATGGTAGGATTAGCACAGTTCCATTATGCCATATATTCCGTTCTTTCACAAACAAGAGAAGCTGAGGCATCACTAAAAATACAAGGAAGCTTCAGCCAACTAGATATTGAATGGAATTGACAAAAAATATGCTTACCATCTCATGCAGGGAAACTTTGGAAGCCAATCAATCCGTTTCAATACTACAAAAATAAAGAAACGAGTAGAGTATAGGTCCTAAATGCTTACCTATAGTCACAGTAGAGTTGCTCTTCGGGATATTCCGATCAAATCCCGGTGATCACCGAACCTAGTCTGTTTCAATTTCCAGGACCTTAGTTCAGGCCTCAGGCTTCAAGCTTCAACTTCACGCCTGCATGTTACACCTTCCTGGTCCAACAACGCTATTCTCACTTTTCAAACATTACAAAGGTTTGAATAGAAGTACAACTGCTTTAAAGAAGAGGTTACCTGCCGCGAAATTTACAAATTTCGCACCAACAGCGATTTTATTACGCGCTAATCTTGGGCTCAACGGTCAACAGCAAGACGTTCTGCGATATAGGACGTACGCTACAGCATATACAAATCTAGTTTCTGAATGCAATAATACTTCAACGGAAATCATGTCTTTCCTCCCGTAATTTTTGCCTTTGATAATCACGAGTACCATAAACTGATTGTGAATTTGCAGGGTTGCGCCTTATGATAAATTGTTATCGCATTCAAGATTCCTCATTACTCTTCGTTCAGAAGAAGGAAATTACCATTCTCTCATTCTGTTTCGATTGTCACCTACTACTCAGGACCCCGCCACTGAATCCGATCGGAAGAACAAGAACTATGAACAAATATACGCTATGGAAGCCCAGTGTCCTCATCTGGGTGCTGATATCTCTCATGCAGAGATTGAAGAATGTGACGATAGTTTGGTACTTGTATGTCCTTGGCATCGGTTGGTTGATTTTTGCCCATTATAACCCGCTCTCTTGAATTTTAACCGCAATATTTTTGTAGGTACGACTTTGATTTGAGGACGGGACACAGCGAGACAGGCCTTAAAGCGTGTACCTACGCAATCGAGGTCCGGACCGATGAACATGGAGATGACATCGTATGGGTTCAATCCCCGGAAGGAGGTTCGAACTGGAGAATTGTTGAACTTCGGCCCGTCTCTGAAGGTTTGTAAGAACTTTCAGGTTGTTTTGAATCTTGGCATTGACAACTGCTGCAGAGTTCGCAGATCCTCCACCGCCACCTCCTGATCTTTCTCACCTCAAAATATCTTCCGACTGTGTAAAAGGACCACCGGAGCCCGTCGTACCAACTGAAGGAACTCCTACAACTCTAATCCAATGGGCTGTCTTGATCCTGAACACGGCGGACCCTAGTCTCAAGGTTTGTGGCAAAAAATTAAAAATCTCTGAATGACAGCAGCATGTAATGTTTATGATAATTTTGAATAGGTGGAGAGAACAAGACATGCAGTAAACCTATTTCGTACAGGTCAACTTAAATCAATTGGTCATAAGGCTTCCAACGCCCCAAAACCACCAGATGACCCACCTCGTGAAGAACTTTACATCAGAAATACTGTCGACCCTGGAAGGATTGGCCGGCGAAAAAATCGGCCTGTCATGTTGCATGCTTTGGCAAACATCGAGCAATGGGCGTGAGCATAATTTGACAAACATTGATTTTCAAAGTTCATTGCATTGATTATTCTATTCATATCTATTCATTCATTCATTCACAAAAAAGCATTGACTTGTCGTGAGTGTCAATTATCCTTCATTCCACTATGAATTGTCTCATGAATGTTCATCGTACAGTTGGGACATCATAGCAAGATTCGGACCACTCCATCCCGAACTTCCACCTTCATTCTTCTCAGATTGGTCAAAAGTCGCCCTGGACGAATCTAAACATTTCACATTACTAACGTCCCGTCTTTCCGCATTATCACCATCAACACCGTACGGTTCAATGCCAGTTCACGCCTCACTCTGGTCATCCGCACGTTCAACATTTCATTCTCTTCGTTCTCGTCTTGCTATTATTCATTTAGTTCACGAAGCAAGAGGATTAGACGTTAATCCGGGAACCATCGAGCGTTTTCGAAAAGCCGGGGATACTGAAAGTGTGAAAGTACTTGAAATCATTCATGCGGATGAAGTTACACATGTGACTGCCGGACATCGTTGGTTCACTTGGTTATGTGAAAGGGAAGGCGTGGATCCGGTGAAATCCTTTAGGGAAGAGGTACGCAAAGGATGGAAAGGAGATATCAAAGGTCCATTTAACGCGGAAGCTCGCGAAAAGGCTGGTATGACACCCGCTTTTTATGAGGATTTGAAGGGAGAGATGGAATGGGATGACACTCCGGCACGAAACATGGATGCCACCAAGCCTGGTTCCGCGGCGGCTCACGTAGAAGTAGCTTATGAGGGTCAGGCAAAAAGTTCATAGTACCTCGTAATAACCTAGTGTTTTGATTGACCACAACGGGAGCCTACTGTACTACTATAATACATCTCTAATGTCTTCGAGATTGATAAGATACATGCTGAGAAAATATCCAACGCGGGGGATCTGAAAATGGAGCAAGCAGTTCGAAATAAACATTAATGTTTGGTGCTGATAATAAATTGCCGAAATACAACGAACAGAAAAGAAAATGAATAAAAAAACGATGTTCAAGGGTTCTAAGAATACTGTACACCTGCAGTCGGAAGATGATTGATATTAGGATTGAGTCCAGGGACAGCCTGATGGTATGTATTGTCAACCATTCTATTCTCTGGCCAGTGGAACCTGAAGACAAGTCATTCAGTACAGGGAAGATCTCAAAGTGAGAGATAAAACGATGTATACTAACCCAGGCATCATCATGTTTTGCCAATACGCTGGATTCTTCAATACTTGCAAGGCGCCAACCAAGTCATCTTCCATTCCACCATTCGGAGTTGCACCAAAGTTGAACATCTCGAAAGGTGCAGTGCCGCCAGAATAAGTAGGGTCTGCTGGATATATCGGTTCAGTCATCATGTTATCAGAAGGCCCTTGGCTTGGTCCCATGCCTTGCCCCTGCGTGTCATTTGAAGGGGGAGGCGTAGCTTGGAAGACATTACTCGTGCTTGACGGTGGAGATTGAGAACTATATGTTCCTCCTGACCCTGCTCTTTCTTGATTCTGAGGAGGATTTTGGGAAGTATTTCGGCTACTCGACGAGACACCGCGACGATGCTTTGAAAGAAGACCAGCGAGGAAACGAGCATGTAACCTTGGCGTGTGACGGTCATCGATAGCGATTTCAGGGCTATTCAGAGTATGGATGAGACGCGCTATGAGTTCGAAGATGTCGTCTTGTTGTGCCTTCGTAAGTAATGACGAGAACTCGGGTTTGAGAAGCTGTTGACACGATTTAGCATTCGTAGTTGACAGATATTGTCAAGTCAAGATACGCCACCTTCAAAAGAAACGCCGAGGCGAATGTTGCAAATATGAAATGTCCTGCTAACTATGTTCAAAATCATGCCCGATGTCGACAAAATGAAGAGAACATACCGTCAGGCGAGTACCTCATGTATCCTGATGGGGCAAGGACTTCAATCATGCATTTGATCACAGACTTTGCAGAATCGAAACACTGCGACCGTGTCAGTGCTATTGAGACAAAGCGAGTTGATTGAAGAAACTCACCTTCTCCAAGAAGATATGATCTGAATTTTGCATCCCACGTCGAAACGCTCCCTGGAACCCAAAGGAATACATCACAAGTCGAGAATAGCTTGTCAAACTGAGGAAGAATTGTCACATCAATGGCAGTGCTGACGGTGGAAGATGCCTCAGCCTGACTTACAATGGTAGCAGGGTGCTTCGGAAAACAGCGCCAGGATCTAGACGAGAGTATTGAGATGAAGAGTATGATGACGGTGACGATGGCATCATACCTGACGTGTCTGTGTCCTCTCGGAATCTTCTTGACCATTCCTCGAAGAACCTCGTCAAGTGTTCATCGTGTCGCGAGGTAACTTCCAGGAAGTCGAGACGCTGCGCAATTCAATGCCATTCAACTTAGTCTACTTATTTCTACCATAGAAACCAAACTCACCTGGTTCAGCCCAGAAGGAGTGTCGGGATCTGAAAATATCTCCTCGTGGAACTTAGCAACGACGCGAAGGAGAGCCGTATATGCACACAGGCCCAAGTCATACTATTAACACGGAGCTCAGTGACCGAAACAACACATCCAACATGCAAGCAACCGAACTCACAGTCTCGTTGTACTGGGATTTCTTATACCAATCAGTTGAATGTCTGACAATACTGCAAAAAGGACAATCCTCAGCACAGATACAGTCGAAAAAATGTCAGACACTTACTAGTCTTCCCTAATGGTAGACGGTTTCCCATATTGGGTTGCAGTTGACCGGTCAAGATTGTAGCAAATCAACCATACTCGCGTTCGATTCAAGATCTCACGTTCTTGGAGTTCAGAAGTCGGCTTGACAGTCGAAGGCTGGTGTAAGTTTAGATCGGTTGCAATACTACAATCATCGAAATAAGACTTGGGTTTAACGGAGACATCAAAAGGGTTCAACCAACCGTGTAGCAAGGCCGGTATAGAGCCAACTCCGATCGTCTTCCCACCTTCTTGCAGGCACTGCATATATGCTCATCAAGATATACGCTTGAGCGAGTTCGACGGACTTCCATCCTAATTGAACATGAGGTAGACGGTATTAAATGCGATGACCCAACAAACACCGAAAAAGAAGGAGGGGTGTTTAATATAACCGACCCACCGACTTACCGGTTATGAGAGCGTTGGCCGCAGCGTGTTTCGCAAAGTGCATTGCAATTGGATAAATCTCTGATTTATCTGCATAGTATCTTGATGCCACGGCGCATACTAGTGCAAATACGCTCGACGTTAATCAAAAACGTCAAGCGGAGAAAAAATCGTCATCGACCAGCATACTCACTGACTGTGAAAAGGAAGGGACATCGAGAAAATGTTGAAGAAGGTGTATGCAAAACAGGGTCCAAAAGAGTGACATGAACCTGCAAGTTACTCGTCGTCAGCATCAAAGAACAGCAACTGATTGCTCATCGACGATACACACGTTCAAACGGGCATAGAATCTAAGATCAGATGAGTGAAAAGTCTCCTGACAATGAAAAAAAGAATCTCACATCTCGAATAACTTATCAACGTCGTCGGGTGTGACCAATTTATGAACCAATATATCCGGTGGACTGTTTTGTTCGATAAGATTTGCACGTATCCCGAGGTCATAAGCCGGGCCTGAGAAAAGACACGGGCTTCATTAAGAATGACCTCATCACAACAAACAAAATCTCCGGAAGGAATAGAAAAAAACGAGGCTGTACCTGGCATGAAGTAAGTTTCGTTTGCCACGCCCTATAAATTAAGCCAATTCAGAACTTTGATCAAATGTAGAGTTTTCGAAAAGAAGAGGTATCACGGGCACTTACAACATTGTCGTCATCTTCGACTTCCGCTTCCCCGTCTCTGCTAGCAGCCTTCTTAGAGTTCGTGTTGCTGAGCGCAAGATTAGCGATAAGACCCAATGGCACGGCAGCGTCCGGTAACGAGTGAAGTTTCTCATCTTCAGCCTGGAGGTCTTCAACATCTCGCGGTACAACTGTCCTTCCGGTCGTCGGGTCGTCCTCAGAATCATCTTCAGACTCTTCTTGCACTCCTTGCTGACGAGACTCGAGACCAAATGCCTTCGCACCCCCAGGTGTTCCCGCAGATTGAACACTGCTCTGTAAACGGTCTAACCATGCAAGCACATTGCGGTTGTTCTGGTCCGAAGGTGAAGTTGCCATCCTATACGCAGCGATGGACAGGGGTGTCGCCAAGTATGGATTGTGAAGCTATTGAAGAGCGACAGATCTTAGTTACCACGTAACATCATGTCCAGGATCATACAACATACCTGCTTCAACAGCGATTCAATGATCGCATCCTTCTGACGGATCTGTGCAAGAAGGTATTCCCGCTTGCTAGATGGAGATAAATCAAGTGAGTTAATGGTCGAATCATCATCGAGAGATGAAGAGAATGAAGACTCCGAGGACGATGTGTTCATAATGAGAGTGCAAGTGAAGCTAAGCCGACCCCCAAAGAATCGAAAGGAAAGTGGAGGAAAAGCGCGCAACATCAACTCATACCACATTGGTTTATGAATCTCTTGAGGGTGAACGGTGGTCCACCATGCATCGAGATTGGTAGCGCCAGATTGGCGGCGAAAAGGATGAAAAGAAGCAATAAGATGAAAAAGCTTAAAAATGAAAATAGCTTACTTTGGTGCGTTTCGAGGTTTTCGACCTTCAACAATGCAAGGGTGACCACTCGCCTTGCATCGCTTGCACGTGTTCTCGCCCGGAGGAAAATCGCACTTCATCTGTGGAATTCATAAAGGCGCCACCGTTCCGAAGCAATCGAAATCAACGCCAACGAAGCAAGAAGAGGTCGATAAGCAGATGTGTGACAGGAAGAATTATTTAAAACGCTGGACGGGCAGGGCAGAAAAAAGGACACATGCCTTCAGTTTCTTGCAATGAGTGCAGGCTCCCGGACTAAACAAACAAAACATATTCAGGTTTCAAAGAATGATCGAAAATAGTGTCCGTGAGCCAGCGTGTCGGGCGCCACATGCAGCCGGAGGTTCCAAAGGTCCGAAATCGATTCGCGTTCGTGTCGAGCGATACCCAAGGCGGGCGGAGGAGAACACCGAAAAGCAGTTGCAAGATGTCAACAGAAACCGCACGATTGTGTAAGGTGCAAGAATTGTGACAAGCGGAATGTTGCATGTGCAGTCGAGAGAAGTCACGAAATGCAATGTGAAAGAATGAAGGTATGTTTTTTTCATCAATATAATTCACGGTTATGAATGGGAAGGGAATGAACTCACAGTCTCGCAGGCGTACTGTCGGTTCCCTTCAGTGGAGGAACAGTCGAGCTAACCGGGGCGGCATCTTCATCGTCACTGGCAGTGTCGCTATCAGCAGCTAATTCCAATTTCCGAGGTCGTTTAGCAGGACCCCTTCCTCTAGAGCTTCTCGTGGTTCCTCGTTCCCGTTTACCACCAGATCCTGCGGAAGGATTAAGCCGTTGTGAGGTGGATGCACCCTGATTCTGGGGAGTCTGGGGAGCAGAAGTTTGTTGCTGTTGCGACGGTGGCGATTGTCCGGACGCTGAAGGTAGAGGGTGGGATTGACTGTCCTCTGTGCCAGTAAACGACGACGGGGACAGGGAAGACTGCATATTACCCATGTCAGGAGATGGAGTGAAGTTAGAAGCAGCCGATGCAGGGAACTGATCACCAGGCGGTGCATAGTGCGTGAACGTAAAAGTAGGCTGAGGCTGAGGCTGTTGCTGGACAGCAGGATTCTGAAAGTAGTAGACATCGGTTCCCTGCGGTGGCGGTTGCTGTTGGGCTTGTATCTGACGCTGTGGTTGCTGCATATATGCAGTCGATTGCTGATATCCGGGGTGTACCATCGCACCCCCTTGTATTTGATGCTGAGGGAGGTTATGAGCAGGTTGTGCGTATCCGACTGGGTGACCGATCCCTTGTTGAGACCGCGTCTGCTGTCCTGAATGTCCCTGGATGAACTGTTGTCCATAGGAATTGTCCTGGGACTCCATAGCGTGAGGAATATATTGTCCTTGAACATACCCATACTGATCTTGGGCTTGAGGGGGGATGACAGCTGTAGTCAACTCTCCCATAGGCGCCGTCGGTATTTGCGAGTGCATTGTGGTAGAGTAGGAGATATGCGAAACAGTAGGTTGATTGTCTGTTCCATAATTATACTGTGGATCTTGGTACGTATCAACCCAATGTTGATAACTGCCCGCAGACGGCGCGTTCTGTGGATCAACGTGATCAGGATCATAGAACATAGGAGGGGGACCAATCATTGCTGATTCTTGATGAGGTTGTGAAGCTCTGGTTCCGGGGTGTTTTTGGTTGGGTGCTGCGGTTTGAGGTGCAGAAGAAGAAGAGGATGAATCCGCGGTATAAGACCAGTTGATGTCGTAATTTGGTGTAGAGCCTACTTCGGGATCGCAAATATTGGGTGACAATTTAATAGTAATGAATCACGACAAGTCTGTGTGGTGTACGGTAACCAAATCAAAGCGTTACTAACCTGACGGTCGACCACGGCTCTCTCCCGTTCTCTGAATATGTGCAGTTGCGTTTACAGGATTTTGAAAGCCCTCCTGAGTAAATTGTTGCCTTGACTGCCCTTTATCTGAACGGTATTGAGAGGGATCAGCGTCGGAAGGATGCGACATCGACTTGGAGAAGCAATTGAAGGAATTTAAACAGGACGCCTGCACCCGTCAACCTTCCGAAATCAAGTAGACTTGAAAAGAGAAAATGAAAAAGGCGGCTGTGCTCGCGAAGGTCGTCGACGACGTTCGGAAGAGATGCTGGGCCGAGGAAAGAGCTGCTGCTCAAACAAGACCGAGATTGGCGTCAATATCGCTGCTACTTTTGACATGTAGACGCTGGCTCGTGGTGGACAGCATTTTGCGAAATTATGGGATGTCCACTCACCAACCTGCCAACGATTTGAGTGGAATTTGAAGATCGTAGTGCAGCAAGTGCGTCGAATTCGAGCTAGGTAAGTAGAGAATGAAGGGCCTTTGACAGACCAACCAGTGTCGCTTGAACGCCCAACAATTAAAGCCTTTAATCTTATCTGATAACCTTTACCCCCGCTCCTCCGACTGTAACTGGGGAAGTCGAAACATTACTCCTTGTTCATCAAACACTGCTTTCTTAGAGGTGACGATGGAGTCTGGAAATTTGCGGTGAGTTCAATGTGCATTGCACAGCTTGCAGGTTGGGAAAGTGGCTCGGAAATGAGCTAGGAGCAGCTGTTGCCATTGTAAGCATATTCCCGAAGTTTACTCAGCACAAACTACAATCGCGCTGCTTGAGAACAGCCGGACGATGTATACGTAGTCAGAACAGTTTCCAGATTTGAGCTCGCATTAATTGAAGGAGAGTGTTCATTCTTTGTTGAAAGATTGAAAGGGTAAAAAGAGTGCATTAAGAGGGAATCGAACCCCCGGCGGGTCGAGCGTTGCTGTGATGGCAACGACCCAGGTTACCACTACCCCATTAATGCTTGTGGAACAATTCCTATTAATTATAATTAATCATATTGGTGATGTCATGATACTGGTCATTACATTGTTGTCCGACTCGTCTCAGGCTTCAGCGGTCTAAGTTTCTGTTGAATTTGATACGACGTTTTCATATCCCAGGATAACAAGATGACACGGAGGAACTACAAGCTAAACTTGATACCATCGATATGAATTAATTGGGAGGTTCGTAGCATTGGTTGAAGTTGAAGTTTGTCCGGCGAGAATATACTTCAACTACGTACCATGAGAGTACTCTACATGTCGGTAATGCGAACCAATAAATCCAACAACGTCAGACTAAATGTCAATAACCTCCGCACCAAGCCAACTCGTGCTTGAAATCCCTGTCGAATGAATTAAAATGAAAATCAAAAGGCAATATAATTAATGTTTCATAGTCAAGGCACTTCATGAAACAACAATCCACTCACGGAATCTTGTGATGTAAAACCATGTTCGATATATTTCAGTATCACTTTCTGTTCCGTTTGAAGCTGATTTAAATTGGAGCAAAAAAAATCGAAGTGATCAACAAATCAAAATGGAAGAGTATGGACAAACATGTAGAATTCTTACCACACCAGTGAAATTGGTGAACTTCAAGAACACTTCCATGAAGTCATTGATCTGAGCCGAGGTATGGTCGAGGATAAGAGAGATGAAGGTCGTGTCACCATTGCTAACATAAAGTTTTTCTAGTGCTTGAATACGTTCGTACAATTTTCTCTTCTCTGTCAGGAGTTCTATTATTTTGAAGTCGGATATCATGAGGTTCTCACACAAGGAAATGAACGATTAATGTTAACATTACCTTCACAAGTGACCTGAGCCGTTTGAAAAACTTGACGGAAACTAGAATACTTTTCTATTGAAGTGGTCGAATCTACCTAGTAAAGGAACAAGGGAGAACATAAATAAATCGAACAAACCGCAGGCGATGATAGAGGAAGTACGAACCATGATACTCAAGACACTCTTTGGGAATACTTCTAAGAAATGATGAAGAACTCCACTCTTGAGGTCCAAATATTCTAGGATAGACGGAATCTGTAAGATTCATTTGGAATGAGTCCGAAGAGATTTAACGATCAACATCGAGCTACGCTCTTACCGCCGTGGTTAGTTTCCTGGATAACACGAGCAACAGGTCAATGAAAGATGAACACAAACAATTGAGATCTACAAAAAATTCTCACTCATAGATATGATATTTATTTTCGTCATAGGCATTCATTACCGCAGGTAATACGAGTCCTTCCAACCCAAAATCGGTATCGGGAATGCTACGCTCCTTTTTGTCAAATTTTGAATGGACCATTGAGTCAACGTACAGTACTCACCGACCAGAAGGACCCTCAGACAAAGTAGCTTTTGATATTTTGCCTTGATATGTTTCTAGTAAATCGTCGCAGATACTCCTAGTTTCTTCTCGTAGCTCTTCGATTAGTTTTAGATTTTCTTGTTCCATCTGTTCGTTCTGAATGGCACAAGCAAGCGAGTGAGTGACTTCTGGCGTTGTTATAAAAGTTATGAGACCTATATCGTTACTCACCAATTTCCATCCTCGAAAACCAGCAATCTTTTCCTCTGGTTGAAGTTCAGTAGATTCAAGATTTCGAATTGCTCTTTGAAAATCTGTGATGACCATGCCCATTCATGTCGATAATCTTCACTTGGAGATACGTATCCCGAAAAAAACTTTATGGACTCCGACGTACCATTCATAAAATCCTTCGAATACTCTGCTACTTTCATGCAGCCATCAATTGCTTTCGACAGTCTCTATCCCGGAAATATAACATCAACATCGCAAAGAAATAGATTGAATTTATAATATGAACGTATGTACCTTTCGAAAATGTTCAATAACATTAGGATCATCGTATATCGAAGCATTATGGGCCAAATGTTGATATAGATTATGGAAACGTATCAACCGTTGGTCAAGATCCTCTTTAGTATCTAAAAACTCTTCAAGTTCCAACGCTGAACAGAGCTTTATTGTGACGTTTTGACATGATGCAGTAATATTGTTGAACAACTCTGCGTATTGATCATCCATATTGCGATGTCTAGGAAGAAGCTGAAGAGGATAAGGAAGAGGGAAAGTTGAATATATGATGATTTTGTCAGTTAATGATTTGTTAGTAGCTGAGGTTTTATATCTCTAACCCTCACCGCAGAGAATCCATGAATACCTTCGGTAAATTTTCGGGTTCCATTGAATGGATGGATGCGAAGTAGAGAAACAGCTGGGAACTGTCAACATTCCTTTCTGACCAAACCTTGTAAGTGATTCAGATGAATTGAAGATGGAAGAGAGCTCTTCTGTACTAACATCGGTTGACTACACCTGCGCTTTGGTGTGACTAGTGGTCGATCGAAGTCAACTGAGAAATAATTTGAGATAATGGATTTCAATGACACTCTCAAAAGTGCCATTTTAGTTGTCTGCATAGTTGTTACCTGCGAGCAGTAATTACGGGTAGGTTGGGACGGCGGTGACTTTGGCGTAGATAGCCCGACTTCGAAGTATGTACCCTATATAAGTACACCATTGAGTAGAAAAATAGACAGGTTAGAGCTAGGCCCACGTACGGGTGACATTTCTTGGTCAATGTCAAAAGAACCTGACTACAGAAAAAGTGACTGAGGCTGTAGAATTTCCGTCAACTTGTACTAGTCGTGCAAACCATCGGTGACCTTTTCCGCTTTGTGGAAAATGATAGCAGTCTCAATACCGGCTTCTAAGTCAATATGTACGACGGGGGATACAAACATGCGACTGAGAAGAGGAAAAAAGGGTCCAACCGGGATTTGAACCCGGGATCCCTTGCAAGTAGTTAGAATCAACCCAAAGCAAGTATCTTGCCACTAGACCATTGGACCAGTACTGTATTCCGTCTCCGCGTTTCGTAGGGTTTTCTGTGTTTATAGTTTTTCGCGAGGATATCAATATGTCGATCTCAGGCTATAGCTTCGAGCTTGACTAAGGAGAAAGAGAACAAACTCTCTATTGTCTTCGACGCTTAGACGGTGACAAGCATAGCAACCTCACCGGGGAAAGATGATACTAGAACAAATCAAAACGAATCAGCTCTACAATTTCTTCGGAAGCAAGAACACCCATCCTAGTATCTTCACATCTTCTCCATTACTTCCAAAATACCTTTCGGTCTCATATACCCAATGAACAAACCCAACCATAAAAGATCGCAATCCTTTAATGTATGAATGAATGTCTTCTTCCATGATTGCTGAACCGAATTTCAGCGAAGAGAGGTCTTTCTCTAGCTTCTCAAACGTTCTGAGACTATTTTCGATTCGACCCCTCACGACGAAAACTGCGCGTTCCAATACGGCGACGTTTTCGGAATGAGATATGAGGACTGGAATAATGTTATGATTGTCATTCACGGCTTGTTGTCTGTTGTAATTTGCTAGATCCTGAGCGATGTCAAACAAAGAAGAAAGCCATGATGGATGAAACAGATACAGACCAGTACGTCCGAAACAGTGTCCAGGGCACATTCTCTGATTTCACTGAAGGTGGGATTGTTTACGACATCCTCTGGGAACCGAAACCCTTCAACATATTCAAGGAGGTCGAGTAACAATCTGACCCCAGATGAATCCTTTCTCATAGTCTCGTAAGCAGTTACTTCCAGTGTTGTACTGTTTGCGTTGCCTTGCAAAACGACATCCCTGTTTGTACGAAAGGAGGCCAAATCTTGCCGGAATTTGTTCTGCCATTCTGGAGAAGTCTCGCGGCACAGTGCTGACCATATTCTATACTTCGTTTCGTCAGCCTGCTGTTCTTCAATTTATATATACATTTATCCAAGGAAATCTAGGACTCACTCATCAAACACTTCATCGTACGGAAGATGATGCGCCACGTCGATCCAATGGATCAGGAGAACCAGAAATTTGGTCGCGACGAATAGTTGTGTATAATCGCAACTTGGATAGATCAATGAGGAGAGCAATCCAAGCTGAAGACCTGGTAATGAATCGCGTTCTGCTTGATTGAGAAATTGGACATTCCGGGACCACTCCTGTAAATTTCCTGTTACAGTTCGACAATGCCGGTTGGTATCAAGTTCAAAAGATGGTGAAAACAGAGCTGGGATATCAGGTAATTGAAAGCTTGAATCCTCAGACATGTGTTGGTTGACTCTACATAATTGACGGATTGAGCTCAAGAGAGTTCAACGAGTTACAGTATGATCCAAAACAACTATTTACCTCGATATAACTATAGTATCATTGTATTTCAAGTCGGATATGGTGTAGTGGCTAACATTATCGCCTCTCATAAAAATGCACGCGATAGCCCGGGGTTCAATTCCCCGTATCCGAATATATTTTTGCATTGCATTCGACTGGCAGTGGAGTCTACTCATTATTGTCATTTTCAGTAACTCAAGTGTCAACGAGATCTTTCTTCAAAACTGCCAACAACTTGTTGACTTCAAAAATCACATTGAATGATTTGCAATATTCCATTTGTACATTGAAGAGAGAGTCATGCATGGTAGGAAAGATAATGCGAGCAATACCTTCATAAGATGATAAAGACCTCGAGAAGAAAAGTTGAAACGCAAATAAATGAGAGGAAAGCCGGTCTAACACAAAAAGAAAGAAAAAAGCAAGACAGAACCCAGCGGGAAGGGAAAAAGAATGATATCAATCTCAAAGAATCAAGTAGTAAGTATGTGCCTCGTCGGAAGAGAAAGCGGATTCGAATAGTTGATGGAGTGGGACGTTCATGAACGTTGGAGAATTATCACACTACCTCGATTGAAAAAAAGATGAATAGTAAACTCGTAAGATTAGGAAAAATTGAGAACAAAACACGTAGGTAGGTGCGAGGGCAATGATCTTGATACCAAGAAGAAGAAAAGAAAATCAGAGACTGTAATGTAATGGATAAAAAAGTAGCATGTCACTAAAGCATTGTCATAGCTTTAATTCAGTAAGGACTCGTCGGGCCAGCATATGGTACTGCCATCCGTCGCCGCTCGCTCGCCGGAATTGAATTCCGTGTAATGGAAGCCAAGGTACCTGAGTGAAAAAAATCTGGTGAGTAGACGCACAATCATTAAGCTGAAGGCTGCAGACCTTCACAACATTAATCTCAAATCGAACTGCTAATGAGTTCGCGCCGATACTATCGAATACGTCTTGCCCCACCGGTCCTGTCGGGAATGGCGTTGTAGTGCTATTAGTTTGGTGAGCATAATCACGGGGTATAGGGGGTAATATTTTGGATGCAGCAGGGGAAGGTGAACGTGGTGGTTGAGGGTGGTCGTCAGGAGCGTCAAGGGTATCTGATCGTGCTGCCTCGGCAGCGTGGGCATGCGAAGAGACATGGAAGAAAGAGGAGGAAGCACTGCTTGGTGTCATACTGAGAATTGTACCTCCCGATGGTCGACTCGGTAACTCTTTTTCTTTACCGTTGCCCTCTTTGTGACTTTCTCTGTCTTTGTTCTTTCCGAACGAGATTTTGGACGTCTTCCGGTTAATGGATTTACGAGTTCCCTCTGTCTCTTGAGAGCCAATAGAACTCTGTTTCCGGTGACTTCGCCGAGAGGTGGTAGGCTCAGGTTGAACAGAGTTAACGTCGATAGAGGGCATGTGGATACATTCGAAGCCTGTCTTTGTCTCTCTATACTGCACTTGCATCCGATCTAGAACAGTGCGAATCTCTGTTTTGAGGACGTTTGGAGGCTTTGTCGATGTTGTTGCCACACTGTTGGATGGCTCAAGTTAGACCGCTGTATCAAGACCTAGAGCCAAAAACAGACCTGAAGAGACCCTTTAAGAACACCGGTTTGAAGTCCTTCTCATCAGTCTGCTCAATCTTAGACTGTTTATCATCGCCATTAGTCTGAGGCGATCCCACGTCCCCTTCATCCTCCTCTAAGACTTCGTCGACCTCATCAGTCCTCCCGAACATCCT
Organism: Abortiporus biennis; assembly: GCA_022606235.1. NCBI lineage: Eukaryota > Fungi > Basidiomycota > Agaricomycetes > Polyporales > Podoscyphaceae > Abortiporus > Abortiporus biennis. Next base: position 189,414 of record JABYQP010000003.1, on the reverse strand, counting down.
TTCACCCGTTGATGGTCGACCGCCTGTAGTGAAACCGGTCGAAGGTCTTCGATGGCGGCCAATTGTACCGCCGACACTCGAGAACAAAGCAGCTCCGGTACTACTCCTCCTTTCATGCCGCGCTGTTCTCCCTTGAGGATCAAGAATGGTAGCCGCCCTCCGATGAGCAACACCAATCGGTTGGCTGTGAGAATATGTAAGACCGCCGGTGGCTGTTGGTGTAGCACTGGAGGCCTGGGTAGCTGAGGTTCCAGCTGCTTCATGTCCGTTCTCAACACCACCTCTCTCGTTGGACAGCTGTTCAACGCTAACTTTCTTCACCTCTACATTTGCAGTATCATGGTGTTTCTCATCCACATCTGTTGATGGTCTCGGTGAAAATGAGCTGAGGATACTTCCCCTCTTCACAGTTCCGTAACGGCCTGAGCCCTCCTTCGAACCGCCAAGTAAACTTCCAAACTTCCTCACCAATGTAGCACCAGCGGAAATTGGGCCAGACGGTCGACCATCGTCACCATGTTCTTCCATTTGTTCGGCAAACGTATGAAGCTCAGGTCCAGCCGTACGAGGACCATCCAAATTACTAGTTCTGATATTACCATATTCGTCCACCATATCTTGTGGTCCTGCTGGGACACCTGTGACTGTTCCACCGAACATACCGCCCCAACCCCGTGAAGGTACACTGGGTCGCTGACTAAGACTGTGGCTACGTCGGTGAGTGGATGCTGGAGGCGCGCGAGGTAAAGCAGTCTTGGGGCCAGGGGAAACAGGAGTAACGACAGTAACATGTTGTGGAACATCACTCCTTCTTGTGACAGAAAGTGCAGCGTCTCTTGCACGAGGTTGAGGGAAGTTAGGTGTTGTGGGCGAAGGAGCGGCAGCGGATACATCATAAGACATTCCGGAATAATGAGATGTTTCGGGGGCGGGGAGTCGGGGGAGTGGCATACTATAATCTGGTTTAGAATTTGGAAGAATATCTTGTTGTTTGCGGACGGAGGGTTGAGAAAGATGCTTGGCGCTAGTTGGGGGAGGGGCAGGAACTTCGGTATGTTGCTCAGTACGACCATTGGATTCTTCAAGTGATAGTTGGCTGCTTGCAAAGTGTCCAGGGCCGTAAACCCTCTCACGTTCCATCTTCTCCCGAGCCAAGAAATAAATAGAAATAAGAGGATGAAAGCCATATGTGGGATCTGGTGGTTCTCGTTGAGCGTCGGTGAGTGAAGCATGAGACAGATGAGATTGAGATGTCGGGGGCGAGTGACTCATGGGAGAATTAGGAGGAGATGACGAAGGAGAAAAAAGCTTCCGACGGTAGAAATCAAAGCCAGAGAATCGTTTTGACTTCTTAGATGGAGATGCGGTGAGACTGCCATTAAGGTTGGATGTTGAACCATCGAAAGAAATAGCGATTGAAGAATTAGATAGAGATTCACCCCATGGGCGTGAGTGACCGTTGCGCCCATTGCCCATAGCTCGCTTCCGTTCCCAGTGCTGAACTGAACGGAAATAAGCATCAGACTCAAGAACCTCAATTAACCTGCGCTCAATCTCCTCCTCAGTGCCAAATTCAAATCCTTTCATGCCCTTTATCACCTGTCTATCAAGCTCGTCCGCTCGTAGAGGCTCACGATGGACAAGGTGAGAATCCGGTGCGCCGCGATATCCTCTCGTCATCCAAGGATGATTCAAAACTTCTGACAATGGTGCTCGCGCAGCAGGATTAGTGACCAGCATTCGCGTAAGCAAATGTTTGCATTCTACGAAGCAACATATTGTTAAGAACGAAGAGTTAAGGAATACAGATATACACTCACCAGCGCTCAGCCAGACAGGATACTCCACTAATCCACGCTTGATCTTTGCGTGAAGTGCGGGCATGCTTTGGTCATCGAAGGGTACCTTGCCACAAACTAAGACATATAGTACCACCCCAAAACTCCATACATCGACCTCGGGTCCGGTGTAAACTTTGGCATTCAGTAGTTCTGGAGCAGCAAAGTACAGTGAGCCACAGAAAGTTGACAGGTGGGATGCTGGATCGAAGAGATTTGATAAACCAAAGTCGATGATCTTAATGTTGCCAGTCTGAGATATGAGAATGTTCTCGATCTTGAGGTCTGTAGGGCGAGGGTTAGATATGATAGTGAGGAATGGGTAAGTCAGTGCTGAGCTGACCTCTATGGACAACATTGTTCTTGTGGCAATAGTCGAGTGCACTACCAATCTGCCTGGCGAACTTTCGTGCTACTCGTTCCCGCAGTCGTCCATGACTGATGATATAGTCAAGCATTTGACCTCCATTAATGTACTCAAACACCATGTAGTAATGGTGTTGATGCACAATCATCTCGCGCATCCCGCAGATGTATGGGTGGTGTAGTAACATTGACAGAGCGGCTTCACGTAAAGTACGGATCTCCTTGGAAGCATCTTTGGCAGCTTGCTTTGCAGCAGCATCAGGGGACATGGCAGTGGAAGCAGTCCCGCTCCCGGGAGAGACGCGAGGAAGGATTTTGACAGCAAGCTGCAGGACAGTTGAGGTCGAGGGGACAACGAATCGGGTGAATAAATGTGCATACCTTTTCCCCAGTTACATTGTGGTGTGCAAGCTTCACTTTGCCCATACTGCCCGCACCAAGTGTCTTACTCAGAGTGTAGTCTCCCAAGATCCTGTTGGAACTCCTCGGCTTCGTTGAAGACGAGCCATCTTCTCGACGTCGAGTAGCGTCTTCAGGACGATCGCGCTCGTTTGCTGCAGTCGAAGGAACATAATGCTGCGGCTGTACTGGAGGCATTGAAAGCGGACGTTGTCTGTTGGTGGAAGTCGCCCTCCTGGACACAGGAGGCTGGGAGTTCGGCTGTGATGTCTCCAGCGGTAATTGAGACTGTTCTTTTACTGGCGTTGGTGGTTGTGGTATAGGAGTTGTACTAGCAGCAGAATACGTATTTTGAGAGATAGGAATATCGAACTCGTGGCCGGGAACGATCCCACCATGAGAAGGTGTGATAGCGCCCACGTCTGAACCCTGATCGACCTGGGAAGTCGTTGAAGATGCCGTCGTCGCCATTCACCGACTACCAGAGTGGTGCAATTAGAGGGTTCGTCGATGTGTTGAGTGGTGTTGACGGCGGACGCGGTGGCTAGAGGCAAAGGCGGGGTTGATGAGACGTGATGCCAATTTCGGACAAATTCACGAGTTCGGACCTAAATGGCAAAAATTAAAATTCCATCATATGTTCAAATCTATTATTCTGAACATATCCACCGAGATGTTCAACATCGAGGAAGACTCAGGAAGTACGAATCTTAGCAGCTGGTGTACAATAATATCCATATAAATAATATACACAATGAACTATCCGAGACTATCCACTAAAAGAGCATGTAGGAAACCTGCCGTCGGACAGTCGCGATTTATGAACGAAAGAAGAGTCCAAAACACTGACGGGTGGTCCTGAGACGGTTGGGTATCCAAATCTGACTGTCCGTAATACGAGAAACTCTTGCCAGCGAGGCCAGCGTCCGTCATTTCGACTTCTCCTTCTCCGTTTGCGATTTCGGAGGCAACCATTGCACAGGATGGCGGTTATAGGATCCCCATGGCGGTACAACCAACTATAAAGATAGTATCAGGTGTCCGAGGTAACTACAGTAAATGGCATATACTCACCACGCTGAGGAGGATAACAGATAGCGAGAACGCGCCGAATGTCGCTTTCAGTGATTGCAAAGCGAAACCAATAACAAATGATAGTATCTGATGGCGCAAGGTAGTTCCATTAACTTGCTAAAGTCCAAACAGAATACATTGTCAACTCACCGTTGCAGCAGTCATCCATATTCTAACTATATATTCGACTTTATTTTGCCCCTCAAAGTCCTGTCATGAATGAGCTTCAGACTTCGAATCAAGATCAATGCTCTTACTATCTTTCCCTCCAATATTTCATTGGCTTTTGATTTGAGCTCGTCGAGTGAAGGCATGGCGAGTGTGAAAGGTGGTAGATTGTTGTGGTTGGTGTTAACTGTTAAAACGTTTGGGCGCTTGTGCATTAACGTCGCTCGGTTGTTGCTTAAAGTCTTACTGTCATCTTCTTCCCCTACGTTCTGTTTCTTATAACATTGTCTTGGTTCTCTTTGTTTATTTTGTGCTTTAGGTGTTGTGAGGTTGGAGTGTAGTTACAGGCGAAGTTGAACTGACAGCAAAGGTCAACCCCAAACCATTCCAATGATTATAGTCGTCTCAATGGTTGCATTTCTTCATTTTCAGCCTCATACTGGTCACTTTCCTAACGGAAGGGTGCACCAATAAATCTCCGCCAAATGCTACCCAAGGGTCTATTCATCCTCCTATGGGTCTTCGCAATCCACCTCGCAGGGCTCTACCTTTACACCCGCGGTTTCTTGCTTACCCGTCTGGCTCTCTCAGAACTTAACTCGTGTTCTTCCAATGCATGTGTTCCTCCGAAGCATAAACGTGCTATACTCCTTATAATCGACGCTCTCCGGTTCGACTTCATTTCCCCGGATACGCCTTCCGATCCTTCACCATATTATCATAATGTTCTGACTTTACCCGCCGAACTTACTGCTGCTCATCCTGCCCGGTCACTCCTGCTACACTCTTATGCGGACCCTCCTACTACAACACTCCAACGAATCAAAGGTATCACCACAGGCTCGTTACCAACATTTGTAGACATGGGTTCAAACTTTGGAGGCTCCTCCATCCTCGAAGATTCGATCATTGGACAACTTAACGCTGCAGGCAAGAAGGCAAGTTTGGTTTACACTGAACCCATTGGTTTCGTTTGACCAATATTGAAGACTTAGGTGGCGTTCATGGGAGACGATACATGGATGTCTGTTTTCCCCAGTTCATTCGACCAGAAATACCCATTCGATTCATTCAACGTAGAAGACTTGCATACGGTGGATGAAGGTGTCATTCGTCATCTCTTCCCTCTTCTTAACGAAACAGATAAATCGTGGGATTTCATCATTGGACATTTCCTCGGTGTAGATCACGTCGGCCATCGTCTTGGGCCAGAGCACCCGATTATGAAGACCAAACTGGAGCAAATGGACAACGTCCTGCGAAAAGTCGTCCAGGGCATGGATGACGATACTTTGCTTGTCCTCATGGGTGACCACGGCATGGATAACAAAGGAGACCACGGAGGAGATAGTGAATTGGAAGTATCTGCAGGGATGTGGATATACAGCAAGAAACACAACTTGTCTGATACAAGAGCTAAAATACCTAGCAACCTCCTCAAGTATCATACCTTTCCGGCTTCCTCGGTACCTTCTCGTTCGGTGCAGCAAATTGACCTGGTCCCCTCTCTATCGTTACTATTGGGTCTTCCCATCCCTTTCAATAACCTTGGCACTGTAATCCCTGAATTATTCTGGGACAGTAAGGATGGCAAACGGTTCAAGAATGCGCTAGAAATTAACTCGGTGCAAGTCAAGCGATACTTGGAAGCCTATCGCAACAGCCCTTCTGGTGCAGAGTTGGATGCTGATTGGGACGAATTGCAGACTGCTTGGGATGGAACATCTGTCCAATCCGACGACAAATGGACGAACATGAACCTGTACACTCGATTTGCTTTATCTGTTTGTCGAGCTTTATGGGCACAATTCAACGTCTCACTTATGAGTTTGGGGTTGACCGTCCTGTGCTTTGGAGTGTTATCTTCCGTTCTCCTCTATCACAAGTTGGGCGCTGAATCGGAATGGGATACATGGACTCAAAATGCCCAGCGAACTGCCTTCCTTTGGGCAGGCATTGGTGGATTGACGGGAATCGTCGCAAGTGTTCCCCTCACTTCCATGATCAAAGGCGTTGGACTTACTGATTACACTCTGTTCGGTGCTGCGATATCTTCAACCGTCGGAATATCACTCCTTGCTCGCCCACCCCTATCCTTACCGAAGCTCACCTCCTTCCCACTTCTATTGCTCCTGCATGCGCTCGCATTCTTGTCTAATTCATACATCCTATGGGAAGACAAGTCTGTTACATACCTATTATTGTCCTCGTTGGTCCCATCGGTTTTTGTCGGATTCACAGCACCTACATCTCGTCTTCGTATCCGTATTCTAGGATTCTCCGTGTTATTTGCTGTCTGTGTTCGTCTTATGGCGATCAGCACCATATGTCGAGAAGAGCAACAGCCCTATTGCCATGTCACCTTCTTTGCATCATCTTCAATCACTGTACCACCTACCCTGGTGCTTGCGCTCTCTCTTCCGGCTTCAATCGGCCTACCCTTCATTGCAAGAAGATTCTTACAATTCTCCAAGTCCGATCGCGGCATTGCGCTATTATTGACTACGGTGTTCCCCTTACTTGGAATTCTGACTTCGGCGGTGTGGCTCCTCGAATGGATGGATGTGATAGAAGTCTTGGGTCCAGGATGGTCAGGTGTCCTACGTACCGTTCGTACTGCGACAGGATGGTTATCACTTTCATCACTCCTTGTCTTCGTTGTATGGTGGCAAGTCCCGCTTTGTCTCGAAATTAAAGTAGAAGATTCCAAGACGAACACGAAGAAACAAGTCACCGTAATAGGATTTGCCAACTCTTTCGGTTCACCCTACATAATCCTTTGGCTAATCTTCTTATCTCTGGTTCAATTGTCTACTCAACTCACAGGTCAAATTATTCTCACATTAGGGGCAGTCGCACTATTTTCATACTTGGAAATTATCGATAGCGTACGTGACGTCCGAACACTCAACGCTGCATTCCAATCATCCAATCCTTCGTCCGTACTCCAACCATCATCATTCAATACTCCGCAATCTATCCCGCTTCGATTCTCCGAAATCGTCCCTATAGCATTATTAGCTATACATGCATTCTATGGTACAGGACATCAATCCACTATCTCATCCATACAATGGAAGAGTGCATTCGTATTAACACCTTCCTTGACCTACCCATTCTCTCCTGCATTGGTATTATTCAACACGTGTGGCCCCATTTTCATCTTTGCATTCGCCGTACCTTTGCTCGCATTATGGAACGTCACTCCACTTCCTCATCCCTCGACTGCTTCCATTGTTCGCAAACAAGCCATCAGGGCTTCATTGGGCATAATGATCTATTTCGGGATATTATTACTGAGTAGCAGTATAAGCAGTGCTTGGTTAAGAAGACATCTCATGGTCTGGAAAGTCTTTTCACCGAGGTTTATGTATGCTGCTGGTAGTCTTTTGGTTGTGGATGTCGCCGTTATACTTGGAGTTTTGCTTGGGGTCACGAGGATTGTGAATGGATTGGATGGATTATTTAGGAGGATGCCTGCTATGGATGGTGTTGGTGAAGGTCACAGAAAGACTCAAAAGACGGAGTAATGTGCGATTCGTGGATTACTTACTCGTTAATTACTTTACAAACAATTAATGACAACATAAATTGAACTGAGATTTGAGTGAACGATTATTCTATCGCTGTACGAGTACTATGTCATTGCGATGCTATGAGCCATCGAAGGCTAGTAGTTCGCAATATTTCAGGAGTTATCATGAACATGTATCATAGTCATCTAGCTATAGAATAACACTAAGTATGCGCATTCGACTGAGCAGACAACGTCCTCAATAAGTACAAAAAAGATCAAACTATCAAGACGATTCAAAAATATTAATGAAAACGTTCCAACCTCTCCTCAATTCCGCTTTCTCCAAGCTCTTCTCCCCCACTAAGTAAAGGTGAACCTTCACTAAGCGCACCAAACAATGTAGGACTAATAGGTCGCCCTTGCCCTCTCATTTCTCTATCACTCCAACTCCTTGCAAGTATCTCTGCCACTTTACTCGTAGCTTCCTGTCTTCTTGCGTGACGTTCCTTCCGACTCAGATGACATTCTGGAGAAGGTAGATCAGGGGAATACGCTTTGAGATCCGCCCAGGCGGTTGAGGGCTGAGGAGGGGATTTAACAAGAATATTACGATACGGCGAAGGACCTTTAGGATTGGATGGAAATGGTAAAGGTGGTGGTTCACGGGCTGTTCTTAGTTTCTTGCCTTGCTTCTGAACCGGAGGGGACTGAAATTGGGCAACAGTACATCCTTTCTTATCGCCTTCTTCAATGTAAGAGTTGATGTGAAGTGGGACTAGCGGTCCAAAGAACAACTGGGATTCGAGCGGAGGAGACGAAATCATTGGTGGACTAGATGGTAAAATTGATATATCCACTTTAGAGTTGTACTTCTTCGTAGGTGTTTCGATGATCGGGTTCCCTTCAGAGCGGGAACGGGATAGAGCTGGACTCCGACCCTTCTCAGGACTTCTACTCCTACGGGAAGGAATAGAAGTGAAATTATCATCATCCACAGAAAGCTTCTTTGAAGTCATAAACGGGAAAGGTAAAGGTAATCTCCAACCACTCTTCCTTTCTCCAACTACCGAGGAAGGATCTTCGTCCACAAGTCTGAAACCTGGGTGACTTTGTGATCTGAAGGATCGAGGAAGATCATCATCTGGCCCAGTGACTAAAACTCGCGGTGTATCACCCGAATTGACTGGAATGGCAGAGTAAGGGCGGCTTGTGGTTCGTAATGTCTCGACCAATATATCTGAATCAACCCTCTTGTGACCCGTCCGTATTCTACCCCCGATTCTGTCAAGAAGACCTCGTCCCGAAGATATGTCAGTGTGTATCATGTCCACCGAAACCTGTTCCCACTCGTCATCGCCATCCAACTCAGCTGTGAGTGAGCTTGTAAGGAAAGACTGCGACCGAAGCATTGCTTTGTTAGCTTGCGCCTGTCGAGGTGTCGGAGGACCAGGAAGGAACGGGTCATCCTCTGACTCCAAGGCTTCGGGTTTACTCTTGTTACCGCTTACTAAACGATGGATATTCAGCGTTCGAGAGATCCACGATTTAGCATTGTCTTTTCCCCCGCTAGCCAGGTCAGAGGATTGTTGAGAAGGGCGCCTAGACAGACGCCCTTGCCCTAAAAAATGCCCTTCCCCTTCAACAGGATCGGATTCAGATTGGTTCGTCGTAGATTCGTCGTTCAATAACGGAGGTTGTTGATACTGAGGTCCAGGCAAAGTGTCAGCTCGGACTCTCTTCTGATGTTTCCCGAAGCGCCATCGAAGCAATATCCACGCAATAATTGCACCTAAAACGGCACCAAGTACTGCAAAGATAGGTGCGAGATAAACCGTATTAAATCCATGGTGAACACGGGGTCGGTGATCTCGTTTTGGAGTTGGAGCAGGAGGTAGTGCAGATATATGTATAAGTGATGTGGTTGAGGTTGGAGCAAGATTAAATATGGTGGTATGCATTGAGAATGGTGTTGGTATACTTTGTACGTTACTGGGTATGCTGATGGATGTGGTAGTGGTTGGTGCAAACAGTCCAGGTTCGGCCTCTGGAGGGGGAGAGTCAACGATTGTTGGGAGCGGTATCCCGTCAGGTGCATATGGCCACCAATTAATAGAAGATGTAGCCATAAGATCCAAAGAAGGTTGGTCCTGACGAGCAATATGTTGCGATCCACTGCGAGACCTCCCGTGGACTGTTGATATACCGATGTACATATGAAACAAAAATATTAAACAACTTCGGCGTCCCATGTTCCTCACAATGAAGTATCTGGAGGGAGATAAACGACACCGATGCGAGATTCAACCCCGAAAGCAGACAAATCTGCAACTGGGGAATCGAGTGTGAGTCCTGCTGCAATGAAGGTAGAACGACGAATGAGGTGCGACGATGGAGAATACGAGGCACCCGTGACTCCAGATCTGCGAGTATTCTTCCAAAAAGTGGTGGGTCGAACTGTGAGGGGGACGGTCAGCACCGACACTGACAAGTATCATAAGGAACTACATACACAGTGGTGGTGGTGGACGGAGCAAATCACCCGCACCTACACCTCCGGAGAATGAAGATGTCCTGTCCTGTTTGAACGAATGACTGATGGGAGTCAAGGATCCCTTTGAGCCTTGCTCCTCAAAGTCGAAAGTGGTCCTGATAGGTGGTGCAGAAGCGGGACGTCTAGGTGCCTTTCTCGAAGGTCTTGAACGAAAAGTGTGCTCAGGAGGAGATAGGAAAGAATTGTCGATAGGAAGATTGGGAGAGGAAGGGGATGAACGTAAAGTCCCAGCTGACATTTCGACTTTGACTGCAGGAGAGTGGCTGACAGGAAGTTGCGGCCTCGGGGAATATAAAGCAGGGAAATGGACAGACTCGTTTTGCGATGTATTCAAATCCATCTGAGGAGGCTGGTTGCGAGACATGACGAGATTCAGAGAAAAGGTGTGCTGGAGAGTGGCTGAGATATGTAGGTCGGTCCTGCGCCTTGAGATATAGATCTGAGATATACAAGCTTTTTCGGTATCAAAAAACCTCCAGAAGACTTCAAGGCTCGAGTTACGATCTGAAAATGGCAGATGTGCTCGGAACGATATTGAGATGAAGTCGAATCGAGAGTGACTGAACGACGATTTTCTTAAGCTGAGATATCGTGAAGATGAATTGAAAAGGAAAGGAAATAGCAAAGGAGTGGTGGTTGGGGACTGAAAGGCTCAGGAAGACAAGAATAACAATGAAAACGTTGCAAGTGGATTTGAAGGCGATGGCATAGTGGCGGCAGAGGAAGGCGCCTTAAATTAGTCGCCTACGAAAAAGTGTAAAGCCCAATTTAGTAATTCTACTACGTTGCAGCATACACAGCAAATACTGTAAAATAAGAATAATATGAAAAAGAAATTCTGTCTGGAAAAGCCGCCAAAAGTTTCAAACGTTTTGACCGGTTTTTTACGATATTTCTAGCGCGAATATTGGACCAGATGTCCAGTAATGAGTACAGTGCGTAAAGGCACAAAAACAACACAGAGCACAACCAACCACTCCAGATAAATTATGAAACAAAAGTTTGATGTCAATTCCGGCATGGAGACTTTAGAGTGGTTGTTACGGTAGTAATACTCGTTATCGTTTTTGTCACTGTCACCGTCTCTCCGCCGCAATGAGCATCGCGAACAACCGTCTCCGAGACTGGCGTAGTAGTACTTTCCTCTGTTCTTTCGGAGATGCCTGTTTCTTCTACGCAAGATATCTGTGCTGGTATCAGATTCCATGACTGACAATCTTCATTATCCTTCAATTTCATTAGTTGAACCTGATTCATGAGACAACGTGCTCATTAGTGCCGTTGAGAGGCTAGGTAGATGACAATGTCAAAGGCTCACCTTCGTCCCCGGTTCAGAACTTCCCCAACCTGCCAAGTCAAATACATAATTTCCTGATGGCCAGAATATTCTTACGATCCCACCATTTTCCGGCCCCTGAATCCACTCCACCTTCCAAGTAGTCGGGAACTCGGAGACAATCAAAGGTGTACCTTCGCAAAGACTCTCTTCAACTGTCAAGTAAAGAGCCTTGCGAGCATTCGCCCCATCCTGGAACAGGCTGCGGATCATGAACCCTCCTCCACATGGTTCAAATCTCCACTAGAAACACCGTTGAGCTCTATGGAAAATCATGAACAAGTAAAATCGGACGTACTAGCTGGTTGTACCCGTCATGGGCAGGGTACCCAATGATGCTTTTGAAATCCCCTCCTGACAAGTCCACAGAAGTGCCGCCCTTCACATTGACTATCTTATAAACGTCGTCAAACCAATGCTTCACTTTCTTCGGTGCCTCTCGGTCGATCTTTGAATGCATGGTATTCGACGCGAGTGTGTTCGTGTAGGCCTCCATCAGAGGCGCAGGGATCAAAGCCATAGAATGCCGTTTATCGACCTCTCCAATGTCATTCCTTCCGAGTAGACGAGGCGTAGATGAGTTTGAAGAGGATGTTGGTGTATGATAACCTGAAACAGGAGGAGTGAATTCTGCTGAAGACTTTGGACGTTCTAACAACTCCGGGCTCGGGGTCAACGTTGGTTCGCCTTCGACTACTCTTTGCGTGGTGACGGATATAGGTGCTTCGTCTTCGAAAGTATCTTGTTCTTCGGTTATGAAGGGGTCCAGATTTCTCTTGGATGCTTTCGACGTTTTTGAAGCCCTTGATGAGCGAGACGAGCTTGTGTTTCCCATTGAGGATTGTTCGATATTTTCTGATGTGAGGAGAAGTTGTTCACGTTATGGAAAACATGCGTGTCGTGACGGTCAGCCCATATATACGCAAATTCAAACACGACGTTTCCGTATGTTGAACGATATCATCGTTGTCCATGCATCCTTCCACACTTGTAAAACGAGGTACCCGCCCAAAGAGTCCTCCATGTGTAGGTAGGACGGAACACTGCAGACACTGCAAAAACATTCGTATCAGTCGTGGCCAGTTGTGTCACTTCAGGCTATACCTCACTCATCACTATGGTGTCCAACTTAGAATCTGCTGGTGATATGGGTTATATTGCCTCAGTGGTTGGCGAGATGTTTCCTCATGGTTGAAGGTTGAATGTGGAACAATGAAAAATGGAGTTGCCTGCAAATGCGCTGCCTCCTCGGGTGTTTGTGGAAGTGTAAACCCTATTTTGGTAATTCTTTATAGGTCATGCGAATAGGTGAAATACAATCAAGAGCCAAGATACAAGATACAGAAAGCTTTCGCGCAGCAACGGATGAATAAAACTGTCAGGTGGAACATTGACAGGGAGACCTGACCGTGGTAGTGACAGTAGTAACACTGGTTATTGTTTTTGTCACCGTCACCGTATCTCCGTTGCAATGTTCCACATCAACAAGGGTTTCGGAAACCGGAGTGACAACTGTATTCTCCTCTCGCTCACAATCTTGCGGCAATGCTTTCCTGAGAAAATGAGAAGTAGGTACCAAACGCCACATTTGTGCCTCTTCCAACTCTTTCGGTTTGACCAAGTTAATCTAGTGACAGCTTCTATGTGAGCTTTTCAAACAATCAAGAATAAGGAAAGACTACCAGAGTTCCCGGCTGTGATCGTCCTTGATCTAAATCAAAAACATGGGATCCTGATGCCAATAAAATCTTTACGATGCCACCTTCTTCTCTGTTTACCGTAGAGGCATGCATCCATTCTATCTTCCAACAAACGGGATATTCAGAAAGTACAAGAGGGTGTCGAGTATTGTGTTCAACATTGAATGAGATGTATAATGGTGACTTTTTTCCCAATATTCCCGTCGAATGCTCGTGCAAACTTCGGATGAAATAGCTGTCCCTAGGTCCAAATGGCTCAAACTTGAACTGCAAACATACATCATGATCTAGAGTACATTCACAGTCCACAGTGAGATAATATTGGAGCTTACCAGTTGATCTGGTCCATCATGACCAGGGAAACCGACCAGTTTCCTATTGTCATCACTGGATACACTCATGTTGGTTCCTGATTTAACATTGACGATCTTATAGATCTTTTGAGTCCAGATATTGTCACTAGAAACCATTCTGCGTTTTCTAAACTCAGCGGTCGTCGCGATTCAGCACTGAGCCGTACATACCTGGTGAGAGACACGTTGGACCTCGGTGATGTTGGGGAGATAGGGACGTGGTGGTTGGATTCCTAGAGGTTGGACGCTGCAGCGTATGTAAGGTTACAGCGAGGCAAAGAACGTCAGTTAACATTTGAGTTGCCGACACGGCCGCGAGACTCCTATGGGAGTGTCACCAAAATGCCAGATTTGAGGCGGAGTTTGGTGACACTCCCATAGGAGTCCTATGGGAGTCCTTCGGAGTTTCAATAGACTGTCGAGACACTCCTATCGGAGTCCAATGAGAGTCCACTGAGAGTCGCGTAGAAGTCAATTAAAAGTCGAATAAAAGTGTGATAGGAGGAGTGGTTTTTTTAGTCAATGATTTTGGACTTTTGGAGACGTTTCGTGTAATTAGATCAATACTGTATATACATTACTGGGTTTGAACGCGATGACAAGTCACAAGAAGCTATTGAGAAGAAAATACAAACGGTAGATACCCTACAGTTCGAAACAAGAAACAATCCTCTAACGCGAATGAACTTCAAACGTTGAACATTTCGTACAGAAACAGGGTGTATTCGGGATACGAAACGACACATCTCAGTTGCTGGAGATGACGCAGAATCGTACGGCCTGCAGGGGCTATCGTGATCAAGAAAGATAGAAAAACGCGAATGCGAGAGGAATGTACCATTTACTGATAACAAATCAGGAGCACCCAAAGAAAGACCTCCATCTCCAACACGTCCATCTCCAAACACCATTCCAACAACTCCCCAAGCGAGTACTCCATTCGGTTGATGTCGGCGACATCGAACAACTCCAAACCAGCTTGGGACCAATGCAAGGGCGAGACGTTGCAGACCGTGGTAATACTCACTTGTTATTAACAATAGGTCATTCAATCATAACAATCTCTTTACAGTATCTATTATATGCTGTTCTATTGATACAAAAATTGATAACGACACCATTCATCGTCTGGATTTCGCACTCGCACTCGCACTCCTCACATACGACTTTAATGGCAGTCGGATGACACTCGAATGGATCGGTTGAAACTCCGATAGCACTCTAATAGCACTCCGATAGCACTCTCATCTCACTCCGATGACACTCCATGGAACTCCGATGACACTCCATGGGACTCTCACGAAACTGTCGGGAACCCAAACGCCCTCGTTAGTCAGACAACAACGCCCATAATATATTATTAGATCGGGTCCCAATATAAACTCATATTGAATATAGTTTATATGGAGACCCGGCACAGTATGCAGCAGCCAAAGACTGGATTATGTCAGATTCTCCTCGCATATTGGATACTGTGACAATTTGAAGACAGCGTTCATGGCAACATTGAAGGAACATTCCTAGTTACAAAAATCTGGCAAACAAAAGCAGTATTGCAATTCTTGCTATCTTACAAGTGAGGGCACCGGATCGAAATAAACCTAGAACAGTTGCAAATGCAGAGTCAGAATTTGATGTATACCAACCAATCAAAGTTGCCACCTGAATTCAAGACCTGCCCAAGCTGCTAATGGCCCCGGTCTTAACAGCATTGTCGTGAGCACGAATCAACATGCCATACTCTGGAAGGTAGCTGGGGAAGAAAGTGTGTCAGATTCGGATTTTCTTGCAATAAAAAAGGGGAATACGACTTACGTATCGAAGAACGGCAACATCTCCTTCTGGCCAGGAGTGTTCCTCCAATCTCTCATCAGTTCACAAGCAACAGCGAACATGGAAAGAATCTGAACACCAGCTGCTCTCATACGGTCGTTGGCATCACTAGCCGTTTTCTCGTCGAAAGTGCCAGATGCGTCGCGGTTAGCGAAGACCTCATAGCCTGTTTCTCTGAGCGACAAAGCAAGGAACGTAGTGCAGACCTGCAAAAAAAACTGATAAATATACCCAGAGTGGGGATTCGTTAACACAGATAATCTACACACATCAGTGACTAAGCCGGCGAGGATGACTTGGGTTCTTCCAGTTGCCTTGACTGCAGCTTGAAACTCAGGGTTGTCCCAAGCGTTGACTTCACCTTGTCGCTTAATCAATGGAGCGTTCGGGTGAAGCTCGAAGATCTCTTGCGGGAGAGGACCATTGGGACCTACACCAAAAAGAAATGTCAACATATAGGTAAAATTAACAGCCCAGCAGTCGATCATACCAGTTTCCGTACTAGAAGTGAGAATAGTCGGAAGGTTGAAGATCTTGCCCAAAGTCGCATGAGCAAGAATGCTACTCTTCATGGAAGTGGGACCCTGGTCGCGACCAAGCTGGAAAAGACCTTCTTGGTGGTCAACGACAAGGAGCATGGCCTTGTCTTTGTCAAGGCGTTCGTACTTGAAAGACATCGTAAAAGTCGGATTCCGCGGGTGAAGACTTGACAGGATGGTTGGTTGTCTTGAAGGGAGATCGTCGACCACTTATTTATACTGTGAGCTTCTCCAGGATTATGCAAGTGTACAGAGTTGCAGTACAGCCCAACAGAATAGGTTTTCACGATACATTCCGGCAAACCGTACCTCGAAGACATTGGATGAACGTTGGCTCGTGTAAAGTTCGACATCCGTGTGCTTTTATCGGGTCTGTTCGGTGAATGTGAGTCTGAGCGTTGAGTAGAACATCAAGAATTGGCTTACAGCCACTCTTCGTCCGCCTGTGAATGATGAAACCTACATGAATCTTACCTCTTGGGCTAACTATAGAATTCAAATGGACTGTTTCTGCTACTGTGCGAGTAATAGTCTAATAAGCAGATAAATCTTCTGTGATGAATTCTGTGTGACAGCGTAAATCACCTCGAAACGCTGCGTTCTTGACTGATTAACGCACCTAGGTTACAGTACTGGTACTGATAGCTTGCCAGTACGATGCTAGTTTCAAAGCGTAGAGTTTCAAGACAGCTTCAGCCAGGTGAAATCACTTTTGTTCATATCGGCATGAAACTGAGCCGACAAAAAAAAACCTCTCAAAATAATGAATGTTTAACTTCGAGGTCAAAGAGTGAAGGAAGTTGTTGTTGAATTTGAATTTGAAACTTGCTGTGACCGTTTCTTAGGTATCCGTCACAAATCACGTGATAACGTGACATTATCTCAGGCTCGCGTCGTGCCTTTCGCGTTTTGTGAAAGTGCGGTCTGTATCCTACTCTTTCAATTCACCTAAACACCGCACTGCTTTTTTTTTGTAAAACTAGGGCTGCTAAAAAAGCATGGGAGCTGAAGAGACTGAAGATGTCAAGCCAAAGCTCAACATCAGTGTTGATTTTGAGGGAACAAGTGAGTACATCCCGATATTGATTTGATTAGTGTATTCATTAGAGATGAATCTCGCGTTTAAGTATGCACCGTGAAGGTGAAGCCGACAACACCATTCAAGAAGATATTTGAAGCTGCAGAAGTAAGTAGCGTCTGATAGCGCAGACTATGGAACACTCTGACACGGGGGGTTGCAATTTGTATGGTAGAAACGATTTCAGAAGGAACCAGGTGAGCACAGTTACATTGGTTGACTGGGAAAGTCGCTTTCTGAACATTTCCCAATGCAGGGACTTTTAAGTTTACCTTTGCGGGAAAACGGTTGTCTCCAGAAGAGAAGCCTGCGGATGTGAGTGGGATTAACACCCACCATGTATCAACTTCTGATGGTCAACTATTCTCCATCTTAGCACGATATGGAGGACGGAGATACGATAGACGCACATTTGCAGCAGGTGAGTCTGCGATTACTCACCGTATGTGGTCTTTGTTGACAGTTTCTTTCACGCAGATTGGCGGGTTTATATGACGCTTGGATTTGAAGTTCATTCTCTGTTTGACTAAGTATTATCTATTGTAATGCAATATCTGGCTGTACCACCTTTTGATGTTTCAGATTCCTCTTTGGTTGAACTTGCTGCGGCAAGAACTATCTAAATTCTCAAGAGTCCACAGACACACCGAGGATATCCGAGACCTTTTACAAGTGAAATGCATCATTCGTGCTCACTTTTGCAAGTTACTACAGGCATTTCGGATATTCTTCCGCCATTGATCGGTAAGTCAGACGGGAAGAAAACATTCGAAACGTTCTATATGATTATAAGCAGGTGAGAATATCGTTACAATTTTCGCCGATGATATTGTTATTAAGCAAAGAATTTAAGCAGGTTCCGACCCCCGAAATCCCAGGGCCAGCGTATCCAGCGACACGACAATCTCTATGTGAGGACTTTGCGGTGAATGGTAAATGAGTTGCTTCTCCAGAACAACTATTGCTTCCTGAACATACCATACTCAACATGGTGACAAAGGCTGTCGACACAATACTGAATTCATTGCCTCACTTAGACTCTCGGTATGTAGGTTTTCATCGTCTCTCGTGTGACGGGCTGAAAGGCGTTTCTGCTTGATAGGCTGTTTCCGCAGTTCCACAGGAGTTTGGCTCTGGTCCGACCAGCATTTGCTTGTTATCAAGGTCTCTAATGAATCATATATTCTGACTCTTTCATCGAGCATTATGTACAGACATCAAACAAACGGACTCAAAGCATTCATGAGCAGTCGTCGCTCGAAAGTGCTGGTTTTTGAAAAGATAATTGATATTATTTCGACGCCAAATCTCCCTTCCTTCGTGTGCCTTATGAGATCATGTGGGTCTCGAGTTCTTCTCACAATGAACGGTCCTGAGTCATAGCTCACAGTTCTCATGCTACAGGGCGCATAATAACCATATGACTCAAACGTTTCCTTGAGGTTAAGAGCCTTACTAGTACTTACCGTCCTATCGTCCACAGTACACTCACACTTTCAGGCATGTCCATCTCTGAACCCTACGATGTCAATTTCTACTACCCTGTGAAGGAATTGGAAAACCAACGGGTGAAACTAACGCCTTTCATTGTACGTTCGCTCAATTCATTCAGACAACCTCAATTCCAAGTCATAAGATATCAACTAGCCGTCGATTCACGGAGAACCTTTCTTTGAAGAAACCCGAAGACATCCAGAGATATACGACTACCTCTCCTTTGGACCGTTCGATGAATACTCCACATTCACAAACCTTGTCCTCAACGGAAGAATTCAAACAGATCCTGGAATAATCCTCTTTGCAGTATTGGATAAAGAAATAAACTCATCGCTCACATTCGCAGGAGTTATCGGACTACTCAACACTGTCCCTGCAAATCTTTCAACGGAGATAGGTTTCGTAATCACATTCCCAGTCTTTCAGAGAACTCATGTAACGACAAACATGGTCGGGTTACTTCTTGAATGGTGTTTTGGACTGCGAAGAGATGGTGGGCTAGGCTTGAGAAGGGTCCAGTGGCAAACGAATGAGCTGAACATCAAATCAAGGAAAGCAGCTGAAAGGATGGGGTTCAAGTTTGAGATGGTACAACGTTGGCAGGTTGTGTTATCTGAAGGGAAGAAAGGTGTTGATGTCTCGACACTTCAGCAAGATGGTACCAAAGGACGACCGGGGAGACATTCAGTTATACTGAGTATTTGTTGGGATGAGTGGGAGGTTGAGAGGGACAGGATTAGGGAAATAATGGGAAGGCAAGGGTGAAGACGACGCTCTTAAATTATATTACTACCTGGGTAGAGGATGAACTCGCTGAGGAAAAATGAGGGTACGAATGGTCGAAATGGCTATTTCGCAATCCATGGTGGATATCGATGAATCCTTGTCCATTTTATCGTACTTCACATATCCCAAGATAATGTAGAATACCCGTTACGTTCTCGACCGTACCGGCGGTCACGCGTCCCAGGACGCCACGGTAATTCTGCCTGGTGTCATCCTTTCTCTGTGACTGTAGCTTTAGGTCTATGCATTCTGTCGAATTGGACTAAAGAGAAAAACCAACGAACTCTTGGTGTATCACTGCAGATTCTAGCGATTCAGACCAGTCAAAGATCAAAGAATTAAATGACAAGGATTACCCATCAGGACTTCGAACCGGGACTTCTTCCTTGAAAGCAATACATTGGAAAGCAGAAAGATACTGAAACATGGAATACAGTGAAAGCAAGATGAAGTGGAGGAAAAAGGAACAATTATCATCTTGATTGTTCAGCATATATCTAGAAGTATGACTTGTCAGCTGCTGCACAGAACGAATTGAACAGAACTCACCTTGATCGTCTTGTCTGCACCACCGGTAATCAATCGAGTTCCGGTCATATCGTAGGTTGAACAGAACACTCCCGCTTCAGCTTCTAATGATCCTGGTTGAGGAATATCATCCAAATTCTGGAAAGCAGTTCCAGTATCATAATCCCAGAAAGTAAGGGTACCATTGTCACCTGCGAGGAAAGATGATTGATTCGGGATGCATACACACAGAGAAATAGCACAACGTACCACCAGAGAATAACACCCCCTCAGCATTAACGGACAATGTGTTGATGATTGCGTTATGTCCACTGAAATTGCAGACAAAGGTTCCTTCAGGGCATTTCCACTTCTTGATGTTATTTCCACCAGCGGATGCTGAAGCAAATGAATATTCCGTAGGATGGATTGCAAGTGCTCGAACGGATTTCTTATGATGCGTTAGAGTGACCATGGTCTTTCCGGCCGCCAAATCCCACAACCTGTCGAACGAGAAATATTATGAGAGGGGAGTTTCCGTGAATTTTCAATTCATGACGTACCGTACTGTGGAATCCATACTACCTGTGATCACTTGAGGATCCGATTCCTGACATTTCACGTCAGCAACGGTAGCAGTGTGTCCCGAAAGCACATGAATTTGAGCCTTCGTCCTCATGTCCCATACTCGAGCAGAAGCATCACGTCCAGCAGTCACGAGAACATCGAGAGTTGGATGCAAACTGAGAGAGTAGACACCTGATAGATGTCCATGGTAATGTCGAATAACCTTGTTTGCTTCAAGATCCCAACACTTCACCATCTATATCGCAAAAGTGTGAGCATGAAACCTAACACGCGTTTTTTAAGTCTCACCTTATCCTCTCCACATGAAAATAAGTATGGATGTCTTGGAGATACTGCCAACCCTCGAACTGTCGATATATGTCCTGTCAACGATAACTTCAACTCTCCGCTCGCCAAATCCCAAATCTTTATAACACGATCTCCGGCACCGGTTGCAAACCATTTGTTGCCTGGTTCCACTGCAACACTCCGTACCCATCCCAAATGTCCTGAAATTACGCGCATAAGCTTCCATGGTGGATGATAAGTCGGCTTGATGGTCCGAGTTGTTTTGTGTAACTGAAGGGCTTTGGATAGCGAAGTTGACGAAGTGAACGTGGATGGTTTAGCTGTTGGAGTATTGTCAATGGCACGAATGAGTGCTCCTGCTTCGGAGGTTGCTTTGTTTTTGGAGTGCATTAGTCATAACACGCATAGAGCCGTGAAGAAAGTGAACATACGACCAGCAGTAATCATCTTCCGTTGTTCTTTGGGTCTTGCTGGTCCAACAGGCCCTTGTTGAGCAAGCAATGACGCGGGAAGTTCTTTGAAATCTCTGTATTCATCATAGATTTTGATAGACATCCTCATTCTCGCACTGCATAAGAAGATTATGGTCAATGCGCAACCGTGGTATAGTCTTAGTATGCATACCTTTTCTCCTCATCCTTTATACTATCGTCAGGACATGAAGCGAATATGTCCCTTGTGCGTTTTCCGGTGACCTTCAAAAGGGGATTGAGAGGTGGCAAAGCCGACGTCGACATATTACAATTGAATTATGTTTTTGAGGATAAAGACGAAGGATCGTTATGAGAAACAGAAGTAGTGGGGGTGAAACGAAGATGAATGCAGTGGTTTACGGTGGGCGCCTCAATACGCTCATTCAAATGATTAGTCAGCACTAAGCCCAATCCTCGGCCTCAGGTTCAGCAAAGCTGAATCCTTTCCCTCTCGTCGCTGTCGCCATTGTATCAGTTGTGAGCGAAAAATTCGGGTTTTTTAAGTCGTAGATTGAGTCCGAGAGTCGAAGGGATGTCTCAGGCGTCAGAATTGAAATCGCTTGTGAAGCAACTGCAACATTCTTCGACAGATTCGGTGAGAGTTAATTCAATTTCCTATGGTCTCCCCGTTCAGTTTGATTCAATTCTGACTTTATTTTCTAGGAAATTGTAGGCATCTTACAGACGTTGAAGAAGGAAGCGCGAATAACTGAAGCGATTCTGAGGGTGAGCATTATTTTGCTGTTATTGGAGATATGGGTATGGAGTCGACTCACACGACTATTACTTGCAGGAAAGCAAAGCAGGATTGGCCGTAGGAAAGCTTCGGACTCATGCATCGAAAGATGTCGCAGACTTGGCCAAAGAAATTGTGAAGAAGTGGAAGACTGAGGTTGAGAAGGAGAAGAAGAATTCACCGAGTACTGCAACTCCTGCGGCGAGCAAACAGAATTGTGAGTTGTGTCTGAGCCTTCTCCCATCCATCTGTAGCTCAACTTGCTTCTGAAGCCTTGAAAAAGCTCTCTATGCCCTCGGCCAGCTCTGCGAGATCCTCGACACCCGCAACACCCACCATGTCCGCCAGCAGTTCAAAGGGAGATGTTCGCACTGCAAAGTCCGATGGCGTAAAGATCAATTTCACAGGCGATAACACGAGGGACAAATGTGCAGAACTCATATACGATGCTCTTGCTTCAGATTCTGGTGCTCGTAAGTGTTGCCACACATGTTTTGGACAATTATTTTACCCTGTTCTTTACACAGCGTCGGACTTGATTATCACCCGAGCAAAGGCAATTGAAAGTGCTGTATTATCAGACAATGGCGGAACAACAGCTGCCTACAAGAGCAGGATTCGTTCGCTATTCGTGAATTTGAAAGACAAGAACAACCCCGGATTGCGAGAAAGTGTGGTCTCTGGGGATCTTCCTGTAGCCAAGTTCGCTAAAATGACAAGTCAGGTTGGTTTATATCGTTCTCTCTTCCTTTCCTTCATTTTCTGAATGAACACGCGTACAGGAAATGGCATCCGAGGAAAGAAAGGCAGCAGATAACAAGATCCGGCAAGAGAACCTCTTCAAGTCTCTGGGTGCTGAAGAAGTTCAGGCAGAAACAGATGCCTTCCAATGTGGTCGCTGCAAGCAACGGAAATGTAGATACCGTCAAGCTCAGACGAGAAGTGCTGATGAACCTATGACCGTAAGTGTCCCGTTGATTTCGAACGCACGACTGAGCTAATTTGTATTCTCTTCAGACATTTGTAACGTGCGTATACCCTGGATTTCATAGAAGCCTCTATTCATCTAACCTTTCTTTCTCCTTAGCTGTACTGTCTGTAACAATAGGTATGAGACTCAGTTGCTCACTGCTCCAGAGATATACTGATGCGTTTCGCAGATGGAAATTCTCGTAGATTTTCATATCAACCACTAGTTGTCGTCATTTGCTCTATGCTGTACAAAACTTTTCGCAACACCATACCCAATTATCTTTCCTCACTCCTGACAAAGCAGTATATCGTACAGTGTATTTACTTATTTTTTCCCTTTCTTTTCAATGCCATTGCATTCAAGTTATTCTCCTCCACAGCACCTTGGAAGGGAAGATAGTCATTTACATTCGAGTCTACTTCAAGTTCAAAGTCTCCTTCAATCTTGCTTGAATCACGTTCGCTCGGACTTGAATGACGAAAACCCTGATAAGATAAGATCACAGATGCACTTTGTTAGAGGGGCCGATTTGTCACCGAAATGTACAACTTTCTCACTGACCATCTCTCAGTCAGCAAGATCTAATCCTGTTTAGCATGCTTCCTGTCTTTGCTTTCGACCACTATCATCGCCGACGCGATGACCGTAGAAACCACCGCCGAGGTTGCTGATGAGCGACAACCACTACTTCCTCCAAGTTCCGATGTCGAAAATCCCGCTGAACTTGCTGAGGATGATTCAGATCCACCTAAGAAACCACGAAGTTGGAAGAAGATCGTTTGGTACAGTTTGTGCACCATCCTTGCGATAGCCGGTTTAGCTATTTTCATTAAAGGGTTCATCGACGCGGATGATGTTGAGGTATGTGATCAGGTTTAATACCTCCTATAAAGTCTTTAAGCAATGTGAACCCACCAGTTTGATCTCGGCAAAGCACTGAAGAGTGCCTTAGGAGGAGGATTGAGCGGTGCTGCAGGTTGGCAATCACCTTTTCCGCAATAATGTGTGTAACTCACGCCTGTTTAACAAGCCATGGTTCTCCAAGTCCTCACGTTGATGCCTATCCGAACGGTTATGAACTACCAATATCGTTACGGAACGACAACGACGCAAGCGACACGTACACTGTATGTCGATGGCGGTTGGACAAGGTACTATCAAGGTCTCACCGCGGCATTAATTCAAGGACCTGTGTCTCGTTTCGGAGATACTGCCGCCAACGCAGGAATCCTCGCTTTGTTACAATCTAACTCCTACATGAAGAATTTACCTATTTTGATCAAGTCGGTCTTTGCTTCTGTGGCAGCTGCTGCATTCAGGATGATCTTGACACCCGTCGATACTGTCAAGACAACTATGCAGACTGATGGTAGAAAGGGACTCAAAATCTTGAGGTCAAGGGTATGAATCTATTCGTATATTCCTCTGCGTGGCACTGTCGTTCATTCATATTATCTTTGAATAGATCAGGAAGTACGGCTTCGGTTCTCTTTGGTATGGTGCATTGGCAACAGCTGCAGCAACATTCGTAGGGCATTATCCTGTATGTATTCGTATCGAGTCCCTATCTTCCATCTCCTGAAAACCTCCCTAGTGGTTTGGTACCTACAACTTCCTCAGTGACCATCTCCCGCTAGCACGTAACTTGGGCGAGAAACTTTTACGCCAGGCATTCATTGGTTTTTCTGCCTCGGTAATCTCAGACACTGTCTCCAACTCTCTTCGGGTGGTGAAGACTTACCGTCAAGTTCACGAAAGACGTGTCGGATACGTCGAAGCTGCTGAGGCTATTGTAGCAGCTGAGGGCATCAAAGGATTGTTTGGAAGAGGACTCAAGACGAGAATTATCGCTAATGGTTTGCAAGGTCTCATGTTTTCCATTCTTTGGAAGTTATTCTTAGATTTGTGGGTGTCCCGATTATTCAACGTTACTCTGATATTTGCTAACACCCTGGTTTTAAAGGTGGGATGATAAGACGAAATAGACTGAGCCATCTGTAGACGTTTCTTTTGTGCAAATAGTATTCGCTGCCTACCGTCGTATTTTCCTCAGCGGCTCTTTAATTTCAAGTCACTATTATGATTGAAGCTTGAAGTCTAGCTCATGCTATAGATCTATGCATTCATATTGGACTGGAGAAAACCAACGAACTCCTTTTTCGTTTCATCACTCTGCAAATTCTAGCGATTCAGTCAAAGTCTTGAATTCAGTATATTACGTAATTGCATTACAATGTGTCCATAGGCGCCTTCTTCTCCTTCACTTGTCCGTCAGTTACCTGTTTTTACCTGTGACCCTTGCATCGAAATGAATGTCTGAATACTATCCAGTCTCAGCAAATGAGTTTACCATGACTCAGTTGGCCTATAACGCCGCGAAGTATAAGCGGCAACTACGAGGATGGCTGAGTTACGCTTTTGCAAGGTGAGGAGCAGTGTCTGAATTGCATTGGGTTTGCTACTGAAGTTTTGATTCAACTTTCTAGTGAAGTTTTCGTGATCGTTTCTCTGACGCTGTTTCTTCCATTATGTCTTGAACAGTTCGCTAGGTGAGTACATAAAGCAGAAAAGCAATATGTAGTGTTTAACCTATCACCAGGGACAATGGTTTTCTACTACCAGATAAAACTCAGCCATGCTCTTCAAGACCTGGGAATGAAACAGTTGTAGTCACTGATGAAGCTGCACGCTGTGTCGTCAAGTTGGGATGGGCATGGATTGACACTGCAAGCTTCAGGTGAGTTAGTACTTCTAGGGACTTTCCACTTTATATGCTGACATTTCTACATAGTCTTTATGTGAACTCTGCTTCAGTTGCTCTACAAGCATTGACTGTAATCTCTATGGGAGGAATTGCAGATCATCGTAAGTTTATTGATCATCCAGGTAACTAATACTCAATTCGTCCACAGCACCGCATAGAAAACGTCTTCTGCTCTCGTTTGCGTTTTTTGGAGCTGCCTCTGCCATCCTATTCCTCGCACTTCCCTCATCTTCTCCCATATGGCCCACATCAGCACTACTCGGAATATTCGCAAATGTCGGGTTCGGTGCATCCGTCGTGGCAATGAATGCATATATACCGACGTTAGCTCAAGATTCAGAAGATGTCATTCAAACTTTGCATGAACTTCATGAAGCCCAAATAAATGTTGTACCTCAAGTTGTTGATGAACCGGAAAGCGCAGGGGCAGATGCTCCTCTTTTACCTCGAACTCTATCGACTGATATATCTGGAAACGAGGAATTAACTTCATTGCACGCAAAATATCATGCAACTCTCTCAGCCACTACCTCCCGAATATCATCTCTCGGAATCGCTCTTGGTTATGCTGCTGGTATAATCCTCTTACTGCTTGCTCTAATTCCTGTTACGAAACTAGGAGGGTCGACATTCTCATTACGCTTGGCTATCGGTCTGAGCGGCATCTGGTGGGCGGTGTTCTCTCTTCCAGCAGCGGTTTGGCTCCCTAGTGCTGCACCTCCTGTTCGAGATGACGAACATGAGAGTTCGAATGGTGCGAACAGAGTTCAAGAAGACCTTGACAGCCAGGCTAAGTGGAATATGGGAAGGGAGATCGTCAACGCTTGGAAAAGGTTGGGCGGCATGCTCCGTTGGCAAGAAATTAAGAAGCTACGAAATACATTCCAATACCTCGCTGCGTGGTTTCTCTTGTCTGATGGTGAATATCAATGTCCACCAAGATCCGTGCCTCATGCTGATGGATCATTGCATAGGGTTTACAACTATAACCTCGACGGCGGTCCTGTTCGCGAAGACTAGTCTGCATATGCCACCATCTTCTTTGATTCTCATTGGCGTCATCACCCCTACCTCTGGCATCCTGGGTTCTCTAGTCTGGCCCATCATTCAAAGAAAGTTTGGGTGGTCAAACATACGAATCCTGGTCACATTGGTGGTCATGGCCTCCTGCATTCCAGCATACGGATGTTTGGGGTTCTTGCCTGTATTCAAGAATGGCACGGTCAAATTTGGGGGTTTGACGACACCGGGCGAGATGTTCGCCCTTGCAGTGTATTTCGTAGGTGTCTCCGTAATGCTGGCATCCCGAAATATTCCTTCTGATATGTTCATCCAGGGTTCAGTTTACGGTGCATTCCAGGGTTATGCCAGAGCATTCTATGCTGAACTCATACCTGCCGGAGAAGAGGCGAGATGGTATGGGCTGTTTTCTATCACAGACAAGGTATGTTACCGTTCCTTTATCTGCTATTCGTACTAATGGAATTTTACGCAAGTCGAGTTCCTTTGTCGGGCCACTGGCGGTCGGTCTCATAGCTGACATGACAGGTAATATTCGTTACGCTTTCTTTTTCCTTGTGATCATGGTTTGGCTCGCTGTTCCCATCCTCCTAAGCATCGATATTAATCGAGGGAGAAGGGATGCCAGGGAATATGTTTACCGTGGATCGCACTAGATCCTTTTACCCTTTCTACTACCCTTTAATTCATCCATCTGTATTATATTCCTACCCATTTGGCTATTCATTTCATATCTTGGAGAACGTGACAACATTCCTTCTGTCCTTGAGCCGTTCGCCTCAAACGTTGATACGTTGGTGAATGCTTGGCCTGGAAAGTGATGAATGCACGATTCTACGATAGTCTCGATAAACGCTTCATGGCACCATCGATGGGTCATTTTGCACTTTCCAGGCTGTAATGACCCTCGGTACTTGGTCAGTGCCATGACGCTGTGAAGGGTCATTCTGAAGATAGCCGACCCAGCCCTCCGCAAATTAACGCACGCCTTTCGGAATTCAACTCCAGCCAATTTTAGATGAAAGAAAAGGTACGATTCTATTCGTCCTTACTGAAATACGAATGGCCTAACGCGTCACATAGTTGCCACTTTAGACTCCAATTACTGGTCGGAAGTGGTCCTCAACAAACATGAGTCTGTGATCTACATTGCGAATCTACCCCGCCTCAGCCACAGACCACAGCTTTAGCCATAACTCATATTCCCTTTTGGGTACATTTTCGCGAATTTGTGGATAACGGTTAATTGCTGCGGTATGAGCTCATTGACATTATTCAATAGGAATGATTGCCTCATGGAGTTGATCCACACCGATCGATTCTAAGGGGGAGTTTATATAAAGAGGAGATGTTGGAAGGGTGGGCGAATCCCAAGTCAACCTACACCTTCGTAGTTTGAACAACATCTATCATGGCTTCAGTACAATCCGGAAGCGTCTACATCCTTGTCAACGCTAAGAGCGGTGGCGCTCTCGATCTCTCGGGAGGCGACAACAGGTCTATCATTGGATACGATGTCCATGGTAGTGATAACCAGAAGGTATGTTTTAGGAGATGGACTTTCTTCGTTGGTAGTGTTGTCTGATCTCCGGTTTCCTTCCTCAGTGGCGACTTGAACAGGTTGAGGGAGGTCAATGGCGTCTTCAAAATGTCGCTAGCGGTGCTTACCTCCGCGTCGACGGATACGCTCAAGATGGTACCCCTGTCGTTGCTCCCCAGGGTGATGGCCCATTCGAGTGGGACATCTGGCCCGATGAGGATGATCCCAACACTTTCAGGTAAAGTCAACTTAGGATAGTGCTCATCGTACATGATCATTGACAGCTTTGTTTTGGCTTATTTCTACAGAATCTTCGTCCCTAACACCCGTCTGAACATTGACCTCAGTGACCATGGAAACCCTACCCCCGGTACTGTAAGTGCTAACAGTTTATTGATGTCGAAGTTCCCATCTCAATTCTTTTGTCGTCGACGTTTTAGCCTATCACACTCTGGAACAAATGGGCTCCTGGAATCAACCAACGCTGGCGCTTCCAACAAGGTTAGTAGCTTTCCATGTAATCTCTAGGAACATTGTTATTCATGATCTTTTGTAGCTTAATTCTTTTGACAAATGGGGGAATGTATCAACAATGTAGTTTGTAGAATCTGGAATCATAATCGCATAGTTTTCGTGGAATGACAACAATTTTTTGTGCTCTAAGTGTTACCAGAGACTGCGTTGAGGTGACTAAATATGCAGAAAGATTCTCTAACCTTTCAATACTGTGTAACCCCCGAGAGACTGAGTCGTAGGAAGCAAGCGTGTCGAATCGTCTTTTGACCCCTTCCCAAGCCACAACCACAGTAGCTTCTTGTACGATCTGCTTGACATTTTGGTATAGTCCGTCAGAAAACATGTTGAACAGATGGATGTTAGGATGTTTATGAATGGTCTTTCACGGTATGCCTATTCTCTATGTTGATTCAGGGGATGCATATGGTAGGGGATGGTTGGTAGCTAGGAGGACTCTAACCCCAAGAGGAGGAGGAGAGGTAAATTTGAATCGGCACCATAGAAGTAGTTCTAATACTGCATCCAGAATTTGACTATTCACATTATAAAATGCGGTAAAAGTGAACCAAGCAATCAGCTCATATACAGAAGACATTTACTAGACTTTGTGCTCACCTGCGAACCCACTTCGAAGAACAAATCTCTCCGAGACGTCCTACTTAAATTATTCCAGCTTGGTGAATTTCTTGGAAGCCGCAGCACAGTTTGGTCTTGGTGCTTTTGGTTCCATCTTCTATATCTCAAAGATACTGTCGAGTGGTGTATAATTCATGCCGATACAAGCAGAAATGAGGGAGGACATGGGGTTCAGAACTCAAGTCGGATTTTGGCGCTTTTATACACACACGCAAACGCCTTGGCATATGAAGCTTCAATATACTTCATAGAAGTTGGACTTCGACCACCACTATCTCTTTTCAACATCATACAAATACGGCCCCTCTGAGAGAAACACTGCCGCCTTTATTTGCATACCTGCTAGGGAACTTGGTACTCACTTTTATTGAAGACTGTTTATTGATCTATTTCGCTAACTCAAACCAGTGTTTATTATTTACTGGCGGGCCAGGACTTTCTTAGGTGCGCAACATTGTACTCTGCTCACCGTTTCTTTTGAATTTATAACTGAAATTTTTGTAGGATGGAATGTTTATCGCGTCTCAAAGTTGTAAACTTTTCAATGTATCACAACCTGACCTGTTTACGATCGTCGTCTGTCACAAAGACTTGGAAGGTCGCACTCGATTGACAGGCTTTCTCTCTAAACTTCCCGACCATATATAAAGGGTCGATATGCCCTCCGGAGTTCTTTCTAGGTTGTCTCCCTTCCTTCACCATCGCTACATCTCCCTCTGTCGTGACCACGCCCTCTCATCTCAGAATGTCCCCAGTCTCACCGGTATCTCTGACCACTGATAAAGAACAAGAGTCTTCCAACAGGAATCAACCGTACATCCCAAGCGTTACTCTTCTCATAATTGCGGGAGTGATAGGATCATCTATTCTCGTGCTCTTCGGCTACGTCCTGTACCGTCTAGGATATCGACTTGTTCTGTTTCTTTATCGTTCAGTCAAAAAAGAGAAACCACACCAAAGGTCTCATTTCAGCGTCTTCTTTCCGGTATCTATCCAACCTCAGAGTCTCTCGAGCAGCAGGAAGATCTCTCGCGTTAAGTTTGTCCGCAGCTTATTGCCACAAGTGGGTTTCCATCATCCCGTAAGAAGCATTCGCAGTTCCACCTTCTAATTTGATTGCAGAGGTTTACTTGGAAGGAGAAGGACCGCCCTGCCAATTCTCATCACGAGGAGTTTAAGCAACACGACATGTACGGAGACGGTATCGCGGTGCCTGATACCGTACAATGGGCACGACCTCATCTCCTGAAATTCAGAGGTGTTGACGAAATTTCAGTTCCTATGCCTCTCGTATCTCTCCCCATCTCCACATTTCAACCTAGTACTTGTCAACCTTCAAAGGAAAAGATGGATATCGATAGCATACAGTCGGCACCTTCCGAGTATTCTCAGGTGGAGGAAGTAGATGTCGGAGAAGCTATCGGAAGTTATCTTTCGCAAGAGCCACCCTCTCCAGACTCGGCCGTCCTTCTCACCCCGCTACCAGAAATCGTACTTTGGGGTGCATCCTTCGATCAAGATACTGCTCTCTACAATATCCTCAAAGAGAATAAAGAATATTCGCCGGCTGCCGAAGATTGTATCGTCTACGGACACCAGCTTTGATAACCTACCACTGTATCCCCTGTCGCTGTTTAGTCTTGCTCTCTCCTCAAGCGTGGATCCTCATTTTCGCTGTCTGTCGTGGTGTATACATGCCCCGCCCCGTTCTTTCAAATTCCAATATTTAATACAACCACACCGAAGTCAACTGGCTAATTCTGTGATCTCAACTCTATTTTCATTCTTTCAGCTGATAATTCTCCTCAGATAAGGTGCTTCTTCTTCCCCCTCTCCTGCAAACAATCTGTGATTAGCAGTATGGAATCCGACATCACTGCGGGAACCTTTTCTTTGACGTGGTCATTAGGTAATTCCGAACCGGTTGTGACATTTCAATTGAGAGCTCCCGCAGGGTTGTCGCCTTGTTTGACCTTCATCACTTCTCGAATCCCGTCGGTTCTGCTAACAACCAATCAAATAGCCGTTTTGATCATCGAATAAGGCAAGTAGGTTTACAACAATAGCCCCCGCTTAGGTGATTCCCACGGCCATCCTGCTGCTGGTATATGCTGTTGAAGCTTCCTCTTTCAACATGAAAATCAACGCAGAGCCTCAAGATTACTTATCTTCGGTGAGCAGCATTTTTGAAATTGTGATGAGATCTGTCACGATGACAGAGATTGACTTGTATGTGCAGGGCAATTATGTCGGCGTCGAAGCACAATTGTGCTTGCATGGAAACTCCCGCATTGTTTAGTCAAGTTCAAACTCTACATGTTGGCTCACGCGAGCATTGGTTTCATGTAGCGCCAAGGGTTTAGGTAAAATGGTCCAGATCAACGTTGAACTTTTAAAGCCGCTTTACAGAAACTGAACGACACATTCAACTTCCGCAGCATCCCTCTCTCCTCTAAACCGCCAACTCTATGCATCGGGCTCTGTTCAACGACGACATAGTCTCACTTATCCTGGAGAACCTCAGCCTACGGCAGAGGGATCCGGCTTCTATCAACGAATTTCCGATGAGGATACCAACACTAGCCTCACTCGCCATCACCTGTCACGCGCTATATGAACCTACCATGAATGCACTCTGGTACAGTCACAGAGCGTTGGCGCCTGTTCTGCGATGTCTGGGAGATTGCA
Source organism: Abortiporus biennis (assembly GCA_022606235.1). NCBI lineage: Eukaryota > Fungi > Basidiomycota > Agaricomycetes > Polyporales > Podoscyphaceae > Abortiporus > Abortiporus biennis. The sequence goes on along the minus strand of JABYQP010000003.1, from coordinate 157,650 downwards.
TCGGAGAACGGGCAATCACTGATGAAGACCTATACACCGAATTTGCTGTTCCTTCAACAAAACTGGTTTGAGTTTCGCAATATTCGCTGTATTCTATCGGTTCTGATTTTTATTTACTCTAGTACCTGCGTGGACCAATAAATGCTTCGCATTTGCAAGCTATGAAGAAGAACTCCCTCAGAATACACGAGTTGAAGGTTGATTCAATGCCGTCTTCATTCAATGGAGTCACAGATATCGACCCGAATATTCTCTTAGCCTTACGTGCTTGCGGCGATAAAAAGCTCTTCCCAAACATTCAAACGTTCGATTGGCCGTTGGAAGGGGTCGATATATCCTCATTTCCTCCCGAAGTGACGGAGCTTTTCCTAAACCACAATGTCACCTCAACGATGGTCTCGCTTCCTCTCAACAACCAGATGATCAGTGTCGGCCTTGTCAGGAGATTTTCGTACATCAGCCCACGGATCCGTCATCTCTATCTTTCATTTCATCCATTTCCGCATGAAGTGAGACTACCTCGGGCTATGGAGATCATGCGTCATGAGTATATCAAAGGCCTGCTTGAAGGACTACCTTACATCACCCACCTCACACTCCCTGTGTACGACGTTTTGGACCTAGGCAGTGTTTGGCCAGTGCTCGCCAACGCGCGGCATCTTGTCGCTCTGAAGGTCGCTCTGACATTCAACGAATGCTCTCGCTACGCCGGAAGTACGCTTTTCACATCTGGTCTTTGCTTCTCTGCGTTGCAATCCCTCGAAATCATTGTGACTCGCCCTTATCTCCTCGTACTGCTCGCCTGCTCCTCCCAGTTTCCAGAGTTGAACATATTCAGAGCGGAATGCAAGAGGACTGTAGGGTTTGATTTGGAACACTTTGATATCTTAGATATCACGGATGCGCTGTCTCGCCGATGCTCCCGGCACAAACTACAGGAAATCGCCATCTCGTCTTATCTTCATGACTACAATATTTCTTTCGACAGGAGCGAACGGTTCATTCAAGAAGGACGTTTACACCGTCTAGCGATTTTCAACAACTTGTTAGAACTACGTCTCCCTCCTTGGTCTTTTCTCGATATCAGCGAAGGCGCTCTCATCAATCTCGTCCGCTCTTGGCCTCGTATCAAGTGCATCTCTTTCTCGTCCGTGAACCAATACCCACCCGTTCCAACCCAATTCACTCTTCAAGGTCTACTCAGAGTCACTCGTCTCTGTCCTGATTTGGAATACTTTAGTTATCATATCGACGGAGACCCAATACCTTCCATGATTACCACCGATATACCGATACATACTTCTCTGAAGTACCTTGGAGTCGGGAAATCTGATCATAAAGTCCGGTGTGCTCAATCCGTCGCACATTTTTTGTTCAAATGTTTTCCAAATCTTGAGGAGGTTGCTGGGTATAGAACTGATTGGCTGTCGAGTAATAGGGCGAATAAGTTTTGGGATGGCGGTTGGAATGATGTTAATCAATGGTTGCAGCGGTATCGGAAGTGACGAATGACATTTTCAACTTTCAAAGGTGGATTTATTATCAATCAAAACATGTCGTGTTCGTTTTTCCATTACTCATACATAATTCTATCCAGTGTACTGTGACAATTTTTCAGAAGTCTATTCAACAACCATGTCTTTGTGATGATATGAAACATCCAGTTTCTAGTACTTCTATTCTTGCCTTTGAAACGTGGAGCCAATCAGAGAGGTGTTTTGATCGTCCTAAAAAGATCGAAGAACTTCCGAAAACCATTGTCTCTTTCACGCTTAGTAATCTAACGATGTGTGTGTGTATACGTGGCCTCCAAACCCCGCGCCATGTCTCAATGTCTTTCTTCTATTGCAAAACTGGTGAGTGACCTGCTATTGATTACTTCATGATGATGACATCTCCTCAGACAGTAATACAAACTATTCTTTAGGTTTATGGTTGCCGATTTTCTTCCAAACTTCCGCGCAAAGGAATGTTCTTAAATTCAGACTGATCTTCAAAACTGTGGTTACAAAACTTGAGCTTTCTCAGTTCTGATGTTGCCGAGCTGCAAGTTTTCAGAAAGTATGCACGCTGGTTCCTGTAGCGAATATCAAGCTCAGAAATGCAGAGTTCTCCAATTGACGTTCGGACACGATGCATCGGCGATGATATTAGAGTTGATGCCGATAAGTCTACGTGTACCTTTTCTCTTCTCTTCCAAGGCCGCGTCACAAGCTCACTCTGCACAGGCTGATTACACTCTTCCCACCGTATCCATAAAGACGCGTATGCTGATTGGAATATTCCCGTACTCAGGAGATACATAAATGAACTGAAGCGTTGATACATGATCTACTTATTCTCCCCGTTCTCAACTGCCAGCAGCGCTTAACCGACATCGACGTCCACGCATATCCAACTCAAAATGCCTGTCACCCTTACACTTCCTGATAGGTAATCGTTCTCAAGAAACCCTTAGAGTGATGAGAAGAACATGTACTGATTGCAAATCTTATCTTTTTGTTGTAGTTATGCTTACGCCGGCGTTGCCATTTTGTCGACTTTCTGGTTGAGCATTTGGCAAACATCGAAAGTTGGTCATGCTCGCGCCAAAGCAGGTATCAAATACCCTCAAGGTCAGTATGGAAGTTGTTTGAATTCGCGATAACTTACATTATGATGAATTTCTCTATGATAGCGTATGCTGAGGCCGCCCAAGCGGCTGCATCTGTAGATGCGATGAAGTTCAATTGTGTCCAACGTATGAATATCAACTACTATGATGTATATATATCTTGCGATACGATTGTTGAATTCCTTTTCTGGTGATCTGTAGGTGCACATCAGAATACGCTTGAAAGCCTCCCGACGGTTATTGTATCGTAAGTCTGCAATGTTCTTCTCATCAGTTGGTTCCATCTCATATTTCACGTTTAAACCTGCACAGAACTGCTATCGCTGCAACAAGATATCCTATATTCGCAGCTGTTGCGTGTGGTATCTGGGTGTTTGCTCGCGTCATGTATACCATTGGGTACAGCACCGGCGAACCTTCGAAGGTGAGGTATAAATTCGCCATCGTGTTCCGATGTGTTGTTGATGTCTTTTACTATTCCTAATACTTAGCGCAACTGGTACAAAAGTAGTATGATTGGAAATTCGAGTACAGTTGGTGAGTAACATTCTGTGAGCCTCACTCATCAATTTGGTCTGAAAAGTATCTTTTTTTGCAGCTCTTCTTCTTACCGCTACTTACACTGCTGTAAAGGCCGTCCTTTGAGAATGGACATGGTTTGTATCTCGCTCAAATCGTGTGACTGGTTGAGATATGCTATACAATTCAATGCATGACAGTAGGATGATCACTAGAACCCAGAAATCGTCGAAGATTAGCACCCAACTTTTGTTTGCTGTTGAAGTCAAAGTGAACAGTCATCTTTTCAAGTTCTAACGATCAATTCAAGCTTCATAGCAAACAATATACCAATCAAAATGAAGACGAAGGTGAACAAAAGCAAGCCCTGAATTTAGCGGAGAGCGTCATAGAATACAGGCTAGTCCTTGACTGGTTATTCCCCCTTCTGACAGTAACAGTATATCATGGGTTCATGACACTCCTCCTCCGTTATCTCTCGAGACGCGTATGCTGATTGAAATCTCCGATTGGAGGAGATGCATATAAATGCGCGGAAGTTTCGACGAGTGGCCTACTCAATACTCCCATCTTCAATCACCAGCACCGCATATGCCTGTCACCCTCACCCTTCCTGATCAGTAATTAATATTCAACTTCTCAGGTATCAGAATTTAGAAAGGAACATAGTTTGATTTTTTTGCTACAGTTATCCCTATGCCGGTATTGCTATTTTGTCAACTTTTTGGCTGAACATTTGGCAAGTATCAAAAGTGGCCCATGCTCGTGCTAAAGCAGATATTCAATACCCTCAAAGTGAGTACGAAATTGTCATTTTAAAATTTACCTGATAACTGACCAAACCTGAATATATTCTAGTGTATGCCGAGGTTGCTCAAGCAGCTACTTCAGTAAATGCGATGAAGTTCAACTGTGTCCAACGTATGAGCACAAGCTGCAGTCTAAATTTCATAGATCCAATGCTAAACCCTATTTGTCGTATTACCAGGTGCTCACCAGAATACTTTCGAAATTTCCCCAATGGTTATCGTCTCGTCAGTTAATAGCTTTCTTCTCGTTTTCCCATCACACCTCATAAATTTTATTTGTTGTTCGACAGAACTGCTATTGCTGCTACACGATACCCCGTTTTTGCAGCAGCAGCTTGTTCCATTTGGGTAGTATCCCGTGTTATGTATACCATCGGATACAGCACTGGCGAACCCTCTAAGGTAAGAAGACATCACGACAGTATTGCGCTTTATCAATATCCAAGATAATTAATACAATGCTTAAAAGCGTAACTGGTATATGAGCAGTACGCTCGGAGCTGCATATGTTATTGGCAAGTGAAACCCTGTAATTTGCGTCTTCCAAAACAGTTCTAACATGATCGATATCTTCTCCAGCTCTGCTTTGCACTGCTAATTACACCGCTTGGAAAGCCATTTTATGACCATTGTTATATTCGCCACTGGTTCTCCTCGAATTTGCGAGGCATTGTTACGAAGATACACACTTTCCTTCACGTATTTCATGAAACTACAATACAAGCACATATTAGAACACACATAACGAGAACAAAACCAAAGCTAAATCCAATAATGATAACCAAGAAGACTAATGTCAAATGTGACTGGGTTCTACTCTTCATCTTCCTCCACCGGAGCAGCGACTTTCTTGCGTGCAGCTATTAAACAAGTGAGGTAAATAAGTGGAATCAGCTCATAATGCTTGTAGCACTTACATCTACGAGTAGCACGTTTCTTCGCAGCAGCTTTCTTGCCTTGTACTCTCTTCACGAAGTCCTGATCTTCAGCACCTTGTCTGCGATGCTCTTCCAGGATCTAATAATGACATGTCAATGCGTCCCTCAGAAAGTCACGGGGGAAAACAAAACTCACATTCTCGAATTCATTCAACTCGGCATCAGGTTTGTTAGCAGACTTGTTAGATCTCGCTTTTGTAAGAATTTCTTGGAATCGATTGTACACTTCCTCTTCATGAAGTTTGTCGCGATAGAATTGTAGCCCGTCAATGAGCTTCTTGACAGATCGTTCAGACTTGAATGGTAGTAATGATAGACAGAATGCAATGTCGCGCCATTGTCGGGGTTCTTCAGTAAGTCGGAACCTCTGACAGAGTTTTTCAACAATGTTTTCCGCTTGTTTCTCCTGACAGCGCGAATGGGTTAACCGATATGTAAATATACGAGCTAATCGATAATATGCAGATGAACACTTACTTTTTCAATGAAAGAGAAGATATATCGCATAGTGCTCTGAAACACTTCCTCGTCGACTGCATGTGCGCCAACGGACAAGTGACTGATGACTGTCGAAGTACCACTCATTCAACGCATTGACCTTAAAAACCAACAAAATTAGACTCACCATCTGGTAAATTGTTGTAGATCGCATTCTCCTTTGTAGATAGTTCAGAGAAGAACAATTTAGCCAGATCCGCGATTCTGTTATCAGTGTCTTCTAAGCACTTTGCCATTTCTCCAAGCTGTCCTTTGACCTTGATCATTCCGTTCAAAATCAAATGCGTCAATACCATCAGAGTATTCTTCTTAACGATCAAGTCAGGGTCGGAAAGACCCTTGTAGAGCTCGTTACTGTTTTCATCGATGATGCTGCTGAAAGAAACAGCGACATCTCCGAGAGCAATGACAGTGTTGCTACGAATACTAGGATCTTTCGATGTTTCGAGGATCTTGAAAAGAAGCGCATGGTGCTGGTCACAGAATTGAGAACTGACACAAAGGAATTTGCTGAAAGCAAGAGTCGCGGCCGCTCGCAATGTTCGGTTCTATAAGCGTGGTAAGTGGAGAGTAGCGAAGAAAGCACTAAAGAGGAAACTATACCTTGAACTTGTGAGGACTTCCACAGATATGCACAATGAGAGGGCCGTAGATGGCCAGCAGGGAATCAGGTCCATATAAAAGCTCAGTTTCTCGGATGGCAGCGATCCGCTCTCCGATATCATCCTCAGCATTACCGGCAACTTGGTCCAATTCTTCTGTGTCTTTAGAAGCGAGTTGGGGACTACTGCGTCCTTTCGAGGCTTTCTCAGCTATATGATGGTTCATCAGCACATTCGATATTCTGGTGCAACATAACTCACCCATTTCACGTTCATGTTTCTGTCGCTTCCATTCCCTCTCCACCAGTTCGAGGTAGACAATGTGTTTGATTGCTACATGACCAACAACGAATAACAGTTGGCTCAATTCAAACGCCTCTCCGACATCTGTAGGTTGAGATTGAGGATCGAAACCTCCAGGTTTATCTTCGTCCATAGCATCAGGATCCACTTCTTTTGTAGGTTCGGGATTAGTTGGCTTCTGCTTGCGACTAAAGGCTCGTTTGGTGAGATTCTTGATAATGGAATCGCATAGAACATCAGGACGTTCTCCCAAAGTATAGACAGTATTGATGGCCTGCTCTGCCATGGAAAACCATTCCTTCGTTCTGCATGGATGTTCGATGGCATCTTGCAGCTTGCGGAATATGGGATTGTCCATGCCAAGACGAAGGTTCTTGTCGAGTAGAGAACCTGGCGGCAAAAGGGATGAAGCAACTTATCAATCTAGAAGGTTGATCACATACCTTTGACTTTCTTCACACTTCCATTGAGTCGTTGTAAGGCAACACAAGTATATCGTGCAAGCATAAGGTCGGACTATGATGGAATGGACATAAGATTATCAAGTTGGTCCTGAGCTTATGAAAAATCATCACGCACCTTGCCACGTTTACCGAGACCAATTTTCACCAAGGTGTCAACGCGGTCGGAAACGACAGACCTTTGGGCTAAAGCCAGCATTCCTATGATGATGACTGCACCTCTTCTTTGCGCTCGAGGAAGCGGCCTTTCGGAGCCTTTGCGATAGTGAGAACTACGATACCAAACAGAAACCGAATGAATATCAGAGACTTACTGTAGACTTGCCATAATTTAGAGATAACATCTGGATGGATCTGCCCGTCCTCCATCATAATCCTTAACATTTCTTCCAAGCTTGTAAGCTCAGCAAGAGTAGCATCATAGGTTAATCTGGAGTAGGGAATATCAGCACGAAGATAATACAAAGGCCACATGTACGCACTCGATCATGTTCTTCGCGATACGATTGACCTGTTGCTTCGGTTCCATGTCCGGCAATGCATCAAAGTACAAGCTTTTATAACACTCCAGAAGTCGTTGACGAATACCTTTCAACTCCTTGCCATCTTCCGAAGTAGATGAGTTGTCTTTGGACCAGACTAGATGAATCATCTTCCTTATGCCGGCCTGTAAAATGGTAGGCAACGATAGTAGGTGTCGTGTAATTAAAGAAACGCACCTCTGCTCCATCAAACTGGTACTCAAAAACAATTCTGAAGAATTCCATCGCCTCCAGGACTTCCGATTTGCTGGTGGATGCCAACAACTGTTCAACGATTTTCATACCGTCCTCGATTTGCCGTATGAAGTTCAAACCTTCTGCGTAGTATTTCTTACGCAAACGAAGATGGAGAATCTGGTCAGACTCCAAGGCAGCCATAGCAACTTGCTCATTTGTTAACGCTTCCATGTCCAATTCCGATTTGCGAGACTTCTTCTTGCCAGACTTCTTGGATTTCTTTCGTGTTTCACCGTTTTCCTCATCGTTGTCTTGATCCATGGCGTCGTCTTCATCTTCTCCCTCCCCATCTTCAGCGTCATCATCCTCGTCATCTTCCTCAACCGCTTGAGTGTTCTCTTCGTCGACTTCCATGTCATCCTCGTTTCTTCTCTGCTTTTTGGACTTCTTGGACCTGTTGAAGAACACATGTAAACAAGCAGTTTTTGAGTATCCACCTCCGACTTACTTCTTAGATCTCGAGGCTCCATCTTCACCTTCCTCACCTTCTTCCTCTTCATCGCTCCCTTCTTCCGCGTCTTCACCTTCCTCATTCTCATCTTTGCTCTCCTTGTCATCGTCTCCTCTCTCAACAACTTTACCAACAACACCCTCCACTTTGTCTAACTCCTCGCAAATGCCTTTGTACCGCTCCTCCCACTCTTTGAGATTCAATAATCCTCCATGCATCAACCCATAAGGATGGGTCAAAATCAACTTTTCGATGCATACCAGAGCACTCTTCCTCACGCTCGAACTCTTATCTTCCAGACTTTCGATCGCATTTCTGGTGATGTTCAATCTCTGTTTCGGGAATTTCACAGGTAGATCGCAAAGTCTTGCTAGGATGGTGAAGACTTTAGTTCGGACGTAGGATGAGAGATCCATAGTGCGTTCCAACAACAAAGAGTAGAGACCGTCCAATTGACGTTGAAGCTGTGATGTGTCGTGTGTGGAAGTGGGTGAGAAGTCGTTGGATACTGCAAGCTCCCGTATGAGACAGCCAATCACTTCGACTAATGCCATTCGCATTGGATATGACTACGACAATGACACAGAAAGTCAATACTCAGTGTCATCTTTCGTATATAAAATTTATGGTGCATACCTCGGAATCCAAATGAGAGAGGAGTAAGCTGATCTGTTTCAGTACGCTTCTCGGACTCAGCTCAGCGAAACGAACCAAGAACCTTGAGAAAGCTCGAGGTCCTTTCGTATCTTGAGCACTGAAACTCTTCCCCGCAATTTCTCTGAGAATCTCATCTCCCAATTGCGCATGATCGAACTCCTTTGCAAGGACGGTCAAACATTCCGCCATGGGCTCTGATAGATGTTCGTAGTACTGCAGGTTCTGCATGATGGTTATTTGGGCTGCCAGGAAATGATTGTGGTGCTTGACGGCAAGACAAATGACCTTGTATACCCCTAGGCGGATAGTCTGTTGTTTCATGTACTGTTCCGATTCGGTTATGTGGTATGCGGGACGAGTAACACAACTTCACACAGAGATCATCAATAAAGAAAACGGGCGTAGAAATTGTGATCGTACTTAATGAATGTATCTCTATCCGCAGTGGTAGTCCAAATACGCTGTGTCTTCAGTCGAAGCACCCGAGCAATCACAGCGAGCGTGTTCGGAATTTGGTCAATCCAAGTCCAGCCCTCCGTCTTCTTGCTCGCAGCATTTGCCCTACTACTCGCAGCTCTTCCACCCCTGCCTCTCTTCGCCCTTGTTGGTGGAGCAACAGCTACTTCTTCTTCACCCGAGGTTTTGACTTTCTCTGCAGCGATGACGAACCAGTTTAACAAAAAAGCGTACATTTCCAAAGGTAATTTGTGGGCTATGAAGGTTTGCTGATCTTCCTGTTCGACATCTCGTAAAGTAAGGTCGACATGACTTTGGAATCCGGAAGAGACAGAATCAAGAATTTTGCTCATCGTTGCTCCTTGAAGATGATCGGCATATTTGAGAAGGCTTCGCAGGGAGTCGAAAACGTCTGGATCGGTGATTGAGTCTGAAGCTTCTGCAAGGGATTCAACCACTCGTTCGAGCATAGCTGCAATGGATCGCGAGTCCATGTTAGGAATGTCGTGTTCGTTTGGAATTTCATAGTTTGGAATATCTTGGAGTCGTTGAAGTTCTTCTTGGAGGTCCATGTTTACGTAGCCAGGAGGCTCTCGCAGCTGCGAATGTCCTCGTCGCCGTCGTGGAGAAACAAAGGGGTTTCAATTTGAACCGTAAACGCGACGTTCAGTAACAATAACGCGTAAATCATGTGATCGAAGTCAAAATTCACACGCTCGCTACGCTTACAATTGGCGCTTTCAAATTGACAGTAAACACCTTTATACCTCTTCACCATCTCCATTTCCACAAAATGGTGCAGTCGCATACGTTTCTAATTCGTGCAAACTGGCTTAACATATTTCTTGAAAATAGATTATCCCTGTGCGGTGCTTCTCTTGTGGCAAAGTTGTTGGTGATAAATGGAACGCATACTTGGAGATGTTGGCACAGGACACAAGTGAAGGGTGAGTCTGGTCCTACGCTTTTATCTTGTTCTTCCCTGATATATTCTCATGGCACTTTCTAGTGACGCCCTGGATAAGCTGCAACTCAGGCGTTATTGCTGTCGTCGTATGGTCTTGACGCATGTAGACCTCATTGAAAAACTCCTTCAGTACAATCGTAAGTTTTCCAGCCAGCATTCTTCGTATTTTTATCGCTAATTTACCTGAATGTGTAGCTATGGAACGTACAAAGGACAAGCAGGGCAACCTGTAACCCTTCGTATCCCGTCTTGTCCCACTAGATTTGTACTTTATCATTGTATTTTATGCAGGCTATACTAGCAAGATTCATTCTGCTTTGGGACCTTGAAAGCGTACATGCGATATGGATATAACCTCAGCTTGGTGGCAAGTTGATAGTAAAGTGAGTGATAATTCGCCAATTCTCAACCGGCAGATTATTTCGCAATAGTGCATGCAACTCCGTGCGCTGTGATGGCTCCAAAATCCTCTTCTGCATTGCCGGCTACCACAAGGATTTTATCTGGTTTCAGTTGACGTCAATAAACTCCGATTTTCCATTGCAATCTCGCTTTCGCCTCGAACTATATGAAACCAAGATGGATGATGCAGGATTGCCCGGAATCTCCGCGTGGTTAGGTGATACACATTCCAATGGATATAGCCTATAGATGTTTGAACTTTGCGGTAGTCATGGCCTATCGTTAGCCGTTCCATCGCTGGTTGCAACTTTGAACGTAAGTGGATTTGATGAAATCTCTCTTTGCCCAAGCTACTTCCAGAATTCAGAGAGGATTTTCTAGACAGCAATTCCTGCGGGCACGAATTTACCACTGAGATAGGTTTGCTCTGCGTCTACTTTTCTACACCTCAGTGATCAATTTATTGAGTTGAGCAGGTAGATCTGCGGGTTTGCAAGGAATCGATGTCGCGTGGCTGTTAGTTGGGGCGCTTCAATGTGGGCGACCCGTGCACGGCGTTACGCAATGAAGTTGAATGAATGCATGTCCTCCGAGTTTGAGAGACGTTCCAGATCGCATTTCGCGCGTTGCAAGTGCATGCATATCAATCATGGTAAGTATGGCAAGATGTCCGCCTTCCGGAGGAAATCAATGTGGATGCTCTTCATGTTTTCCTTTCGAGGGTACCGGCGATATTTTGAAACACCATCTTTGGGTATCCAGGATAGTTTTGGCTCTGCCGCTCCATTCTACTCGTGTCTAAGGCTCCTAACACAGAATCAAAGAAGGGTGGGTCAACCTGTTATATATGACTTCTCCAACACCCCTGACCAGTGATTTTCCCTGTCCATTCTTCCACCACCATGCACTCCGCGCTCTACATAGAGGAACTCGTCCAGAATATCATCTCATACCTACGACCTGAAGATGCCGAGTCAACATACCTCGGAAGTCAAGAGTATAACCTACGATCGTACACTCTCAACTCCTTGGCTCGAACATGTACAGCACTCCACGATGCTGCCTCTGATGCACTATGGTCAACTCAGAGGTCTCTAGTACCTCTTGTCCGATGTCTCGGGGACGCTGTTGTACAACAGCGCATAGTTCGATCACGTTCATATCCAGTCGAAACATTGGTACGCTTTCGCTCGTAATTTCCATTTCTCATCTTTATGGATTCATTTTCCAGTGTCTGAACCGACCGTTGACGGACGATGACTTTGAGCGAATGCTCAGACGTTCACGTAGAATAAGGGCCTTTAGGCGAGACTATGCTCGTTCCCACAATCTTCACCAAGACATCGACCCGGAACTACTCTCTGCTCTGGCCTCGTCCAAATATGTATTCTTTCCGAACCTTCGTTCCTTAGAATGGCCTATGGAGGGCATCAAAGACGATTGTTCAGCTCATATATTCAGCAAATTCCTCTCTCCGAGCTTGCGAAATGTGTGCTTGGAGTTATGCATGAAGCACGGTTATCCTACCGATATCATCCTTGGTTCCACCTTCGAGATCTCCCCCGGGATTGAACACCTGGTTCTTTCTTTTTCACCAAAGTTCCAATACCGAGGTGTATATAGGATTCCAGATGTATTGCAGCAACTCACTAAAGTCCTCATGCGTTCGACAGGTTTGAAGTCGCTGCAGTTCCAGGATCCTTTCCCCAACACCAATCTGCAATTACTATGGCCAGTCCTTTCCACTTCCCCACAACTTTCCAAATTGGCGTTATCAATTATGTTTTGCACAACAACCCTTTCAGAACCCTCGACAACCGCTCTGACTTTCGCTTCTCTACGCCACATTACCCTCAAAACAAATGATATCCCTACCGTGATATCTCTTCTTGATACAACTACATTCCCCATTCTTCAGAGTTTCACACTCAAATGTCTCACTCCCAGCTCTCCATCAGACCATCCAGGAGAACAAATTTCCGAACTCTTCGGTGTCTTCAACCGTCGATGTTCTCATACGCAGCTACAATCCATAGACATCACTGCCGATGCATGCATGGACCCACACATAGGATCCTCTCGAATGATTCATCCAGAAGTCCTCGGACTTCTAACCGTTTTCTCAAACCTTCAAACCTTGAGGATAGGCGCATGGTGGCATCTTGATCAGTTGGATGATACATGTTTGATCGAACTAACGAATTCATGGCCGAGATTGAGATCTATCTCTTTCGATTCAAAACTTCAACAACCACTTGGAGATACTTTGATCACTATCAATGGGTTATTTAGGGTTTGTAGGCAGTGTCCAGAGCTTGAGATGTTCGATATGCATCTCAATGGAGAGGTCTTACCTGGCACAGAGGAAGAGAAAGGTTTACTTGATTTAGTAGGCTTGGGAGGGGACCATCATCATCACCCATTGGAAACATTATGTATCGGCAAACCTACCACCCAACTCGTCTCACCAGAACAACTCGCCAAAATGTTTGTTAAATATTTTCCACGTTTGAAACAAGTGGACGGGGCGAAGAAGTGGGTTTGGTCATGTGGGACACAGTTTTGGGACGCTGGTTGGGATGAAGTCAATCGGTACTTGAAAGATTCCCAGTCGAGATGATCAATGTGAATCGGGGTTTGCTTTTCTCATTTCGTTCCTTTGCAACATTGCGGTGATAGGAATCTAGGATTTCTTTTTAATATACTCGAGTGCATGTATGTACGACTCCGAGTACGGTGATCTATATATCACAATTTAATCTGGCCAGTGGTTCGTTATATCAATGCTGTGGCCTTGAACAGAAGGATAAGTGGCCTCATATTATAAGCTAATTGTAGTACGAGGTGGATTGACAACTCCGGGTACAATCGTATGTCCTCCAAAGTCAAATGACGTAGAGCAGATAGATGGAAATATAATTGAGAAGCGAGAGCGACGGAAGGATACATGCTAACTAACTGATACATGAATGGAAAATTACAACTGATGCTACATAACCAATAACCGATGTCAACTTAATGTACCAAACCCGTATCGCGACACGACAGCAACATGCTCAAACCTGGATCTCAAAAGCATCACTTTGCCAACCTTCACGAGATCTCTCCTTCTCCGCCTTCTCACTAACACTAGCTTTGAAACTCTTAACCTTTTGAATTCCCTCAGCCACCTGGTCCTTCGTCTGAGCAGCCACACTCTTCAAAGCTTCTCCACCCTCTGCAACACCCTGCGAAGCCACATTAGACGTCTCATCAACATCCATCCCCTGCTCTTCAGCAATTCTCTTAGCTTTATCCGCCAATGGTTCCGAGAAAGTTCCCAACGGTCCCCGTTTCTCTGGACTCAAAACCTGAGGTTCGGCGCCCATAGCGAACTTCGCTCCCGGTTTAGCATTACCTTCATCTTTGATCAACCCTGTACCCGTCGCTTTCCAACCGTGAAGAAGACTTGCACCTTCTTGACGACGAAGATGACCAAGCTCACTCCAGAATCCAGCGATAATACTCGGTCCGCGGCTGAGCCCAGCATCGGCGAAAACTTCTGCTCGGTTACCAACATCCCAGAAAAATGCGTCGGTCCATTCGAGTGCGCCTCGAATATTCTCTGCGAGAAGAGTCTGAAGAGCATCACGGAATCTAGAGAGCATTACGGGCTTGAAGACGGTAGCAAGAACAGAGTGATTAGATTGTTTCACTATAAGATCCATTTGATCGGAAATCTTCACGTCTACTCTTTGAATCTCCTGGAATGAGCGTCGGCGTTCACGTTCTTTGAGACCTTCAGGTGAGTTCGGAATCATGCGAACGACGACATCAATGTCAACACCCTGAGGTGGGAGTGTGAATTCCAAGATACCGGTGAATTCCGAAGGACCAACAGAGGTCGTTTTGTCTTTGAAGTAGAACGACACTTCACGGAGAGAAAGTTGCAATGCCTGGAGATAGACACGAGTGAGGGATCCAATTGAGGTAGTAGATTCACCAGCGACTGGAGCTTTGATGTCGATGTCGGTGATGTTACGGATGTATGCGTGCCCGGGAAGAAGGTTGAACGTAGAGATGTCAAGATTCTCGAGCACGAACTCGACATCATCATCCTTGTACTCGGTTCTATGAGAAGGTCAGAAAGTTGAAAAGCATTAAATGCTTTAACGAAGCTTACCTTGGAATGGGAATGTCCTTGAGCATTCCCAAGAGGCGAGGCAAGTGGACATTGAACAAGTCTTGCCACAACCAAGGGACGTTCTCCGCTGCCATCTGAGCGCCAGCACTTGCGGTTGTGAAAAGAGCTTCTTCAATATCCTTTCCGAGTTTGGCGTGGGCACGACGGACTCTTTGCGAATCCTTTCCAGCGTCAAGGGCCTTGGAGAACTGGGTGAACTGAGTCTTGAGGAGATCAGAATCAACGCGCCATTTCTGACCCTCTGCGGTATCGATCTCATACAATTCTTTCCACTTCGTCTTGAGTTCTTCGCGTCTCTCTTCAGCCTCATCGGTGCGAACATAGCCACCCTCATCAACGCTCTTCCGAAGGTGCTCCAACGTCTCATCAAACAAGGAGCGAAGATGCTCATCTTGTTGGATATCTACGCCACAGACACGAAGAGTGCCGAAGAAATCATCAAGGGACTTTCCACCTGCAAGACGTTCAATGAATGTGCGAAGAGAGCGAATAGCTTTGATGAGGTGTTGCTCTTCGGTGGGATCATCGATGAACGACTCCAAGGAGGTATCGGTATTCACATCACCCGCAGTGTCGAGTGACCGATGAATCCATTTGTGGAGAACGTCAAAGATGGTCGATACAGAGTCATGGTATTCCGGCTCATCCTGAGCGCGATCGCAGATCTAAAATAAAGTGTAAAAATGCAGGTCAGAGGCCAAGGAAACTCCATACCTTAAAGAATGCTTCCTGTAATCTCGATGAAGTACGGTTTGCAAGTTCTTCACCGGTGGCGACTGCAACTTGACCAGCTCCAATAGCTTTGGAACCGGTAACTTTTACTGTATCCATGGTCTTCTCAAATTGAATCCTGGCGTCTCGATCTTCAGGGCGCTCCGATTCACTTCTCTTCTTCATTCCTATCTCGTTTCTCTCGCCTTGTTCAATTTCGGTGTCAACTTCTCGCAGGTTCTCGGCGGCACTCCCAGCACTCTTGCTGATGTACTCTGCGGCATCTGCTAGCGCGAGGCGCATGAAAGACGCGAAGTCATGGAAGACCGATTCGGACTCGGAAGAGAAGTTGGTCCAAACGACACGAACAAGAGTCTTCAGTGATCGTGCGAGTGCACGAGCATCCTTGGACGCTTTCTCTGTGTCGACGTCAGGGGATGATATAGTGGTTGCTGGTAAATCGGCTTGTGATAAATGCCACAGAGCCTCCTGGATGAGGTTATCACCTAAGAATATGGAAGTCAGTAAGACTGGATGATGCTGAGGACGAGAATCTCACCATTCATCTTCTCCCCAAGAATCTTGTAAGCGGTTACGAGTTCGCGAATATCATTGACAAGCTGCTTTCCCTCCGTGCTCAGTTCTCCGCCGTCTGTCGACGGCTCGATTTGAGTCAACGCTGAGTTCAGCAACCAGTCGAAGAAAGAATTAATCTGCTGCTGTGAAGGGAATTTCCCTGCATCGAGAGCAGCAACGACAGAAGCTGATTTATCCATGTTTAAAATAATAAAAATGCGGTGTTGTTGTAGAAATAATCGTCAAAGTCGTGGGCAGAAATGTGAAGAACATTTTTCTAGAGCTGGGAGAGGTTTTATAGGACTTGAAAGGGGCGCAAGTATCCACCTGCAGCATGACGCACCGAAGACGTAGGCAAAGAGACTTGACAACACTACAATGGATCTGCGGCGGATGATGACGAGAGTACCCACTCAAGTGGCGTCAGCTCTCCAGCCAATCAAACAGGCGTTTTGATCGTCCTAATCCGGAAGGCCCCTAATGTAGCTTCGGCGTCTGAATCTCGCTTTGTTCCTTTTGTTCTTCCACTCATTCTCAAACATACCAAAAACATACGGCATGGCACTACAGCTCCCACAGCAATTCTCGTTGTATCTTGAGAAAATTATATGTAGATGAGACTGCACATCAGAGTTGGTTTTTTCTTCATCAAAATCATAGAACTCATTACTATAGTACTGTACTATATCCGACTGAGACCAGCCTGAGACAATCACTCGTCGAGCACCGGTCCAAAACACGAACAAGACAGGCCAATCAAAGTGTCTCATTCGCAGCCAACTTATAAGTTGTACCATCGGCATGCTATTCTTTTTCACTCCCTCTTCTCTTCGGGATTCATCAATATTCATTTTTCATTGACGGTGCGGGTCGGTGAGTCTCCATATTTCATGTTCAAAGTCTGTTACAATGTCAGCTAAATAAATGCGTTTACACTTTTGAAGCCTACAATTTCTTGCTACAGTATATATTTTTCGAGGCCATCATTCACCAACACCCACAAGGACTTCAACTAGTATCACAACAGAATCGTTTTTATCAAGGCGGAATCCCAGTCATCGCTATGCGCTCTCTTCTTGTCGTCAGTCTTACGGCTTTGATTGCCTCCTCGGCTCTTGCTGCTCCATTGTCCACTCTCTCAGGTCTTGAATCTCGCGCGGATACTTCACTAGACAAGCGTACTGGTGTCTTCGTGGAGGTTTCATTCGTCAGGCCACTTGCCGTGTCAAGTCCCAGTTCTACGTACGTTATATTTCTTTGACTGTCTTGCCACACATATAGATATTGACCAGTTATTACTATCGTACTATATGGACACAAACAGCACATCACACAGTAATCTGAAACCGGACCCTGCTAATGAATCAACAAGTCTCCAAACTTTGACACACCATCTTGACAAACGTAAGCTCAGTTCATCCCTTCCTCTTCGTATTTTCTTATGTCGTCACATACATTTAGGCGAAGAAGAAATCGATCTTTCCAGCTCTATTCAAGACAAGTCGAAACAAAAGCCTAAGAACGATACCTTTCGCAAAATTGAAGAAGGGAAGAGGAACAAGTTTCGGTACCAGATCATTTCACCGTCCGAATTCGAACATGACCTTGGGAAGGAGCATCATCCAGATCACGAGACAACCAAGCACGAAGAGAAGTCTGACATAAAGGACGACCAGCGTCGACATCATTCCACGTCATTGAAGATTAAGAAGAAACATAGCGATCCGAGAAAAACATGGGATCGTCTCTTCAGATTGGTAAGTTTTTTCTGTAATTAGTATCATTAATTCCGTCCAACTTTTACGTTGATGTATGATGTTTCTAGAACATCGTAGTCGAATGGTTCAGGAATTTTACCCGAATTTTCATCAAAGTGAATCCTCCAGCCTCGAAAGCTACCCTCAACCTATCCTCCCTCAAGAGCCACGCGCACCATCGTCACCATTATCAGCTAGCCCATAAATTCAATCCAAAACCTTCAACCCACGACGATGAAGAGTCTCTCCGAACTCGTTCTATCTTCTCTCGTGAGGATCACAATGATGCTACTGCTCACCATCATCAAAGCCATCGGGTAGCTCCATTGCGACTCATTGATATCTTTCAAATTGTGAGTTCTTCTTTTATTGTTAGTTCTGAGGTTAACTCTGATTGCTTTTGACCCTCGCTTGGTAGGATGTCATCTACAATATGTGTATGAAGGTCACTACGACCCAATTTTGGAGAATATTCTTCCCACCCACCACTCCTTCGAAACACTCGGATAAAATTCACCATGAACATTCAGACCATCACAATGTCAACGACCGTCACCCAGACCACGCTCATTCAGCTCAATAAGCTTCACCAAATGTTCTTTAGTTAGGAAGTTGGACACGCCCACTAGTTGAATTTGTCTGTTGAAGCTGATGGTACTTTGTAATTGATTGAATATCACATTTTTAGTCGCTGCTCTCCTTCGTTTGTTTGAAATCACTGCGTATTTCGTTCGAGGATCGGACCTCCAACCAAACCTTTAACGTTGAACTTGAAAGGCCCTGAGACTCATCGGGCCGTCTTGCCGATGTTTGCCACGTACCTCAAGTCCTGCACTTTGTACCCGGCGCTATTATGCACTTACTACTTATTGACTCAACTTTGAACTGCCATGTCTCAGATCCGCGCAGCTATCGTATTGCACAGAGTCAGAAGGTAAGTGTTTCGCTTGGCTACCTTTGTCACTCGAGCTTATTGTAGTGTTTTGCCTTGTAGGTTGTGAATTACATGTACGTGTACACTTTGTGCTACCAGTGAATTATGATAATCCAAACTCGCTCGAACTCAAGACAAGATTGGATGAATACCATCACCGTATGATCAAAACAGCGACGTCTTTGTACGAGAACATTTTTCCCACCGAATGAAGAATTCCCGGGGTGGATGTCTTGCGTTGTACTGAGACCTACTGAGACATTGAACATTCTCTATCAAAATCCCCGATTTCCTTGTCTCACATTTGTGCATACAGATGATTCCGGTCAGGTTATGTTTCTCAGTAATATGATCTGTCTTGATTCACAACTCAATTTCATTCGTCATCGCCTTGGATCGCAGTAGTATAAAAGGTCCATGTCAAAAACAATCAATTCCCTCACAGCTGGTCTCGGTCACACACAAAGATCCATTGAATTAGGTGCAGGACGGTCAGTTTTCCATCACATTTCTCCAAACCACTTTTATGATCATGTTTTGCTCATCTCAGTTAATTTCTAGCTTAATTCTCTGTTCGTTTACGACACTCCTTCACGACTTACATTACACTTTTTTCAATCTCGAACACATACGACTTGTTCTACTACCATGCGATCTGCTATCATTCTCACTGCTGTTATCGCAGCTTCTTCCACCGCTTTTGCCTATCCTCATCAAGCACACGTTGAGGAAAGAGATATCAACGAGCAGGATTTATCTGCTCGAGATATGCAACATCTAGAGGAGCGCATCTTTGATAAGTACGGATAATTCTGCGACCTATTTCAAGTTTCACGTGATCTCATGAGATATAACAGCACCAGACATTACGCGAAGGTCAAATACGACGGTGTCAAGAATTGGTTTGCGAAACAGAAACAAGAAGCTCACAGTAGGCCAGGGGATAGCCAAGCGTACGTCAACCCTTATTTTCTCTTTGTTGTTTTCTATGACGTTGACAATGATATTTTGTCTTAATACATAGTGGAACCGGCGCCGTAGCGGGGAGTCTCACCGATCCTAACATGGGCGCGAGTACGGATCCTGCCCTGGCTGGTGGAGCATACAGGAAGCGGTATGTTTTAACTCCAATCTTCCATGGTGTATATCAAAATGATTTTGAAACCGTTCTCTGAACAGCGCTGTAGACGAGCTGTATACGAGGGAAGATGAAAATGATCGTTTGCTTGTTAGAGACTTAGAATCCCGTAGTTACGAAGACGATCATCTTGTCGCTCGCGACTATAACTCAGAACTCTACGGACGAGACTTGTCACATGAGGATTTATCTGCTAGGGATTTACAGGAATTGGAGTCTCGTGGGTAGGTGTTTATATCTTTGATAGATTTATTCTACGCTGAATGATTTTTTTTTTTTTGCTGCATTGGTAGTGCCATACAGCTTCTCAGAAATTTAGGCCATAGCCTCCACGAAAAATGGAAAACTCCTCATAAGGTTTACAAGGCCAATCACCCGTAAGTTCGAGTTTTTTGTGCGATATATCCCTTCGTCATTTTTTCTAACCAAATCCAATTCTTTAGTATTGGAGGAGCTGCCGGTGCATTGTCATCGATGCCATCCACCGGCGTCTCGGATCCGTCGTTGGGATACGGTGGTGCTACCGACCCCAGCATGACTGGCGGTGGATACAGAAAGCGGTATGCGTTTAGCTTTTTTAAAGTCCACTCAGCTGCTCAATTTCCAAATGCAGTGATCTTGACTCGGGCTCTCTCCATGTACGAGAAGACGTAGATGATCATCTCATGGCCAGAGACTATGAACCAGAGCTTTATTCCCGCGATTACGAGAATGATCTTGTTTCTCGTGACTACCACGATGATATCTATGCTAGGGATTACGATGACCTTGTGGCTCGCGATTATGATGATATCTACGCTCGGGACTACAATGATGGACTTTGGGCCCGCGATGATGTGTATGAAAGAAGGTACGTGTCGTTGAAACGGATTTTCCTGTCAACAACAGTATGAGCTGATGATATTCTTCATGGTTTGACAGTGACTCTGCTGATCTTCATTCTCGTTTCTACGATGATCTCGATTGAATAATTGTTCGAAAAAGGTGTAATGTATGACTGGATAGACAAGTGTTGACCCGTAGTGCCTCATACGAAATAGAACTTGGTCCAGCCGTCAAACAGTGCGTGAAAGTTGACCCGTAGTGCCTCATACGAAATAGAACTTGGTCCAGCCGTCAAACAGTGCGTGAAACTTGTACACTTGTGGTATGTACCGTCGAGTGTCACTATTTCCTCGAAAGAAGATTGATTGGTAAGTTGATATCGTCCTGAGACTTTGCGAGGAGACTCTACAATACACCAGCAATTGATAAATGCACATAATGGTACATACATATACATTTAATACAAGCAGCCAATCAACATATGCATCTAACGATGATCATCTTCATAGCCTCTTGCGATTCCACTACGCCCTTGTTCAAGCACACTAGGTGCGTCTTCACCAATTCGCTGTTCCAGTCCTTGATACGTCCTCGATTTAAGGAAATGTGCTACAATGAATATTAAATTATCACAGCTACTCGAAATGATGGCACGTTGACATACCAGCTGCACTATCTGGCATCACCGAAAGAGAGTTTTCTTGATTCCTAAGTGCGATTGCAGAGGAAATTTCATTGTCTTGTATTGTTGATGATGTCCCTCCTGATCAAAGAGGTAGTTAGAACTAGAACAACCCAAACACAGTTGGGAATGACTTGCCATAACGTTTTGCTTGTCTGTAGGTGCCCGTGATTAAAGAGAATTCCGGTTGATCTTCTTCCTCGTCATCGAATTTGTCCTCAACTGCCTCTTCTATAACATGCGAGCTAATAACTTGTTTGAAATCAAGGATATAACGTCCTGTCCAATCAGGTTCGCGGCGCAATGCAATCTCCAGTTCATACGGTGTAACTATTGGTCTCAAGAATTCCTAATTGAATGGTGAGCGATTGTTCCTCCGACCACGAATAAAAACTGTCTAACCTTTGCTTCGATGACACTATTTTCTGGGCAAGCAACTATCACGAAACATTCAATTTCCAGGAAATTTGCCAGTTTCGCTGGGTTGAGTTTTCCAACGCTGATCGTGTAACTCTTCTTGTGAGCCTTTTTGAGGATCGCGCGAAGATGTGTTATAAGCGGTAGGTACGACGCTATATTTTGTAGCAAGAAATAAGTTGATTCGGGTAAATGGAGACAGAAGAGGAGAATGATACTGACCGACTCCTAGTGTCCCAACAAGAATGCCAAACACATCGGCATCACGAGCTTTCTGAACGGCGGCGTACCGCCTCATTAGTAGTTTGTTGGTTCTTGCAGATTCTATCCTAGCAGTTTTTGTACTCGGATCGTAGGCGTGCACCTGAGAAGAAGAAAAAACTAAGTGTCGGTAAGGTTGATTACTATCCGATGTAACCAACCTCGTAGGCAGAATGCGTCATTAATAAGTTTGTCAACGAGAGACTTTCACCTCCGACATAAAACAAGGTGGAGGACTCTGATAGGTTTTCATTCTCGTCGACCTCTGAAGAAGCGTTCGTTGATGAAGCTTCAACCGTTTTCACAGGGGTAGTCTTTTGCGGCAAGGGATTAAATTGAACTTGAATAGTTGGGTCCTCCGTTCTTATCCGAGCAACGATCTCCTCTAATTATATATCAGGAGAAAAAGAAACCTGAAAGGGCTAGAGATGCTATTTACCTGTCTTATGTGCGTAAGCAACGTCGATCCGTAGTTCGACAGTTTTATTCTCCTGTTGACTTGATCTAAAAGACTGAAGCAATTCTCTCGTACACGACTCTACGTCAATTGGTTTTCGACCAAACACATATACGACAGGTAGTCTAGATGTTCTAGTAAAGTCGATGTATGATCAGAGATTGAAGCGAGCAGTAAGATTGGCTATACGCACTGACTCATGCATGCATGTCCATAGTGAACAACGGCATCTGCGTCAACATGCTGAGCAGCAACTTCATCCACGCAGCAACTAAAAAACCATAAGATGAGTTGAAAACCAAATAGATAGAATTCTATCCTGCCTGCCATAAGATGTATCCGCGAGAACATAAAGCTCTCTTTCTGGTCCGATCGCGCCTTTCAATGCTTTGTATATTGGCACTGAGTCATGCAACAATTCGTCAGGAAATTGGAGAGCTATCTGAGGGACAAATTAGTTGAATGGTAGAGTTTTGATTTAAGAAAATAACCAACTCGTTTATAATCTCCTTGAATAATTTCGTTCGTTGTGCGATGTATGTCATAATACTCGAGGAATTCTTCCTCGGTAAAAGCATCTGTAGATCCTTCCAGTGATATGTCAAGTACTCTGTTTATAACATCTTCTCCTGACGAGGAAAAGGCAGTATTTTCTGTCATCTTTCGTATGATGGCGAGGAGAGAAACTTGAAAATGGAGTTCAAGATAATATCAAAATTCAAGTTGCAATTCCGTGATTTGGGACAATATCACATGACATGATATTAGACAAGTCGGGACAAGTGTGACAAGATGTGCTTCAACAGTTTAACGCACGAGTACTATGTGCAGTGTACGTCTTGCAAACCGATTCAATGACATGTGTTGCGTGTTATATAGTGCACAAACGTTGAAGAATAATATCCTAGTACTTATTCGCCCAAACTTGTATGCAGATGATTAATCGTACACTAACATATTACAACTGACTGGTAGCTGAGGGAATTGTCACCGTTTCAAAATCAACCAAATAGTGACTTGGCACTTCGAACCACTTCCTTCAACAAGCCTGCCATTTTCCTGATAGGACGCAGTTGACCCAGACGTTGAAGAACTGCAAACCAGGTTCCTTTAGGAATGGAAGCGCCAAAAATGCGCGACTGAAGGAATGCTGCAAGTGAACCTACATAAGATTGATGAAAAACATATTAGATTTTGAGACGTTCAAAAGTATAAAATAGGACATCACCTTTAATAGGGCCAAGAGGACCCCATCCAAATAAACGTAATAATGAACGAGCTAAAATCCACTCTTCTTCCAGGATTAGACCAATTACGAGGAAGAAGATTTCGGGATGCTGCTCGACTAGGTCTCCTGTATTCAAGATGTTGACCCTTGGTAATAACTAAGTAAATTTCCACATAATACTACTACGAACCTGTCGTAACCAGAACCTCGCTCAAACCGAATTTGATCACTGTCCAAATCTTGGTCACATCTTCCTCGTCCAAGCGCAAGATCCCATGGCAAAACACCTGGATAATGATGACTCCGACTTCGTCAAGAATGTGGTCCACGGTTTGTTGACGATCTTCGTGAGACAGTGCATGATCGGTAGGAGGGGAAGAATCTTTGATATTATTGAGGACTGGTTGAATTTGTTTTTCCAAGTCTTGAGAAACCGCATTTACGGTGCTTGCATCGACAGCTTCCTCGCCGTTGATCATGAGATTACGTAACATGGAACAAGCCTGTACAACTTCCTTTGTTGTCTTTTGGATACCCTGAATACTCTGCATTTCTTCTTCCGTCAATAAAACTTCCCGCTAGAGTATTTCACCAGCATGATCGAGCCATTGAATTGAAGGGCTATGTGCTCGTTCCAAGAAATCCGCAGGAAGCTGTCCTTCGGTGCGGTCAATGATGTCATGTATCCAAGCTCCAAGCCCAGATTTGAGAGGGTCGCCTGTGACAGCCTCCTCCACATAGTCTAGCATGTCGGAGGCACCATCATCGTCAATCAACTCCGAGTCAACGCTGGACAATCCTGGAAATTCTGATGAGCATTACCGAGGTCGCAACTGCTAGTTGTTTGTTCAATAGAGTGAGAACATACCGAAGATGCCGTTAGCTTGATGACTGGACAGACCGCAAGATAGGTCAATGCTTCGACTTTGGAAGACAATTGTTACTTACTCATCAATAATCTTAGCCGTCTCCCCATAACTATCAAAGGGTATCACAGCAGTAGTTACAGTGTCTACGATCGGGCTCGCAGTGATACCAATCCATGGTACGAAAAATATGAGGAATAGCAGAAGTCCAACAGCCTTCGAGGGAATCATCGTGAGGGCAGAAGGAAGGTAAACGTTGGGAATGACAGACGAAATGCGAACAGAGGGTCTCAGCATTTAAAGGAATTCTGTTTAAAGTTCATCTTCTCGAGCAGCGGAAGCTTTGTGATGGATTTGGGCATAAGATCACTCGGTGTATGCCAGGGCTAATCACCGTACCTGGCCTAATACGGAGAAGATATTGGACAGTCGTGTTCCATCAAGGCCGTAGGTTCCAATCTCTCGTGATATAGACTAGCTATTCAATGGATTGTCAGACGGCTGGGGTGGAAGGAAAGAGTATTTTACGCACCTTCCATAGTATGATATGCATTGAAGAGGATACCTTGAAGTCTCCTACGTACCTGCTATATCATTACGAATTTCCAGTTCGACAAAGAGAGGTAGCATAGTGGGATGCTAGCCGCTGATAGAAGCCCAGGAGCTATAGATTCAAAAGAAATGTGATTTGTCACGATACCAGAGAAATAATCTTCTACATGTAGATTGCCGCAAGGGGACGATCTGTGCTGTTAAGTAATATGTATGGAAGTAGACACATCAATTTGTCTGTTCTGAATCGGCTTGTGCTTTCAGAGCACGCCTTGACGCAGCCCACTCTTTTGCCTTTGCTCTTCTTGCAGCTTTGATCTTGTCGTCATTGCGAACGCTTGAATCTTGAGTGCCTGCTTGAGCGGAGACAGTCTTCTCTTGACCATCGGAATCAGAGTCACTGTCGCCGTACCCAGTTAAACCACCTAGTGCACTCTGATTTTCTTGTTCCTTCTCCTTTTCCAATCGGACAAGTTCCTTCGTCAACCTCCAGTTTCGAGACCAACGTCCACGAAGGAATGCAAATCGACGATCCGCACCATGATTCGCCAATATCCGCATCTCGAGCTGAGCTGCGTTGGGAGAATTTGATAGGTGTGTGGCGGTACGACGCATCAATTCTTTCTGTTCGTCGTCGGGCTGCAAGAAGCTAAGTTTCTGCATCTAAGTAGTATAGCGCAATGTTATACATACCTCTTCATCACTTCCACCCCATGGATCTGGATCTTCTGGCTCCTCATTGTCCCGTTCTTCACGGAGAGATCTTAGTCGGTCTTCTCGAGCCTGGTCAATCAGACGGCGACGTTTCGCTCGACGATAGTCTTCAGTCTCATCTGTGGACAGAAAGAACGTATCTTCAGCGTCAGACGGAAGATCTGACCATCCAGTAGGAGAGTATCTTTCAGTCACAGACTCGCGATGAATTTGAGGCAGAGTATCAAGCAACAGTCGTGCATCATATCTGTAGACTTTGAATTAGTAAACCACACATGAAGAAATAGGGAAACAAACTGTTCAAACATTCAGCTAACCGGCGATATTGTACTAGTTCCAACAAAAAAAGAGGTCGTGAATCAGCCATACCTGTCGACCCAAACCTCTTCTAGGTTTTTGTCCTCCTGGCCAGAGTTGGATCCCCATTTAATCAAAACTTCCCCGACAAACACAATTTTATCGTCCTTCTTCGTAGTTTCTAGTGAATGAGCAGCAGCCTGAGCTCTCGGACCACGAAGCAGATCTGCTTCATGAGCTTGAATAAATAGTGAGGGATCCAAATCCCCAACACCGTACTCCTCTGAGGAATGGGAATAAATGTTTCTGTTCAAGTGAGACTTGCGTTTCCGAAGATTTGAAGACATGATGGATGTTTGAGAACAAGCAATACAATCAGCGCTTTCTACGAATTCAGCCACGTCGGCGACTTTCTTTCCTACCACTACCACTACTTTTCTTTGCAGGATAGTTTCCTGCTCTTTTATCTGTTCTGACTTGACATTCATATTGACGAAATTCGACCAAAGTCGCTCCCTCTCTCTGCAGAGCTGAAGTTCTCCGAACTACAGCAGTGAACCATGGATTTCCTGTATTCTCAACTCGCCGTTGTGCAGCGACAGCTGGCATTTGTGGCAACCGATCCAATTGACTGGAAACTATATGTTCAAGCATTCTCGTGGACCGTTTGTCTGTTCGAGTCTTACCTGTTGTAAGTCGGTTTTTGAAATTATGACAGTAGCAGACCAATCTCATCACTTCATTTCTGCAGACTACGACAGTATCCTCTCTACTCCAAGAAAACCCCACCCCCTGTCCTCGCAAACCATTTCAGTGCTGATGTCTTCGAAAAGTCCCAACTTTATGGAAAGGACAAAGCTAAATTCTCCCTTGTGTCCGGACTTTACAGACAAACCATTGATTCCGTCATGATTCACTACGGCATCTACGCTTGGGCTTGGGACCTGGGCGGAAGGCTGGTAGCCAAGCTAGGTTATGGCCCTGAGTATGAGGTGGGTGGTTTGATGCCATGGCGTGTATTGAGCTCTGATTCCATGGCTTTCAGATCATTCAATCCATTGGTTTTGCTGTCGTTTTATTCTTCGTGTCCTCTATCCCTACACTGCCTCTCTCTGTTTATTCAACTTTCGTTCTGGAAGAGAAACACGGATTTAATAAAACCACCCCAGCGCTCTTTGTCACTGATCTTCTCAAAGGATGGGCCGTCGGATTTGTTTTCGGTGCACCTTTCCTCTCTGTTTTCTTGTGGGTTTTCCAATGGGCAGGGGATCGTTTCATCCCATGGTTAATGGGATTTTTGTGAGTCAACTTCGTACATCTATCGAACGTAGCTAAGACCCACAATCTGCAGGATCTCGTTCCAAATGATCATGGTTATTCTTTACCCGACTGTTATCCAGCCCTTATTCAACAAATT
This sequence comes from Abortiporus biennis, assembly GCA_022606235.1. Classification (NCBI taxonomy): domain Eukaryota; kingdom Fungi; phylum Basidiomycota; class Agaricomycetes; order Polyporales; family Podoscyphaceae; genus Abortiporus; species Abortiporus biennis. The sequence continues at coordinate 130,179 of JABYQP010000003.1, read as the reverse complement.
GTCTCCACTGGCTGACGGGGAACTTCGTACTCGTATTGAGGCCCTCGCATCGAAGTTGAAGTTCCCGCTCAAGCATTTGTATGAAATCGACGGCTCGAAGCGTAGCTCTCATAGCAATGCTTACTTCTTTGGTCTCCCTTGGGTATGTTGCTAATTCTCGCTATGTAGAAGAGCAAATAGACCATCTTGATTTGTCTTTGAGAAGGCATCGAGTTAATATGTTCTATCTGCTCTTCAATCCATCGTCTATCCCTTTGAGAGTTTTCGTTCACCTCCAATTATCAGAGTAAACATATTGTCATTTTTGACACATTGATTAAAGAGAGCAAGCCAGAAGAGGTTGAAGCCGTTCTTGGTATGGAATTTATGCGTTGTATATTTCCAAGCTTCATCTGAATTGTTGATCATTTAGCTCACGAGCTAGGGCATTGGTTCTACATGCACCCTACCAAGTTGCTTTTCATCTCGCAGCTCCACATTTTCACCGTCCTCGCTCTCTTCCCTGCTTTCATGCATGCGCCTCCCCTCCTTCGTGCCTTTGACTTCCCAAAGTCTGTCGCCGCCAAGCCCCCAACCGTTATCGCGTTCCTCTTGTTCCAGGTATGCCTTCACCGGTATTTGAGCAAATGGTGATCGAACTGACATGAGACTAGATGATCTTGACACCTATGGAAGCCGTCATTGGAATGGCAATGAATGCTCTCAGTCGCAAATTCGAATATGAAGCAGATCGTTTCGCTTGTGAACTTCAAAATATGCTCAAGGATGAGGATATGTCCGATATGGGGGACCGACTTGGAACTGCGCTTGTTACACTTCACGTCAAAAATTTGTCAACCGTTTGGGTCGATTGGCTGTAAGCCTTTTTTTTCTGCTATCCAGAGCTTGCGAAAGTACACTACTAATGATATTTTTGATGCTGACTAGGTACTCTGCTTATCACCACTCTCATCCCACCCTCACTGAACGACTGAGGGCTTTGGAGGGGTATAAGGTCGCAGCTGCCTCCGCCCACAAAAAGGAGTTGTAGGTACTGACACTTTCACCACAACGGGTATGTTTCGTAGTTTATATTACTTGATCCAACCAGCTGTTCGAATCGCATTTGCTTTGGAAAACAAACTTTGTACAAACCGGGGGTACAAATGGTGTGCTTGTTTGTGAAGAGCAACCTCCGATTTCGATAACTTGTCTGTCATCCTATGATCACCACCTCTTGTAAGTATAATACAGGGGTATCATATCGTATACTTCTGGCCAATAAGTTAATATTTCCTCCATATTCATGTCATAAATTGTCATTACAAGTCCGTATCCAATATACATCCAAAACATCCGAAGGAAGAGAACAAGTATCCAGTACTAGACGGAAGAATGAAGAACTAAAGCAAGAATCCAGTGTTGAGAACCCAACCCACTCGACACAGTCGGCGGAACAACTTCTCATGGAACCCTGTGGTATCGAGGGATGGGAAAGTCAGCCTCCAGTTTTAATCGTGCACCGAATCAACATACCTGCCATCCAAGGGATGCACCATCTCCACAGTCTAGGTTCTCTATCTTCACGTCTCTTCATCCCAGCATACTCAAACCATTCCGGATAGAATCCAGCCCATTCCCAGTCCAGAATATAAATCGTTGCGTCGTCACCAATCATGATATTCCGCAGACATAAATCCTGGTGAGTGAATACCAAAGGTGACGACGCATTGAATGGACGTGCATCCGCGGGTGACTTTGGTCGTCCAAAAAACCGAGAAGACATTGCGAGTTTAAGGTTGAGCCATCGAATCATATCAGTGTATGAGAAGAAAGGTCCCGCGCCATGCGAGGCGAAAAACCCTCCTTTACATGTTGAACCATCAAGAGTACCAGGAATTGAACGCCGCAACTGTCGAAGTTGAGAGATATATCCACGTATTGTCCATATGATCGAAAGTTTTCGTAAAAAACTAAGATTTGACCAGCATGTATCAAGAGTTTTGCCTTTGATATACTCCATTACTAGGTACGACCCAAAATCACTTTCGATAACCTGATACACTTCAGGTACCGGTATCGAAGTCATGGTACGCACCAGGGCTAGGTTCAGAGCTTCGGTAAACACGGGTCTGGGGGAGAGGAATTTGATGACAAAATCAGGATTATGGTGGATATGATATGTTCGTGAGCGTAGTGCGACCGGGCCGTCGTATACTGTTGGTATATCTCGAAGTACAGAAAGCGCTAACTCAGAAGATATGGGAGGATTGGGATGGGTTTTGACCATCGCATGTTGTGCACAGCACTATGTCAGTTCGTCAGTAAAAATTCTCGAGTGGTCCACTTGGTCTCACCTCTCCATGTACGTTCATTTGTGGGCATGGTGAACACAATTCTCGGATAGAACCTCGACTAGCCAAGAACAAATGTGACGCCCATCTCATCAACGGATGTGATTTCTTGCTTGGTACTTCCAACGGTGGCTCGAAAAAAGGTGCTAATGTCTTTCTGACACTTGTGAAGGTCGGAATAGGGGAATGACAGCGCGACGAGCTGGGCGAAGCTGCCACTATCGCCTTACTCTCGGCCTCCCAGGAAAGAACCAGAGACGATGACAACGACCTGTCGAGCATTGCGAGTGGTTTGGAGATGGTATGGCCTCAGCCTACCATTCAGTGAAATAAATAACAGAATGGAGGTTGGGAGGAGAACTCATGGTGGCGTACGCAGCAAAGCTCATTGTCGTGGCAGAAGATGAGCATGCCTTTGCCTCGTGCTACTCAACGGTCATCTCTCCAATTACACGAGGCAGGGTTACTGTGTCTCTCTACCTGCTCATTGCCCGATAGTTATTGCAGACTAGAACAAAACATCTGTGGTTAGCATACAGCTAGATGAGAAGGTTGAAGAGCAAATATACCCAACAGTCACCGTTCTTCCTATTAGGCATATACTGATTTTATTTGAACGACCCATTGAATTGTAGTCTCTAGTGCAGCAGATTGTCGTTGTACATATTATAACACCCTCTTCAAGCCCAGAGCAATTGAATAATGAAAGGTTGAGTTAAGTTTCTGCCAGTAATGGGTATTTCAGTGCCGGTAATGATGCATAAAAGCCTGAGGATTATAGCTCGATTGCTGAAATATGTATATCAAGGCCAGTTATACCTCGCATTGAGATAGATGGTGGAGAGCAAGCTGCTGTGTGTATTTAAATCCAGAATAATGGAGGAATTTAGACAACGGAACAACTTACGATATTTCATTAGAGGGATCAACAGGGGCCTACTCCGGCCGATGTCCGGACTGGTCCGGCATGCCGAAAATTCATGAATTGTTGTTTCGTGTACTCGTCGTCCCGCACCACCAGCTCGTCATGTCTTCCTCCACCTCCGCCTCCTCTCAGACCGTCGTTGACCGCGTTCAGACCTTCGTTGCAGAGAACAAGAAGGTTGTTCTGCTTGGGGCTGCTCTCACTGTTGCTGCTATTGGCGGTGCTGCTTACTATGCGTCAACTTCAAGGACGCAAGGAGGGGACGTGGAGAAGGGTGAGAAGAAGAAGGATAAGAAGAAAGGAAAGAAGAAGAGGGGAGGAAAGGATAGCGATGGCCCTATCTTGGAGGAAGTAAAGCCCAAAGTCGAGGAAGAGGGTGAGTTGTGAATTCCGTTTGCCAGAATACAGATCTGAATATATTACTTCATAATTAGAGGATACTCCCCTAACCCTTGAGGAGATTACCGCTATGCCTGAGGAGGTCAGTTGGAGTATATTATCACTTGTTTATTCTGACTGTGCCTTTAGGAACGAACAAAAGCTGCTGCATCGCTGAAAGCGAAAGGTAACAGTGCTTACCAGCAGCGTCAATTTGTGAAAGCGGCCGACCTTTACTCTAGAGCCATTGCCGTGACACCAAAACCAGAACCTGTATTCTACAGTAATCGTGCTGCATGTAAGCTCACACGAACTCTTTATTCCTCAGGCACGGGCTAACAAGTTTATGGTCAGGTTATGTGAACATGAGCCCCCCTCAGCATGAGAAAGTTGTAGAGGATTGTAATGAAGCATTGAAATTGGATTCTCGATATGTAAAAGCTCTTAACAGACGGGCAGCTGCTTTAGAGGCACTGGAGCGGTATGAAGAATCATTAAGAGGTCAGCTATCTGTACATTATATCCTTCTCTTTACTCATTCATTCCTTCGAAGACTTCACGGCAGGTACAATTATGGAGAGGTTCCAAAACGAGGCGACTGCGACTGCTGTTGAACGCGTATTGAAGAAATTGGCGGGAAAGAAGGCTGCTCAAATCATGTTGGTCAGTATCTTACTCATAGAAATTCCGGTCCCCTACTAACGATCCGGCAGACTCGTGAATCCCGTCTTCCTTCGCATACTTTCGTCTCAGCTTACTTTGGTGCATTCCGATCAAGTGAGCACATGTCGCTTCTGTTTTGTATCAATCATACTCATATTTTGTAGGACCACTACCACCCCTTCCAGAAAACCCTTCTACCGGCGACAACACATTGATCCTTGCTTTACAGGCACTTGAAGCTTCAGATTATATTCACGCGTTCACTCTCGTGAATGAAGCCATCGAGCAAGGGATTTCTTTCGATGTTGGAAAAGCGGAAGCTTACAATTTGCGTGGTACCTTCCAGTATGATATCCTTTTTCTCTTTCTGTGATTTCCATGTTTATCTTCCGTTAGGTTCTTGATGGCCGACATTCCACATGCGAAGGACGACTTATTGAAATCCATTGAACTCTTGCCATCTTTGACGCAAAGCTGGGTGAAGATCGCCAGTGTACATATGGAGCAAGGCAATCCTGTAGAAGCGTTCAAATGCTTCGAGGAAGCTATCAAGCACAACCCCAATGATCCCGACATTTACTATCATCGTGGTCAAGGTATATCATCTCATTCATGAAGTTGATCCTTTATTGAGTCGGACTTATCTAGTGCTATTTATCATGAACGAATTCGCCCAAGCCGCAGAGAACTACATCAAGTCTACTGAGTTGGATGACAACTTCGTGTTCAGTCACATTCAGTTAGCAGTCGCCCAGTACAAAATGGGCGATCTGGCTAAGAGCATGGCTACTTTCCGCCGCACTCTCAAGGCCTTCCCTCAACGCAGTGAACCCCAGAATTACTAGTGCGTTCGATACTTGTCTTGAGATGTTTCTTTCGACTGATCTTGTGCTAGTGGAGAATTGTTGTTGGATCAAGGAAGGTTCCAAGATGCCGTGGACAAGTTCGAGAGAGCTATCGAAATTGAAAGTGCCAAGTAAGTGGTTTTTTGCCCTTGTATCCTTATAATGTCTGAACCGTTCTTGGTTAGGCCTCCTCCGATCAACGTATTGCCAATGGTCAACAAAGGTCTCGCTCTGTATCAATGGAAGCAAGATATCGGAGCGGCGGAGCAATGTTGTGAAGAGGCTCTTCGCATTGATCCTGAGTGTGAAGCAGCGGTTGCTACTCTGGCTCAACTCAATCTCCAACAAAGCAAGATTGAAAGTGCTGTGAAGTTGTTCCAGAGACAGGCAGATCTGGCTCGTAGCGAGCCTGAGTTACTGAATGCCTTAACGTATCAATTGGTGGGTAATTCAATTACGGTCTAGACATTTGGATGTTTATGAACTTGATTCGCAGGCAACGACTGCTCAGATGGAATTCATGCAAAACTACCCCGACATGGCTAGTCAATTGAGTCAAATTGCTCGGGGAATGATGGGATAGAGTATATCCGTATGAACGGCTCCTGATGCGTTCACAGTTAATCTACACCATCCGTATCCTTCTTCTTCTATCCGTACATTCTGCACAGATGATGCAAATTCCGATGGACTCTATTATTGACCGGTAATTGCCTACTCGTATGCTTCGTTTTTTATATATCCTCCTATTCCTAATTGTCTCGTATACGAATTAAAAATACCATCACTCCTTTCAAGCTTCACGCTTTGCGGCCATTGTTTTTCAACGACTTTATCTTCTCGGAAGCTTTTAAATTCCCTCATTTCATAGACGCCGATATTCGTCTAAATATGGTAATTCCCATGGGCGCTATACTGAACGCCTTGACATTGGAGCTATACCACTGAATATGCAGTTAATATATCACAGGAACGCGTGTAACAATTCACGGCTTTCTTCTTGAATGAGTTGCAGATTCCAATAAAAAATTTTTGCTCTCCTTTCCACTCAGACATGATGGAAGCTAAGAATGGTTTAGTTTTCATGTGAACCTAAATGGGCGTCGGTCAGTAGTACAATTTGTAAATTGATCCAGAAAGTTTGGGGAGACATCCCACTAGAATAAAGTTAAACTTTTCTGATGTGTCTCCAGGACCCTATCTTTCTATGTGGTTAGGAACCTGGGGTAACATTGCACCGGCCACTAGGAATTTGAATATTTGGAACGATCGGGCAATATACTGCTTGGATGGTAACTTGCTCGATTCACGGATTGTGAACTGTGCAACATTTGCGACTCCCGCTCTGTTGTTTTAAGATGACAGTAATGATATATAGGATGACCGCAGTGGTGACAGTGCGAGAAAAATTAGAGAAAAAGTCCCGCGAAACTTTGATAAGGTATGATCACGTGATCAATGTGCTTTAATTGCTCCTAATTTTTCGCGCACGGCAAGTTGCGGTTCCGCTTTTCTGCTTTCAATTTGTATCTCGAACCTGAACTTCGCGTAAAGGTTTACGCTAAACTATTCTGTGGCCTCTGGATAGGCAAGGGGTGACTTTGCGGGCACCCGCGGTGCTATAAACAGTGGTAAGTTCACTCCTACACGTTTCTTTACGCGGTCGACGATGTTTGCTGAACATCCTCACAGCAGGTCTGCGTTGGCGTTAGCTTTTACACCGCTCCCAGCGACAACATCGAATCTAAACCCTCCTGTTGGTAGTCAAATACCGGTGTACGGTACTACGCCTCCCAGGTCGCCCGTGGTACCATCGCCGAGGTCAAGATCAAGAGCAGGCAGTACAAGTGGTTCCTCAACTCCGAAACCTCGAACAAGGACCGTTCAAACACGAGCAAGGGCATCTTCAACAAACATCCATCTTCTACCGTATTCCCACTTTGCTTTCTCGTCATATATGTCTCAGCTGCAAAGTCCTGGAAGTCCTCCTCCGTACTCTCCGACTCCACCAGAAATCAACACCAGCTCTTCTTTCCTTTCAAGGAGAGCTGCTTCATCCCCACATCTCCATTCTCCTCCTTCTTCTCCGGCTGCTCTGCATTCTTATCCTTACTCCGGCAGCAACTCACGTATACCTTCATCTTCCAACCTGAATGGTCCAAGAAGCAGATTTGTCTACCCTTCCGAACGCTCTGAAACTTCTGACGACCCAGATACAGATACTTCGCCTGAAGATACTGTAATTTACACGTCCACCCATCCAAGTTTGTCTGGCACCCTGCGAGCGAGGATTTTCGGAACAGGGAAGGGTAGAGCGGACGAAGGAAGGTCTATCACAACTGCACCTGGTGTTATTGGTGCTGGGGAGACAGAAACTGAAGGCGAAGAATCGGTGAGTTAATTTCTCGTCAATGGAATGGTTTGTTGGACTTTGTGGGCGTCCATATATGCGTATGATTCAGCATCCCTGCTGTCTGTTTGCAACTCGGCTGTGCTCAATGGACATTTAACATCCAAGTGGCAGGTTTTGAATATGAGTGTTCTTCCCGTCAGTTTAACTCACCTACCGTATCTTCTTTTCTAGCCGCGCAACCTTCCGACTGCGCGTATAACACCTCCATCAACTTCAATTCCCTTACTTTCTACCCTTGCGTCGACCGCTACGACTCATTTACTCGATCCACCGCGTGCTCTAATTCCTACCTTGTTTGAACTGTCTCGTTTGCTCTCAATTGTACCTGCTGTCTTCGGAACGCTCTATAATTTATACCACGTCCTCTTTCCTCCCGGTGGGTTGAATTGGTGGAGGGTTGATTATTTCCTTTGTGTCTTATGGGTGAGTGGCTTTAGCTTCATTCTCTTCATTAGCCTTCCACTTATTTACCCTTTTTAGTCTATCTTAACTGGCTGGCAATGTTTACAGCTTACAACTGGTTTGTTGAAACGTTGGCGGGTGTATTATACTCCACTACCAACACTGATTAGACTGCTGGCCTTACAAGGTAACGTGTCCATTCTTAGTCTACATGTCAAGATTCTGGCTAATTTTCTCTATATTATCAGCTATATGTTGGCCAGCAACGCACTTTACGCTTACGATTCTCCAACACGATAAACGACCTCTGATTTGTTGGGCTGCGATAGGAACGACAACATGTTGTTCAAGAAGTATTCAGATGTGGGTCACATCTAATATCATCGTCACCTCGCCCTCCCACCATCATCACAATCATCATCATCACCACAACCATACCTCGTCATCTCTGACGCCAACGCCATCGTCTACTTGTGTCTCTTCCTCTCTCAGAAGAGATTCCACACAAACTCTCAGTAGCAATATCAACGCAGAAAAAGAAAGAATGAAGATGGGTAAGAGGAGGAAATGGGACTGGACAGCTGTTGGCAGGTATTGCGTTTTACCTGCTGGGATCCTTTATTTTGTTATGGCTTGGGTGGAACTTCTAAGAAGGGAATGGGAGACGAAGGGATGTTGATGAAGGTTCCTTTGGATCCTTTATTTTCGGTTTCCATTTCATATATTCCACTCACGGACCCTGTTCCTCTCGAATCATCCACCTTTTGATCACACTGACGATGCCAGTTCAATCTTTTCTTTTTTGGTGCCTATGTTCTCTGAGTCTGCCATTTATCTTTTTTTTTTTTTTTCGAAATCGCTTTATCATTATTCTTGTGCTTCAGGTCATTATGATATATCCTAACGTCCCCTGTATACAGTATCTCGTCATCTTTTTTGTTACGTCTCTTTATCTTTCCATACGTACGTACCCAGCATGTATTATCACCCCGTTTCACTTTCTTTTGTTGCAGAATATATTCCAGTTGTAGAACAAACCCATTCGACGTGCCGTGCGGGATCCGGAAGTCGGAGTGCACTGGCTATCTCCTGATCAATCTTCGCGACTCAACAACACCTTCCGCTGACTATGGGCCACAGTACATAGAACATTGGCAATATACCCAGATATTGAGAGGAGACGAAAAAGAAATTGGTATTCCATTAACACAACAAATAATTTACCATGGTATGCGTAACTATATCTACTGTAATCGACTCTAACTGACTGACTCTCGTGTCTAATTATATCTAACACGAACCACCCTCCTTCCTCAGACAAGTCAAGTCAAGTCTAAATAAACAAAACAGGCTTCCGACTCGAGGATGTTAAACTTAAAGTAAGTATCCGCCGGAACCCTTCATCTCAGTCAACATCAAGGGTCCGAAGACTATACATGCCGTCCAGAACTAAGGAATAGCAACGTAAAGTTAGCTTTTGAAGGATGTAATATGAAGAATGCAGTGCAGCGACCTACCACGTTGAAACTCTTCAATAGTAGAGCAGGATATTCATCGACGCTTGGTACAACCATGATGACTTTATCTTGACCTGGAACTTTTCGTGGTTGTGCATGGAAGAACATGCAATAGATAGAATAGAAAGCGACGGCGAAGAAATGTTTGAATAGGAGGAATGGTGAAGCTGTGATTCTGATAATGAAACGGATTCAGGTTTTGAGTTAGTATGTGTGATTAACATGATATGATGTGATTTCTGAAGGAAACATACCCTGATAGCAGTGAAACGGGACCATTGATGCATTCACCGCCAAGTTCAAAGTATTTGAAGCATCCCATTCGTAGGACTTCCAAGTTTTGTTCTGTAGTAGAGGAGAAGACGTGAGTCATTGAACTGAATGAATGACGTCTAGTCATGAATGAATGAATTCTTACCATCAGCTCCGAACAAATCATACAACGCGACACTGAGAATGTTCACAGTGGAACCGAGAGGTTTTCGTTTCCAATGCCATGTGTGAAGGAGACTTGAGATTTCCTTCCAGTCAGCGTAATCGCGTACATGGGAGAGGAGATCGCGAAGAATGAGGACATCGTTGAAAGCCACCATCATCCCTCCACCTGTGAGTGGATGTCGCATATTCCATGAATCACCGACTAGGAAGACACCCTCCTTATGGAATTTACCACCTTGTTCGGAAGGCGGGAGGAAGGAGTTGGGCATTCTTCGAAGTCGGTCACCTTCGAGCGCTTTATGAAGCGAGAGATGCACTGAGGAGGGTAGTTGGGGGAGAATATTGTCCAGAATAAAAGCCTGAGCAAGAAATGCTTTTAGCTAACGTCGAAGAGATGGTGGGAACGAAATAAATATACCTTCAAGTCAGAGGGAAGAGGTGCTTTAACGTCAATGAGAATGCGAGTATCGTGAGTACCGATTTGGTACATGAGGACAGGACCTTGACCCTTGATGAGTGCAACAGTTCCACATTTGTCAATGGGTAGTTTAACGTCCTCCATGATAGCAGCGACGAAGTGACTCTTAGTCTCAGGTTTGATGCCAGCTTCACCCATGACTGCTGAACGGAAGTTGGAGAAGCAACCATCTGCAACGATAGTCAAGTCGGCGTAGAAAGCTTCCTTCTCCACTGCATCGTCTGCTTTACGCGTCGCACGGACACCCAGCACTCGACCTGTCATAGAGCATTCAATGAGTTCGGAGACGGTAGCTTCCACAACCTCCACCCCAGGTGCCTCCTTCGCCTTCCCTCGCAACGCTTGAATAAATCGACCATGATGGAAACTGCGACCTTCGCGAGCGTTGGGATATGGAATGTGAACTGGTTTACCGTCGAGCACCACGCAATAACCATGGACTGGTACCGCGTCAATTCCTTCTGTACATGAACCCAAACCGAGCTTTTCCAAAATAGCGCAACCACCAGGCTGTAACAATTCTCCGACTATACGGTCCGGTTCTGCAAGAGACCTCTCGAGAAGACAAATTCGAAGAGGTTTATCCCTTTTGGTTGAGGCAAGGGCGTGAGCGAGAGAACAGCCCACTACGCCCGCGCCGACGATGATGATGTCGTAGGAAGTAGACCACATATTGGCTCGTGTTGAAGACATTGTCGAGGAGAGGTCTTTGAGGTTTTTGAAGGGATCTCAAGGTCGTCTGGGGCTTCGCTCTGGCCTGCTCGACACTGGCCTCGGCTTTGAAGGAGATGATGGTCGTGAAATAAAGTCGTGCAATGCTGGCGGAGAGCTTCAATGTCAGACCATAATTTCCATCCTAACCGAATTTCTCGATTTGGCTATCTCACGTGATTTAATTGTATCTCCATATGGGCGCTAAAAGGCCTCGTGTCTCTTTAACTTCGCGCTTGGAGGCTGGACCGAAAGAGCTAAAGATTACGATAATATTGGGAGCGCAAAGAAAATAAAACCGGTTTGCAAATTGAGTTTGATCAGAAGTACACCACATTCTATGTCGTGTACATTTTCTGTTCGCCAGCTCCGTTGACTCGGCTGAAGGACTGTAAAAACTTGGCTGGGACCCAACTGTACTGAGATGGGTAACACACTACCATGTTACAGCCATGTCAATTGAACAGCTTCAAGTCAAACGTCATACAAACAAGGAAGATCTCAAACACGACCGTTATTAGCTGAATGATCAAAATCTGATCTAAGAATATGAGAGAGCAGTATAAAAGGGTCCAACCGGGATTTGAACCCGGGATCCCTTGCATTTTCTTCCCAAAGCAAGTATCTTGCCACTAGACCATTGGACCATTGGTACTGCTTTTTATGAGCGTATTATGGGACGCGAAGGACTCAGAGGTGTCGGCAAAGTCCGAACGTTGAGTAGACGCTTTGTTTGGTCTTGTTGTCCAAAGGCCTGCTCCACATTTCCAAAAGTAGCCAGGACTGCTATCAAATTTCGCCCCACCATGAGCAGAGTGGGCTGTCACCAGTTGGGTGCTGCTTTTCACATGCTAGAATTGACGTCAGTCTCTCCCATACCATCAGAGTTTACAATGTTGAGTAAGGCTTTCCCAAAAACCACAACCATCTCCAACCTCAGCATCCGTCTGCACATCGAGCTCGCTGTTCTCAACGATGTCGGCAATAAAGTCGGAATATCACAATTTCACTTCGTTCATATCTACATCTATCTCCCATGCTATGTCGTTGGACATTGCTGGGTTGCTTTCACCGAGTAGATTCATGCAATTCATCTTCAACATCTTTTACATTTTGATGCAAAGGATTATCATCTTTTTATTCAAACCGGCGAGTATATTTGAGTCCCCACCACTATGGAAAGACCGTATTGAGAAAATGATATCAGGCATTTCCAAAGCGCTCAGATCAACCAACGAATCCGAAAGGTCGAATTGCTGTGGTCGGTGCTGGTCTTACCGGAATATCTTCCGCAGCTCACGCTATCGCACATGGGTTTGACGTTGTCATCTTCGAGAAAGATAACAGAACTGGTGAGTGTTCATAATAATTATCGCCGTCTGCATTTTTATAACCGCTTAATGACTGAGTAGGTGGAATATGGTCTCATGTCAATAGCACATCTGGATTGCAACTGAATTCTTTGTTGTACCGCTTTCACCCGGCTGTTTTGTGGTCAGGAACTTTCCCTCTCCGTGACGAGATTCTTGGAGGTATGTCTCCACAAAAAAGCGAATAAATGGGCAATTCAATCACTGACTGTCTTCAACCAGAGATCAACTACGTGTGGAAGACCTACAAGCTCGATTCTCGTACTCGATTCAAAACCGAAGTAACTTCTGTTCATCGTGTCGATCATGACTCTGAAGGGAACAAGATTCAAGCCGATGATTTGGATCCGAGTCAACGTGGACATGCTCGCTGGGTCATCAACGACGGCAGCGAAGGCGTATTCGACGCAGTCATCGTCACAGTTGGGACCTGTGGTAAACCTCGATGGGTCAAATTCGATGGCATGCCCTCTAAGGAAGATTTGCATCATAACGAGGAACATCAGGCCGCGTCAGAAGATGACAATGAAGCTGGAGAAACCGAGGGGATTGATTTGGCAGAACAAGAACAAGCTCAAGCTCAGGCTCCTCGAAAGTCTGCTTGGTCGAAACCGGACTCGGGTCAGGTACCAATCCAAGTAATTACGCTTGACCAGGAAATCAAGAAAGCAGACAACTTCCCAACACCAACCGAAGCTTATTTTGACGCAGCGTCTTCGTTGTCGAGTTCTGTTTCAGGGACTGAACCTACTACTCCCAAAGCCACTGATCGTGAGCTAGATGATCATCCAGGACGGAAAACAACGGCTTGGCATAATGCACCACCCCAACCACCTCCTGCCGTACTCAAGGCTGACCAAGAAGCAAAGAAGGCGACACAATTCCCTACGCCTGCTGAGGCATATCCCATCACCCCGACCTCTTCTGCACCCAGCTCTCCCGTTATCACACCTAAAGCTGGCAGTAAGCATGAGAAGCAGGGTGAAGGTTCAGTCTCTGATCATGGAGATACTGAGGACGACGACGTATACACTAAAGGCACGATTGTTCATTCTTCTGAACTTGACGAACTCGACGCCGGAAAGATCAAAGATGGTAAAAAGGTAGTTGTGATTGGAAGCGGTGCTAGTGGTGTAGAGGCTGTAGAAGCCATTCTGGACAAGGCAGAGGGTGAACCTGTCGACATTGTGATACTTGCACGGGAGGATAAAGTTCGTACATTTCATACAGCATATCATACATCTAACTAGATGTATTTTATCATCTTAGTGGGTCATACCTCGCAACATGGTTATCGATACACTTATTAGTGCTCAACCTTTTGGAAGGCAAATGCCACTCAGGTATGATCCTTCCTTGATCAATGCTTTATAGAAATCGTTATTGAGCCTTTTATTTTTATTTTAGCTTCTTATGGGAAAAATTCATCTTATTGTTGAACTATCGTGGAGTAACGGATTTAGCACCTGTGGACAAAGGTCTCTTCGAGAGCACACCAGTACGTCGCAAGTTCATACCATGACACATCTACTAATCCATGATTAATAATCTTCCAGGTAGTAAATGACACCTTCCTCCAACATGTCCGCAACAAGAAGTGTTCATATGTTCGTGGGGACACCCTCCGACTCACCAAAAATGGAGTGAAAGTCAACGTCCGACAACGCGGAACTAAACCCGGAGACAAGGGAGAAGAGAAAGTTTTTGATGCAGACATAATTGTTTTCGCCACTGGGTATGAGAAACCAGATGTTGGCTTTTTGGAGAAGGAGCTGTTTCCAGAAGGGTATGAGGTGAAGATCCTCCAATGTCTATTTCCGTGAGATTTATGATCAATTGATTCATCTTCTCTTCGATGTTTAGAGACCAAATTTATATTTGCAGAATTTCTGTACTGAGGATTGGTCGATCCTCCTAACCAATTCGGCATATGTGAATGCAATAGGAACAGTGTAAGTCCATTTGTTACATATCGAGAGTTCATCTTTATTTATTTCTGTATGCCAGTGGACATTTGTGAGTACTAAGTCATACATTTTACAAGAGATACTCTTTGCTAACTGTCCCATTACTCTCGCCGCTTCAAGCCATATTGGAATTTGTAAGTATTCTACGACTCGTTAATGGGAGATTACTTAAACAGTTATGTTCTTTAGACACACGAATCCTCCTTACTTTCCTCATGGACAAGGATGCAAGACCTATTCCGAAGGATATGAAACTCTGGGTCGACGTCATCAGGTTCCTCAAGAGAGGTGCTAAAGGCGGCGCTCTTGGATTCTTCACTTACATGGAACTCAGTACGTTACATTATCAGTCGATCATCTGCCTCTCTAATCATTATGTTATATTAGCTATATGGTTATTGCTCTTTCATGTTTTGAGACCAGACAGAATTCGATGGTATGTTTGTTTTGCGTTGAATTACATGATCTGCGTTGCATGATTGATTGATTGTTGTTTTAGGGTGTTTTTCATTATGCAAGGATGGGGTGTATCTCCGCAAGAATACCATACTTGGTCTCCATAATGCATCAATTCTGGAGAGCTGGTGTATTTCATGATGGTGCCATGTCGTCTTTCTGAAGTATGTTCTATCGTAAATGTATGCTGCAGTCCAAACTGTACTTTCTCATATTTGCAACAATATCCTATCAATGTTTGAAGTACATAAGTGACTGGTGAGATTTTACAGTGGATGATGATATGCTGATGCTACACTGAAAGAGAGTAACAAAGGAGCGTGATCGTAAGGGGTAGTAATACACACTAATGAATACAACGAGAGTGTTAATAGGGAAAAGTTCATGGTTTCGTTACAAGTGTTAAATGAATACTAGTCATCAAAAGTCCATCTTTGAACGTTGAGACCAATGAGCGTTGTTCTCAACTTGATCCCAAAGTGTATTGATGCTGTCATCATCATTGAATGAGGAGTCGTCGTCCTCTTGATATAATGAAGGATCTATCAGCATTTTGTTGGTACGGAAACACAAGTTCCATCGACTAGTTTTTCGCAATTCTTCAATATCTTTCTGTTCAAAAGTTCAACATTTGTGACGGATGAAAGAGCGGGGAGAGATTACTTACGATGACAGCATGGCATTCATCATGCATGTAGTCGAGATCTCTAAAGATATGATCTTGGACGGACAAAAGTGCAGTCAAAATTTCTGAAGTTTCTTGGTTATTCTGAACATTTGCAACCCTGTCAGCCATAGCGTGCAGTTCTTCATGCATCAGAGGAATATAGATTGGTCGCCATCTAGAAACGAAAATGCCAATATTAAATATCAGAAAACTGATTAAAGAATTGGGGGAAGAAGAAAATAAGAAATGACACTGACTTCTCCCGACTATCTTTAAGAATTTTGGCTGACTGTTTATCAGTTCGAGAGAAATAGATTTGATGCATAGCTGGATCTTCGTCATAAAATGCATGAGCGATGAGTTGCAAGTTGTCGGTGATGGGTGGTGTCTCTATCAGACGAGTGGCAATGGTTCCAAATTGCTCCCATTGACCCCAAAGAGCGAGATGACGTCCTTGGTTGATAGCTGAATCGATTTTATGGCGAGTACAGAGTAGAGTGATGGAGGCAGCTTCCGGTGCAGGTTCGAGATCGCATAATATACTATCTGGGACATCCTAATGAATAGACGGTTGAGACGGTATTTTACGGATAAAAAGACCTTGATACTAACAAAGATGGAAGAGAAAAGTGCATCTACAGTTTGGCCTGGCACTGTTGGCATAGACATGTTTGAGATGGATGATTGAGGAGGAATCTGTGGCGTTCGTTAGAATGCGACTGGGAAATCGTATACAAGGACGGAATCACATTAGAGGGTTGGAGAAATAATGTTGAGTCGTCAGAAGACCTGCTTGTAGTGGTGGTGATGGAGGATATAGAATTGGTGGGCTTGGATGTTCAGCACATAGAGCAAGGATTCATTATTTATACGCACCACATAAACAAACGAGATCATCGGGGAATTGTCCCTTCGGATGTGAACGAGCTTCGAATATCGGGAACACAATTGCAAGAAATCGCTTACAATTGCCAGTGATTGCGGTGTTCCTGAATGCTTGTGGAAGAGGGGAGCTTATTGTCCTCCCGCGAAAGGTCACCGGCGATACATCGACCTCGCGGATGTCTATAACAATTGTAAGCAGAATGAGAGTGATATTGTCAATCCACCCACGAAAGATTAGCATTGACCCTGGTTAAAGCAAACGATGCGGCACCGGCTTTGTCTTCGCTAATTGTAATAGGTGTGTTGTTGTTTTCGGATAGCATAGGATCGTTATTGAAAACTTGCGGAATTCACACTTCTACAATGCACTCAGCAGAAGACGAGCAACGGGAGAAGCAATTGAGACATTTCAAGGAAAGGAAACGGTGGCGCTGGAGGTGGACCCACATAAGCCTACACTGATTTATCTGGTGAAACGGTGACAGTTCGGTAAGTTCCGTCGGTACAGGAAGGACTCCCCAGAACAAAAGACAGTCTTTATACATGATATTCGTGAATTATGATATGTAATATGCGTAACAATAGCATTACTGTAGCATCCATTAGATAGAAGTTTCCCATGATGCCATACCGTTCGTGAAATTCGAAAGCTGTACTACAATAAATTAGATAAAATACCGCGATTACGCACGGGAATCAGTGCAGAGCGTACGGGGATCGGGTGGCCACTCCAGGTGACAGCCCTTCTAGACTTGCTGTTTAATCCCATCCGCCTTTTTTGCCTCTTCTAAACCCCACTTCTCGTCTCTTTCGCTGTGTAAAGGTAATCCTTTCATAACGAGGCTGGCTAAAAGGCCGATTGAAGAAATGCCAATCATGACTTTCCAGACCATCGAGAGACTATCAGCGAAAGCGATATGGACTTGAGTGCGAGTAGGCTCTTCTAAAGACGCGATGAGAGGAATGTTGGCATATGCTGTCGACGCTCAGCCATTGAGTTGGTCTAAAAAGGTCTTCGGAAGGTTGCTGGCCAACCGATTATCCAGAATAGCAGAGCCAATCGTAATAGACCACACCTGCAAAACCGACTCATGTTAATCTAAATACTCTGAGGAAATTTAAACGGGAATTTACCCCTGCGAATTGACGTAAGAACGAAAACAGGGCCAGTGCGTGTGCATTGGTTGAGACAGGAAGAGGGGTAAGGACGGGGAAATAAGTCGTGGAGGAGAGTATTCCGATGCCCATCGCAAGCAAAATAGGCACTCCGATAGCATAGTGAATCGTCGAATCAGCTCTCAAAGTGGATATGAATCCTGTTGCAACGACAACAATCGCCCAGCTAAACCAAATTTGAGGGCGATAGCGCTTAGTTGCAGCGACACTCACACCTCCCGCAACGATACAGAAGCCTACCACACCGCACGTTGGAAGAAACAGAACACCCGAATGGATAGGTGAGGCGTTGTAGCAGGCCTGATAAAAGGTAGGGACCCAAACTAGTTGAAATATTCAGATTGGAGTTGCGTGTGCATCAGTGCTAATGGACTCACAAATTCCGGTCATCAAAACCAACGTTATAATGAAGTTCTGTATATAACTAAAGTAAAAAAAAGAGCTTGTGAGTCTAAAACCAAAATACGTGATTGATTGAATATCCAACGGACCCACTGAGACTGGTCAAATTTGACACCAGTTGGTAGGGCATCTATTCAAATCATTCAAGTTTTGTTACTCCGGCAACTCAGGCGAAAAGGTAGAAGTTACTTACGATGGGTTCTCTGGCGAAGTTAAATTCGTAAAATCCAAATGATAACAATCCTACGACACCCAGAATCAACGGTGTAAGGACCTGCGCGGAAGACCATGGATATGTGGTACCACCCCAGGTGAGGCTTAGGACAATAGAAGTCGTACTGCTAGTTACGATGAAGTTACCACTGAAAAGCTTTGATGTCAATAAGGAGACGGAACAATACGAAGGGTCTTTCACATCCAATCAATTCGGGCGAATTTGTCTCGAAGTGATTGTGTTGTAGTCTTGAGATGGAGACAAGTCACCACAAGAATCAACGCAAATCCAGCAATAGGGAGGTTCATATCTGGAGTAGCTTAAGCAAATACTAGTAGTACGATGGGGAGTAGAGAAATTCTAACTCACAAAAAACCCATCTCCAATTACCACTCTTTGCGAAGCTACCGCCAACTATAGGTCCCAAGATGCAGGTTACTGCCCATACCCTGGTGGGGGTGCCAATATGCGAGAAGAATGGAACAAAGGAAGCACGCAAAAGAGACGCCGTACAGTCCAAGGATACCATTATAAATTCCCCGCTCCTTTAAAGTAACTATATCTGAAAGTATAATAGCAGTAATAGACAGAATGCCTCCTCCTCCAGCACCCTGTATCGCTAGGATTTTCATAAATGTGTGAACTAATGTAGCGGAAGAGTAAAATGATAATACTTACTACGTCCAGCAATGAGCCAATGCATGTTGCGAGCTGAACCGCACAGTGCGCTGCCTAGCATGAAGACGAGCAAAGCAGTTAGAATAGAAGCACGTCGGCCAAAAATCTGGGAAACAATTGGAAGTTAGTAATTACGAGACAAACGCCTCCACTCTCACCTCAGCGATGCCACCACTGGCTGGAATTAATGCTGTCGATGAAAGAGCATACGCAGATGTTACCCAAATGAAGTCCTCATTCGCATGCAGATCTTTTGCGATGGTGGGCAATGCAACGGAAACAGCGACCTAGATGACATGGATCACTATGTATGAGCTATGGCAAGATGAAATTGATTCGGGACACCCACCAGCTCAATAGCGGCCAAGAACAAGGAGACACATAAGGATAGGAATACTAGCCAAAAACGAGCATCTTTCTTCTGAGGTTCGGATTCCTCCACTTTATTGCCATCTACTTTCGAGCGGATTTCTTTGGAGGTTAATGTTAAAGAAGAGTCATGAATGGCTTGCCCAGCGACTGAGGCCGATTCAGATGACGCATGAAGGGTACTGGCTGAGTATGGGTCCCTCGAAGGTTCGCTTTCACTAGGCGTAGAATGCATCGGCGATGGAATTGGAGGAGTCGTATGACTCCAGGACCCAAAATCGTCGGCCTTTAAAACATACCTCATAGCAAAGACCAACAACAAAGCAAGATCCCCGATCAAGACATTTCATCCTGCTAGGGCGCAACTATGCCCAACGACTTGCTGCTTGTGTGCGATGATTTCACATCGGATCTGTGCTCGATTGTAAGCTTTGCATCCTGTTCTTGATATTTACCAACGAAACAGTGGAGACCGGAC
The DNA here is from genome assembly GCA_022606235.1 of Abortiporus biennis. Classification (NCBI taxonomy): domain Eukaryota; kingdom Fungi; phylum Basidiomycota; class Agaricomycetes; order Polyporales; family Podoscyphaceae; genus Abortiporus; species Abortiporus biennis. The sequence continues at coordinate 110,414 of JABYQP010000003.1, read as the reverse complement.
TGCAGTCCGCCATGCAGAATCATTTCGAATGTCTCATGTGTGCGCAAATCGCATCCTGCATGATTCCGACTCCTTGCGACGCCGCCCATATTGAAAAGCAGCTTTTTCTCGGAAATCCAACAAACAAAGTATGAACGGAGTTCTAAACCTGAGCGCAAGAGATTTTGGATGTAAATATCTACCCGACCAGCTGCAAGTAAAACTGGACAGCTCGGTGCTCACCTTACTGATCTATGTCGGAGGACAAAATCAACCGCAGAGCGTATAGCATTGCAGCAGTGAACGGGCGCTGAATGAAATAGTCTTGGAAGTGATCAAGCATAGAAGAGACATGACTTTTATCAACCACGACAGGACACCGTTGCTTATAATGCGATAGTAGATGTAGATTCAACGCAAAATGACGGCATCCAATTATTTGACCTAAGATATGTAAGATATAGCTACATAGCGTGTCAGACAGTATACTTCATTTGATCTTGATACATCCCAACCTTTATTCCATCAGTATGATACTTCAACGATCTGAACGTCTTTCATCGATAACTGCTTGCATCCATCTCAGTACCAATCTCTCCAACATTTCCTCCCACCCGAAATCATGTCGAGCAACAACGGGGGCGTCGAAGATGATCGGTAGTTCTGCTGATTTTGAAGGGAATCGTTGCATCGATGGAGAGGGGGATACTACAGGTGTAGTACTGCCAATTGGTGTAGATGCTCCAGAGGAAAGTCTTGCCGGATTTGTAGCAACAACAGGCACCAGGTATCTCAGTTTCAGGGCTCTGAAATTCAAATGTTTCGATTTAGCATGGGTTGAAGTGTGTATACGGGAAGACATACGCAGCCCACAGACGTAAGTTATCTGTCCTTCTGAATGTCCATCCTTTCTTCGTACGTTCATGCTGTTCTGCATCCAACTCGTGTTGAGCTTCTGCTTCCAGAGCGGCTATGTCATGAATAGAATCCTTGCTGACGTATCCCCACGGTTTGCGTGATCTTCGTACACCAGTATTGTAGGCAATGCAAAGAAGTTGTCCGGATGACAACGCGAGGAGGATGTCCGACCGCTGCGGTGACGAGTCAGCAACAGGCAAAAGGTTTTGGAGTGTTGTAGGAAGAAGTGATAGTAGTAGAGAATATAGTCGTTCTGTTTACGTTCGAAGTCAGTCACCGTGATTGGGAATAAAATACGAAGATTGCACACCGTAGGGATTGTCAGGGAACGCATGCCTCTTCGCCCATTCAGGCAATTCATCGTCATCTACACTGCTCGAGTCCGCGAAGTCAGAGTCGTCGAGACTCTCTACTTCTTCTGGTTCTTCAGTGACTACCATCTGTCTCATCGCATCAAGCATACCCGTGGATACAACTCTCCTTGACGCTCTCTTCGAATCCGGACTTGGTGATCTTCCTTCAGTGCTTCGCCTTCCTTTGTTTCGAGTCCTTTCTTTCTCCGCTCTCTTTTTCTCAATCTCCCATCCTCGTTTTCCTTCTTTCGATCCGCCAAACAAAACTTCATCTACCACGTCCAAATATCGTGATACTACCTCTTTCTCCTGCGATAAGTCTGAGAGCTTTATATCTTGCCGGTATAACCAACCACCACCAAGCACTAACTTCTCATCCCATCTTTCTTTCTTCTCCTCTTCGCTCATGTGGTTCAAATCCTCATCCTCGTCGTTGTCCCAAACTGGCACAGATCGTGATCCTCCACCAACTTGAATGAACGATATAGAGGTGTCCGCGTCGACATCTAAAAAATCGGGGGAAGTGCCTCTCGATACCCCACCTCCCGAACCTGATCCCGCATTGGAGGCATGTTCGTGATCACGATCTTCGTGCTCACTCTGAGCATCATAGGCATCATCTGATAGCGGCAAGCGTGAAGATTCCTCAAGGGATCGAAGAACAATTAGCACTTCTAACGCAGTACGTCTGATGCGACTTAGCGGATCCAAAGGATTGTTAGGTTGTGAAACCTGTCGTTTGGGAGCCTTCCCAGTAAAATCACGTTGCAGAGGGGTAGCAGAGTCATCTGGCAGTGAAAGAATATAGTTTCGAACAGATCGAACAGCGCGTGTGGTAGTTTTGAGTACGTCCAGGACATCAAAGTGATTTGGGTCGCTATGTTTCGTTCTAGTGGTATCGTCTACGGATAGAAGGTTATGTTGGTCGTGAGCACCTTCGCGAATATTCCAGGCATATTCAACTGCGGACAGATCGTCAATGGCACCCGGACGGAGGTTTTCTGGGTCGATCTCGTATGTCTTCACGTACGGAGAGTAAGCAGGCTGAACAATCTCTGGAATTGCTGGAGACGGCGGTAACTCAAACTCAGGTAACGAAGAAAGGTATGGTACTGCCTTGATACTAGAAGGACCACCAATAGCCGGAACCATGCCACTATTTGGCTTGTTCAGAGGGCTGTGAGAGAAGTTAGCTGATAGAAACGCGTTAAAGCAGAGTTGAACGTACACGCTGTCTGAAGCTATACCAGACTTTGTGAAGTAATGCTGAAGATGTTCTATACTTCCCAACGCCATGACACTTTCTCTTTTTGCTGCACTCCGACTGAACGGTTTCTGGGGCTTGTTCGATGAATTGACATTTGGGTAGAATGCAACCTGGCGACGTGTCTTCTTGCTGTGACCATTGTTCACAGGAAATGTGAATTCCTGTGTCGGATCTGTGTTTTCGGACATGGAGAAGGAGAAAAGGGAAAGAGGACTAAGGACAGAGCAAACTCAAGCTACTAGTAGCAGCAGATCTCGAGATTTAAATGATTTCGGCCGTCAATTTCATAAAATAAGTCCTTTGCCAATTACATAATCAAAAGCTTAGATTCATAACATCAAATTGCTGATAATGAATTTGATTAAGTATACTTGAAAATTGAAATGACTCGGACTTCAGACTGTCACGAAGTATGAGTGCTATTGAAGGAGTATTGCTCTATAGTTTAACACAAAAATTACATCTCAAGAGATGGAGCAGTGCTGATGTACACTAGCTATGCAATAGTCTAACAGGTATGAAGCCGGCCGACAGTCTACTTTCGTGATCGTCGAGGCTTTTTCACAGGTGCTTCTTCGTTTTCAGAACCTTGGTCATTAGCTCTGAGTCGTTTCTTTCGGTTGTTAGATATAGTTGTTTGCCTCTTCGCCCCAATGTCGGATTCACCGGCTGATGTTGCAGAAAAAGTTACGACGGACGGGGACGAAGATTCTGGGTGTGTCTCTTCGAATGCTTTCCGCTGACTACGAGTGAAATACCTAGTTGATGGAGATGGAGATGACCGACCAGTGGACGGTTGTATCATGTATTCTGAAACCTTTTCACCAGGGGGTGTTTCACTCAACACAGGAGGAAGAGGACTTTCCATCTTCACGACAGTAGTCTCTCTCAGTTTCCCTTTGCCTGTACTGCTACGAGGGGTAAACGTCCGTGATAACATCACAAGTCTCCCGGTGTGGATTTCAGGAGTTTCAGAGGTCGGAGAAGCATGCTTATTAGCGACTGGGTTTGAGGGTGGCTTAGTCTGGGATAATTTTGGCCGTTTCTTGGGAGGCTGAGAAGACGAGGAATCGAAAGGTGAAGGAGGGGTGGCGTTCACATCTGCATTGGTATCAGATGGTAAATATCGTAGCTCGAGTCGCTGGCTAGGCTGTGAGTCGATTGGAATGGCTTCCCATTTAAACCCTTCAGTTGATACAAGCTGATAGATTCCTTCCGTGTTAGGATTAGGAGCAGCTGGGACAGTTCTATCAACTGCATCTGTATCCTCGGCAAACGTATCAGAAGCTTTTCGTTTTCCCTTGCTTTTCATGCTACCATCCCCCGTGAATGGCGTGGTATAACGCGGCCTAGGTCCTATTCAACAAGGGTCAGAAAATCATTTCAAGGAACATGCTGTATAATCAACTTACCTTGTTCTGCATCCCGAACACTTGGAGTTTGAGGAATTGAAGTCGTATGAGAGGTTGTTGGTCTAGTGAGAGGTTTGAGATTGAATGCAGTCTCGGGTTTCGTACCCCAAGGATTAGAAGACGAGAAGAGACCCAAATGGATGATCTTCTCAATTGGTGAGATCGACCTTGCTGAGTGAAGACTGATGTATTCTGGTAGAATGGGTTTGGGAGAAGGGAGCGGCCCAGATTTATGCATATCAGGAAGAGCTAGATCCTTCACGCGGGAAGGGGTAGCAGCTGGTGTGGGAAGATGTGGAGCGGGGAGAACAATGGGGGACAACAACGATGAGGTCGAAGTTGTTGGTTCTGCTGTTGCTTCAGGAAGAGTAGTCACTGGGCTTGCGATACGAGAAGGAGTAGATACTGGAGAAGGAAGATAGGAGACTTTCGAAAATCGTGAACTTGAGATGCGGGGGATAGGTTGGTCGCTAATGTTCATAGCAACAATACCGGGAAAGTTGATAGGTGAAGGGGAAGTGGATGGGCCAGGTAGTAGCTGTTGGCGTGTAGATATGAAAGTTGTATTACTAGAGGCTAGTCCAGAACTCTCTGTACGAGAAGGAGATGTATCCGGAGAAGGAAGATGAGTAGGAGAACGCAAGGCTGGAGTGGAGGGGACGTTCTGAGTGTCAATATCATTTGTTGCTGGCAAAGGGATGGAAGAAGATGGCGATGATGGTGAGACCAATGTAGACATCCTCACTGTAGTCCCCGGAAGGATTGGTGTGGTATTCAGGAAATAACGTGGATATCTGTCCACTCTAGCTTCCGGAATGACACAGTTGAACCCGACATGTTTCTCTGATACCACTTCCATGCGAGTAAGGCGAAGACTTGAATATTACGTTATATTGAAATCCATGAAAGAGGGACATGGCTAAGGTACTCACTAAATCTCCCTAATCTCATTGAACCCAGCATATAAATCATTATATACCTCTTGCATCTTCTGAAAATCGAATGTCGCGAGATTCTCTTCGTTCAACTTCGTGAGTTCATCGAGATCTTTTTCAGATGCTTCGAACGACTTTGAACACGCATCCACCACCTCAGCCAACATCCGGAAACTCTCATAAAAATCCACGTCTTTGACGATCTCTTCGAATAGTTTCTTTGGAGTGTGGGCAGTATTGGCGGGACTGGATTTTTGAACCGGACGACCAGAAACAGGGACAGTCAGAAAGTCTGGATTTTGTTGAGAAAGCGGAAGGCGGTTCATCATAGGATTTCGGCGAGATGAGACTTTGGGATATGTAGAAGCAGTACGAGGTGATTCAGGAATTGGGCTACCAGCTCTGCTGCTGGCCCGACTGCTTGCCCTACTGCTCGCTCTACTGGACGATATGTTCTGTCCCGCAATAGTATCAGAGGCAGATGAAGGTCCAGAAGGAGATAGACCTCGAAGCATGTGTTTTGGATGCATCGGAGGATCGTGGAGAGGACTAACAGGTCTAATCATGGAGGGCGGGAGTGGTAGCAGAATCGGGAGACGAATGGGAGGATGTGTGCTTTCAACATCATGGACAATGGAAGACTGTATTTCAGCATCAAGCATTGGCTCATCGATTGTAGTAGAGGTTGAAATTGTTGGATAATTAGAAGGTATCGAAGAAGTAGAGAGAGCAGACTGAGAAGGAGGAATGATTCTGTTGACAAGAGAAGATATCCATGAAGATAGATTGCCTACATCTTTGTTTGCGTGAGGGTCTTGCCGGGATTCCGCAACATCTAGATCTGCATCAAAAGCATTCCCATACAGCAATTGGAGAACCTCTTTCTCTTCTGCTTCATCATCTTGAGCGTTCGGTGCTGCCCGTCCTGAAGCGTCGAGATATGCTTGATTATAGAACGCCAGATTACTGAGCTGGGTCCATTCTGGTTCCAAACCCAAGTCTGCTTTTCTATGGCGGGAAGTCTAAGGTAACGATAATGAGGAAATGACTGTAAACTTACCGGTCTCGCAAGTTGTGCAGAAACCATGAGATGATCTTAGCAGTTTCCGCCAATGAAGTGTACAGAGAACGCATGTGTAGCTCGGCGATCTGACGATGATTGCTTTCAACAAGAACATTGTCCTTGAATGAAGAAATCGTGATTTCGCCGGTATTTGTTCTGGTGATACCAAGTACTTTTTCGAGTTCGTCCACTCTATTCCTAAAAAGTTACGTCAATTTGTGAGAGTTTAAGCTAGATGAATGACAAGAAAATACCTGACGGTCATTAATTCTTGCTTGTACCTGGTGAGGTCTTTCATAGACAAGATGCGAGAGATGGAGTTGGCCTTTGTGACTTGCTGTGTCAATAAATTCGAGTATTGATTCTTCGACCTTGTCAACTCATCCACACGCTTCGCCAGTTCTTGTACCAGAACCTTTGAACCATTTGGCTCCATATCGACAATTGTATGTCTAGAGTCATGTCTAGAGTCATGAGCAAAGGGCAAACTATTTCTTCCATAATGATTAGCAATGATAGAGTCGTTGGTTCTGTCAATTTCAGGGACATCCGGAGGGTTAAGTTGGTTGTGCAAATCCAGGTTAGTCCGAGATAGAGTATTCATGTATGTATATGAATGTTGACGAAATATGTGGCGTACGTCAAGGAATATGGGTGAGTGATTGACGAGTGTAAAAGTGAGGGAAAACGATAAAAGGGATTGACCGGCCTCTTTGAAGCTTTCTTCAAATCAACAGCCATTGTGGCAGATGCTTTACGTAGCAACGTTTCGCATCTTGAACAATAACATCTTTGTTCTCCCGTCTTGCGCGTAGTTTGAATAGTCCTGCGACTGGACCCATTGACCACCACAACCTAAACAACTACATTCCATAAAACAAGGAGTAAATTGGCGCCCTCATCTTGAATTGACGCCATCCACTGGGAATCGAGCAATGACATTCAGGCCAATGCGGGGTCCGTAGGTCTTAGTATCTAGACAAATGATATCAATACAAAAGCTCGACAATTGTTGGCAACAATTGAGACCTAAACCGTCCGGTGCAGTGGTGCACGAACAAATAAAGAGTCCTATGTTATAGCGGCCGTGTTCAGGTCCGGAATTTGGGTATAGTGATTCGAAAAAAAAAATTGATTTGAGCAAATCTCTGGACGAGGTTAGTGATGATAAACGATTTCCGAAGTAGTCAAGTGAAGACCCACCACACCAATGGGAGCCGACACTGGACTTCAGTAAGTTGATCGAACTAGCTAATCGACTGTCATGCAGACAAGGGTCAATACATGTATATACGATTATATGGCAGACAATTTCAGCAGAAATCGTCGTAATTTATTTTGTGACTGCGCGAAAACGCCCCATACATTGTCAATCATCTTTATTTTCGGAACTCTTACTGGTAGGCACAGCCCAATATCCTGGGAGCACGAGTCAGAATCATCATTCGAAGTCCAAGTGGGAGACGTACCTAAAGCACCAAAGATTCGAGCGTTTAAATTGCTAGCAATAGTTCCAACATGAAGGAAAAGTCTGATGACAGGAACCAAGGGAGGTACAAGAAGAGCAAGGAAGTCTTCGGGCTGGTAGAAATCCTCGTGGTACTTGATAACTTGAAGTCTGGGGTCCTCTTCGCTTGGTGAGAGGATCAGATGTACCATTAATCTTCCCATAGAACAGGTCAACACATGCAGAAAAGGTGACTTGGAGCAAACAGACCTAGCGGGGGCAGGACTGAGAGGAGACCAATGGATGTGGAATTCTTGGACGACCTCGATGAACAACTCATTCTTCTCGGCATGATATGTCACGTCTTTGACTTCAACTTTCAAGGTTGGAGAGAGGATGCGATACCATCTCCGGTACACGTTAGATTTGTTAGAATTGCTTCATAGTATAGCAAAGGTCTCACTGGTAGATTCCAAGAATCTCATCTCGCGACATAGGTTTGGATGTAACTATGCAAAGCGGATGGTAAAACTCTGCATCAGGCGCATAATACCTGTGAAAAGGTGAGGGAATGAATTCAAAGAAGACATTTGGTGGAAGTAGTTACCTTTCGATAGCTGTACGTTGGCTTTCAGCATTTATGGCAGCTGTGCATGACAAAACCACGCCCTCTATTTCTTTGGCTGGGTCTTCCATTCTCAACGTAAATTACGAGTTGTATTTGTACACTGAGAGATAGTTTGTTGGATTAACATGAGGTAACGGAGGAGGAGCTATTACCAGCGCGCCTCGCGTTGTTGTACAGCATATTCAAATTCGGTCAGTTTGAGTAATACGCACATTCAAATTCGAAAGATATTTTCAAGAGTCGAGACTTTCTCAGCTGAAAAGCTCTACCATTGTAAAACATATATATTAGAATGATGATTTGAACAGCATTGTAGCAATGCAGAGACACCAGAAAGGAGTTGGAACTGGCTCCCAACAACTCAGGCAAGTTCTAAGAAGTTAAGCCACAACTTCAAGCTTCAACTCCTACCACCATCATCTTGCCTCCCCCCTCCAGCCAATCCTCCTTTCTCTAACAAGGACTCCTACAGCACAAAATAGCACAAACCGTGAATCAACTACACACCATTTACTTCGTTTTCATGCCAATGGCGACCCCGGCAAGCTAAGCAGATAAGTGGCTTATCTTATCTTACGGTAGAGCAGGTTCGTTTGAATCTTTCTCCTCTCCTCAATTGCGATTTATTACCCCGGACTCAATTTCTACCAACACATGAAATCTATCCTCCATCCAGTTCCTCTTCGCCGCATTCAATCGGCTTTTCTGAGACCATGGCTAGCTTTCTAGAAGCCATCGACTCTGGACGCTTGGGATTCTCTCGCGTCCTCTTCTCTCGCTAACACTTCAAACGTGTACGCTTTCATGCTGCTGATGATTCGCCATTGGTTCGAATGCGTGCACCTTGACGCAAATAAGCTTCAAGGTTCTGTCGATCGGCGATCGATCTGACGTGCCCCACGCGGACATGGCTTCCCCCTCTGCGGGCGAATGTGCTCGAACTGATAATTATTGTCCTTGGACTGTTTTCTAGGAAATAGTAGTACAGTGGGTTTTGTAGGAAATAGTAGTACAGTGGGTTTTGTAGGAAATAGTAGTACAGGAGGTTTTCTAGGAAATAGTAGTACAGGAGGTTTTCTAGGAAATAGTGGTACAGGTAGGTTTATCTTATCTCCTCGGAACACGTCTGACCATCTTCCTCTCTCTTAGCTCTACCACTCTGGACTTGTATATGTCGATTTCAACTGTTGCCAATCTTCGTGACCTTTACCTTCTTCAACTGGAAATGTCCAAACAGCAATTTCTACTGTCCAGATCGCTCCCTGGATGAAGATACATCCCATCTTTGCAAAATACAGTAGAGCCTTACCTTTTCCCACTCGACACATCCAGATAGCGATATCACGACATTCCAACTTATACTATCAATAGACTCACATTTGTATCGCTCCCGGATGAAGATACGTCTGCCAGGATCACCCGAAAGCAAAGGTGACGCTTCAAGAGCAACTTGAACACCTTGAATCTTTACCGAAATCAACCGGCAGCCAGAACCATTGGAACGATGCAATGTCAGCTTCCTCTCTTGCAGAGAATGTGGATACTCACCTTTGTAATTATTCCAGCCTCACTCCCCGGATGGAAATCCATCCCATCTTCTCTAAACCAGATGTCAAGTGGTCCTTTACCTTGGACACGTCTCAATGGCGACTTCGCAATGGTCACCTTATACAGTCAGAGTATTTGGCGACATACTTGCTACCTTTTTTGTTGGAAAGACACTCCCCTTTGTCTTCGCTCCCCGGATGATGATTCATACCATTTTTGCTAAAGAGAACACCTGCACGAAGTTCACCTGATTGAAACGCGAGATCCAACTTGTTCAAATGGCAGCCAGAGCACGCTCACTGTCTTTCCTTCTTCCGTCGTCACTGACCTTTGTCATCCTTCCACCCCTCGCTCGCCGGAAGATGATATGTCCCATCTTCATCTTTGTCGCCTCTTGGAAGCATGGGTGACAAGCCTGTAGATGTGTCACTGTACGCCAATCCCTGCAACTAAGGGCGAGTCCATTGTTTTCGAGTCTTCACTCTCCAGTTATGATAATGTCCTCTCTGCATGTATCTGCAGAACCAAAGGTGAGCTCTCAAACTTGTCGAGAAGAGGGAAACATCAGCTGACCTATCATTCTTGTCATTCCTTGTCCTCTTGAGTCTCTAGGACTGGGCAAAGACATTGTACTAGGACAATAGTGCATAGGTGACTTCAAAAGTGGTATACAAAGCAAGCATCGGTGGAAAAGAGTCGCTGTATCAACCTGGGTGAGAGAATAATGGAGTCAACTAGGAGGCAGACGGGTGGAAAGGAAGAAAAGGAATTAAGCGAAAAAGTACCTACGTGGCTGAAACAGCCTCCATTATGTCACGTATCATATCTTCCCCAATGGTAACCAGATTTTCCTCACACATAGCTTTCCTTTTTGCACTCATAATCTCGTTTTGACAGATGTATTAATTTTGATACTAGTACTGGTCGAATGACAATGACAAGACAAGACTTTTGAAGTTACAGAAAGATGGAATAGTATGCAGAAAGTATCGTTGGAATCTCTGGACATTGATACATCCTGTATCGTCCTCTGCAGGCTACGTACAAGCTCCCCTTGATATTCATCAAGAATGCCACTGATTTTGTTTCGGTAAGTAAATCTACCATGTAACGAAAGGAAGTGTGTGACCAAATGAAGCTGTTGCGGGCGAAAACCCACCTTCTTTGGCCCACGAGAAAATCTAGAGGTGACCAGGCCTGTGAGAGTGATTGGTGAGTGACCTGACCCTTCATTCAATGCAGAAATATAATTGATATACCTTCATGTCCAATCCAGTCCTTTCGCAGCAAAGGCCCATGTGTTTTCATCCTCTTAGAACAACATGGATCGAATACTCACAGATAAACGTTCCGAGAGGTGGGATATAGCCAATGTGGAATGGAGGAGCTCTTAGCAGAGAGTAGTACACTGATGAAGATGGATGGGAGGGAACTGGGATGTAGGATGACAAGGACCTCACAAGTGACTACGGGAAATACCAAGTCTGGATTTTCTACGGTTCACAGAGACTCAGTTGCCCGATAACACCTGTATTGGTTTGTCGCGTAAATTCTATTTTCTCATGCAAACGGCTGACAATGATCGATCACAATTCAGCTTGGCTTTCAAACGAGAATCACCAAGGTATTATTGAGATTAATAAGTCCTAAATTACTAAACTAACTAGTACTACCAAGACTCAATATCATCAATGTCAGATGCATCGTCAGCTGGTGCAACCTCCTCTACTGGAAACTCTTCCACCTCGTCCTCCCCTTCCTCTACAATATCTGGACAAAAGATACAGTCCAAGCGAGCCTTGCCATGAGTGCGAGCAGGTGCAGAATGAACGTGACGAGGTCTTCCTGCATCTGACCTCGTCTTTCTACCCTTCGGCTGCCCACGGTCAAAGTAGTCTGGCCAATCCTGATGGACCGTGTCAACCTCCTCCTTTGACAACCGACGAAATCTGATGATTCCATCCCTCCACAACCTCGTCAACTCGTTCACAGTTGCCAATGACATCTTGCTCGGATTCCAAAACCGGAATCTCTGTGGCCAGTTGGAGATTGCAACATGAAAAATGACCATGATTGTCTTGCCAAAGCATTCTTTCGTCCAGACCATCTTCGCATCGGGCCTGTTCGTGACATGAACTGACAATGTTCAGATGAGTAGGTTTCGGAGGTCGAATAAATGGATCGTCGCTTACCAAGAGCATTACTGACATGGTACTTGAGTCGTCTTCTGCCATTCTGCAACAGTACCATGTGCGTTCTGCTTTTATCTGTAGGAGAAAGGAAGATCAGAGCATGGCAATAGAGTGGAACAAAGGAATGTACCTCCGCGAGCTGCATGAATACGCTTCATGGGTCGGTAGCCAGTCATGATGATGAGGATTTGGCCGTGGTCATTGACACTACTACTTATATAACTTCATGGATGAGTCTTTGCCATTCAATGCAATTTTTCTTTGTTCTCATTGTCATCTAAATTCGACATTCAACCTTGAACAAGTGGTGTACCCGTCGCAATGAAAAAATGACAGAAGCAATCTGAATTATTTGATCAATCTCGTATACTGAGCTAAAACAGAAACAACATATACGTAAATCCAACTAGTCCAAACAAAATGACACTGGGATATATGGTACAATCCTGAAGCTGTGCACCATTATCTGAACTGCCAGCAAGAGTCTCAATATCGCGCTCTCAGATTAGTCTGGATTTTACCAGACTAGTAGCCAAAGAGGTCTGATCGCAAGAAGCAGGATCCTCGAAATCCCTATCCACCATGAGCTTCTCAAATGTACTATCACTTTGCCGACATGATTTGAAGGGATGAATAGTCGGCATTCTCTCACTCCATATGTTTCACTTCTTGTGGATTGAGTATCTACATTGCGGGACCTTAAGAAAACAATCTGGTGGCCTAGAACTTCCGAAAAAAACAGGTAAAGGCTCCTGGGGATGATGGAATAATACAAGAGCCTATCAAATTGTTGTTGGAACAGCATGTAAAAATGGAAGAGAATTATTGTCAAACATGGTAAGCTGGTTCAATCGAACTGGACATACCAAGCACCAATAGATTCGGACATGAGTTTGGTCATGGATCAAATATTAGACTTACCCTTCTTCTATCTTCCACATCCATCTCATGTGAGAATCTCATCTTAAATAAATGTAGAATACAACCGACAGTGTTTGAGGAGTAAAGATGGATATTAGTACACTAATCCTGTGGACCAGTGTCTCGGATACACATTCAACCACCACCCTTCCTGTAATTACATCTTCCTTCTCCAGAAATCATTCATCGCTGCCTGCTGCAGTCATCATTGATGAATAAAACCGAAGACAAAAGTTCATTTATGAAATGGAGACTGTCATTGCATGAATCTGGATGCAGTGTCATTTGTTTTATTTATCTCTTTTTCCAATCCTCAACCATTACCAAACGAATCTGGCCTTGTCCCTGGATACGAGCTATTCTGAACGGCATTTGGGGTGAGAGACGGAGGAAGACCACCAGATCATTATTTCCGATTCGATCTTCAGAAACCCATCTCCAGGTCAAGGGCACACTTTAAACCTTTTGGCTTCAAACTTAGATGGAATGACTGATGTACATGTTCTGTAGCCTTCAGTATATTCTTCCGTTTGTTCAGCAAAGTCCCAACAATATTTGAGGTCATCAGGTTTTGTGGTCAAACAGAAAATATGCATCAAAAGATAAGTCGGAGTAAAGATGAAAGTCAGGCAATCAAAGGAAACTGAAGCGATTGGACCAGCAGTCGTACCCAGGAAACATTTTTGGCTAAGAATAGTGACGCTGATACTTGCAATCTTCTGGATTCAGAAATTAAGTTTCAAGTTCATTGCTGTGTTGTTCCAAGATACGTTTGTTTATTATGCTAAGCTTCACCAAGCTTCCATTAACATGGACTTGGCTATGATATCAAATATTCCAGCATCGCCTGTGTTCTATTTCTGTTCCAGAAATATATCATTTATGTCTCAACACTCGACGTGAGTGGTGGAAGAAGACCACCAAATTATTAAGATCTTCGGAAATACATATTTTCAGAATTGACATGATTTTAATGTTTTACCTTTTAGGATGAAGGAAGATGAGCAGAGCATTCATCCACAGATTCGGGGTACTACAGTCTTGATACATGAGCCAAAAAAATGATTTCTACTATCCAGGATGAAGGTCAGTATGATCACCATTGCCGACAACCCAGAATACACACGGGATGATTCGGCCGCTATCGGTTTGGTAACAGGTCCAAGTAATTCACCAAAGAACAGGAACATCATTCCTCGAGCGCAACCAGAAGTTTAATCTGAACTCATTGCTACATACATTCGAAGATTATTTGCATGTCTCTAACAGCTGAGCATCTCATATTTCAGTCCTCCTGATTACTCTGGTGTACTCGTACATATGAAGCATTCTACATGATTTTTGATAAAAGTTGCTGTTTAAAACCGAAAATACTGATTCCATTGAATGCACCCATCCAGAATAGGATCCGATTCGGTAATGGGGAGAATGAAAACATATCAGGTTAATTATTCATCATACAGGAAGACAGAAGGGCGATGCAATCGAGAATTTACCTGAAACATAAGCTCAAGAGGCGAGAGCAACTATACTCAATTGGGACGCACCTCCTTGAACACGGCACACTTGTATTGAGAAGTTTGTGAATACGTGATAATGATAGAGGAAATTCCGGTGGGGCACAAGGCAGAGACAACACAAAGTTATGGGATGATGGCTGTCATTGGTAACTCCGGGGCCATGGACCGGCAGCATGAACATCCTTGACAAATAGGATTTAGACGAGTTGAAATGAATAGAGTCAATTTACATGTTTCATGAATCGGTTGAGGATTTATCTCCAATTTGAAAAGGCCACAAAAATCGAGATTGAGAGGAAATGAATATTTTTGCAAGTTGCGGATACTGCTGACTTAGAAGATCGGGTTCTCACTGAGAAATGGTACGTTGTCAGAAGCAAATGGGAACAGAAGAAGTTTGTACATAATCGATTAGGGCATAGCCTAGTCTACACCAGTGGAGATTTGAATTTTGGTAGAGAAATCCGTCGTATATTTTGTCTAGCTAGTCGCATGATTTTGCTAAAGAGTTAGTTCATATTAGGTGTTGGAATTCAGTTTATTTCTGAGATTGTGCTTGCTATCGTTACTTACTTTGAATAAAGCATATTGCGAAAGTTTCAGGAGGAACGACAGAAATGGGAGAAACAAGGAAGCGGTCGGTAGAAAGAACGATCACGATGTAGTATGTTTGAAACTGAATTTCTTTAGGTCGGCGTCAAACATTTTTGTTAGCTACCATCACCATCGCTCTATGTCTCATTGCTGAGTTTTCTCTAACACTCGTTCTCACTACTCGCAAACTATGATGCATCTCGATGATTATCATCTGTTATTCTACTTTCTATATGGACATCTCACTCGCTGAATAATGCTGAAATCGGCATGCATGCTTTTTTGGATCTTCCTCATCCTCTCTGCTTGACCACGGTGGCCTTCGTTCTTCAACAAAACACTCGGTACTGTTATCGCTTACTGTAGGGGGTATTTCTCATTTTTATTTCATCCCTGAGAGGCATGGTTGATCTTCAGGCGAGTTTCTCTCCTGGAAGAGTTTTAGTGTCGACTGTCAATGTTAATAATCCATCCTCGGGTTATCATCCACTAACCTTCGCTTGAGTGCAGTGGATGAGCTGTAACAGCTCCGAATGTTTTGTTCTCGATGCTACTCACGATACATGTTCTGTTCGATACAGGTCATTCAAAGCAACGACTGATGTATCACATTAATCACAGGTCTTCCGTGTCATGGTCTTCTCACAATATTTTGAAGCTTGAAGCTTGGTCAGTATTGGATAATTTAGAAGACACGATGACTTGTCAAGGATTCTGTCGTGACTATGAATAACGATGATTCCGCATTTTTCAGAGCATCTATTGTGGATTTATCATTGTGTATTCATTTTGTCTTGTGTGTTCATAGTCTCCTACAATAGTACTCATACGTCTACAGCAGCCTTGTAGTTCATCTCGTTATCCAAATCAAACGACAAAATTTCATATGAAGATTTACATGTACAATTATTGTCAATCTGATTCTCATCCCGGATGGCATTCAAACTGCATGTGGCTCCATGTGGTCGGATGGATCCAGTCTTGTCTCTGGATATAGATTCAAAATAGGATTGGCTACATTGGAAACGAGAGACGGAAGAAGGCCAATAAATTTTAATTTGAATCTGATCTTCGGAGAATCATTGGGGGTTGAATGATACAGTTTTAACATGTTACCTTCTCGGGTGAAGGAAAACAACTCCGTGGGTATCAGTACATTCGGAAATCATTCTCGGATCTCAAGATGGTGTATACAGCTGTTGGTTGTCATTATGTCCAGTCTCGATGCATGAATGAAGACAAAAATCTGGTTCTAGTGTCCAAGGCGAAAAGTCTGTACATTTCTCATGTGGGCAAATACACACGGGGTGATTCGGCCACTGTCAGTTTGGAAACAGGTCCAAGTAATTCGGCAAAAACAAGTAATGTTACTTCAAAGTTTACGTTGGACACAACCCATCTTCTAGCCTTGGATATTATGTCTTCCCCATTGCTGTGTTACTCCCAACATTATTCGTGTGTCTCTGATACAACTTGAAATTACCGCATAATAAATGGCCGCCCTACTGTAATCGAATCATGCTAATAATTTCGTGTTACTCAACATATAGAGGACTCTATACGATTCATACAAGGAGTGCAATCGAATACACACAAGATAGGAACTCAGAGTAGCTAATGAAATATTTGACCCTACAATCGTGAAAGTTAATGCGAGTCAGTGTATGATCCAGTTCGGAATTGAGTGGAAAAACATACCAGGTTGATCATTCACCATACAAGAACGAAGATAGACAACGTAATCGGGAAATAGAGGGACTTTAGGCTCCAGGAAACGCTTTACTTGAAACATCAACGCAACAAGCGAGAGTGACTAGGCTGAATTGCGACTCGTCTCTATCACGGCAGAGTTGTATTCAGAACGCTGAGAATATGTGATAATGATAGAGGAAATTCCGGTCGCACACAAGGTGAAGGAAATGCGATGTGGCGGGACAATGAGTCTTGGTGTTCCTCAAAGGAAGTTTGTGACAACTCCGGGAGCTGTAGACCATTGACCTAAGCGTCCATGAAGGGTGGATCAAAACCGGTCGACTGGAAAAACTGAAATCAATCTTTATGTTTCGACATGCAATAATTTACTTGGAGTCATTTTATGAAGCAAGAGAAAGTAGACTGAATTGAGACGCACCTCAAACAGGGTAGAGTTATATCGAGAAGTTTGAATCATACGTGATAGGCGTTGCGACGATGACAGAAGAATCCAGTCAGTACGCGATAGAGGGAGAATGGGTCTCAATGATAACTCCGGGGCCCGCAGACCGTCGACGTAAAAAAATCTCGATAGTTAGAACAAAGGCAGGCTGACTGGAGACAATGGCTACGTTTTGATGAAACTGTTGGGGATTTTTCTTTGATTTTACAGACCGATGTGATCGCGCTTTGGACAGCCAATAAGCATCGTTGTAGGTTGCAGATATGGCTGCAGATTGACCTGTCACCGCCAAATGTAACAAATATTCTTGGTGACGAACGGTCTCGGTGGCATCCAAAGACATTTCGCATACAATGGAGCAGGAACTAGTCTTGTGCTGGTGGAGTTTGAAGTCTTGTTAACTATACGGTAAACAGAATCTGATGTTCTGTATGTCCACCGTTTTTCAAAGGATTAGTCGTACGTCTGACTCAAAGAAAATGAGGCAGTCGACATAGATGGAACATGGTGCATCCTAGACTTTGGAGTTGTCGAGGTCTCCATCTTGAAATAAATAAAGGGATTGTATAACGAAGACGCCTTGATGTCAACAGACAAAGTCTGAAAGTATGCCAATTGAATTCATTACAGTTCAATTAACTTCAGTGGACTATGGTATCTGGGATCGCTGGCCAAGCTGGGCGAACACCGAAGTTGGAGTGACCACTCTGGTAGCAAGCGATTGAACCACAGTTTCGGTACATATGGAGGAAAGAATGTGACATGTTTGTCTCGGATGATTTAGCTTACCATTAACTAGGATCCTGGATTACGAATGGTTCCCTTCGGTCCGATCCACTTGAAACACAACCTCAGCGTTGCTCGAAAGGTATAAATACTGAACTAATAAACCATGACTTACCAGCAATACCCTCTCCTCCCAATACCATCCCTCATCCTTCCTCATCTATCAAGCTCGATGCGAGGTAAGCTCTTCATTTTACATCATGTCCAAGTTACTTACTCATCGTTTTTCTCCTCGCAGCAACAAGGTGCTCTCGTCAACACATCAGGTAACTTGCTCCATTGATTGTCGCACTCACAATACTGATTGGTGTCGTTTCATTGCCAGGTCATCGTATGGCTGACACCATGTGCATTCGTGTTGTGAGTTATCTCAACGTTTTACGGTTTTGTCTTTGTTCTGACTTACCTTGTGAATATCAAGCTCGTTTGGCGCACAACACCAGTCCGCTACCCAACTCGGCGAACCTTTGAGGCGAGCCCAGATGCAACTCCTTTGAGAATTGCACCAGAATCGACAGGAAGGTCTGGTTGGTTGGGTGACAGCAGTCACGTTCGAAGGGATTCATTCGTCTTCGAAGGTGCGGTGATGCAACGATCTGAGGTGGTTTCAGCTGCACTAACTGGAGACATTACCTACCCAAATGACAATTGTGTAGGTAAACTCACCGACTGTCATTTGATGAGTTAGTCCAACTCATCCATTTCGTTCTCATATTGTTGAGGGTTCAGTTTATGTCCTCGATGAATTCAGACGTTAACCTAGGATACTGAAGTACGCAGTTGTAAGTGTAGGTTTGTTCTGACTGTGCGAATGAAGAAAGAAAAAAAGGACATACCGTATTTGTCATATCTTGCCACGTTGCAGATCTTGAAGATAGGTTTATATTATTCTTGCACACTGATGAGTGTGGTGAGTATTGCGGACGTAGAGTTGGTTGGTAGTCAGTATTCGGTGACCAGTGATCTTGGAGTTTACTTTACCTCTGTAATTTTAATATGTACGGTTACCTTCCTTGAATGAAACATATTTACCAAGTCTCAAGTGGATTGAATAAAGATGAACAACAGAATGGATGAAACAAGCCAGGGTGATGATGGTGGCCGGGAGAAAGAACGCTCAAGCTTAAGTACAAACTTGAATTGACTGAGTTGGCGTCAAACGTTCTTGTTTAGCTACCACCACTGCTCATTGCGTCTCCTTGCACACTGTTTACTTTTCTCCAACTCTCGTTATTGCTACTTTCGAACCATGAATCTGACGATTATGAAGAGTGATTCTACTTGCTTTATGATATCTCACTCGCTCAATCGTGTTCAAACCCTTTGAATCGACACGCTTGCTTCTATATTCCTGATCCTCTCTGGTAGACGACAACGACTGCATCTCCAACCACAGGATCAATACTTGTTCTGGTACAACATAATTGAGTATCTACTTTATCTTTCGACTACCTGTCAAGCCAAAACAATCAGCTTTGCAGCTAGTATGAGTGCATCCTATACCGGTGAGTCTCTGCCTCTCTGAAGATGATATTCAATACAAAGACCTTCTAGGAATCATCATACACGGTTACTCTGTGTGATACCCCACTGCTCAAGTGAACGCTCAGTTCAGTTTCATCGTCGTGACCACATGATTCATCTTCAGGTGAGTTCCTCCCTCGAAAGAGATATAATGTCGACTGCCAATAGACATCAAGCTATCGTCCACCAGCATTCGTTGAGTATTGGGAAGGGTAATCAAATACTCCATCGGTCACCAGCGCAGATGAGCTGTGACAGCTCCGAGTGCATTGTTCTCGATGTTAATGATGCTTACGCATTCTGTCTACTACAGTTTGTTCTCTTTGACCCATGGATCACACATTTGCCACGTCAACATATTGGTTCGCTTCTGACACTTCAAGCATGGTCAGCAAGTGAAATCGTCATCGAGGCTTGTCAAGAAGTCTTGCGTTGGTATTCATGTCTCACTTTCCTGGACACACTGCATCATCGACGTCGGGTATTCATGTGCAAGTTTTGACCAAAATGGTGCGCAGAAGGGAGTGTCAATAACATCACCTCTTCATTCCCAATTCACCATTGATCAGCTGGAGGAACACAATGGGATTTGCTCACCGGCCAAATCCATTGTGGACGCGTGACCGCATACTCTTTCGTGTAGTGCATCCATTGTATTAATTTACAATTTGGGAATATAATTGTTTATGATTTCCTTGATGTCTGCATCACAAGACCGATGACCGATAATGGTTTTACAGTTTTACTAGAGTCCACGGACAAACATAGAGGAATATCTGATGCCTGGTCACTAGTGACCCTACGTGACGCGTGACAAAAACCACTGCGGTGTAAAAAATCAGAAAACAAAAGTCGTCCGTTTTCTTCGAAACTTTAGCCGATGATTACCTTGGTCCAACGCATCCTGTCCATGTGGTTTTCAATTTCCAAAGTTGATTCCTCGGATTTCCAGCAAGCTAGGAAGAGTCGGCGCTCTGAAATCGAAAAGAAATGAGCCAAAATAAGGCGAAAAAAAGGTCTGCCGTTCTCCTTGAAATTCTGTTAGGCGATGGTGGTGTGTGCAACATTGTTGAAAATCTGTGTTTCAAGTGTCGAGGTGTCTTTGGTGTTTTGCAGTTGTCCTTCGAACGTCTTGAAAATGTTAGCGCCCATGTTTCGCAATGAAATGAGCGTAAATGAAGCGAAGAAAATATCTTCTGTTCCTCTTGAAATTCAAGTGGATGATGGTTTTAGATGCATCGTTTTCGGAAATCTGTGTTTCAAGTTTTCAGGTGTCTTTAGCATTTTGCCGTATTCATATCACGATCGCTCGTCTTTGACTTACTAACAAAGACTTCACAGCCGAATCTTACAATCCGTTCATTATGGAAGTCCTACGAATGGGATTCTTCAAATACTGTGAACTTGGCAGTGATTGCATTAATGGTCCTGTAATGATAACGAGAAAATGACTGTAAACTTACCGGTCTCGCAAGTTGTGCAGAAACCACGAGATGATCTTAGCGGTTTCCGCCAATGAAGTGTACAGAGAACGCATGTGTAGCTCGGCGATCTGACGATGATTGCTTTCAACAAGAACATTGTCCTTGAATGAAGAAATCATGATTTCGCCGGTATTTGTTCTGGTGATACCAAGTACTTTTTCGAGTTCGTCCACTCTATTCCTACAAAGTTACGTCAATTTGTGAAAGTTTGAGCTAGATGAATGACAAGAAAATACCTGACAGTCATTAATTCTTGCTTGTACCTGGTGAGGTCTTTCATAGACAAGATGCGAGCAATGGAGTTGGCCTTTGTGACTTGCTGTGTCAATAAATTCGAGTATTGATTCTTCGACCTTGTCAACTCATCAACACGCTTCGCCAGTTCTTGAACCAGAACCTTTGAACCATTTGGCTCCATATCGACAATTGTATGTCTAGAGTCATGTCTAGAGTCACGAACAAAGG
The DNA here is from genome assembly GCA_022606235.1 of Abortiporus biennis. NCBI lineage: Eukaryota > Fungi > Basidiomycota > Agaricomycetes > Polyporales > Podoscyphaceae > Abortiporus > Abortiporus biennis. Next base: position 89,223 of record JABYQP010000003.1, on the reverse strand, counting down.
GCGAATTATTTCTTCCATCATGATTAGCAATGATAGAGTCATTGGTTCTGTCAATTTCAGGGACATCCGGCGGGTTAAGTTGGTTATGCAAATCCAGGTTAGCTCGAGATAGAGTATTCATGTATGCGTATGGATGTGAATGAAATATGTGGCGTACGTCAAGGAATATGGGTGGCGATTGACGAGTGTAAGGAGTGAGAGAAAACGATAGAAGGGATTGACCGGCCTTTGAAGCTTTCTTCAAATCAACAGCCATTGTGGCAGATGCTTTACGTAGCAACGTTTCGCATCTTGAACAATAACATCTTTGTTCTCCCGTCTTGCGCGTAGTTTGAATAGTCCTGCGACTGGACCCATTGACCACCACAACCTAAACAATTACATTCCATAAAACAAGGAGTAAATTGGCGCCCTCATCTTGAATTGACGCCATCCACTGGGAATCGAGCAATGACATTCAGGCCAATGCGGGGTCCGTAGGTCTTAGTATCTAGACAAATGATATCAATACAAAAGCTCGACAATTGTTGGCAACAATTGAGACCTAAACCGTCCGGTGCAGTGGTGCACGAACAAATAAAGAGTCCTATGTTATAGCGGCCGTGTTCAGGTCCGGAATTTGGGTATAGTGATTCGAAAAAAAAAAATTGATTTGAGCAAATCTCTGGACGAGGTTAGTGATGATAAACGATTTCCGAAGTAGTCAAGTGAAGACCCACCACACCAATGGGAGCCGACACTGGACTTCAGTAAGTTGATCAAACTAGCTAATCGACTGTCATGCAGACAAGGGTCAATACACGTATATACGATTATATGGCAGACAATTTCAGCAGAAATCGTCGTAATTTATTTTGTGACTGCGCGAAAACGCCCCATACATTGTCAATCATCTTTATTGTCAGAGCTGTTGCTGGGAGGGACAGCCCAATATCCTGAGAGCACAAGTCAGAACCATCATTTTTAAGTCCAAGTGGGAGACGTACCTAAAGCACCAAAGATTCGAGCGTTTAAATTGCTAGCAATAGTTCCAACATGAAGGAAAAGCCTGATGACAGGAACCAAGGGAGGTACAAGAAGGGCGAGGAAGTCTTCGGGCTGGTAGAAATCCTCGTGGTACTTGATGACTTGAAGTCTGGGGTCCTCTTCGCTTGGTGAGAGGATAAGATGGACCATTAATCTTTCCATAGAACAGGTCAACACATGCAGAAAAGGTGACTTGGAGCATACAGACCTCGCGGGGGCAGGACTTAGAGGAGACCAACGAATGTGGAATTCTTGGACGACCTCGATGAACAACTCATTCTTCTCGGCATGATATGTCACGTCTTTGACTTCAACTTTCAAGGTTGGAGAGAGGACGCGATACCATCTCCGGTACACGTTAGGTTTGTTAGAATTGCTTCATAGTATAGCAAAGGTCTCACTGGTAGATTCCAAGAATCTCATCTCGCGACATAGGTTTGGATGTAACTATGCAAAGCGGATGGTGAAACTCTGCATCAGGCGCATAATACCTGTGAAAAGGTGAGAGAATGAATTCAAAGAAGACATTTGGTGGAAGTAGTTACCTTTCGATAGCCGTACGTTGGCTTTCAGCATTTATGGCAGCTGTGCATGACAAAACCACGCCCTCTATTTCTTTGGCTGGGTCTTCCATTCTCAACGTAAATTACGAGTTGTATTTGTACACTGAGAGATAGTTTGTTGGATTAACATGAGGTAACGGAGGAGGAGCTATTACCAGCGCGCCTCGCGTTGTTGTACAGCATATTCAAATTCGGTCAGTTTGAGTAATACGCACATTCAAATTCGAAAGATATTTTCAAGAGTCGAGACTTTCTCAGCTGAAAAGCTCTACCATTGTAAAACATATATATTAGAATGATGATTTGAACAGCATTGTAGCAATGCAGAGACACCAGAAAGGAGTTGGAACTGGCTCCCAACAACTCAGGCAAGTTCTAAGAAGTTAAGCCACAACTTCAAGCTTCAACTCCTACCACCATCATCTTGCCTCCCCCCTCCAGCCAATCCTCCTTTCTCTAACAAGGACTCCTACAGCACAAAATAGCACAAACCGTGAATCAACTACACACCATTTACTTCGTTTTCATGCCAATGGCGACCCCGGCAAGCTAAGCAGATAAGTGGCTTATCTTATCTTACGGTAGAGCAGGTTCGTTTGAATCTTTCTCCTCTCCTCAATTGCGATTTATTACCCCGGACTCAATTTCTACCAACACATGAAATCTATCCTCCATCCAGTTCCTCTTCGCCGCATTCAATCGGCTTTTCTGAGACCACGGCTAGCTTTCTAGAAGCCATCGACTCTGGACGCTTGGGATTCTCTCGCGTCCTCTTCTCTCGCTAACACTTCAAACGTGTACGCTTTCTTGCGCATTTACCCTCTCATGTCTCGCCATAATACCAATATCTCACCTACACATTCCCCACCGCCTGTTCTTGACGAGACCAACATCGCACGTCCGTCGCAACTCGCAAACGCTCATACCCAATCCGAGCCAACACCTGTAGGACAGGCGCACAACGCGAATTTGAGCAATCATGGCGAGAGTGACGAACGTGAACAATTCCATTCAGTCAATAACGTCAAGTCCAACTCACCCCATGACTTTGGTGTATCATGGGCCGTAAATGCTGGCACTGGTGATTCACCGTTGAGCAGAGCAGGGTAAGTTCCTTCTCTCATTGTCTCTCCTATATACACTCATATCCTCGTCTATACTTATAGACTACTGCAACCTAAGAGTTTCATTTCAACGAGTTCGCGAGCATCCAGACCTCGCGTTGTTGTTAGGCCTCATACACAAGAAGACATCAGGGATAATACTATGCAATTGTCCTCGCTGCCTTTACGGTCTCCCCCTCTAAGCCAGGTACTCAGCGTAAGATCACCCGTCCCCACTTCGGCTGTGCTACAGCAGCAGCAGCAGTCTCAGTCAATAGCTAGTCAACAAGACGCGTTCATTTTTCCGGCCCGGATTTCGACACACATCCAGACTCCATCCTCTGAATACTTACATTCAGAGTCTCAATCCGTTCGGTCAAATTTGACATCATCATCTGAGTCAACGTCTACAGAAGATTTACTCGCTTCAACCTCAACATACTCCAGGCCTGCACTTGGTGGCTCTACTACTCCTCGTGGACGACCATCCTCAGAGGCATTTCATCCGTCCGGACTGAGCTTGTTAATGTCTCGCAAACATGTGGACGAAAGTAGGAGTCTTGCTATCACAGCCAATGACGAGAACGTACGGATCCCTACGCAAACCCGACCGGAATTTCTCAGTGATACAGGGACACGGATGCCTGTCATGTCGTATCGGGCAACTGAAGGGTCTCGTAGCAACGAGAACGAGCGTACTCCGTTGATCAGCGTAGAGAGGGATGTCGAAGGAGGCAGCTACCTTCACGCACACCCTCTTGTAAATGGTTATGGGGGAACTGGGAATGGGGATGTTTCAGAAGAGGCTCCTCATCCTCGAGTCAAAGCGTGGAAATCGCGGATGGAAGGGATGGGAGGCCATCTTGGAAAAGAATGCAAGGGACTCGTCAAATCTAGCTTGAGGAGCTTGCCTGCAGTTTTACTAGGCACTCTACTAAACATTCTAGACGGCGTATCATGTAAGTTTTATTCTCTGAAGCGTTCCTCGTTTTTACCAACTATTCTGCACGACTAGATGGTATGATCATTTTCCCTGCTGCTGGTGTATTCACGGGTCTTGGAGGTGTTGGAGTGTCGATGTTCTTTGTTTCGTAAGTTTCTCACCTTAACATTTTACCTTTAAGATATCGTGGTCGTGTGACGACGGTCTTATGACTACTTGGACCTGCATGTTGATCATCTATGCCTTCTTCAGTGCTGTAATTTCCCAGCTGGTATACTCTGCGGGAGGCAGTGGGTTTGCTGGTGCCAATGGAAGCATGATGATTGAAGTTGTTGTAAGTATATTAACCGAGCATTTGACAAATATTTGATCTAATGACCATCGAAGCCATTCTTCCATATATTGGCTTCTAGTATCGAAGATTACATAGGGGAAGATAATCCACACGAAGTTTTGGCGACGACAATGGTTGCTTTTGCGTTGTCGTCGATACTTACTGGTGAGTTTCACTGTACTGCTCGACATATAATAAAATAAAACAGCTCGTCCGGCATAGGTCTGACTTTTTTCCTGTTGGGAGCGTTGCGGTTAGGCACACTGATTGGGTTCTTCCCGAGACATATCCTTGTTGGGTGAGCATTCCTTGTCAACTCCATCTATGACCATATTCTCATGTTATTAATACCCAGGTGCATCGGTGGAGTGGGTGTATTTTTGATTGTCACCGGGTATGTACTGTTTTCTCCCTCATTCGCTAGGAAGTTTTGCTTATACACCTTTTAGATTGTGTGTTTGCACTGGTCTTTCCGACGATGACTTTACATTCACGCTCCCGACACTTAAATTCTTCTTCCTCAATGCCTATAATTTGTTGTTATGGTTTCTACCATTTGCTTTGGCCATACTTCTAAGGATGATCACGTCAAAGTGGAAACATCAACTTATATTCCCGTTGTGTAAGCTATTCTCCTGCACCATGTGCTTTGTTCATCACATGCTTACCCATCCAAACCGTAGACTTCATACTGATTCCGTTTATATTCTATTTCGTTGTGCTTTGCGCGCGGATCAACTTGGATTCCTTACGACACACAGGATGGCTCTTTGACATGGACACATCACAGAATGGCCCTTGGTATCTTTTTTACACTTTCTTCGGTAAGTAAATTGGACGCCTGTTCCCTTTGGTGGTCATTGAAATCCTGACAACGCAGACTTCAAGCGGACCAATTGGGGTGCGTTATGGGCAACCCTCCCTACCCAGTTTGCTCTGCTGTTTTTCAACATATTGCATCCTCCATTAAACGTGCCAGCTTTAGGTCTGTCGATTCGATACCATGAAAAACAAACTCACAAAACTGATCATACATGTTGAATGTAGCCGTATCATTGAATCACGATGTTGACACGGATAAAGAACTCGTCGCCCATGGGTATTCCAACCTATTAGCAGGTGCTTTGGGAACTGTGTACGTCCTCCTTCCTCTGCCCCTAATATGCTCCACTGAATTCTTTGACCTCTCATAGACCCAACTACTTGGTTTACGTCAATACGCTATTGTAGGGAACATTTTATCTGTATCGCAAGCATATCGCTGATACTTCACGTCGCTAGATTTTACCGCGTCGGGGGAGATACTCGTATCTCGGGCTTCATGTTAGCTGGTGCAACGGCTGTCTTGTTATTCATTGGGACGGGTCCTATTGCATTTCTGCGTGAGTTCCTGTCTAGATTCTCTTTCTTATTCCATTAACATTTCCTAATATTCCTGCAGCTGTCATGGTTGTCGGAGCCCTCATATTCGTCCTCGGAATTGATCTCGTTAAAGAGGCGCTTTGGGACACAAGACATAGAGTGAACAGATGGGAATATGTCACAATAGCATCTATCATGATTTGCATGACTGTTTGGGATTTCGTCGTTGGAGTTTTGTTCGGTATTGTCACGAGTTGTATGTTTTTCGATTCTTCATTGTGGTTTTGGAACGGTGAGCTGAAAATCCTTTATTTGCATGGCAGGTTTCTTCTTCGTCGTTCAAAATTCCCAACGAAGGAGTATCAGAGCGTTACATACTGGTGAAACGGTCATGTCTACTGTGAGAAGACCTGCAGCACATCGAGCCTATATCAGAGAAGTTTCCAAACAGACTACTATTTTGCGACTTCAAGGTATCTCATGATAAGTCTCACCTTTTTGGATTACTCTCAACCTCATTTTGGCGTTAGGTTTCCTCTTTTTCGGAACTATTACCCATGTCGAAGAAACAATTCGAACTTTGATTTCTAATCCACACTGGGATCAGGATCCTATCATGTTTCTCATGATTGATTTGACTCTAGTTGCAGGAGTAGATATGTCTGCTGCTGAAGCCTTTGTGCGTGTGCAAAGGTTATTAAGATCAAAGAAAGTTACTTTGGTGTTTTGTGGCGTTGAAGCAGGAACTTCAGGTGTTTGGCAGGCACTGAATAGTGTTGACTTGTTGGAGATGGATGGCGTTGAGTGGTTTGAGAGATTCGGCGATGCTTTGGAATGTGAGTATATCGATACTAGCATCTTCATGTATGTTTGTTTGATATCTGACTCACAACGTACCTGATAGGGACGGAGAATGCATACTTGAGAGCTTGGTTTTTGAGTCAGAAAGCTGAGACTCATGCTGTCGGTCAGTTTATTCTGCTTAGAACAAGTAGACCGTTATCTAATTTGCCATTGTTTGCAGTTCTACCTGGTCGTGCAGACGACGTGGTAACGTTTGAGAGTTCATTAGCCACGTCACCAAGAAGATCCCAACTTCTCGAAGCTGGCTTCCGCACGCTAGCTCGTGGTACGTTTTCCTTCTGTCTGCGTACATACGTCCCTTCGAACTTATACCAATACTGTCATAGACCATTCCCCACCCGACGACGTTCTCACTGAAAATACTGAGCCATATCATACTTTGATAAAAGCTTTCTCTCCATACGATACTCTTGATCGCGAAACCTTCCGACCCCTCGTTCCATATCTTGAACGCATGACTCTCCCAGTTGGATATATCCTATGGCATCAAGGTGACGACTCCGATGGACTCTACATAGTCGAATCAGGGGTCTTGAAAGCCGAATATCATTTCGCCGAACATGCTAAACCTACGTTCGAAACTATGGTACCCGGGACGTTAGCTGGAGAGCTGAGCGGACTCAGCGGATTAGATAGGAATGCTACATGTATTGTGGAGAGAGAAGCAGTTGTTTGGAAGTTGGGAAGAGAGGCATTAACGAGGATGGAGAAAGAAAGACCTGATTTGGCTAGGATGTTTACAGGTTTGGTTTTGAAATGTGAGTTTTTTTTTCTTTCAGTTCTTTGTTTCGGATACAAGTAATGATAATTCTCTATCTTTAGCGGCAAAATTGGATTATGATATTCTCATCTCAGCCCTGGCTTCAAGACAATAAAATTTCATTTGTTCGGATATCATCAGATCAAGCAATTCCACATTTTGCTTTCATAGTAACGTCCTTTATCAGCTAACACACGCACGCAACCTGACGAACATTCACACAACTTTTCACCTTCAAACTTGCATTTGTTTCATACTTCTTTGGGTATATCTGGTGTATTCTATCGTTATTTATTCGTTGACGAACATTTGTAGATAGATTGATGTTCAATTTCAGAAATTTTACTTGAGTTTACATGCCTCTATGCATACCCTCTTCAGGAGATTCGATTGAATTGTTTCTCTTGCGGCATGAAGCTTGAAGTTTTGATACTAAAACAATTTTCCAAATGGGATTTTGATCGCTCTTAAGCGCTTAAGCACTGGCGTTTGGTAGACACGTGTTGTGTTCTGGGTGCAATTGTATGTTGTTTTTTACTTGCCGAGTTCACTAATCTGTTTATTAGGTTCAGCTTTATTCACTTTTGAAAGTACTTACTATTCCGAAGACATAGGCTAGGAACGGCATTTACTTTTATTCAAATGTCTTGACCCTTCGGCCCACGGACAATAACTTATCGCCATGGCACAGATTTGTCCACTTACACGACAACAAGAACAAAACAACAGTGCCCCCAGATAGTCAACTTAGACTAGTACAATAGAGTAGCCACTCCAGGTCAATGCCAGGTTTTACATATATGGTGTTCGAGTCAGTCCTTATGTTTTCTTTAACTTGCCCTCGAATTGACACACTCCTCTCTATCTGTATCTAAGACACATCCTCGGACGACCCTATAGTCTCTCTAGCATCCACCCAAACTATACAGCTGCTTATCAACTCCAGAATTCGTACAATTAAGCCTATCGTCATGACTCAAACTAAGCGATCATCGCAAGGTTCTGACAATCTTAACCCAACCACGAATTCTATTCCTCCTCCTGCCACTCCCAAAACCGACAAGAAGAAGAAATCTCCTTCCCCGACTACTCTTTATGGAGGACCTGATGGTTTCTTCAAAGATGTATATCGCGCTAAAGCAAGACTTGAGTCTGCTGCTGCTTTAGCTTCCGAAGCTGATAGCTCTTCGTCTTTCTCGTCACCTTCCCCCGAAACTCCTCCCATACACATTCCGGAACTTCCTACACAGCCAGATGCCTACAACACATCTCCTGCTGGATATGTTGTTGCCACTGCGATTCGAAACAAACTCATGGTCCTTTTACATGATCTTGAGACCTTACAACAGAAACAAGAAGATCTCTGTAGTGATTTACTGGATATGAAAGATCTTATTGAGGATGATAGGGCAGAAATAACAAAGAGTTATGATGCTGCTTGTCTTCTTGGTGATTTCGGGTTGAGGGATGCTGAAAGATTTGGGTGAGTCATTATCATTTTCCTACCGACCATTTGAACACAATTTATTGATCGTATTTCCTTCTTCTTCTTTTTTGACTCGTGATTTGAACAGGTCACAAATCCAAGAAATTCAAAGTGTCCTTCGCGATCGCATTAACCACCAAATCGCCTTCAACCCGACCATCAGCGTTACTTCAGAAGACTCAGATCCCAGCTCGCTCAAAAGCAAAAGCAAACGAAACGAAAAAGATAAAGAAGTTAAAAATCCATTCGACCCTCTACCCGTACGCAAACAACCTTGGCTAGGTCGATTACCAATTACCAAAATCATCAACTTTGACCATCCATCGAGACCAGTCCAATTAAATCAAATTCAACCAGAATTACCACTTCAACTCCAATCCACCACTAGCGTCACAGCCGAATCTGACAAGATTCTCAATAATCCTGATCTTGAGATGGTACAGATATCAGTGGAGGATGCGAAAGTCTTAGAAACTGCTGTTGACGAGATGCTCGCTAGCGCAGCTGATGCTTTGAGTGATACTGATATCATCTCGGAATTAGTTGAAGAGGTTAATGATTTGAGGAAAAAGGTGTATTTGGACGAGAGTGATAGACATGCGAGCAGAGTTTCTTCTTATTTAAGTGCGACGGGTATCCAGTTTGAGACTTACAGGTGAGTTTTTAGGGTTTTCGTTTATATGAATCGGATTTTCTGATCTTGTTTTGTTTTGTGTAGGGATCAAATCCCATCTTTACTTGTCCAAGCCCAGGGACCACAACCCGATCCACGTCCTGAATCAGTTACAACTCAGGATATCCCATCTATCGAATCTGAGTCGCAATCGCATACTACTACTGAACCCTCCATTGGTTCATCTTCCGCTATTGACGTCGACGCACATTTCTCACTCTCCCCTCTTACTTCGCCTTCTCCCAGTCCTCCACTGTCGACTCAGAAACCCAAGAAAATCAAATTTAAAGGCAAGACAAAACCCAAGGAAGAAGTTCTTGGTAGTACTCTAACAGTGAAAGAGGCGAAGAGGTTATCGAAGGAGAAAGTCAGAGTTCTTGACTCGGAGAAGAAGTTGAAGTTGAAGTTAGGGTCTGACGGCGAAACTGGAAAGCGAAGGTCTGCGAGGTTAAACTCACTATCCATCCCTCCTCCTACTCCATCAACATCCAAATCCAAAGCAAACCCCTCCACTCCGAAAGCTAGGGTTCAGGCACCGCTGACGGTTTTCTCCAGTGAGAAGAAGAGGACTAGATCGGAATATGAAGCAGATGTTAGTGAAGATGATGAGTTTTCAGACCCTGATTGTAAGGAGTTGGTCAGGAAAAGAGCTAGAATGACAAATACGAAAGAGATCCAGCCGAAGGAGAAGAATCCCAAGAAGACATCTAGGAAGAGTTGTTAGTAGTGGGATGCGGAATTGCACGTCGACATATATACCCCTTGAACGTGGATGCGTCGTCGTCACGACCCATAGAAATTATTTTTATTCTATGTTTTCTGATTATCTCCTCAGTGTGTACTCTACATTATCGGCTCTCTGTACTCATTAGAGTATACCAATTACTGTTGTGTCTCGCAAAAGATCTAATAGAAAGCCTCGAACTCATCATTAGAAGGAATCCTTGCAAGAAATATCCACTCGTAAAAACCACAGTCTACAATTACATCGTGTTCAAACACATCAGAAGCCGAGCTACGCATTCAAGAATCATTAATCATTACTCTATCGCATTCAGGGTTGAGGTCCCGTCATTCAACAACATCCAACCTGCGACTCGGAAAACCTGGCTTAAAACTGGTCAACGATCATCTCGACCCATTCATACCAAAGTTTACAAAACCAAAAATGGAACCAAGGGCTGCGCCAATGCCTCCGAAAATACCCTTCCAAAAACCTGGTTTCTGGATAGGACGAAGTTGAGCAAGACGTTGGAGAACTGCAAACCAAGCGTGCTTAGGTATAGTAGCGCGAAAAATGCGCGACTGAAGGTATGCCGCAACAGAGCCTACATGACAAGAGAAGGATAAGGAAGGATATCAGATATTCATATATGATTGGAAATATGGAAATGGACGATTACCTTGAACAGGGCCGTAAGGGCCCCATCCGAACAGACCTAACAAACGAGCTAAAATCCACTCTTCTGGGAGTATCAAACCGATGACTCCGAAAATCAGAGAGTGGAAGATCTTGGGATGCTGCTCGACTAGGTCTCCTGTATTCACGATGCTAGTCAACATCGTTGGATAACAATTAGCGTAATACTACGAACCTGTCGTAACCAGAATCATACTCAATCCAGATCTAATCTCTGTCCAAATTTTGGTCACTTCTTCCTCATCCAAGTGCAATCCACTACGGCAAAACCCCTCAATGATAACGACTCTAACCTTGTCGAGTACTTGGTCCACAATTTGCTGACGATCGTTGTGAGATAGCGCTTGATTGGGGGGAGGGAAGCTATCCTTCATATCATCAATAATATGTTGGAATCTGTTCCCTAAGTCCACAGAAATCGAGTTGACGTCGACCTCATAATCACGAAGACCCTTGCTCTGGGCCATAAGACTACGTAACTTGGAACAGATATCTACAAGATCATTGGTGATCTGCTTGACGTGTTGAACACTCTCCACTACTTTCATAGAAGATGATGTCTCCTTCTTGAGGAATTCGATAGCGTTGTTGAATTGATCAGATGAGTACCGGGTGAATTGGTCTTGTAGGTTACGTGCTCGTTCGAAGAAATCCGGGGGAATAGCTCCTTGAAGACGTTCAATGACATGACGGACCCAATCTCCGAAACCGAGAGGCTTCACAATGATAGCGTCGTCTACACGATAGAACGCGTCGAGGGCACTATCATCGTCAACCGAGTCGGCTGCAAAACAGTCCACCACAAGTTCTGATGAGCATTGCTTCGGTCATTGAATATTATGAGCGCATACCAATGACGACGCTATCCTCTGAGTTGATTTGAAGCCTAATAAGTGGATCGCAGACTCATCAGTTTTCAACTGCTATCGTGGCACGTCGTGTGCGTGTTGTTAGAGGAAACCTTCTACTCACTGATGAACGATACCAGTTGTCTCTACGTGAGAATCTGTTGGTGTCACGGTGAGGTGTGTGATGGGATTTGCAGTGATAGCTATCCATGGTGCAAAGAGTACGATGGATATGAGAAGCCTAACAGGATGTAGTCGAATCATTGTGAGGGGAGAAGGGGGGCGAGGGGAAAGGGTGGAAAGAATGTGGCGAAAGGTCCCTGACCAGAATATAAAGGAATTCTGTTTAAAGTTTGCCTCCCCGTTCACATGTTCACAGCGTATCAAGCTTCGAAATGTATTTGGGCAGGAGAATGCCGGTAATAGCGTTGCATGGGTAACAACGTTACTTATACTATAGGCGACGCAAATATTAGACACACAAGATATCATGGACTACTACCAAAACTTACCGAACTATAATAGATTACCATCTTACTGTGCCAATATTTCTTCGTCTACTAGGTGTTAAACGTTAAACGTTGAGGAGAAGGACGCTCGGAAGGTATGAGAAACCACGATCACGTGATTCACTAAATTTTTATTGTACTTGATACGGCCAATGTCATGTGATGTACAGTATGTTACATTGCATACCGAAAAGACTCTCGCTAATGCACACCATGATGTATACCAACAATTAATTATATCAAATCGTACTATACAGTGAGTGAATCATCAACATAAATCTAGTGAAATAATCCCTTTTACAATGAATGGCAGGCAATGAAATAAAACCATTCACCGAGTTAATTAACTAATTAGATAACTTGTAGATGGCAAATGTTTGACGATCTTGTTGATTATCGAACAAGTATTCTCCAATGAAAAATTGACCATTCAAAGCGGCGTTGGATGAATTCTGGGAAACTTCCATATGAATGTAAAGGGTAATGTTGGTTTGGTAGTGTCTGTGACAAAGGAATGTTCAGCTGCTCATTCATCTCCATAAATGTAAATGAAATACTCACCCGACACCCAAAATATTCAAATAAGCATATTCATCCGTTCCGTTAGCGAGTTTGAGGGTGATATCACTTTCGGGATAAGTGAATCCATTCTTAGCCCTAATTCCATGACCGGCACTTGTCTCTGGAACAACGGATCCAAATGGTTGGCCGTTGGCATCGGTCAAGTTACCGCTGAATGAATGAAAAGCATCAATACGTGTTTACGCCATCAAATCGACGAAATCAACCCACCTAAGGAACGCAACAGAAACTCTAGTACCGTATGGACCTTCGGTTAGATCCCTGTCTCCGACGAAGATCACTCCTCCAGCGAAATACTCAAAGCTGGGAGCCGCGGAGGGGAGCAACGGAATGGTGCCGTTGGTACCTGTTCCACTTCCACTTCCACTCCCGCTGCCACTACCACTACCACTACCACTACCACTACCACTACCACTTCCGGGACCAGAAGTCGAGGAAGGAATGGGAGTTATCGCGGAAGAAGTGATAGAAGTGGAGGTAGAGGTGGCCGAAGAAGAAGGGACTGAACTTGTGGAAGTAGAGGTGGCAGTGGTGGTGGCAGTAGCGGTGGAAGATGAAGATGAAGTAGTTGTTGTACTTGTCGTAACAACGCTTGAAGTAGCAGTCGTCGTCGTTTGAGCCCAACTCTGAGCTGAGAACGAGACGAATAAGGCGGCAACGGTAGAGAGTTTGAACTGCATTTTGGTAAAAATGATTTGGCGACGATTGAAGATTCTGGACTGAATTTCGGGTGAAGACTTATATACCTCCTCTCCTATGAATGTCGGATAATGCAATCAGAAATATATGTGGCAATCCGACGACTGTAGAAGCAGCGGCCGCCCCCATCCGGTCCAATGGGTTGAGCGTGAGTACGTCATTTTCATATTTGAGGACGCGGGTTAAGTCAACAAGGTATACACTGGGAAGAACCAACGATGAGAGCTCCCCATAATAGTATCTGCGGAAGTAAGCAAGTTTTTTGAAGTGCGGAAGTAAATGAGCGTTCTGAAAAACTATCCGGTCTTCGCATTCCTGTGTTCATCATTAGAAGCTGCGGATAGATAAATGCTGTTTCCTGCGGACATTGGGTAGTAACGACTGTATTTGATGTCAGTTTATGGTGTACGAACTCCTTCCACCGTCCTACCTTCAAGGGATTAAGCAACATGCGTTGGCAAATAGTTGAAGTTCAAGTTGTTCAAGCCACGATTCGACGTTCACTGGCAAGCGCTTACCGTTCTTATTTGAAGGTGTGACATGTGACCGCGAATTCGAATATCACCTTTCCGAAATACAATATCGGAATATAAACATCTACTCGATGAACATTGAACATTGAACGATAAATGGCATGGTATATATATTGAATTTTTTTAGATAGTCTAGATGTCAACAATTGATAATGAAGAAAGTCGCAGTCTAGTGCGGCACTTTTCATCCTTCCAAGCATCATGGAACTCTCGAACATCCTCACAGCCAACCTAACCACTGCCCGATTAGCCCTGATCTCTGCATCGTGCCATTACTATGATATCGGTTGGACGTTAACCTTTGTCTTGAATTATTCTTTCGCCCACACGAACCACAGACCATTCCTCTCTGTTTGTTCATCAAGTGTACCGAAGTCGATATGGAGCCAACGAGAAGCCACCTGACGAGCTCTACAGATGTTGATAGGAGGACTGGATGGTCGCGAGACCTCCTGATAGGGTTACGCTTCGAGAGGACGGAGATTGTTTGAGCCGAGAAGGACTTAGGAATCGATGTGGTCGGTGAAGAATTGAAGAGAAATAAACTGGAGAGTGAACTTGACATAGAGGGCAAAGGAGGTGGTGGTGGTGGTGGTGGCGGTGTTTTCGGGAAGAAAACTTGAGAAATAGCGTCAACGAAGGACACTGGAGGTTCTACGAAAGTATTATGGTTAGTTTGCCATTAAGAGACGTTTTCAAGAGAAACAAGGGGTAGATACCTCGTCCATGTATCAAATCCCTTGGCTGATTATCTGAGATGCTGCTGTCTTTCCTGCCTCCCTCCCAGCTAATGACTTTACCCAATGTCCACAAAACTTGCCAAGGTAAATCAAAAAGCCCTCCACCCTCCTCCGTCTCTTCCTCATCATGTCCACTTCCATACACATAGTACTTCCATGGGATATAGTAGTTGAATATAGGTACGACGACGAAATTGAAGAGAATAGAGATTGTGAGTTTGAAGAAGGGGAAAACCAGATATCTGAGTACGAACATGGCCAGCATGTCGATATGAGGCAGGAATACCGAGTTGTGTAAGAAGAAAAAAGTGGATCTAGAATAAGTTCAAGGCAAAGAAAAGATTTATGATTCAGTAAATGTCATCCATATGAAGTCAGCCTCATCTTCGCAAACTTCGACTTGTTGAGGCGGAATCGGGTTTCAAGTTGAATTTGAGGTAGACTTTGATTTTCGATTATCTATAGATGATAAGATCTTATCTAATCTCACCGGCGTGACCGAGCTTAGATAGCTTTTCTTTCTGTACTACATTCATCCCCTACAAGATTTTGATTTTCTAGGATGGCCGACTTGGACTGGGATTTCGCTTTTGATGTGGACCCCCTAGATGAAGAAACATCTCGACAACCCAAAAGAGCCCCCAAAACAAGCCGTTCTCGTTCAAAATCTGTTGCTCCAGTACAAGACAGAGATGGTGATGTGGAAATTCAGGACGACTTTGACATTGGAGCTGAAAGAGACGATGGAGCGGGTAGAGGATTTAATCTGGGTATATTAGGAGAAGAAGTTGATGATGGCGGAGAGGAATCTTTAGTCCAAGAACTCTTTCGACACTGGTTAAATGAACGACATTCGCCAGACATCTTACCTATCAATGAGGTCTTATTAGCGGGATTATTGGACAGAATACGAAAACAGGTCAGTTTTTTTTGTTTGCTTTTTGAATCACGAAGAATATTCTCAGAAACGATTGGGTGGAATGAACTTGGAAGTTAATAGACTTCAGATGTTCAACTACTTCGATCTGATCCAAATTCTTCAGAAGATGAACATTTTCGTATCATGCTTGTTCAAACCGAGGTTGAGAGGCTCAAATTTGTTATCAGAAGTTACATGAGAGCAAGATTGTTCAAGGTAAGTTGTATTGTCTCTTTTCGAATGTCGTATTTACGCGAACTGGATGTATTCAGGTCGAGAAATACGCGCAATTCATCACATCCCACCCTGAAGTGCACGATAAATTATCGAAGGCCGAATTGGAACATGCCCAGAGGTGAGTTATGTCGCTTACTTATATGTGGTCTCTATATGCAAGCTGATTAAATATTCTTGTTTTTTCTTTGTTAGGTACACACAAACACTGGAAGCTCATTTCACAAATTCTGTCCTTCAGAGTTTACCTCCCGAACAACAATCACTAAATGAAGATATGGTATTTATGCCTCCCATGAGTCAGTTCACATCTTCTGCTATATACGCTTTAACGACGCCATACTGACGAACATATAGTCCCGGAGCCAGACAAGAACAGACCTGTGTTTGCCCATGCGAGAAGAAACTGTCCTCCTGTTAGGTTACCTGAGTGAGTCATCTCCTCTTCTCTGCGCCTTGGTTTTTCTATCAAGAGCAGGAAAAGAGATGATTGTTGACTTATTCTGTTTGATATTGATAATAGTGGATCCATGATTGAAATGGAGAAAGGTCAAATATCATTATTATCTTACTCAGTCATCGAACAGATGTTACTCAGAGGAGAGGTTGAATTGGTTTGATCGCATTTGTTATGGCATCAAGTCGACAAGTACTCATAGTGACCTCCTGCACGAGGTAGGACGTCTGGTAGTAGCCGATAGGAGACAGTGGTGGTAGGATATGTAAGGTATGTTCATTGGTCAAAATCCCCCCCATACGCGCTCTATTCTAATATCGATGACGGGCTCAGAAATATAAAATTGTGTATCATATACCTATAATCCCTTGCGGTCACGGGATTTATTGTAACAGTATTTTCTACGTTCAAGGACGTAAATCCAATCACTTTTTCGATGAGTTTGCTAAAGTCAGGGCTATCATCTCGAAAGTTTACTAAGTCTTATCATGTTGCATTGTCATTGATATAGGTACACACCTTCCACAATGTCACCAACTTTTCAGCGGTGTCCATTCGGGTATGTCGGTTCTGAATTTTGAGGAGTTAAATCCAATTTTCTGATTATCTGGTTGACAGGGTTCAGGTTTCAGATATCTGCTTTTGTGTTTCACAGGTCATGCAATAGCAAGCTAGTATCATTGAAGACCCGTCGTCTCCATTCTTCGCTACTCTCTTTAAACACTATAGTCAAGGTCTCCATTCTAACGGTGCGCATATATGAGTGGAAACTTGAACAGCCTTGCTCTCTGGTGATATAAGATGGATGGATGGGTGCTAGGATTGTCTTCAATAGAGTAGTCGTCGCTCGAACTCGAGGAGAAAACTTGACCATCTTGCATACTGTGATTATGACTCGCATTCTTACTATACCTTGCCTTCCACTAACGTTGTTACTTCTATGATTCTAGATCGCGAGGGATCGTTTAGCGAACTGCGTCTTACTCACTTTCTTTCACCAGTGGGTATTTTTTTTTTACCTCCCCGTCCAATGACATGTTATCCCTCTGACGGGAGCTATTGACACGAATACTGTAGGTCAAGAACTCAGATGCAGTTTATTCCTCTCTCGTTGACTATTACCATCGCGGTGGTATCGTCTACACTGGTCCAAGTTCTAGCTTTGCCATTGCAACAGAGTATAGCCGAGACCTCGGGGGAAGTTGAAGGAAGGGCCTTATACATTCCGTATTATGGAGGTGACTGAGATACTGTTGTATCTACCCGTCACGATACTCTGAATTTGATGCTTGAACGTCGAGTGTTGGTCGCGATGGATGTGATATAGAGGATCAACAAATAAAATAATAACAATACATAACATACAAGTATACTGCTATGAGTCTCTGACACCCCAAGAAATCAGACCGAAAAATCAAGAAAGTCATGAGCCACGAAGGCTATTTAACCCTCCCATTCATCATCGTCGTCTTCCTTCAACCTCCTTCCTCTGGGTATTTCATCTTCTTCCTCTTCCTGCTCCTGGTCCATCTCGTCTTGTATTTCCTCCTTCTCTTTCTTCTCACCTTTCTTTCTCCTTTTCTTAGGCTGGGCTGGTCCTTCGCCTGCAGAAGAAGGATTAGCAGTTTTCTTTCCCTTTCCTCTTCGTTTCTTTGGGTTATCACTACCAGCTCCGTTGTTTTCAGCTTCTAAGTCAATCGTCCCACCTGCTGAAGGATCTGGAACTGATTCCACAATTTCTTTAAGGAAGTCGAGCATGTCAACTGTATCAATTGCATGTTTCCTATTTTGATGGGTCAGTCGGGAGATGTAGAGGTGAGATCCAGTTTGGAGATAGGAAACGCACAGATGATATGCTTCGACTTTCTTAGAACCTCTTTCCGAGGTCACTTTGTTCGCCTCGTCGATAATCATCGCAAGAAATAATTCCAGCGCTTTCGCTACATAAAAGATAGACCAAGTATACGTCAGAAACAAGATACGACGCACATGCGAGGGGGGGTACTTACAAATGACAATGGGGGTCGCTTGAGCCACTTTACCAACTTCTTCATCTTTTTGCATGATACGTTTAATGCGGGCCTATCAAGGAACGTTATTCTTTCTGATGAGCTTATGAATAAATACGGGAAGTAGAGTCGAGGGATGAATAATGCATGGAAGGAAAATCATGAAATGATGAAAGCTTAGAAAGACGAGACATACGACTGGGAACTTTGTCTGTTTGTTTTTATTCTTCATTGTACCTCTCGACGCCAGTTTGAATATTTAGAGTGAAGAGATCACGTGTGTCGTGGAGAGATGAGGGCGAGGAAAGAGATTGGGTCGCTGCAGCGCAGGAATGAAGTTACACAATGGCAGAGCGCTTGTGGGTCTGGCGTTGAGTTCTTTTTATGGTAGCTGCTCTAGACGCCTAAACAGATTACCCGAGATGCACTGAACCACTTCCGCCTCGACCAACCTCAGACTTCTACTCTCATCATCCTCATTCAAAAGACACATTGAAAACAAAACGAAGAGATAAGAACGTGCCAACGAGGAGAAGACTTACACTACGGAAATATTGAAATCTTGCGCGGTCCGTCTAAACTTATCCTTCGAAGTTCGGGGCTACTGAACCCGGTACTCCCACCTGAGACTTGTTGCAGTTTGCAATAATCATTTCTCACCTCTTGTCATCGAAACATCCATGCAAATCAATACCTTTGCCTCACATACTGGTTGGGGATCAGAAAAACCGAACTCCCAGATGGCGATGGCTTGATAACAATCGATTGTCAATTCAGAAAGATGACCTGGAAACTTGGAGATACAGTTTGACGACATCCTTGCGCGCACCCCAGGATCAAAAGTCTTTGTAAGACTGTGGTGCTTGTGAAGGTGAGTTCTATTCCTGTGAACCACTCGTATTCTAGCAAGCGTGATTTTACCATTCCGAGTTTTCATCATGCCCGTTGCCGGATGCCTGCTGCGAATTCGTATATATACCACCCCCGTACCCTCTATCTCAGAATCTGACCTTCACGCTTCGCTTCTTCCATAAATAACAAGCTCGCCCCCCTTAATCTTCAGTCAATTACGGTCAATCATGAGTACCCCAGGTCTCTGCAAACACTGTGTCTCCGGTAAGATTTGCTTTAAAGGCCTCCTACATCTGAAATAAAGCTGATCATCTTTATCTTGCTCTAGGTGTCCGTCATGAAGGAACCCCCACAGGCACATTCACCACTATTGACGGTGTCAAAGTGTACATCGCCACTCCTTCCGGGGAATTCGACAAGGAAAAAGTCCTCTTGTATCTTCCAGATGTCTTTGGTTTGGAATTACCCAACCACCAGGTATGTCCCCTTGCTATCGCTCGATACATAGTCTGACCTTCCGTAGCTTCTAGCAGATGACTTTGCCTTGAACGGATTCCGAACCGTTGTCCTTGATTTTTTCAATGGAGATCCTCTTCCTGCCGACGCGCTTAATCCAGGATCTACTTACGATTTCACTGCGTGGATCCAGAAGCACATGCCACCAACCAAGACTGAACTTGTCCAGAAAGTCATTGATGGTTTGAAAGCTGAAGGAGTCAAGAGATTTGCTACTACTGGCTACTGTTATGGAGCGAGGCTTGGATTTGATTTCGCTTTCAAAGGAGAGACGCACGTTACAGTTGCCAATCATCCAAGTTTCCTCAAGTCACCTGAAGATTTGGAGGTGAGTTACGTTCCAATACTCGGTTGATGTTTCGAAAGCGGGGATACCGAGCATTGACTGGTCATGACTATTATTCTTAGAGATACAGTACAACTACTGCCCCTCTTCTGATCAACTCTTGTGAAGTTGATCCCCAATTCCCAATCGAGGCGCAAGCTAAGGCCGATGAGATTCTCGGTGGTGGAAAGTTCGCTCCTGGATATGAAAGGACCTACTGGGCTGGTTGCACTCACGGTTTCAGTGTTAGAGGTGATTTGGTGAGTACAAAGTTCCATTCAGCTTCAAGTCATCTTGTCGACGAGTATAACTGATCCTTATTGGTTGACAGAGCGATCCCAAGGTCAAGGCGGGCAAAGAAGGGGCTTTCAAAGCTGCCGTTGAGTTCATTCACAAGTACCTCTGACTAGCCAACTCTTGTTTAGGACCGTCGAGACTGTAATGACGAGTCCTAGCGGTGGTTGGGAATGGGCAAAGACGCTATCAGCTTTGCGGCCGCCGGGAAGGAGAAGAGAGTATGAGTATTAGGTGTGAAGCATAACCAATTCAATGTACTATTCGCGTTTTCTTTTTATCTATACATTATCCCAGGTTCATGAGAATGACATACCCATCTATACTGTATGAGGCAAATTATGCGCGTGTTGGTAACACTGCTTTAGTATGAATGTTAGTAAGTAGCTTACTCAAATTAAACACTGATTCGCCCCTTCTGCTTAGAAAGGTTTCATTCACTGAAGAATCTCAGAATTCAGTTTGGGAGTCATACTCAGAGTAGTAGTATGATTGAATTCACAGTATAAGTATTCCAGAGATGCGAGACGGAAATAAAATATAGTGAGAAATCTCTTCTCGTCAGGACAAGTTACAGTACTCATTAATGACAGGATTTTATAATGCGACAACGCAGTCACATTACTTGCATTTAGGCGTCGTTCTGCTTATTCATTTGCCGAAAAGTCGCTTTTGCGAGAAAATCGGAAATATTCTTACTTATGGCATACGCAATATCAAGTACTTTGCGTGCGTGGAAAGTCGATACTTTTTACGATTCACACTCCGTAATTTCTGGATCCGCTAT
Source organism: Abortiporus biennis (assembly GCA_022606235.1). Classification (NCBI taxonomy): domain Eukaryota; kingdom Fungi; phylum Basidiomycota; class Agaricomycetes; order Polyporales; family Podoscyphaceae; genus Abortiporus; species Abortiporus biennis. The sequence goes on along the minus strand of JABYQP010000003.1, from coordinate 68,385 downwards.
GCTGTTCAACGGAGCGTTTCTACGACTGGCGACATAAATCCTCCCAAAAGATTTCAAGATGATCAAACCAAAAGCCATTTCGAAATTGTGCCTGTTGAACGCAATCCATTGGTACGAATACGAATGCGATTTTGAGTTCTTTGAGGTCAGTAATAAGTATATATACCTAACTTGCCCCTCTCAATCCCTCTTACCTAGTTTCTATCCATTCAACTTTTCGTGAAGTGACAAAGCGTTGCCTTAATTTTCATTCAGTCTCTGTCCACAATATGAGTACTCTAGGATTTTGCCACCATTGTTTCATCGGTGAGTCTTTAATTTACTAATATTCGTTTTGGTTACATTTGAATGGGAATCTGATAATCTACTACTCGCAATATAGGCGTTCGTCACGAAGGAAATCCTTCAGGAACATTCACCACTATCAACGGTGTCAATGTCTACATCGCTACTCCTTCCGGAGAGTTCAATAAGGAGAAGGTTCTCTTGTATTTCCCAGACGTCTTTGGTTTAGAATTGCCCAACCATCAGGTATGTTTTTGCTTCTCATAGAATTCTCTTAAAACCTAGTGATATAACTCTCGATTTGTTTATTGGATAGCTCCAAGCAGACGACTTTGCTTTGAATGGAATCCGAACCGTTGTTGTTGATTACTTCGGTGGTGACCCTCTTCCTGCAGACGCAATGGACCCTGGATCTACTTACGATTTCTTTACTTGGCTGAAGAGACACTTACCTCCATCAACCAAGCATGATATCGTTCAGAAGGTGATTGATGGGTTGAAAGCTGAGGGGGTTAAACGATTTGCGACCACTGGATATTGTTTTGGTGCTAGGATTGGTTTCGATTTTGCTTTGAAGGGAGAGACACACGTTACAACCGTTAGTCATCCCACTCTCATTGAGAATCTGGAACTTTTGGAGGTAGGTCGCTGGAAAATAATTTAATCAGTCAGAATAATTTGGAATACTGATAATTTGGTTTCTTTCATCGGCTTTAGAAATACATTACGACTTCCGCTCCGCTTCTCATTAATTCTTGTGAAGTCGATCAACAGTTTCCAGCAGATGCGCAAGGTAAAGCTGATGAGATTTTTGGCGGTGGAAAGTTTGCTCCTGGGTATGAAAGAACTTATTGGCCTGGTTGCGTCCATGGGTTCGCTGTTAGAGGTGATATGGTGAGTGAAAGAACTATACGTCTATATGATACCATTACCTGATGTTTGTCTTCTAATTCCATAGAGCGATCCGAAGGTTAAAGCAGGAAAAGAAGGAGCCTTCAAAGCGACCGTTGAATTTGTCTACAAATATCTTTAACCAGTCTTGAATTTTACTCGTTCATACTCGTCGACATCATCCAATTGATTTTTTTTTAGGAATTTAAGAAAGGACAAGGGTCAATTTCAAGCTTTGCAAATGCGTCGCGCTCACGTGATTGGTGTCTATTTCTCACACTATCACGCTACGCCGTCGCGGTACTAGTCAACTTGAACTATACTTGAACTATAATTATTGTGCGGTTAATTCCATTCAAGTTACCATTTTGCGGTCACGATGGAACTATACAGAAGCTTTAAAAACAAAAATACAGCACATTCAAATTTATGGCCGCGATACAATGATGACTAGTCGGAGAGACGGAGTGCGGAGTCTAGATAGATATCTACAATCGCAACATGTAAGAACCAGCTAAGTTTGATACTGAATGAAAATACGTACGAGACTTTAGCCCTTCACCTGACGAAACCACATAGGTTTTTGTGCCGGGTCAATCTTCAGAGCCTTCCTTAGGATACGAAGGATGGCTTTCTCATCCTTCACATTCAAGTACTCCGAGGAGTAATTCGCCCAAAAGGCGACGAGACAAGTGAATTCCAAGGATACAGGTGCAACGAATTTAAGCTGTCTCCATCCGCACCTCTTCCTGAATCTCTTTATTGCCTCACCCAAAGCCCGAGTGGTAGTACGATGAGGAGGTAATAATTCTTCATAAAGACCTTCCTCCTTGGCATACTCAATGATCGCGGCAATAATGGTCCCGAGGCCATACCACATCAACCGAACCTTTGGATTGATCAGAGGCTCAAATTCGTCTGGTAACTCTTCGAGTGGTGGGCCGTAACGTTGTACGAGACGCTTTATCCTCTACGAGAATGAGGGTTAGGAGAGGTGGATACTAGGAAGAAGGAAATGGAATAAACCTCGTCCTCTTCCCTCAGATGCCTCTATATCTTTTCCTTCAAATTCTCTTCTTTTTCCTCCTCTTCAAGTACCTCCACTCTCGGTTCTGGCCCAGCCTCAGACTGGTTAGATGTAGAGTTGTGAGGCCCAGAAGGATGACATCTGCGGGTACTTCACCAGTTCTGGTTCGACTTGGTTAGACATAGAGCTGTGTGCGGTTACCACTGACTACTAAGGTAGAATGAGCTGAGGGCCGCTCCGAGTCGTAACTTTGGACTCGGAGTAAACGCGTATCCACCGTGTCTATTTCTCACCACATCACGTGCGCACACTCTCGAGGCATTAGAATCTATCAAGAATGTTGATATTCCTTAAGTTAAAATTTCTTACGCTTAACCTCGTCAGGACCCTCATTAATCATCGTATTTTATAAGCCGATGCAGCTTGAACGAATATTTTGCAACCCACAACGCGGTCACGTTACTTGGTGGCCTGGAATTAGACGCCGTCCATATTGTTGATAAGTAAGAGTATTAACTTGGTTTCTTTGTAGAGACACCTCACGACTTCCGCTCCGCTTCTCATTTATTCTAGTGAAGTCGATAAACAGTTTCCAGCAGCTGCGCAAGGTAAAGCTGATGAGATTTTTGGTGGTGGAAATTTTCCCCCTGGGTATGAAAGAACGTATTGGCCTGGTTGCGTTCATGGATTCGCTGTTAGAGGTGATATGGTGAGTGAATTGAGAACTATACGTCTACATGATCCCAGTACCTTATCGTATCCTCTAATTCCACAGAGCGACCCGAAGGTCAGAGCAGGCAAAGAAGGAGCTCTCAAAGCGACCTTCGAATTTGTCCACAAATATCTCGAGTAACCAGTCTTGGATTTTGCTTCTTTATACTCGTCGAGATCATACAATTAATCTTTTAATTGAAGACAGGAATCACTTGGCTCATAATAGCCTGTATGAGATGTAAGATGCGAAGGTTGAGTAAGTCAATATTGTAGCACTGAATCCATGGTATAATTATAGCAACGACCGCGTCTCACGGTCATCGAGTGCACACCATGTACCACTCCCACATGTGCTCTGCATGAACGATGGACACAATCGTTACATTCGAGGACCATTCCATCTCTTCAATCATTGTTCCTAGTGCGTAAACATCAACTACGGATAATCAGGGACTTTCAAACTGACTGAGAAGCAACTCGCCGTGTCATAAGCCCAGAAGGCCTTTCTTCCTCTTCTTGCAGCAAACAGATCAAAGATCGAAAGCACAGAACGAAAGACGTTCAGATATGGGGAGCATGAACGACATCAGGTGGGCCTCAATTTGTGCTTTAAGCTATCAGCGTACAGTACCAACCTACCTTGAATCATGAATCAGTTGGATGTATACTGTCCGGCAGCATCACAGGGAGAGGGAGAGACCAAGACAAAAGCCCCGATATTATTTTGGATATATGGAGGAGGGTGGGTGAATGGTGAAAGAGCGAATTTTTCACCTTTACCCGGCGGTGATTTGGTTTATAAAAACATTGGGAGCTGGTTCGCTGAAAGAGGGTAAGCTGTTGTTCTCGACTTGTAGAATGAGCATAAATGCTGTACTGATCACAAGATATTGGTTGTATCCAGGTTCTACGTCGTAATCCCAGATTATAGGCTTCTCCCTCACGGAGCAAAGTTCCCAGATCCTATTGAAGATGTTAGAGACGCAATTGTCTGGGTCACACAAAATGCTTCCGGGGTTATATCTTCTCCCTCTCGACAGAGCCCAGATACTTCCAACATCTTTCTTATAGGTCATTCTGCAGGAGCATCATCAGTCATCAGTCTATTTCTCTTGCCCGACATGCTTCCTCTTGACTCACCACTTAGAGAGCAAATCAAAGGCATCGGGCTACTTTCTGGTGCCTACGATGCAAAGAATTCACCTATTCCACGGACTATTCATCAATATTATGGCCCTACGGATGAAGATCTAGAAAGAAACTCACCAATTGGGTTATTAAGAGCGGTCTCGGCGAGACGGTTAGCAGTCAAAATTCCAAAAGTGTTGATGTCGATAGTTGAGTATGAACCGCAAAACCTAGTTGAAGGGAATAGAGAGCTTCGAGACTCGATGAGCAAACTTTTAGGGATAGAGGCGGAGTGGAGGGTTTGGAAAGGACATAATCACATTAGTCTTGCTACTGTTTTGGGCAGTGGGAGTGATGGCGGAGAGATATTCGGAGAGGAGATCGTTGATTTCTTGCGTTCATGCTTGCGATGATATGTGTATGGATACTCTTCTGAGAACCGTGAACATTTTCCATAATCACATTTCAAAATATTCCCGGGGACAGTCGATTGGTACGATGAAGGGCTGAAAAGAGGCGGGAATTATTGGGGAACGAAAGTGCGCTCACTGCGAACGGCGGAACAAATTCTAACGGCGGCGTTTTCATGTGCGGGGAAAGAAGAAAGATATTCCCTTGGAGTCGACAATTCAGAGCGGTTAGAGGTATCGGCAGCACAATGAATTCAAAGCAAGAGACCTAGAGTACAATCTAGAAAATCCAGATATATGGGCGAAGAATCCCAAGAAGTGGCCAGTTGAGAGTTCTAGATAGCATCATTCTCAACGAGTTCGCCACAGACGATATATTTGCTCGAAAAGTGGTCCATCCATCCTATGGAACCCAAGGAAATGATCAGAACGCGCAACTCCCATGTGGCAAATCAATCCATACCTTTCATATTATCACTTCACAAGCAGAAAGCAAGGGTTATTGGGACTGTATAATTCGGGATATAAATCGAGTGCTTACATTTCTTCCGGAGTAAGATCTTGGAGTTTGTCGAGAGGTTGGTCGACTGAAGTCAACATTTCTGCGAGATAGAAGAGTAAGACATGATCACAGCTTCATTCATAATTTTACTCACCTTCGTCAAAGGACTGTTTAGCCATCCCCCTCGAAGCATCTCTTCCCGCAAAGTTAGCGTACATTCCATCTATATAACCCGTGAATTGAGATTCGAAACTACAACGCGACCTACACTTACTTGGTCCGTAGAAGTTCCTTCCTGCAGTAACATCGTAAACAACTCCGCTGATAGCTAGCAAAATCCTCTTTCCCTCTTGACCGTTAAATGGCTCCAAAGTCTTGGGAGTGTACTTCTTGTACAACAACGTCGGAGGATGAGATTTAGGCATCCATGAGTACCCATTCTTGAACTCAGTTGGGATGGTTTTCGGGAGTGATTTTGGTGGGAAGAGGATACGTTGGACAGTGTAAAGAATGTAGACCAGGAGGGCCGTGTTTACTGGGTTGGCAAGGTTGAAAGACATTTTGATTCTTTCGAGCTGGTCGTGAGCGTCGTGGTTGATGATGAGGAGTTAAGACGCCGGCCCATCCTCGGCGTCGTCTTCGGGCCGCTGCTCACCGTCGCGAGTGCGTACAACCTTGACTAGAACAGCTGCGGTGAACGCAACTTTGTTTCTTCACGACTTCTTCAATCTCAACTTCGAATTTCTAATCATTCCTGTGGTTTCTTCATACTTGGATTCAAGTTCTAGGTTTCGAAAGACTAGTGCTATACGTAGAGTGATCGTGCGCATTTGCCCCAATTGCCTTGATTTTTTACCTCCACGTCCGCGAACGATTACTCGCTCAATTCTTCTTGTATCAACATCATTTCTACACCATTCGATAGCGTTTTTGAGACGCAGGGCGCGATACTGAAATCAACAAAATCCAACGGATTTGCACCTCACGGGAAATTCGACCCCTTCAACAACGTCGGCGAAGGATTACATTAGAATAACGCAAAATATGTTTGAATTACTCAGTATTCTGACGGGGTCTATGGGGTGCTACTGAGTGCGCCGTATGCATGTTGGATGGTGCTTTTGCTTTTCGCAATGCGGTCGCAGGTGAGCATTATCCTTCGTTAATGTACCCTACATATGAGCTAACGGTATATTACAGTGCAACTTATTTCACCACATTTACGATGCAGGTAGCTGCGTTACCCATTTTCAATGTAGTAGAGGCACTCCGGGGAAGTAATCCTTCCAGTCGGTGACCTCCCTCCAACCGAGAGGCATACCGTGCTTGGACAATACAATATTGTCTAGAACAGCTACGTTCACCTGTTTATCATGCTTCATAATGGAACATATGCTATTAGTGTCAATTCACTAAGGTGCCGGCTCATCCTCGGTGTCGCTTTCGGGCCGCTGCTCACCGTCGCCTATGGTGACTAGAACAGCTGAACGCGACTTGGTTCTGTTTCTTCACCAATTCTTTATTCTCAACGCTATCTATCTTCGATATTTCATTCTCGTGATCAAACAGAATTTCTCTTCAGATTTAAAGGATGCAATTACCACCTATCAGACAAGATATAAAGACAATGTTGAACGACCATGCGAGGATGAGCACAATCCGCCTATTACAATGGCGATACTTTGGCTAGTCTTTGTTCTGAGCAACCTGTTTAACATCGTGCATTCGTTTCATTTTACTGGATCAACTATCTTGGGAGAAGACCCTCAGACAGTCAATAGGCTGAACGGAGAGTCCTTTCAGCAAGATGCTCTTGTCACTTTTAACGGCGAGTTAACTTTATTGTCAACATTAGATCTGGGAATTCATTGTTTCTTAGGATATCAATATGCCGTCTTCTACGAATCCGATTCATCGAATGCATCCATTCGACACCCTTGTGTCTCTCGACGGTCTCTTCTCGCTACTTCCAAAACTGGAAGTTGGCAGAAACTGACTTTAGCAGATTATAACCAAACAGGAGATGATGGGCATGATGTGTATGCTTTTGAATACCATATTCTGCGCAAGTTATACTAATATGAATGAATCTAGGATTTCTTTAGGTATATCTCATACCGACGGAACACTTCACCTTGGCTTCGACCAACACGACAATCCGTTCAACTACAAGATATCGAAGAAAGGTATCGCAATCAACCCAAGTGATGTCAAATGGGATGCTGGAGTGTTTGGACCAACTATTGTAAGTGGGACACTGTAATTCAATGCTATCAGCTCAATTATGATGATTTATTAGAATTATCTCCCCGGTCTATCAACCTTAGACAGATCTACACATTTTATAAACATAACATATCCGAGATTCCTCTCGATACCTTCCACTGCTTTGCATCAAAACGCCGACCTGCTCCTCGAAATGAGAGTCGGTAGATCGGGATTGGGAGATGATTGGTTGTATCAATATATCCCTTCGAAAGGAGAATGGGAGCTCATTGGCAAGTATCTCGAAGTGAGTACCTCGTCAAATTTCTCGTGTACAAAAACTTATAGTGGCTGATACAGGGAGTTAATAGTAAATCATTTACCCAACAGCGTTCCTTTTCGGAATGATGACTTTTGCATAGATAACGCATATATAAACGGTCTCGACTTTGATTTAAAGGGTTCGCTTCATGCTACTTGGTATGCTCTGTTCCATATCACCAAGCCTCCGCATATAGTCTAATGGAGGATAAATAGGACGTATCGGGACTACATCAACGACACTGGACAGGATGTGGCTGTCGAAGCTGGTCCAAATGGTCCTGAAAATGTACGCCTGCCGCTCATCTTTTGATGGCAATCATTCTCTGACTCAACTATATGCAGAACCATGACATGGACTACGCGTGGAGCCCGAACTTAGGTCAAACATGGTTGAACACTTGGGGACAGCAAATCGCTTTGTTATCAAACACTTCAGACGAAAATTCTGGTGACGCGGCTGACGACAGCATATTGCCTACCTCTCCAGGGATAACTGTTTTCAGTATCCCCAAGTATGGGTGAGTTTTTCGTCGTTCTGCGTTGATAGCTATAGCGGACTTATTTTTTCTTAGTGGAATATTGAATCAAGAATCGCAAACGGTGGACTCGGATGGAAGAGTTCATGTTTTGAATAGGGAAAACGGAACAGGAGTCGAAACGTGGTGGGTCATTTTCCTGCCCAAGACAATCCATGGAGGCTCACATATCACTTACTACAGGTATCATTATTGGCGATCATCATCGAACTCGTCACCGGTTGTATGGACTCGTACGCCTCTCCCACTCCCCTCCTCACTATCAAGCAGAAACAATATTACGGGTACTCCAACCGTGATTGGAAAACGGGGGAAGTTAATCACTGTTCCTCCAAATTCGAAGAGTAACGACACATTGGTTAGACTCTTAGCTATCCTTCCCTCAAATGCACCTTCCTCTGCTGGTCTAAGTATTCTTCAATCGACGTCGAAAGGATCTTTCAAAGATTGGCAAGTGATTTGGGAGGCTGAGAGTGGGTGTGAATGGGAGCCTTTGGTTGATAGGTATAGGTTGCAGGACGGAGATGGAAAGTTGAGCTTGTTTATTGTGAATGGGACAAAGGTCGAAGTTTGGGATTTCGAGGTTTGAAGTTCACTGTGGATTAAGCGTATACATATAAAGATTGAACCTCTATATACGCATATGCATAGAGTTTTACACACAGCAGACCTATAATTTGTCAAAAATACAGTGGAGGAACGAACAATAGGATTTTAGTAGCCGGATTTCTCACGCGCTTCTTGAGTAGTCTGACTAATCACAGCATAGCTGACGAATTCGATTCCGATGAATTATTAGTAGACCTTGACTCGGACTTGTTTCATTTATAAACAGGCTTTCACTTATACCTCCACATTATATCTCTCCGTTTGGAACGTAGAGGACACAGACTCGACTGAATATTAACTTTTGTCCCTATCAAGCATGCCAAATCTCGAGTTTACCATAACTCATCGAGGAGTTACATACCCATTCTCATTACTACCCGATACCACTCTGGCAATTCTACATGCTCAATTGGAGGAATTAACATCCGTACCCATGCCCAACCAGAAGCTGTTATATAAAGGGAAGAAGCCATCTATAAATCAGGATGATACGCTCACCGCGGCGGGTTTTAAATCTGGACTAAAGGTGCAAATGTTAGGTTCAACAGCAGAAGAACTGGGTCAAATGAAGTCTGTAGAAGATGAGAAGAAAAGAGTAGACAAGATTTTGGCTGATAGAGCCACAAAACCACAGACAAAGGCAAGAAAATCTATCTTCTCTCTGAATTCGAGTTGTACTGAACTTTCTGTAGCTTCGTTCCACTGGTCCCAGTCCTAGGGCTCCTGATCCACAGTTCAAGTTCCATAAAATAGAGCCACTACTGCATCTTCCCAATCCCTCTGAAGCTAGAAGTGTGCTTACACGTCTGGCCAATGACCCTGCGATTCGTCATGTAATGCAGAAACACCGGTTTGCGGTGGGTCTACTCACAGAGTTAGCTCCGCATGAAGCCCCACATCTCTTGGGATTGAACCAAAATGCAGGGCAGTCCATCAAGCTACGGTTGAGGACGGACGCTTACGATGGTTTCAGGCCTTATTCTGACGTCCGAAGGGTACTATGCCATGAACTTACACACAACGTGTGGGGTGATCATGACAACAATGTATGCTCTGATATGATCTTCATTCTGTTACTTTGCATATCATTTACTAACAAGTCTTTTTTCTAGTTCAAGGAATTGAACTCTCAACTCAATCGCGAAGTTGCAGAGTATGAACGTTCGGTAGCTCAAGGCACTCATAGCCTCGGATCTCTCGACGCTTACGAGCCCGGTTTGGAAGCTGATGCGTACTCCCAAATACTGGGTGGAGGCTCTTATGTGCTCGGCGGAGGAACAAGTACGTCTACTCCCCTTGCTGTCGCCAATGAATCTAGGGAAGACAGGAGAAGACGGCTGCTGCAAGCGACGATGAATAGATTACAGAAGGAAGAGGAGGAGTTAGAGCAGAGTTGTGGGACTGCTGGCCCAAGTTCATCATAGACCATTGTTGCATTACATCTACTTGCATAATGTATACTTACCGGAAGTTCATTGTAATTTGGTATAGATCACTCTCAAGGTATCTCTTATTTCGAGAACGCGTTCATTCCTGCATGAGACATGGAAGGTGAAGAAAGAAATAGTGTACAGGTACCGGTACCAGTTCAAACAAACAAATCTATCAGTCGAAAGCGGCTAAAAGCATCAAAAGTTCAACGACTGCACGTTAACGTCCAAGCCAACTTCAGCTTCATCCACCGTATCGTCCAGCGTTACGATAGGATCATGCCTCTGCATCTCTCTTAAAACCTGCTGAAACCTCACCGCCCACCAACCTCTTTCTTCTCTCTCCAATTCAACTTCGTCAACTTCCTTTTCGTTCATTCTACCTTTCCCGCCGCTCTCTCCCTTTCCTCTTACATTCGATACCCCCTGTTCTTCCTTCTTCTGTAGTTCCTGTAATTGCTGTACTGAAGGACTCTTGGGAACCGGTAATCCAGTGGTCATAATTGATATTACAGATCTTTGAGTATCAAGTTCCAGGTCAACCTGTGGCCCATGAGCAAGATAATTTCCCGCATGCGAAGGGAACGACAAAGAACGGATGGTGTGTTGATGTGCTTTGAACAGGGATGTGACAAAGGATTCGCGAGAGGAGGAACACGATGGAGCAGGCGATGAGGAAAGAGTGATTGTTCGTCTGAAGAGCTTGTTGTTCTCTGGAATCACTCCCGTATCCAATTCATGGCCGGAAAGCGAGAGAAGGTCGAGAGTGTTGGAACAGCCTGTAGAATCATGAGTATTACGATCTTTGAGGAGGTCAAGCTGGTTACCATTTTGATCATCATTGTTTATCCCACAAATCCTGACAATTCCAATATCATCCAATAACTTATACTGAACACCTCCTCGCCTTCCAATATGGTTTGCGGTAAAGAAGACGATCACATCCGAAAAGATGAGTGCCTTAGCTAGAGTAGCTTGCTGCTTTACCCGCACAGGATCTTGGTTGTTATGAGTATGATGCCGTGATTCAACTTTGCTTCTTTCAGATTCGGAAGGATGTTCGATCACAATCTCTGGGGTTCGTTCGTAAGGACGTTTCTCCCAGCGAGGAGTAGAAGGTAGAGAGGCGGCAGATGAACTTGAGTAGCACGACGACAGAGAATCGGATAGCAGAGAGGAGACAGAAGAGTTGAATGAAGAGGATCGGGGACGGTGGTTTCGTTGATTATTCCAGGACCCTATTGCATCGAAAAGTCTTGTTACACGTTGCGGTTTCTCTTGTTTTCGTATACCGGAATGTTTAGACTTCTTTGTATTCAGAGACGGTGCTTTGCAATGGAGTTGACAGTCTCGACATGTTTCAGGGTGATCTGGAGGAATGGATAAGGAAACTTCCCCTTGCCAGAGTAACCGACGTTCTCGTGCTGCCAGTTTCACAGTAGGAGAGATGCCAGCAATCTTGGTTTGTAGCTCTTTGACAAGCTGGTACTCGGCTTCTCGCCGTCTCACTTCACCCAGAACGCGGATGATCATACGAGTAGAACAGGATAACGAAAGTATTGGAAGATAATCACAGTGGGTTTTTGGAGTCGATTTGCAAAGTTCCTAGAGTATTCAATTCGTCAGCGAATCTATAAGTCGACATTCAAGTTACTGCTTACAGTGAATGCCTGAGGGTACAACTTTAGTCTCTCCATTGGCCGGGATAAAAAGTCGACCAATGTCCAACCAGGTTCGTTCATCCCAACAGCCTCTTCCTGTAGCCTGACATATTCTCCAAATTCGTCCTTCATATCTCGGACAGCAGACAGAACGAGATCTTTGACCAAATTGAGCTTGACAAGATAAGGTTGATATATTTCCAGTCGAGGAACATACCCTCTCACTATCTCACCAAACCGGAGAATGACGCCCCCAGCCTTCCATACCCTCTGTGCGGATTTAAGAGAGGATAGAACGGCGGTATGAAGATTCACAATATCATCTAGCCAGTCGAATAATCGAGCAACAGGACCGGGAACACCTGGTATCCACCGTTTGCTGTTCCGGCGTCGAAGAGGAAGAATACACTGTTTAAGGATAGCATGCATATGAGTCACAAATTTCTCTTCGGAGCACGAGAATTTGTAGATAAGCTCCTGACGCTCCATTTCCGCTGGTCCGTATTCTTTGAGTAATGCCTCGTACGTAGAAGGGTGCATAGCGAATTGCCATGCATTCGTAGACCGAGGATGGGGAGCATGGTTGTGAGCAGTATGCGGAGGAGATTCCAATTCAACAGGTCCATCGTCGTATACTGATGGGGCACTAGACGCTGCGGACATGACGGAGGGTGGACTAGGAGGTTTAACAGGCTCAGGAATAGCATCTGGAGGACGGCTTGCAGGATATTTGTTGGCTCGGAATCGTCCCTCGGAATTTCGATCTCTTCTATTGTGCTGAGATGGAATGGAAAGTTTGCGAAATAAAGCTTCGGCACCATTGCTGAGCGGATCGTGATTGTTAATTCGTTCAGACCATTGGCCATCTCCAACTGCTGACTGTTGACTATCGAAATGTGGGAGACCAGCATCGCTCAGGTTTGTGGCAGAACGGTCTTGAGGGATAAGTTGTGGATCAGAGTCATTAGCTCCATAGGATAGTGAGGATGGTATACCAAAGGCATTCCTTTCACGTGTAGAAGCCTCTTCGGTCCATTTGTTAGCACTCGTCCGCCGTTCAAACGCATCATGATGAGTGGAGTTGCGGTGTTGTTCCTGAGGATCTCTTGCCTGCGAAGAACGCCGATCATTGGAAGATGGCCTTTCAGCCACGGTGTTAGCTCGTTTCCTACTTCTTCGTTGACTGGCATCTACCCTTTCATGATCACGACGCGGCTCTATAGGAGTAGCGACCGACTGTTCATAATTCTGAGACGATCTAGCATTAGGTGGAACCGAAGAAGAACGACGGTTTCTTTGAGAGAAGGAGTGGTCCACCGCGGATGATTTGGAACGAACATGGCTCGTGTTCTGTGTTTCCACTTTTCTCTCAGATACCCTCGACTGAGAATCTGGTTGTCGATAGTCCGAATGTCGTGATACTCTCCTCGAATGTGACTTCGATTCTCCCTGAGATTGTTGGGACGACCTGTTCCAGGACGATCGTGGACCCGACCTGCGGCCGTCCGGGGCGCCGATAGCATCAAGGTCTTCAGAATCGCCTATTGCCACGCCTTGACCGCTATAATCAGCCTCGCTCTCTACAAAGCTAACCACGCTTTTGGCCGCGGAGCTGCGTCGAGACCCACACTCCAGTCGAAGACCATTAACAATTCCTCTCAAAGCCTCTTGCCGCCTAGCACTATCGAAAGACTGATTTTGATGCTGAATCTCAACGGAAAGGTGTTGACGACTGGTCAATGACGAGTTCTGATAATATTTGTCGTCATCAGTGTCGTAAACACTAGCTTCGTCGTCTTCGAATACACTACGCTCCGATTCATCTTCGGTTTCGATATAATTATGGGGGTTGGTATCGATACTAAGCCCGAGACCGACGCCACTCTCTGAAGAATGTATTGACGCTTGTCGAGTTTGAGTATGCATAGGAGATGAAGCGAACCGTGGAGTAGGATGAGGTTGCTTGCGAGAATATTGATCTGTATTCGTGCGCGAGTCTTCTTCTCCATGAGATCCATGAGCATGTCCCGACCACTTCCTGTTCCGGTCATCCCATTTGTTCTGTGCATGGAAGCTTTGCTCGCTGCCAGAAGAGCTCGCTATTGAGCCATTGGCAACTACGAGGCGACCACCTGTGAATGTTCGTTCGTATCGGCGTTCTAAGTCAGAAGTACTGGAATGTGTGGATGTTGGGATTAGAGTAGATCGAAGAGCAGAAGAGCTTGGTACGTATATATCTTTGTTCAAAGGTGACCCCGGGTATACCAGTGGGGAAGGGACTTTGAGTGAACTCTTTGGCGTGTTCGGAATTGACGTCGGTTTGGCAGATTTGGTTCGTTGTGAGCCGGAGCGACTATCTTCTGTCAATCCGGGTGTTTGAGGAAAACGAGGGCTCTGACCCTTGACAATAAGTTGTTAATTGTAAATGATAATCGCCAATATCGGTAGAAGCAAAAGTACTTACTATCAATGGAGTAGACTGTTGGCGAGATGGAACTGCTCTGGTTGTACGAAGTGACCGACCGGGAGTAGACAAAGTCGAAGCTGTGGTTGGAACACAAGGTGAAGTCAACGGAGTGCGAGAAGTGAGTTTTTGCCCAGATATCGTTTGAGGTGACTCGGTTGTTTTCGGTGTGAATCTCGGGATCGTCGACTTTTCTAGTCCACTGGAGTAAGGAACGCGAGGGCTCGCGATTTGGCTCTTGGGAGCTGAAGGGGTATAGGAAGGCCCGGCTTCTGACCTCCACTGAGGTGATGAAACATTAGTGGGAGTTCGAGCCGAACGCGGAATAGCAGATGAGCGAGACATTGGGGAGTCTGAAATTGTACGTATATCCACAGGGTCAGAAGGAGGAGCTGGTTGCGGGAAATGTTGAGGTTGACGAAGACCGCTGTAATGATCATATTGAGCAGGTTTTGCTTGCGGAGGATGAGTCATCCTGTCGATAGTATCTCGAAGAGAGGGCAATAGCTGAGCTTCTAGGAGGGGCAAATCCCCTTGCAGTTGACTCTTCCTCTTACCATGCAGAGACTTGTCCTTTTCCTTCTCTTTATCCTTTTCCTTGTCCTTCTTCGACGACCTTGAAAAAGACCGAGAGAGGGATATTGACATTCTCCTTGACACCGACTTCGTTTCGCCTGACCGACTTTCTACATCAGACGCACTCTCCTCTTGCGTTGGATACGATATGGGTGCACGAGATGACGCATAGTTGTACGTGCTAGTGTTTGCAGATGGTTCATAGTTTCTCCTCTCTTCGATATTCGAACTTGAGGGATACTGCGGCGATTTGGTATATGGCAAGCCAGCTGCCGCCGCATAGTAGGACGGTGGTTGAAATGTAGGTGTACGAGAAGAAGGCAAGTAAGGGGACCTAGATTGATTTTTATATCCAGACATGGAGACCAAAAAAGAATGACAATCAGCCAAAGGCTGGGTGAGGAGATAACAAACTCAGACAAGGCAAGACGAAGGTGAATTCGAACTTGCTTCCGATCGTTTACAATACAACGAACCTAAACAGTTGCTAAACTGGGCTCGTTTATCTAAGCAACGGCAAATACCGAAAACAAGCCTGAGGCCACACACCAACCATCTGAGTATTCACAATGCATGACAGTGAAGGAAAACAACGCACTGACCATAATTCGAGATATGATTACAAGGATACAGAAATGCTCCCATGCACCACATAAATCTATGCAGAGATAGGGACCTGTGAGATATCCACCTTCATCTCCGAGCGAGAACTTTTTTCGTTCAACTCTCTCTCCACCTCAACTTCAGATGATTGATCCAAACTTGTGCCAGCATCGTCAGGCTCGATAATTGCATGATCGAGGTATGTTTCTCTCGCAGGGAACAAGGTTGATGTCGTGTAATACACGGAACTAGCCAATGTGAACTATAAGAAAGAAAGGTAAACTTATTAAGATTGTATCAAGAGAAAGCGGAGGATAGCTTACCCCAAGGATCCACGCAATATCGAAAAGGAAGACGGCACCTCCAACTTTGATCTTAGGATTTATTGAATTGATCAGCCCAGGCAGATTTGGTGGGACAGAAACGATGATAGCCAGCACAGCTCTCCAGTTCTAACAGGCCAACCGTGAGCTAAATTTCTAAACTATGTCTGAAACTAACCACCACTTACAAAGCCATATGTATATCGATATCGGCCGTGCGGTTTATACATCGCAGGTACGTCAACTTTGCAATGATGTACAAGCCAGTACTGATAGATGCAAGGTGTTGATATTAGTGAAGTCGAAGAGCACGAATTTTCGATATTCACTCACATCAGTCACCATGATTCCAGCAAATGGTCCCAGAAACACAGTATAACCATTCATAAACGCTAAAAATCCCTGAGCACTGGAAAAAGATATCGTAAACCAAACTGATTAGAAAAAAACCAAGATGGCAGGAAACATACTTGGCTAAAATCTCCCATGGAGCCAATGCCCATCCACCGAGAATAGCACATATAACCTGACCGCGCCTGATATTGATATATCTTGGAAACAATACAGTCATATCATTGGCAGCAGAGAGAGAGTTTGCAGATATATTGGTTCCAAGCGTAGCCAGTGAAAAAGCAAAAGCTGCAAAGAACGCCGCGGCTCGATTGTCCCATTGATCGATTAACTTTAGTGGATCCCAAAGAACTTGCCCATACAGAACGATTCCGGCGGAGGTGACAGAAAGACCTATAAATCCACAGAGCGTGAAAGCGACCGGAATTATGGCAAGTTGTACGTATTGACTACAGGGACTATCAATGAGAGATCGGAAAATAAGATTGAGATGACCTCACGCTCGTTCATCTTTTGCGTATCTCTGTGCAGATGTGTTGTTAGAAAGAAACATTGAGATATATAAAGATACTACAAACCGTGAAATCAGGAATATTGACTGCAAGGGTGGAGTAGATACCCAGGGCAGCATTCAACGCACTGAGCCATGCCCAAGAGAGATCACTGCCGTGCAGTGTTGCCTTTTGTTCGAAAAAGCCCTTAGAGCTCGGGACTTTGATAAATGCCCAAATTAACATGGCCAGCCAAGCCGCGGGAACGATCAATGCCTTCGCAACGAATAACCATCGTATACGTTGAGGTGATATCAACATGAACGGCAACTACAATTATTTGGAAAACATGGTTAGTTTAGCCTAATTGACGTTAATACGTGTGCACGATATCCACAAACCTGAAGAAGCCAATATAAAAAGTAGCACATCATTCCTGTGTAAGAGAAAGCTTTGAGTAAGTCTCAACAAATTGGGATGTCCAATTGCAACGCACCAGAAGTCGTGATGTTTGAACTTTCCGACAGCTGATTACGCATATGTGCAATGGACGGCCAGATAGCCTTCAACATCTGTACCGAACGGTTAGAATAATATGTCTTTGCATGGTAAATATATACGCACCTGATAAACACATTCCGACCCCGTGAACGTCTGTATACCAAACCAAAACATAGATAACACTACGCGGCTGATAACGCTGAAATAACTGAACCAGAAACCGAAGGAGGATCTGTTGAGCACTGGGAAGGCAACGTGAAGTCGGGCACCAATGGTTCCGTTCAAAACCATAACCACTGATATGATGATATGACCGACAGCAATAGCAGGTAATGCTTGTCGCCTTGAATCATATTCAGCAATGTGAAACTGTTGTTGCTCCAAGAATGAAGCTCACCATGACAATCCGACCGCTAACATACTGGAAGCCAACTCCCATACCGCGGCATTGGCTGCGTCTGATATCCAGTATGCAACATAATTCCAAGTCGACCAAGTGCGTTTAGCCGGTGGAACTGGATCCATATCCTTGTTAGACCATCTGCTAGTTGGCGCAAACGTCGAAACTTCTGGTTCCAAAACCCATGCTGAGGGTTTCAAGTACGACCAAGTCATGGTGTCTTTCGCCATGATGGGTAAGATACTCCTCCTTCCAACATATTTCCTTCTGCTGCTTTATAACTTTCGAAGGACGCCTAAGATAAACATAATCCGTCCATCAGCTTTTCTCCATCCTTATCTTTCGTTCGCTTGCGAAAGAGGTGAATAGTTTCGCATGTCATAGAGTTTAGGCGATACCACGAAATATAAATGGACTCCGGTGTGATGTGGTTTTGGAAAAGTACTTTTATCTCCAACGAGTGAGTGAATTTCCACAGACAAGCATCTATAGACGAGTGAGTGAACGAGAGCAAGATGAGAGTAAGCCGCGAACAACGTTGAGGAGGTTAAGTAGAACGAAGTGGTTTAGCGCCGTAACTGCAGCTTTCTCTTCAACGACCATAACAAATTCCACCCTTTACTACCTTCCAGTAAACTCATCATGTCCAATACCATCGCTCTGTTGGTGTTTCTCTACATTCTGCTTCTACGTATCTGACATTTCCTCCAGCTATCCGCTCTCCAACTTCACCTTCAGGTTAGTGGGACAATTGTCTACCATCCAACTTCCCCCCTCATGATTCAGGACAATTTCAGCACAAAAGAGGCTCAGCCTGAAGAGGATCCCTCTGTCTCTGCACGCTTGCAACGTCTCCAAAATAACTATGAAGACTTTGGCATGCGTCGTACCGTAGAAGGAGTGCTTGTGGTGCACGACCACGGACACCCGCATATACTCATGTTGCAAATCGCTAATGCGTTCTTCAAACTGTGAGTCATCTCATTGTCATTTTGTTGAACTTTGAGCTCACAGTCAAACTTTTGCTAGACCTGGGGATTATCTGAAGCCAGGCGAGGACGAAGTTGAAGGTCTCAAGAAACGCCTCGACGACCGTCTTGCGCCACCAAGTGATTCTCGTCAATTCAACGCGTCTCATGGTGTAGACAACGAATGGGAGATTGGTGACTGCTTAGCCCAATGGTGGAGACCTAACTTTGAAACCTTCATGGTGCGTTATCACTGCTTCTCTTTCCGCCACCCAGCAAATCCAAGTAATCACAATGTCCACGCTGTATTCTCTGTGTACATTACACATACACGTTATTTCAACGACTTTCACCATTATAGTATCCCTTTATTCCCGCCCATATCACTAAGCCAAAGGAGTGCAAGAAGTTATTCCTCGTCCAGATGCCTGAGAGAAGTACGTCAATCAAGCAATCCACTCTGAATAAATAAACTTGAACATGTGTTTGGACTGACTTGTTTCATTAACAGAGGTTCTCGCCGTTCCCAAGAATATGAAACTCCTCGCCATTCCATTATTTGAATTGTATGACAATGCTGCTCGTTACGGGCCTCAGCTCTCCGCAATTCCTCACCTCTTATCTCGGTATGTTCATCGTTCCGTCGTTGACGATGTTACGTTACTTATGGCCTCTCTTGTCTGCAGTTACAATTTTATTTACCAGTAGAGTTCACTGTCTATTACAGGCAGAAAAGTATCGTCCTTCGTAATCCTTTGCATCCTCGTCGATATGCTCTCATGACAGTTAGGTTTTAGAGCGTGGCTTCTTGTTGTTATTCATTGTGTATTCTGTGTTTGTTTCTGTTTCAAATAATATCCTGTTTATAGCTTCCTTTCTTTCCATTCTGCAACCAGTTGGGAATCAGTCCCGTCAACATCAACATCATATTGTAAAACTTCGCCTTGAAAACCTGGTTTCCTGGTTGTTAATAAGTGTATGTGCAAACATCATTTCTACCCAAGTGAGTGCTCACTATCTTCATGCATCGACAGATACACTCACGACTCATGTATCAGCATTCTGCAGAAATAAGATATGTTCTGAAGCAGAATGATTACAGGGTATGTACAGCACATTTTCATCTGTCTTTCTTCGTCTGACCATTGGTTGTTAGTCGCATGTTTACCGTACGTGTATCAAGAAGACTGGTATCCTTAAATACCGACACCACGTTTATACCAGGCTGAGCTCAGAGTGGTCCATGGTCGTTTCTGGTGAAGATTTAAACTCGTCAGGCAGTATATCCTAACCATACGCCAATCGGACCAACACACATGGACTTTGAGCCATTTCAATTCTGAATATCTGCCAGATACTGCGTTCTTTCATCTAATCCAGGCTACAGAAGACTCCTCACTTGGTAGGATAACATGCTTGATAGGCTCACATTGAAATCCTCCGTGAGACGTTGGCTGTTTCCAATGTGCAAGTAAAGATGGCGTCTTTTCGATGCACCCTCCGATATGCATGTTTGTTTGCATCCCCGCGGACGAATTACGGACCATGATGAAAGTCGCCGTGCATTTAAAAGCTAGCTGCGTGCGGGAGACATGAAGTGGAGAACATGATGAGAGTATCAAGACTTCCATGATCCATGGTAGTTTTCCTCAACTTCATGAATCCTGGAAGTCTTTTGTTCTATATTCCGGAACATGATTCGACATCTTCATCTCAATCTGAGGTCGCAAGCATGTGCGAAACATGCCGCCTTGTGTACTCATATAGAGCATTTTAACCTTTTACATATGACTGCCTCGATCACGATGGCACCCAAGGGTACATTCGGACGCTTCTCACGTACTCTGAGAAGAAAACTCTCAGTCCAAACTTAAGGTCGAATTTGAATACAAACAATTCCACACAAACGGAATCAAATATGTAAGCGCCTGTCGCGTAAATTATAATCACGTGTTGGGAATTTATATATTTTCTTTTGTTCTCAGGCGCCTATTCTTCTTTTGAAAGCTATATGCACGGTGAGCACTCCTTAAAATCGACTTTCAAGAGCACAAAATACTCAGAAAATGATAGGAAATCTTCGTTGCATACATGACGACATTTCATATTGGGAAAAACGTATATTCATGTCTACGGTCTGTCGGCATGGAATCGCGACACGGGCTCTTTTGTCCAAGGACAACGCACAATAGACCATTCTGAAATTCTCATGGGCACATTGTGCCTGCTCAAATTTAACGCATTGTCTACTTCATTACGGGTACCAAACAACCTTGAGCAACGCATGAACAACGGGCTGTACAACTGGGCCAAAAACACGCAATTGTTCTTCTCGCCTATGCCGCGTTGTATAAGAGTGGCTTTGGTCCGCGACCAGGACTATTTATCCAGCACCCAGTGCATTCTCCGACCTTCACGACTTACTTTCCCTTCTCTCTGTGTCTACCCGAGGCTCTGCGAGTCCTCTCTGCCTGTCTGCTACGAACGACATCTAAACGTCTCTCGATTCCTTGTTCCCCTCGATCTATTATCTTTCATAGTTTATTCTTTCAGCACCACGATATTCACGATGAAGTCTTTTGCCGCCTTCTTCATTCCCTTGCTCGCCGCGCTTCCCTATGTTCATGCTCACGGTTTCGTCAGCAACTTTGTCGTTGATGGCAAGTCCTTCAAGGGGAACGAGCCCGGCGATGCTAAGAGTCAGTATATGTTGCTCTTGTCTGCGCATATTCGTACTAATATCTTTCATAGTATCCAGCCCCATCCGTCTCATCAGTGACAATAGTCCTGTGAAGGGTGCAAGTAACAAGAACCTCAACTGTGGTCTCAATGCTGTCAAGGCCAAAGAAGTCGCGGATGTTACTCCCGGAAGCAACATGACCTTCTCTTGGTTGGCCGGTGGTGGTCAAAACGTCAGTTTATTTCCGCTTTAAGTGCTAGAACGACTGAAATTGATGTTTCGTTTCGTGCAGTGGCCTCACAACATTGGTCCTATCATCACTTATCTCGCGTCTTGTGGCAGCACCTCTTGCGATCAGTTTGACCCCACTAACGCCCAATTCTTCAAGATTCACCAGCTTGGAAAGAAACCAGGTAGCGACACCTGGTTCCAGCAAGACTTTAGTGAGTCGATATTTGGGTTCGAATGTGACGAGTACTGATCTCCTTTGATGTAGTGGATGGCAAGAGCATCTCTGTCCCTCTTCCAGATAACCTCCAGGCTGGTGGTTATATGGTTCGCCACGAGGTTCGTCTCCCGCTTCTCGATTCTGTCGTTGATTCCTGATGCCCGCATTTCAGATCATCGCTCTTCACCTTGCTGACTCAATGGGTGGGGCTGAATTCTATCCTTCTTGCACTCAAATCAACGTGACTGGTGATGGAAATGGTGTTCCTGCTGCCTCAGACCTGGTTAAGTTCCCTGGAGGTTACAAAGACAATGACGCTGGTATCTTCGTCCCCGATGTAAGTCTTTGAATATCCACATTCGAATGCTCAACTCTAACCAAGTATCCTCAATAGGTGTTCAACCCTGGAAGCAAGTACACCTTCCCGGGTCCCCAGATTGTCACCCTCTCAGGCTCTGCTAACTCCAGCTCCAACACTACCGCTTCCTCTTCATCCGATTCCGCTTCTACCTCGACTACTTCCACTCCAACTGCAGCAGGTTCTGCATCATCTGCCTCTGCTACGTCAAGTTCTTCGGGGGGCAAGGGACACTGTAAGGCCAAAAAGCGCTCCTTCAGTCGTGTCATGCGCCGTATTACGTTCTCTCAACTCCAGGAATAAGCTTCTTGGCAAATGATAACGATGGGTCGACGATTTCGTTTTCACGATATGTATCTTTGCTATCCTTATTTGTTCGTCTCTTTTTCACGACTGGGTTTAGGATCTTATCTTTTTTGTAGCGATTAGTGATTTTGACAACGTTCCTTACCTCACATTCACTCTTCTAATGTATTCATAACATCTATCTGTGCTAATAAGCAATATAGAGTACTGCTTTTAGTGACTCTTTCTTTCAATTTTGTTTTTGTCTTGCCATGTGCATCTGCTCAGCATAAGCATTGTGATTGAGAAAATCTCCGAAAATCATTCCACATTGTGGCTTCTGAATTTACAAACAGGTTCGACACGAGCACCACTGTTCATAGCTAGATGAGACTACATTCTCATAGGCTATAGCAGTAACTTGGTCACCGAAGAACTGTTGAAAATGAAAGAATTCGTGACTCTAATTTCTAAAAGTTAATTGTTTCGGGTAATAGATAAGATAAGATGGAGAACATCAGTGACCAATCAAGTTGTTCGGTTGACTGATGAGGTCCTCTCTGAACTCAACCGCACTGCACAATCCGTTCCTACCTCCATGACGATATAAATCACAACTTCCAGTTTCTATATCCTCCAGATACCACCCAGTCTATCACCGAGTCCTGTCTTTCAGGAATATTTCTACGAGTTTTTTCAGGTAAGCAGATTCAATTCTACAATATTCTTTACAGTCCATTGAATGCGTGCATGATGTACCTACGGTTAGGTTCCTACTATTGTTTTAGGTTTATACCATATCAAGCTGAGAGTGCTCTCGGTTACCATCAAATTTTGGAGAAAACACCACAGTACTTCAAGAGATATATCCTAATTCCCAGATTATGCCTCCGAAAACACATTCCACGCTGCAGCTAAATGATGTTTGGTGGCAAAAATCGGTAGACGATACCGCAGACGATGGGATATCCTCCAAAGATTTTAGGACGAGGTTGTGGGTTATGATGCTGTTGTTTTCCGTATCACTTTTCGGTGAGTTTCTCGACCACCACGACTCGATGAATCTGTTACCAATGTGTTTTCAGCTGCATCATTTCCAACGTTGTCAAAACGTATATCTTACATTCGGATACCACGAATAGTTTTCTTCCTCGGAAAACACTTTGGAACCGGAGTCATTCTTTCTACTGCATTCGTTCACCTGTTACAAGATGCCTTCCACAATTTGGACCACCCTCTTGTCAGAGCTAAGTGGAGAATCGGGAATTATACTGGAATGATTGTGTAAGTCCCGTTGATGCATTCAATGCTTTAACGCGTCTGCAGAGAAATTTGGTGCTGACATTTCGAGCGCTTATTAGTCTAGGATCTCTGCTTTCAATATTCCTTGTAGAATGTGAGTATTTTTTGTTATGGAACGAACCGCAAGAATTTTATCTGATTAACATTCGTACAGACATCTCGACCGCCTACGTTGATCGACTGCATTCCTATTCCTCTCCTTTACCGACACCACCCGTATCGCCTCCTTCGTCCAGAACACCATCCGTAATACAACTTCAGACTACAGACGATGTATGCGAATGTGATAGTCCACAGGAGGGAGATGACATAGGAGAAGAAACACCTCTCATGCAATCTCATCGACAATCACCTGGCTCCTCTTATGGCTCTACAGAAGACATGGAACCTTCGTCAGAGCAACCTCCTTTTTCTTCTCAACACGCTGTCATTATACCCAAAGAAATCCAAGGAGACGAAGAAGATGAAATATTTTCTGGAGGTCACCACAGACATGAGCTTCGTTCATCGCATGCTGGTCATTCTGGTCGGGGACGGAAAGAGTCTATCATCAAGTTTGCGGACGACGAGGAAGAAGAAACTGTTCAAAATAACGAGATCCATGTTCATGACCACGAACACCATCATCATCATCATCACCATACTCATCACCATCATCTAGATCACGACCATGAGCATAGTCATGAACATGGTCATATTCATCATCATGCTCATATGGATATTGACCACTGGGACCCGGAAAGCACCCAAACTGAACATCAGGTCAAAATCGGCCAAAGAAGACAAGTGGTTGGAATACTAGTACGTGTTGACTGTAATGCATCATACCATACAAATCTAACTGGTCTGGCTTACTAGATGCTACAAGTTGGCATAATGATTCATTCCCTTGTCATTGGTTTAACTTTGGCCATAACTTCTGGCCCTGAGTTCAGTAAGGCGTTACATGAATTCGTTGTCATTGCGTACCGATACTGAAATTTTATCATAGCGTCTCTGCTAACCGCCATAATCTTCCATCAGCTATTCGAAGGACTATCGCTGGGTATACGTATCGCAGCTCTTCCTGGCACATCTCATGAAGGTATGAAAGTTCATTTTTACATTATACCAAGCTTCTAAAATATCGCGTCGGATAAAGGTCTGACAGGACGAACACTGAAGCCCGTACTTGCTTTCACATTCGCCATCACCACTCCTATAGGAATAGCCCTCGGACTTGGACTATTTGGAGGTGGGCGTACTGCGGGAGGTAAGCTAATCCGATTTATATACAATACAGCGTGTTCTAACAGCTATTTGTGCGCGCGGCTTTCAGCAAACTTAAAATTAACTCAAGGTCTCATGGCTGCGATATCGGCTGGAATGTTGATATATGCGGCTTGCGTCGAGATGCTGGCCGGCGATTTTGTTATGGATCCTTTGCTCTGGCGAAGTAGTTTGAGGAAACAGATATTGGCTTTGATCGGTTTGTTGCTTGGTGCTACAGCGATGGCGGTGATTGGGTAAGTGGTCTTGTCTCTTGATTCACGATTTTTCAGTTCTAAATCATAACATTGCTTTTATTCATCTTGTCTCTTGATTGATGGGATTCACAGCCTGTAAGTTGCCATAGAATTCATACATATCCAATCATGACACTCACTTTTGGTTTTTCAGTTGGGATTAGAAGTGCAATATAGCACTTGTACACTACTAGTAGAACATTTCATACCACTTCCGGACAATCTCGCTTTGTATAATTCTTGTATTTTAGGTGCGAGATAATGCATACATCTAATTTATATGGCTGTCTACAGTCAACTAGTCAACGAACGCTAATTTAGGGACAGCCACCAGTCAACGACTCTAGAACATATAACTTACTGGGACCAACTGGGTGTCTTAACGATACTTGGGAGTGTGCCCACGTAATGTCATGAGAAACGGACACGTGGATACGCGTTTACGCGTTTACTCCGAAATTACGAGCGGCCGCCCTCATCTACCGTGACCGTAGTCACCGCACACAGCTCTATGTCTGACCAAGTTGAATCGGGACTGGTCAAGTACTCGCAGATGTCGTCTTCCATATCTCACTACTCTACATCCCACCAGGCTGCGCCAGAACCGAGAGCGGAGGAGGAGGAGGAAAAGCAAGAGAGTTTGAAGGAAAGGAGACAGAGGCAGCTGAGGGAAGAGGGGGAGGTTTGTTTCATTCACTTCTTCCTAGTGTCCACCTCTCCTTACCCTCATTTTCGTAGAGAATGAAACGCCGTGTAGAACGTTACGGTCCACCACTCGAAGAGTTGCCAGACGAGTTTGAGCCTCGGCTCAACCCAAAGGCTCGGGTGATGTGGTACGGCCTCGGGACCACTCTCAGCGCTATCGTCGACTATGCCAAGGAGGAAGGGTTTTATGAAGAATCGTCACCTCGTGCTAACAGGAACGCTTTGTACGACACAGTGGACAGATTCAGGAATAAGTGCGGATGGAGAAAGCTTAAATTAATTGCACCTGTATCCTTGGAGTTCAATTGTCTCATCGCGTTTTGGTCGAATTACTCCTCGGAGTGCTTGAATGTGAAGGATGAGAAAGCCATCCTTCGTATTCTAAGGAAGGCTCTGAAGATCGACCCGGCACAAAAACCTATGTGGTTTCGTCCGGTGACGTGTTGAAGTGTCGGTACGTCTTTTCATTCAGTATCATACGTAGCTGGTTCTTACATGTTGCGATTGTAGATATCTATCTAGAACCCTCACGTATTTTCAATATTCCCGTCTCTCCGACTGGCGATCGTTTTATCGCGGCCATAATTCTGGATGTATTTTTGTTTTGTTTTGAACGCTTGTGTAATATATAGTTCCACCGCACAATGGCAATGGCATTAACGCCACAATAGTTTCAGTTATAGTTGAGTACCGCGTGCGTGATATCGTGAGAAATATACGTTAGTCACGTGAGCGCGACGAGTTTTGGATAGACTTTTGGAAAAAGACAAAAAAGCTGTTTGTACTCCGACACTACCGGTAGAACACTCACACAACTTTCAGCCATCTTGCTGTGTACAATTGTAAATACGAGAAAATGCGTAAATTTACAACTTTCTGAGTCTGACCTTTTCGAATCAAATGGCATACGTTACAACATTTCCCAAAAAAAAGACTGTGAATCCCCCTCAAACCCTTCGTAGGATCACAAATCAACAACAGTTCCGACCTTTGTCGCAGCAGCGGTCTCTGCAACTAAGTACGCAATCGCAACATCCTGTATACCAACTCCAACAGACTTGAAAATAGTAACATCACCACCAGCTTTGATTTTGTCGATTTTCGATGTAACGGGTGACCATGATGATTTATTGTCCTTTGGATCTTTGAGCTCGACGAGTTCACCAATTTCAATCATCTTGTTATCATCTTTTGTCACTCCGGCATCGATAAATTCTCCAGCTTCGATCTGTATGTTAATAGTAAAAGTCAGTAATAACGTCGGTCTAAAATATTATAGGTTCAAGTTTACCTTGCATGCTTCCCTGGAGTCTACCAAGATGACTCCTCCACGGTTCACGAGCTCAATATCGATCTCATGCCTATTGAGAGAACCAGGATTCGAATACTGTTAGATATGAACACAGAAGAAATTTGCTTGCGACTTACATTTCAGGTGTGTATGATCCAATAAGACATAAGTGAGTTCCTGGACTGACATAGTCCGAAGAAAACAAAGGCGTTCTTGACGATGTTGCAGTGATTATGATATTGGCAGATTGAACGATAACTTTCAAATTCGAGTTTGAATCCATCGCCGTCGATGAGGCTATACTTTCGAATTTGACATTGGGAAATTTGACCGTCAAGGATTCAATGAGTAAAGTGACTCTTTCGTTTATTGACCTATTGATTACTTTGCAATTGGTGATTGTTGGATAGAATTGAAGGAAGAGTGTGAGATGAGCTGAGATTTGCGCTCCTGCTCCAAAAGCTATGATTGTTTGAGGTGAAGAATCAGCGCGCAAAAGGAGTTGCGCAGATAGTAGTGACCCTATAAAGCGCAAAGAAAATCTTTTCAATCATCATAATTAACTAGATGATATGTTGCAAAGAACTCGAACCAGCAGCATTCCTGAGTGCAGTCAAATTGCTTGCATTGATGATAGCCTTGACTGCCCCAGTTTCATCGTCGAGTAATAATGTACTACCAGGTAATCCTTTCTGTTTGATTTCCGGAGGTGCTGAAACAGTTGGTACCGACACTACCTTCATCGCCGTACCGAATGGTGTTATTCTAGATGGCATAAAGAGGGCAGAGTGATTTATCGTTGGTACATTCAGTCGATGTGGGAGTGATAAATCCAATGGAGAAGGTGATTCCATGGAGGAAAAACTTCCAAATACTTGAGCCATCAAGTTGACAAGGTCGTTTGGAGTGAATTTGGAAACAACTTTGTCGACGTCTTTCGCGGATAAAACAAGTAAAGACATTTTGATTTGTCCTATGTGTTGAAAGTAGCTTTCGATCTAAAAGATTGAACAAGTTAGCCCAGGAATTTTTCGCTGATTCCTACATACCTTCAAAGTTAGAAGGTAGTTTTCGTCAAGTTGTTTTGTAGTCAGAGGGAAGGTAAATGACTCAGATCTGACTCTTCCCTGGCCATTCTGGATGCGGAATCATACAACAAGCTGTCCGTTTCTTATCTCAGGATTTACGAATATCCGACTCAATGTTATCCGTCCGTAAAAGGAAGGTGTAGTAGTTCGTATCAAACAGGCCCAGTGGCTTGCTGGTCGTCTTGCAATTGAATTGTTCTCAGAGATAATCATGCCTGCGTAATGCGAGGTTGCTTCCCAAAGGCGGGGGCAGGATGAGATGAATTAAAAGTCCACGGAATGGGACAGTCTACAACTACGGAGAACTTAAGCGGAAAAATAATGTAACGAAGCGCAACTTCAAATACAATGAATACAAGGAATCTGAGAGAGACAGAAAATTAAGAAATCAGAGAAAACAAAGACCATTTCCAAAAGATGATAGCGGCAAGATCTAGAGTCATCGGTAAGGAAAGCTTAAGTAGATTTCCTCCCCTTTGCCTTCTTGGATGGCGGACACGTTGTCTTTCGAGAGGTTCGAGCCTTCTTGTTGCTACCGCTAACACCAGGTCCATCATGTTCGTCGTCCTCATCATCGGTTCTTGGTCGTTTAGATGGCGATGAACCTTCTCCTTCGTCTTCACAACGACGCTTTTCACGTGTGCGGGATCGAAGTGTTCTCGTAGATGTAGTCGCGGGTGACGTCGACGAGTCCTTCTTTTCTGTAGCCTGAGGTTCATTTTCATCCATAGTGACATCGTCGATGACTGGAGGATGCTCTTCGCCTGGAGGAGTAGTAGGAGGATTCAATAAATCACGCAAGCTTGATGTTGCAGACGGCCATGCAAAAGGCGAATGGGAACCACTAGGTGATCGTCTAGATGAATGGATTGGCGGGGGAGCGAGTGATGCATCTGCGATAGTCAGGGCGGGTGGTGTACGACGTCTAGGTGGTGAAGTTGGTTGAACGGCACTGCTCTCATCATGAGAGTCTAAGATCTGTATTAGTTGAAGCTTAATAGATGACCAAATTGAACACACTACCTTTTGTTTCAATTGGAGGAGGCGCAGGTTTAGCACTTGAGCTATCCGAGTCACTATCAAGCTCATCGACCTCTTCCTCATCATGATCTTCTTTTTCCTTTTCCTCCTTGCCGTCTTCTTTTTCTTTTGTATCTGGATCTTCGCGTATGTTTTTTGCTATGTAGTAAGCAGCATTGGGTACTTCACGATCTTCTCTAACCTCAAGCATCGTGGAGTCCCAATGCCTCCCCATTTCGTAGAGACCGATTAAAGCAGGGCTGCGTTCAAGTGGCCTTCGAACCCAGTTGCCGAGCCGAATTTCAGCGGGTGTGAGCACGGGTGGGGGTGGTGGGCCTGGGCGGCGTTCGAGTACAGGTGGAGGTGCGAGGGTAGGTGCAGGTGAAGATGCTGATGAAGAAGCAATACCTATACATATATTAGCACCTTCATTGTTAATATAGAATTGAGTAGAATCTTACTAAACGCGATTTCGGCGGCGGCATCCGAGAGGATCTCAAGCTTGCTTTTTTTGCCTGGTTCCTCCTTATGTGATGTGGCGAGTTGAGTATTATGTTGCGGAGTCGTCGGTGTAATGGGATCGTCAGGTGTTAGGTCCTACAAAGCTATATTCAGGGGAGCAGGCAAGTAGATACATGAAGACTACTCACCCTACTGAGATCTGCATGCGTCGATGCAGGTGTCAATGGATGGTTGTCGGGTTCTGATGTTGGTGTCTTTTCTTTATTCCTTTGGCTAAGGATAATCAAATAAACACAATTAATGCGTTAGATTGGAATGTGAAATCTTACAATATTTCGATGGTGTTGCGAATTTGCGCCTCTAGCGCAACTCTTCTTTCAGATGGTAACTCGTCGAAGGTGGCGTAAAGATGCGCCAGGAAATCGCTACTCATTGAATCGGTGTTTGCTGAAATCAAGCAACTGTTATTAGAGTGATCATATACCGGAAAACAGAATGAGACTCACATGTATCAGAAGAAGCCATTGGAATTGTCTCAGTTGTTATTGATGAGGGAGAATGTTATGGAAACGAGGTTGTGAGTGGTACTAGCTTCAAGAGGGTTCTGGATATTGATGCGAAACAGCATAAGGATTTACAGGTTTTATACCTGTCCTGTCCTCCTGCTTGAGCGGTTGGCGATTGTAATGGCCAATGCTCAAGGGAAAGAACAAATACCAGATGTCTGATGTTTTGGCCATTGCAACGTTGTATGCGTGTTGTTACCTGTATTGTTGTGCATATATGCACGGAGGCTGTGCATAGCACACACCTATAGTTGAACAAAAATAAGGGCCAAAAGACAACAATGTGCCACTAATATGCTGGCATTGGGGCAATCAATTGGCCACATCCAACTTCCGGTTCTGATTTCTCAACCTCAATTTGTGATATATTAGTATGAATGCTCTGCAAACGTATGACACATTCAGTGTTCGTATATTCTAGGAGCGAAAGATAACTCACTAGACTGTTTAACGGTCTCCATTCGAAGTCTCTTGTTATGGCAGAAAACAACAAAAACAGAAACAAGAAAAACATACATAAGTTCGGCGCTTGAGTCTTCGGCGTTACCCTCGACAATTATCTTGTGTTCCTAGAGGCTATAGTTATTGAGTGATTGGATTGCAGCATGGACCCAGAGGAAAATAACATTAATATTGCAATGACCAGATAATATAGATGTGCAACGATGTACGATAAACCGATGTGGTATATGCGGTCGGATGGTATTCATAGCCTCGAGGCTAAAGCTGTGGCGGGTTTCCCTCAATCCAGACAGAAATGGTCATAGACACCATCCAACGGCCTTGCCAATGTCCCTTACTCCTCGTGTCTCTGAAAGAGCTAGAGCGAAGCTCAAGCATTCCCGCTCTCTGTCTCGACGGCCCTGTAGTTTGTACGCTTTGGCCAAGAAATACCATGCTTCAGGTACGTCCCATCCAGCACCTTGCGTCAAATCGGACAGTAGCCCTGCGGCAAGATCGACATGGTCTGTATCTGGATGTATTTCTCTTGCAGTTGATGATGATGCGGTCGCTTCTGACAAAGGGGTCAGATACAAACGACAAAGATGAACTGTCGCAGAGATATCATTAGGGGATATGAATAGCGCTTTCTGGAACGACTCGATGGCACGCCGTTGATTACTGAGGGCAGTGTAATACAATCCGAGCTGGAGAAGAATCATAGAGAATCAATCGTGTAGGCCTGCTGCTGAGTTGATGTAGCACACATACCTGTACCCAGACGGCAGGGTTATCCTCGTCGCGGACTTCTGCTTCTTGTATAGCTCCTTTTGCTTGTTCAATCTTTCCTAGGCGACGGAAAATTGCAGCGGACATCAACCATAAATCGCTTAAAAGTCGTCTATCCTTTGTATTCCGCGCATTCTTCTTCTGACCATCTGTTGGTACAGGAGTGGGAGAGGGAGGCGGAGGAGGCACCTCCAGCAGACCAAGATCTTGTTGAGATGCAAGCACACTCTGGTAATGTCGCAAATGAATCGAAGATGCTTGGTATGGTGTCTGGCTCAATACTGAATGGAAATCTGTCCCAAACACAACATGTTACTACGAGCCACTGTGATGACTGTGAAGACTCGAAGCTTACCAGGTGTAGAAGATGTCCTCTTCAGGCTAAGACTGCCTCGTCTGCCAACACCGTGACCGATCTTTTTCGATATCGTGCTTATTCGAGCTTGACCCTTATGGACGCTCGTCTTCAATGCTTCTTTTACCTTCTTCTTGCCTTTGGCAGATACCTCCCGATCTTTTTCATCAAGAGAGGTAGAACGTTTTTCGTGCGAGGAGTTTACACTTCCATTCAGCTCCACACCTAAAGCAGAACTCTCTGGTGATTGGAATGTTGGTGTCAATATACCTGGAGAAGCAGGGGTAACAGTAATAGGGATCGGAGTGGGTAAGACATCCAAGTTTCCGTTCCCGTTCTGGTTCTGCGTTTCGCTGGTCTCGATACGTATTGCGTTCGATGGCGCTGGCTCCTGTATAGACGCGATTTCTGAAAGTGGTCTTGCATCTTCAGATACAGAGACTCTTCTGCTATCAATGGACATTCGTCCTGAGGAATGGTCAGTAAATGTAGAAAGCTTCAAACACAGAATGCACTGACTGTCATCGACGTTCACTCCCCTCTTCTCACGGAACCACTGGAACACTTCCAACCACTTTTCGCCAACGCCCTCAGCACCCTCGACAAATTCTGTTAAAGCCAACTGAGTCATTCTGGTCTGCAACACATACTCAAAACGATCATATCCCGACGACGGAGGTCGATCAACATAAGATTGCAGGAGTGAAGCTGATGGAGGAATCTCAGTAGCTTCAGGATCAATCACACTCCCAATAATGAAGGATGCAGTACTCGAGTCAGCTCCGTTCATGACAGTGGTCCTATTCGTCCCATTGACCTTGGGTTCAGATGTTGCGAAATCTTTGATATTGAGCCCAGGGGATCTTTGGGATTCCATAGGATCATGATCGTCGTCATCAGCATCTCCCTCCCCAGCTTCTACACCAAATTCTAACACTCCTCTAGCAGCTGTCCAATCTCCAGTAGCGGCCAGCAATAGGCCTAGCAAGTGCCAATGCCTCACCTCAGAAGGGTCACCTTCCACGGCGGAACGCGCATGAACAATAGCATCTTGCAAGTTCTGAGATGGTCCAGGACGTGCCAATGCTAACGCAAGGTGATGATATATCGATGGGGAGGGATACGTTCCGACGGCACATTGAAGAAGGGATAGAGTGTGTGACAGTCGTGTTGTTCGGGTGAATGGGTCTTGTTCTGTGATTAATTCAATGGTGAGTGTTAGGGAATTACCTCAACGGAGGAAAGCTTACCAGTATGAGCCATAACTGAACTCCATATTGCCTCTGCTAATTCAACACTAGCCACAAGCTCCATGTCTTCCTTATCCAACCGATGTTTCGCCCTTTCTATCATGACTCCGGCTTCCTTGGCATCGTCAAGAGCTTTTGCATAATTGGTTTCAGATAGAACCAGTGCAGATCGACACAACATCCTTGCCCCATGGATCAATGCAGTAACCCAGTTTCTGTCCGTGTCAAAATCGGGATCTTCTTCCAGTCCAGACGAATCATGTTGATTCGACTCCGCTGTAGCAGCCTCCCGTGCCTTACTAACGACCTGTACATATAAACGCAGAGTCCTCTTAGCCAGCTCAGAATCTCCCGACTCTGATAGGATACGGGTCATATGACGGAAGACTCGGAAGGAATTGAACGTCGATCGTGTGGCCCACCAGAGGACCTGTGCAGCGAGAAAAAAATCAATATTTCTTCTAAACGATGAATGCATGGAGTACTTACATCAAGCACCCAGCCTGCATATTCCCCGATTGCACCGTCCGCTTCCCAAACAGCAACACAAAGATCGACAAAATCTTCCACCCTCGTATTCCGTTCTCCTGCTCTCGGAAAATGAGTACTGACACTCAGAATACCGCGGAATTCTTGAATAATGGATCTCGCTCCACTGATCCAACGAGGAGGTTTGAGAGGGGACGGGGCTCGAAGGATGAGGGCACGAAGATGTATCGTGAGGACCGTGGAGCGATATTCTGGCCTAAAATTTGGAGGCCAGTGAGCACCACAAGCACGATAATATTCAAATAGGTTCCATATCGATTCTTCCTCTTCTTTGGTATTGCTGAGGTCGCACATACCGGCAGAAATGACTATGGCGCGTCTTAATAATCGCTCCACCCATCGCCAAAGCTCCCGGTATCTTGAAAATGTTGCATAGTCGTTTGCATTTGAGGCTTTTAAAGGAGGAGAACATGGAATCTCGGTACTGACCGTCTTCACTAATGGTAAGACAGACAGATATGCTTCCAATGCCGACTGACGATCAGTTGGTACGATTCTCTCATGGGCCATGCCTGTGGGTTACTGAGGTACAGCACAAGAGACGAAGATTACAATTTAACATACCCTTTAGACATGCGCTTCGAATACATTCAGTGGTCGCCCATGCGCGTCCGTCAGTAATGTCCGGTATTGAGGTTACTGACGACGTCGAAGTAACAAAACTTCCTGTCCAAGATGAAGAGGAGCTATCAGCGCCGCTACCTGGAACTTGAAGGGTTGAAGAGTTCGAACGTATCGTTCCCGTGTTCGGAATACGGCTCTGAACATTCGTCAAATCCTTTGTCTGGTTGAGCAGAGACAGACATTCCGATGGGTGTCCCAAAGCGTAGGCGTAGTAAGCTACAGCAAGACCGATAGACTATTTCGTATAAATGAATGAGAAAACATTTCAATGAAATATATTAACGTACATCTGAATTTGACCCAATTAACCCCTTAAGTGCATTGTACCCCTCAGTACCTTCCGAAACTCGTTCGTCAGGTAGAAGACACTCGTCACCCAATTCAAGTTGACCTCCTGAACTAAGTTCATTTCCGTCCATGCTTCCGTCTTTATTATTTGCAGCCAGCAGTAAGGATAGTGCTTGTGTCTGCGAAGCCAGCTCTGCGACATCGCTGTAGCCATGACAGTGTTTGTTGAACTTTCGCAATAGTTCAGACCATGACAGAGTTGCACCATTCGGTGCTTTTCCTGGACATGATGAATCCCAGAGTCCTCCTGTCAGAGCCGTGCGGAGTTGAGTCCAGTAGTGCTTGTCTTTGACCGATGACATTACAGATTTTTAATCCAGAAATCGGTGTGAACAACTAGAGACTGCAGCGAGTGGCGGTGAATGTTGCCAGACAACGGAACTTCAGACTGAAATGAGGTTTAGCTGCGGGTGAACATGAGTGAGCAGGTTCAGAAAGCTATACTGAACGCCAATGTAAATTATTGCTTAGTCATCAGCATTACACTGTTTAGTACCTGGGTCAATAATAAAGTTATAATTGCATGCATTAATGCAATTCTGCCAATACTTAAACTATGATTAACTACCGAGGAGCTGTGAATTCAGAAGAAAAACCCACGCCATCGTGTTGCGGTGGAAGAGGCGCAGAAAGATTCCTATAAGCAGTTTTATCTCTGCGCATTTTCGACATGACGAAAGCAATCAAAGCAAGAACACCACCAATAATGAAAATTCCAAGGATACACCCTAACACAATCCACACTTTCTTCAAATCATTGTTGTAGGGTTGATCTTGTGAGGATGTGGCAGCAGCACCCGCTACCACAGGAGCGAAAGGTTGGTTCGAATTTATGAGACGTTGTGGATTGACAGAGTCAAATTCTAACCAAGCTTTCGAAGGATTCGTGATCTGAAGGGATATGAGCCAAACACTACAAGATAAAAAAAAAACAGGACATACACTGAGAAGTTGAATATAGGGTTCCTGTTGAGTCTTTCCGTAACCGTAATTTAGCAGAGTATAAACGTTTGTAAGGAAGGGTATTCCTAGTACGAAATCTGAAAAGACATCCATTTAATTTCAACGTCCAGAATTGCATAAATGTGTGACAAACCGTATTCGGAACTCTTCGAGGTATATAGAAACGATCCAAAACATTGAATTGTACCGTTTGTCAGTCTTGAAGGAGTGATAGCATCCAACGGGTGTATCGGGTAATCTTGATTCCTACCAATGAAAAGAGAACAAATAATTAAACAAGCGAAACGGTGTTGCGAACCGACATACTCGATGGTGATACTGATGTTTACTTTCGTATCATAAGGTATAATATATCTATCGACGCCATTGAACATCGAGCCGGGTAAATGTTTGTAGATCGCATCAACGTAGGCAGCTGGTGCAAAAGCTAAAAAAAAATAGAGACAGATTATAATCTGAATGGAACAGAAAAGCGGGGGACCTACAATATGGTGACCTAGAGTGCAGAATAGCTCGTCTGCTGTAACGTATGAATCGTTTACAACCAACCGTAAGGCCAGATACGGTGGTTACCCAACGAGTTTCATCCTGGACAGTCAGTTTCTTTGTGTCCGTGATACTTGAATATTCCGGCAAATATTCTCCTATCGGAGATCTCAGTGAACGGTTCCAAACATCTTGTCTAAGTGAACTCAGACTCGCCTATGGCCAATGACCCTTCAAGGGAAGAATCCTGTCCGCCACGGTTAACAAGTAAGGTGATGTACGATGGGACATCTGAGTAGAGTCTGAATATCTGGTATCTCGGATTTGAACACCGCAGAATCTTTTATCGTCACGACTCTGGTGACTCACATTGTTTATCAAAGAAGAGTTCCTATGGGGATGGGTCGTATTCAAGAAGGAAGGCCTGATTGCGTAATGTCAATTGTGAGACTTGTAACAAAAACGACCATGCACACCTTCCAAGGCCGACGACACCTTCCGGTCCATTGGTATTACTTGAACCTGAAGAAACAACTGATTTTGACTTGTCACTTGATGATTTCAAATCAAAAGCGAAAAGGATAAGCTTACGGAATGTTTGTCCCTCAACTGAATAGTTCCCAAATGTTATTGAATCTGTGTATATTCTTCCGGAAACGCTGGTTCCATCTCTACATCTTGTGAGACAAAGGCTTGAGCGGATAGAAGGGCGGAGTTACTCACAAGTAATGTATTGAAGAAGTGTCGCCTGTGTCTATTGAACTAACAGACTTTCTAATTCTCATGTTGATCCACAACTCAGAGGAAGTGGTGTCTAGCAAAAGCTAAAAGTTGTACCATTCAAAAGTTAGCAAGCGTACTTGTCGGCTGATTCAAAAGGTAAAATACTTACAGAGAACGACTGGTTAGATACATCCACACTCCCAGTATATCCTAAACCCATGGTATACGTTAGATCGACTTGGGAATGTACACTCCGTCCCTGGGGAAAGAAGTTCATCCTAGTGGCCTTGGAAGCTTTGAACGCGACAGCACAGAAAAGGACTTGGAGAATGTTCATAATATATGAGTTCTAGTTCAAGCAGTCCTCAGCAGGAAGGATCAGAAGGGAGGAAGGCAGATGACATACCGACGCATATCCTTGCAGGCTTATGTTGAGACTTTAGATCCTACATGCAGTGCTGAACATGGCTATATCGCCGACATGTCCAATAGTGTTTCATCCACATTATCAAGTGTTAGCTGGCGGTCGAGGAGACTGCTAAAGAGGCCTGCAAAGCTCGACACTGCAAAATCTGAATGGGGTTGTATGCACGCGCTGTATAAAGGTTCATTGAACTGTACATGTCCGGTTTATGGATTTTCTCAGTGCCAGAAATGCAGGTTCGCATGTACAAGTCCAAGGTCCTAGACAGAGTGGTGGCTGTTAACTTTACTTATATTATGAATTAGCACACAGTAGTATTAATACGTAGTAGTGTTCAAACTCACCATAACCGTAGTTAGCGCGACATCCCTGTGTAAGTCCAAGGGAGAAGTCGAAATAAATTATTTTCATACATTTATCACATCAAGGGATCGAGGCAATGTAACGCGTTTATAGAAACCAGACGATGATAAAACACAAGGTATGCAGACTAGGGTAACTTCATTGCCAAAAACAAATCATCACAGAGGAAGGTACTACGAAGAGAAACAAACAGAAAAAGCGACCAATATAATGGGAATACGTAGGTAGTAGTAGGTAGT
The DNA here is from genome assembly GCA_022606235.1 of Abortiporus biennis. NCBI lineage: Eukaryota > Fungi > Basidiomycota > Agaricomycetes > Polyporales > Podoscyphaceae > Abortiporus > Abortiporus biennis. The sequence continues at coordinate 30,722 of JABYQP010000003.1, read as the reverse complement.
GCGAGCTTTTACGTCAAAAGAGAAGAGAGATCCGGGTTGTATAATGCAATGGGGACGACGAAACGGAAAAGCATCTACTGCTCCTCCTCAAGACCAACCTCCTCCTCGTATTCACCTTCCTCCTCAGCACTAAACAGAATGAATGAGCAACATTCAAAAGCTATGACATTGATGGAACACTCACGTAGCCTCTTGGTATTGTTGATACTCCGCGACAAGATCCTGCATGTTGGACTCGGCCTCAGTGAACTCCATCTCGTCCATACCCTCTTGGGTGTACCAATGCAAGAAGGCCTTCCTCTTGAACATGGCGGTGAATTGATCACTGACACGCTTGAAGAGCTCTTGGATGGCTGTAGAATTACCCAAGAAGGTGACGGCCATCTTCGATGTGCGGGGAGGAATATCGCATTGAGCGGTAAGGACATTGTTGGGGATCCATTCAACGAAGTAAGCAGCATTCTTGTTCTGAACATTCTGCATCTGTTCCTCAACCTCCTTCATGGAGACGCGACCACGGAAGACGGCAGCGACCTGTGAAAATGTATATCAGATACGAGTTCATTACATGTCGAGGCAAAACCTACGGTAAGGTAACGACCATGTCGAGGGTCTGAAGCGGCCATCATGTTCTTAGCATCAAACATTTGTTGGGTGAGCTCAGGAACAGTGACGGCACGGTATTGTTGGCTACCACGCGCAGTGAGAGGAGCGAAGCCGGTCATGAAGAAGTGCAGACGAGGGAAAGGAACTGCAAACAGGTATTCAGTATAGGAAACGAATCTTACGTGATCATTATAGACCTACCCATGTTCACAGCAAGCTTGCGAAGATCAGAGTTCAATTGACCTGGGAAGCGCAAGCAAGTCGTAATACCAGACATGACAACTGAAACCAAGTGGTTGAGATCGCCGTAGGTCGGGGTCGAAAGCTTCAAGGTTCTGAAGCAGATGTCGTAAAGGGCTTCGTTATCAATGCAGAAAGTCTCGTCTGAGTTCTCAACAAGTTGATGGACGGAAAGAGTAGCGTTGTATGGCTACAAAAATTGTCAGATTTATACTATCACAAGACTGACGGATGGACATACCTCAACAACGGTATCAGAGACCTTAGGACTAGGGACAACGGAGTAGGTAGCCATCATACGGTCAGGGTACTCCTCCCGGATCTTCGAGATCAACAGAGTACCCATACCAGCACCAGTTCCACCACCAAGGGAGTGTGTAATTTGGAAGCCTAGTGGAGCAGACGTTAGTCGCTTGAACGAGTGTGACAACGTCACTGTCACAAAAGAAGGGACGAACCTTGAAGACAGTCGGTACCCTCAGCCTCCTTTCGGACAACATCAAGAACGGAATCGACGAGCTCAGCTCCTTCCGTGTAATCTGAAAGAACATGTAAATGAGTGCGATCAAACGGAAGCCGACACGCAGACGCGTGTCAAAAGCATGCCCTTGCAAGCGAAAATGAACTCACGTCCTTTCGCCCAGTTGTTACCTGCACCACTCTGACCAAAGACGAAGTTGTCAGGTCGGAAAAGGCCACCAAGAGGGCCAGAGCGAACAGAGTCCATGGTTCCGGGTTCAAGATCGACCAGGACCGCACGGGGAACGTACTTGTTGGCACCGACCTCGTTGTAGTAGACGTTGATGCGCTCTAATTGAAGGTCGTTGGTACCCTTGTACATTCCATCACGGTCAATGCCATGTTCGTCAGACACTACCTCCCAGAATTTAGCACCTATATCGCGTCGCGCTGTCAGCTTTAGTCTTCGGAAGTGGCTCAATGAGGACGCGTACCGATTTGGTTACCGCACTATCGATGAGTGAACGCCCAGTCAATAACCCCATTGTCAGAGCAAGAAACAGCAGACACACACCTGGCCAGTTTGGAGGTGGACGATTTCACGCATTCTGAGAGAAGAAGATCAGTATGCGTTGACAAGTCACAAAGAAAATATATAAGAAAACAGCGCAAACAAGACTGCTGCCCGTGTCTCCTAGTCTCCAGCAACATCTACCACACTCCTTCCACGACACACGCCTTATAGAACACAAGAAATACGTACATGGTAGAATTGAAGGAACAAGAGGAAAGATGATCGTTAGAGTGGGAGGATAAACCTGAGTGGAACGAGGTCAAAAACGGAACTTATGTTGGCGGTCTAGGGCACGCGTAATTTAGACTCCGACCAAAGCCACGTTGCGAATTGTGGCTATCGCGGCATCTTCCGTTCAAGTTCTCAATACTATCTAATAATCTATACCGTGACTTTACATACACTGACAGGCCACAGCCGTCACTTCAGTCAAAACGAAGTTAAACGAACCTCGCGAGCTCCAAATTGCGATATGTATCGCTATAAAGAACAACATTCCAATATCATGGATAATTTATTTATACCTCTGAATCTACAGAAAAATCAACTTTTCTTTATACGAGGACAGTCTGCATTATTATCACAAGGGGTACAATCGCACGCCTGCGTACCATAATGCGATTTAAGCTGCTCGAAGACCTTTTCGATAGTGGGCCGATTTTCAGGTTTCTCCTCGAAGCAAGGTCTCAAAATATTCCACAAGCCATCACCCATTTGCTCTTCAGTTCCAAAGAACACTGGACGAGGCGGATGTCCATCTGTCTTCAAAGTTTCCACCACATAAGGTGATTGTAATGGATACCATTTGTTGACCTTTCTGTGACTGGGCCTTTGGGTTTTCAGAATGTGCGCTTGCTCCTGATCACTTGTCCATAATACGTAGTACGGGTGATCGCGGCCGGCAAACATCTGTTCAAGAATGCGAAGTTATGGTAAATGTGCTTGACTTATAGTCCCCAGCAGACATACCTGTAAGCACACGCACGCAAATGAAAAAACATCGCCTTCTTTGGTCTGCCTTACTGATCTTGCGAGGTCACCCTGTCTCTCTAATGGAAGAAAATAGTCATTCCCTGCTCTGAACGAGTGTTGTTGTTCCGGAAGTCCGTCAACATAGACCGCCAGACCAAAGTCCGTCAGGGCAGCATGCATGTCTTCGCCAATAAGAATGTTGTCCTTTTGCGATATTGTCAGTGGCTCTGGGAGCGGTTTCTAGGATGCAAGGAATTTGCTTACGCCTCGAATATCTCCGTGTACATAACCCTGAAGATGAAGATATAGCAAGCCTTCAGCTATGTCCAGCATCTGTTCATGAGACTTAGAGTCAGCTGCGACATTGATTGAAGTTATCACTGAACGTACCCATCTCCTGACGTGCTTTCGACGAGCGTCGATTGATGACGAGCTCATTGTGGTTCCCGACAGACAGATCTTTAAACTTCGATGCAAAAAGTATTGCAAGACGAGGGAATAACATCCATCTTGACCAGATATGGTCACGCCTTTGAGCTCGGTGATACATCGATGAGACAAGTTTCTCCAAAGCATCAGCTCATACAACAACATCTAAAGCCGTAGCTGTGAGTGGATCACCCAGCTCTTGAATTAGCGTGTGCTATCTATCGACCTTACCTGGACATGCCTTGATCCCGCTTGATCGTCCATCCACCATCCATTATGTTTAAGTCTAGCTTCCTTCACCGCGACCATCTCACCCCGAGGCTGCCACCTCGCAAAAGAGACAATTCCGCAGCTGCCGGCATTCTGAGGTTCGTTTAAGTCCTTGACGATACCAGTGATAATAAAACCCGTTGGGAGCGATATCAGCTTGCATTCAGAAGCAAAGGTTCCAAGAAGTCTGCACAGACGGGTTCTCGTTACGCTGGGTACCTTCCAATCTAGGCCGCGCCGTAATTGAACATCTAATAGCTGCAACACATAGTTTCTCAGATGGCGTCACGTACAGACTTGACGGTTTAATACACAGCGCACCTCTTGCATAGTGTTTATTGCAAACTGGGCTGTCTCCTCCTCGTTTTTGAATGCCGCAATCAACCCGTTGAAACGCTCAAAATCGTCTGTGACTAAAATGCGGCGAAGTTCATCAAAGAAAGACACATGAACTAAGTTCATTGCTTTTGTTCCATCCTGCCCATCGGTAGTGAAGTAATCTTCTGCCACAAGATGTTCGGCCTCGTTCTTGATAGAAATGCAGTCCGACTTGATACTGTCATTACAGATATGATAATCATACCATTGCAAGAGGTCTCTCTGATGTCTGAGAGACTTGCACACCTGTAACAGAAAATGAAGAGTCAGTTACATCTTCGAAGCGTATTTCATCAAAGGTGGATTTACCACACAGACTCTCTGGTTTACATTTGTTTCTGGATGAGTGAGATCGGAGATGTTGGAATGAAAGGACAATGTCGATGTGTTGGGTGAAAATCCATATGATAGCTTCGAATCATCTGCGTGATCTATCGACAGGCTATATATCGGTACCCGCGTACTCGAGTCTTGACTCGCAGTCTCAATTTGGTCCCTCTGATTGCGGCTTGACGTTGATGCTACACTTTCGTTCCTCGTATCGTGGCTTGAAGTTGACGGTGCACTTTCTGAGATGTCGGGCCGGTCCAGCGGAACCCGGGCAGTCTTTGATGTTTTCTGTAAGAATTAACACATTCAGCTGATTTTTTTGCAGACTGAGTATGGGGTATGTTTACAATATACACGCGATTTGCTTGGCCTGCTGCCTGATATAATGCGGCCAACCTTTCTGTCACTGCTACCTGTAATCGAAGAAATTCAGGGACTGAAAGTGGCCAACGCCAGGGGCTCGATGCCCATTGAAATGGCGGAATTCTCTCGAGATCACTACATTTCCGAAAAAACCTCGTTCCAAATAAGAACGCCGCCTCAGTATAATTCTGTTTGGCATGCTGGATCATAACGAACAACTCACAGCTGAAATTGTGCCTCCAGAGCATCCACCTCTTCGGGCTTTAGACCAGGCTTGAGCATCTGATACATCTGTGTGAGTCCCCAGATTTCCTGTCTCTTTTTCTCTGCCCATCTTGGAAGTTGTCTGTTATTCTGTGCGGTACCTGACATACAGCTTGTTATAGGAATGTGTGGATGTCAATGTTGTATGAGAGGGAAAGATTGTAAGGAGTCTTGGAGTGCTATGCTCACAGATTGCGGTATTTATAAAGGTCTTTTAGTTCGGGGAAATGTTGCCATCTGTTCTGTATCCAGATTGAGTTGAACTTCGTGATCATTAGCAGTGAAATCAGAACAACAATTGTTAGAGTTACGTCTCAGTCATCCATGCGCAGGTTTCAGGATCAGGGTCCCGTCTGAGTAAAAGGCAACTAACCTGGTAGTCGCTTCGAGTCTCAAGATCTCAAGGCTGTCACTGAAAGTGAAAGACAATGGTAATTTGCAAATTCGTCGAATTGTCACATCAGTCACATCACACTCAAAGCAGGTGTAAACAATGTCCAACAGACTCCAGCAACCGTCGTCGACACGCAGCATACACATCACCCTCTTCTCCAGCCAATAGCTTCTAGCTCGGAAGTTCATCTGTACAGATGATAGAAAACAACGCTGCGGGGACATCTTTCGACTGGCAGAATACGCCCGAATACCCAAAGGTCTTGTTTCCTGGCGAGAAGCATTGGAAAGCGTTACAACCATGGCTGGAACAAAATGGATACTTACTTCGTCCCAGGTACATGCCTGACTGGAAACCATCTTGGACGGATCTTATTTCTGAAGTATTCGCCGAAGATGCCTGTATCAGTGTGGTATGTAAAGTGACTTGTCCTGAGTTGAATGGCTGAAGCAATCTAAATCGTGGTCGTGCTAGCAATCGTCGATCATAGACGCAACACGGTCAGCAGACGGAAAGTTGGTTGCCTTGAAACGTGTTGTTGCTTCAGTTCATCCATACGAGGTGGAAATATCCCGATACTTTTCCAACGAGCCCATGAAATCTCATCCTCGAAATCATTGTATTCCATTGTTGGATGTTCTAGAAGTGCCAGATCACGTCGATCCTGAACATACGCTCATACTAGTAGTCCCATTCCTAAGACCTTTTCAGGATCCACGTATGAAATCCATTGGAGAGGCAGTCGAGTTCATTCGTCAAATTTTTGAGGTAGGATTTGCCATTTGTTCCCATGCGGTATCTAAAATATGAGCTTGTTAGGGCATGCAATTCATGCACAGTTGCCATATCGCACATAGGTTTGTCCGTTATATTCCGAACCAGCATTAGTCTTTTCATACCCAATCTTTCCACAGAGATGCCATGGACTTGAACATCATGATGGATCCAAACCCTACATATCCAAACATGTTCCACCCAGTCGCAATGTCGAAAAATCGAAACTTCAAAGGGAAAGCGAAACATTTTACCCGCACGGCGCGGCCGACTAAATATTATTTCATTGATTTTGGTCTATCTCGCCAGTATAATCCTGATGATGGTCCACCGTTGGAATACCCCATCTTTGGGGGTGACAAGTCTGTTCCGGAGTTCAATGACAGACCTCATGATCCTTGTGATCCATTCCCAACTGATATCTATTATCTGGGAAATATGATCAAAGAAACATTTCTGGATGTAAGTAGCGTCTTCCTACTAACACCCTCTGATTCTAATGTCCCAGCCCCACAGGAGACTCGTGGTCTTGAGTTTATGTCATCTCTCGTATCTGACATGACGCAATGGGACCCATCAAAACGTCCTGGAATCGACGAAGTGGTTGGACGCTTCGATGCGTTGCTGCGACGATTGTATTGGTGGACGCTCCGATCGCGCTTGGTTTACAACGATGAGTCTCCCTTTCGTTTCGTGAAACGGTATATTACCCACTGGATTAGAACAACCGGTCATGTTTTGCTGTTTCGACCAGCACTTCCTACACCGAAGCACGATTGACTCTCGTGCGCTCCTCTCCAATTGCGAGTCGTGGTTAGATATCCATGATAGGATATTTCACTAATATTGCTTCCGAATGTAAGAATTTCTGTATAGGCTCACTCCGAAGTCTTCCTCCACGTCTGACATAGACCACATGTATGGAAGCATATAGTGCGCCTTTAGGTCAAGTCGTGTTGAATGTTTCATGCATGTAGATCTCATTATTCAGATACAAAACCCTTCGCGTATTCTCCAATACAATGAGTTTTTCGGGTAAACGCCGGATATGCAAATGCATCATGAAGTTCCTCTTGTGCCTTGGTGCTACATGAGCAACAGTAGTTTCGATTCGTGAGTTGGCAGTTCGGTCTGATATCAGTTTCCATGCATACTGACACCGTTGATATAATCCTGCAGCTGGAGGATCTATGTGTCCAATTGTTTCCAATTGTTTGCTCTCATCAAGGGTCCTATGGTATATACAATGTGCTTCTATCAGAGTAGATGGCAGTCCATTAAATCCCAGTGAGCTATCATCGTGTGTTGTCTCACCGCTCTCCTAGTGTTCTAGTACTTCCGAGTCCTTCTGGATCATACAGTCATTGTTTCTCTTTGGGAGAAGTGTACCCCATCTCAATGAGGACATTTGAAGTGTCAAATTATATCTATCATTCCCGTAAAGGTGTTTGGTTACCTCAAACTTCTCGATTGTTTCCGATCGGTGTGCTGGCTGCCATCATCATGTGTGGACGTATATATCACGCAGATGTTCCCACTGGCCGCGGTCACGGTGTAGATGCACACCAAACATCCGTATATAATGATATACATCCCTCGGGAATTCCTCTGCTCAGGATCGGATCCTGAAATCGCATACTTCAAGTTCGACGATCTCCCTAATCCTCAGCCCTCCCGGTCGTCTATTCGATATCTACAGACAAGTAGCTAGAATACTTTTCCTGACCCATCTTCCCTCCCTCCTTTCATGATGGACGGTCCTAACCGCTGCGAGGTGAGTTCCGAAATGAGAGCAAGAAACAGATATTGATAAACCTTGCCAGATATGCGGCCAGGAATCGGCTAACTTGGGGCATTTCATAGATTATGCAGGCGCACAGGATGCATGCACCGAGCTGTACGATAAGGCCAACAACATTCTCCAAAGACGCAACGCTGCCGCTAATCACTTCTGGAGGACTAACACAGTCACCGTGAACATGAAAGATGTCGCAACCTATGTACTTCCCGTGATTGTTGTCTGGACAAAGAAAAACAAGACCCTCTTCATGAAACATTTTGATCCGAGCAGGGAAGAGTTGAAAGAAGGGTGTCGTGAAGTTGTCAGATTCATTATACAGGTACTGTGCCCTCACTCGTCTCGATTATATATACTACTGATTGTTCAGCAATCATCATACTGTTAGATTTTAAGACACTCTACGGATTTGAAGAAGGACGGTACAGTCGAAGCCAAAATACGTGATCGCCTCCGTCGAATTTTGTTGCGTCTCTGCATCGCTGACACATCCTTCGACATATGGCCGGAAAACTTTGTCATGACTAAAGTTCAGATACCTGATCGCAGTCAGCTCCCGGAAGCTGAGGGTTACGAGGTTCAGTTAGGTTCTCATTCACATGTATGCGCATACAAGGTTTCCGGAAGCCCAGTATATGCTATCAAGTTCTTATATGATAATTCAGCACGGGCATTGAATCCCAAACACGTCGTAAGTACTTAGGAGTCCTTTTAAAGTTAAAGCGGTGATGTTAACTGCTATACTTTTTGTGAAGCCCGTGGTTTCCGAATTATTGGTTTGGTGGAACCTTAATCACCGTCGTTTGTTGAAGGTAGAGGGTGTAACCAATGAAGTTAACAAAAACGTCCAACCGGGGATAGTGACACGCTGGATGAAGAATGGGACCATAGCATCATACCTCAAAAAGTTTTATCTAGCCACGTATGCCGCCGGTCCTGACAAACGGCGTAAGGAACTTCGATCAAAAGTCAACAATTGGGTACGTCTGCTCTTCCTGTCGGCCATTGTTCGTGCTCACTGTGACCGACTGTTACCCCAGATCTTACATGTTGCTGAAGGTTTGGAATATCTCCATTCCGAAGGGATTGCTCACGGAGACTTACGCATTGTATGTTCGACTTCCGCAATTGCTTCAAAGATCATTTAGGCCAAAGATCCTAACTTGACATTTTATAAAGCACAACATCGTCATCAACGATGATTTCGATGCTCTCATTTGCGATTTCGGTCTTTCTGTTTTTGTAGACAATACTTCAGGTGCTGGTGGATCAGAACGATCTGGGAACTACCTATACCATCCACCAGAGATTCTAGAAAATGCCTTGGTATGTTTACGCCAAGGACGAGAAGGTGATATCTGGGACTTTGGATTATTCTGCGTCGAGGTATGTCGTTGACCAAATAGACTGATAAGATACCATCATTCATATTCTCAACCGTGACAGGTATTTGTCAACCACCCTGCTATCGGTAAACCAGCTCCTAACGGTAGCTGGATAACACCATCAAAATCTCAGCTCATCCAGGACAGTAGGAATGGGCTACATTTGTATAGGCCAACCAGACCAGAATTCCACGGAGGGGAGCCGATGATCCCCCCTCTCTGGGCCCTTGTTGACGAGTGCCTAAGCCCCTACATGGAAAGACGTCCTACTGCCTCCATGATTGTCAAAAGACTGAATAAAATAGGCCCCGGAAAACTCGTTGAGATATAGGCTTGAATGAAGGGTATGGAGATGTTGTTCCAATTAGTATTTATTGCCTGACAAATGTGATTTGTATCAGTTTTGAACGAAATAAACGACATGCCACTCTTCCTAGCGCTAGTCAGCGCCGTGACTAGTAAATAGACGCAAATGGACGACAACAAATATCTGGTAACGAATATCAATAGATGTCAATGAACACCCATGACAGCCTACAGGTTTTTGCAGGTAGACGATACTGTACTTTTTCGACCGTACCGGCGGTAGGTGTGACCCGTGACCAAAAAAACCAATACGGCAGCCCGGCGAAGCCATCTGTGACACAGTGACATACCCAGAATTACCGGCGGCACTTCATTCTGTGACATTTAGCGCATTACAGCCACATCGCATGTTGTTAGTATGAAGCTGAATGTTATTTCAATGTTATGCATGCTAGCTTAGATAAATACTGAAAGACAACTAACCAAATCTGAATATAAATTATTCACTTATCACAATCTATCTGGGCGTCAATGACAGTCACAGGGAACTGTTAAGGAAACTGCAAGATCCAAACTTCAACTTGTGCGGAAAACCATTCATACATGTCGATAAACTTGGTAGACCCGCCATCTCCAATGGAACAGTACCAACTCAGCCACCTCACGGTTCCACCTGATATATACCCATTCATTCTTCCCCACAATATTTCTATCACTTCTCTTCTCTCGTACTCCCTTCTTCCAGGACCATGCATGATGCCGCAAGCCATCTCCAATGAAGACTGGTTCTCCTTAGAACCTCCTGACAGCTCCTTTCAACCAAGCATCCTTTCCCAAATCCCCTTGCCACCGCTTGTCACTGTAATGAGACTTACCCAGTCATTAGATCTCCAAGATCTGCGACCAATCCATTCCGTTAAACCACTTCACCTTTTCGATGACTCCAGTCTTTGCTTTCCTCGGAATTTTCCTCTATGGGCCATTACCTATTGGAAAGCTGCACACAATGCCTGCAACTACCGCCAATCTTGGAAGAGTGCTATAGAATGAGTTGAGCAAGCAACAAGAGGGTCAGATGATGGAAGAGCCTTACAGTCAAAGATAATGAGAGCACTCACATCTCTTACTTTTGATGAAGATCTTCATGGTACAGGGATTGCAGTTGGAGGGTCTATTTCAATGTTGTCAGTCTATCTGTCTAATCAATGGCTGACAGGTGCTCACATCTGTCAGCTCTTGATGACATTAAAGTCTCGTTTATGCTTGCAGTCAGAGACCTTTATATCACCGCATGAACTTGTAGATCTGGAATTTCCAGAAATGCTTGTTTCAGCTTCGCGGGTTGATGAAGAGTCTATCAGTACAGAGAGAACGTACCGCTTCCTTTGCGACATCGAAACAGATCTGATCAATGGCCACCGAAAGAGTGTTGGAGGTCTGATCTTCATCAATGGCAATCACTACACCTTTTTCACTCTCAATATGGAGAACACATACCTAGGGTATGGAGATTCACTAGGGGGGAAGATGCCGCAGCAGTTTCACAATGCTTTTGAGTGGTGGATTGGACGTCTGCAGTGATTGTCAGTAAAGAGAGATTCAAACATTGAATCAAACTTACCAGACCAGTGGTACCGTGAGCTTCCAGTCACGAAACAACCTCACTATGATGATTATTCATGTGGGATTCTCGCAATCAATGGTCTCTCCCATCATTACTTAGGAAGAGACATGCCGCTGTTAGAATCGAATCACAAAGACATTGCCTTAGCGTGAGTTCGCAGCTTTCTAGAGATCTATAAAACCCATATGGATGCTGTAAGTCTTCAGTTTTCATTAAATCATATAAAATCTTCTTACCATTCAATAGTCTCCAGAACCTGAACCCAGGAGCTTTTGTGCTGTCACCAAAGGCACCGAATTTACCTTTACATTTGCTCAACGAGACATTGCCAATGCCAAAACCAGTACATCCTTTCCATCTGGTTCAGAATCACCTGTGATGTTTCAGAAGGAATTCGATCCAATTGATCCATCAACTGATGTGTCGCAGGAGTCAAGTATCATTTCACTCACCAGTTCAATTCAAGAAGATATGACGGGATCTGATGAGAACTCAGTTCAAACCCTTGTCAACCCAAAAGCGACATCGAAACCAACATCAAACCTAAACCTGAAATGAAAACATCAAATAGATAAGGTGGAGACTGGAACACTTACAGCGTTCTTTCCTAAGGTTGAGAAGGAGGTGTGGCTTGAACAAGAGAGACTGTATTTGGTGGAATGAGCAGTAGCACGTGAGGAGCTCTTAGAGTAGGAGGAATTAGAGCATACAAAGAAGAAAGCAAAGATAAGAGAGGGGAACCAAAAGTGTCAAGAAGAACATCACCAGTGCATACGAGAGAAGGAGATTGCTGAAGGAATAAGAAATCCTGCAGGGAAAATCATACATGTAAGAAAGACATCAAGATGAATCAAAAAATGTACTCACAAACATGTGTTCTAGATTCAAAAACTTGTTTTGCATGAAGACGAGATTGAGACATCCCAAGTAGCTGAAAATTCACATCCTCATTGACAATTCAAGAAAGATGAGTGCCAGAACCAAAATTCACGAGGCTGCAAGAAGGAGAATCCTGTAAAGCAGACAAACTGGATAAACAGTCATATTTGGCTACAAATTCATGCTGCTGCTGTATACATCGGGTATCCATGGTCCCCTGTTGCAATCGTGAATAAGCTGAAGCATCAAAATCCCCAGACTTTTACTCATCTTAGACATCAGTGCATATCTGACTGGAGAGATTCCAGCATTTCCAATCAGCTTCGATAGAAAGATTGGGTGTTAAAGAGAGTAAAGAATGGAAATCGCCCTAGAGGTGAACAAACACGCTATGGCATTCTTGTAAGTTGTGTATACATAGATATTTGAATAATACTCACTTTGGTTGTAGGCAAAACACCCTTATCTAATTGATACAATAAGGGATATGCTATCAAAGATACGTACTGCAACAATTGCTCTCGACCTCGTCACTATCTGTGCTATTATTATTGGATGCATAACTCATTTTGCACCAGAGGTGTTTGAGGTAGTTGACAAATACAGAAAGCACTTTCAGTACTCTGATTCTTTTGTACAGAAGTTTGTCAAACAAGAGCTTGATTGGACCCTTCGCCAGGGAACATGTGCTGGACAAAAAGTACCTTCTGATTGGGAGGAGCTTGTTTATCATACATATTTGCACCTTGCTACTGCTATACGTGACGAGAACATTCATTCTGCATTTATTGTGAATGGAGATCAAACTCAATGTGTATACACACCTGGAATGGGGTCTACCTATAATACTAAAGGAGCAAAGCAGGTTAATATTCAAGTTAAGGAGGAAAAGCATGCGTTCACCATCATGGTCAGTGCATCAATGATGGGGGAGTTGCTTCCTCTACAAGCCATCTATTCAGGATCAAATCCCACATGTTCATTACCTAAACCAACTACTCCCTTCTTTGATGTTGCAAAACAACTTGGATTCCAGTTTGAAGTTTCGAAAATGAAAACATACTGGGTGACACAAGAGACCATGCACTCATATGTTACCAATATCCTTGTTCCCTACTTTGACTCTTACAAGGCTTGTTTCAATGCTCCTGATCAAGTTTACATCTAGCTCATCGATGTCTGGTCTGTGTACCACTCCAAGAAGTTTTGTCAGTGGATCAGAAGTAATTATTCATGGATTCATGTCTTCTACGTGCTAGCTAGTTGTACCAGAAAAGTGCAACCTTGTGATGTTGGACTACAGCGACCACTCAAGCATGCCATTTGCAGAACAGCTTATTCTCACACTGTTCAAGAAACCATCTCTTTCCTCAATAATGACATCGCCCTGGACAAAATCAAACTCAATCAAATAATTGGTGTACTCCGAGACCATTCTGTTGAATGGCTATTTAATGGCTTTACAGCAGTTAACAAACCCGAGATCATTCAAAAGGTGTTTTTGATTCTTTTCTACTATTCTCATTACTAATGTATAGCATCTACAATCTGTAGTCTTGGGAACTTTGTAAAACTGGCAGATTCAATTTCTCTTACAAAAGTCTTATCAGCTGAAAAGCAAGACAAGCCCTGAATGAACTCTCTCGATCTAACCCAGAGTTTTATGCTAAAATTACTCATTGTTCAAGTGAACTCCCCTCTGATGAAGATGTGGAGGTTAAAGAAGACATAATCTAGGAAGATGACCAATTTGAGGCTGACGACTCATCAGTTCACATAAAAGAGGTTTTGCAGTGAACTTATGCAAAGGAGGGTGGTGAAAATGATGATGTTGGAGTTGAATTCAGGTTAGATGCAGAGGCTGATTCTGATTCTGAATCAGATATGTCCAATGGAGAGAAAGGCCATGTAGCTGCTGTGTCTGTGAGCACCAGGGAGCCGTTGGAAGGAGATGTGGCTCCTCGTCAAAGTGGGAGGACATGAACCGTGAACTGATACTACAATGCCGTGACATAGTGTTTCTTCAATAACGATGAGTCAGATGGTGAATGAGTGTATCTATTGATAGGTAGAGTCTATTAGTAGATGTTTGAACATTGGAGAGAGTGTTTTTGATGGAAATTCACAAGAAAATCATAAAATTGAGATATATGTCACAAACAGTGAGCAACCTCTGTGACACCATGACTACACTTATATAATGGCATGGCAGAGGGACTTGTTATGCGTTACTGCCAGTACGGTTGAAAAAGTACAGTACTTCTCAGATAATATTGATAAAAATTCCATAGAGTAAGTTTTACTTTTTGCTCTTTTCGTTTATTATTTCTGAACCTTTTACTCTACAGTAAACATGCCCCTTTTAGATCTCCTCTCACTGAGAAGCAATTAGTAGCACAGGTACAGTACTGGGAAGAGGGTGACCCTGAGTTGTCACATGTTAATCTGTGAGTATTCAAGCTCTTCTTGTGATAGACTGTTTACATCCTAACCAATATATCTTTATCTTCGTAGTACAATTAATGTTTCACTTGCATCTGATGAAAAGCTTGCCGAGCAACAAGAATATAATTATCCTGAAAATGAATTGTATTCAAGTGAAGCATGAGTTCTCTCCACTTTATGCCATATCTTGATACTCAATCTGTACTTTTCTCAGGATAGTGAATTGCTCATGAAAAATATACAATGGGAAGAAGAACAAGATGATTCTCAGCAATATAGCCTTAAGGATAGAGATTATGAGTATAATATTGGAATCATTGGCTCACCTTCAGTATATAATTCTGAGCATCCAACACCAGAAGCTGACTCTATTCCTTCAGAATTCTTTGATGATTCTGCCTATGAGTTACAATATCTAGAACTGTATGTCTCTCTGCCTTCTTTTTATCTCTTTTATACCTAATCTGTTTGTCTCTATAGTAATTCCTCTATCCCTGTACCCTATCAACAGGAATTAAATGATTCCAAAGATGAGTTGGGTGCAGATGAAGTGTAAGTTTCTTGTCTCTACTTGCTCCCATGTCTCAATGATTAACCTTATACTTTGATCGAGGTAGTGAAACTCTTGGCTCTTTATATGCACAAGCTTTAGAATTTGAGAGAGGATCGGAACCTCACCTACCATCTTTTTACCTAACATTTTCACAACCATCTTCCCCTGATCCCTTCCCACTTCTACCACCCACTGCTACACCTTCTCGAGGAATAAGAGTCAATACAGATACCCCCTCTAGACCCCGGTATGTGACCTGGTGGGGTTGACTCTACAGATATTTTTTAACTTGTGTTGCATTATGTGCAGGGATTTGGTACCCATACTGCAGAGTGTTTGAGTTAGCCTTTATGCAGTGGTATCGGTTGCTACTCACCTTGTATCGCGTCTTGTGGAATGGTTCTAAGATCTGGAACCATCTCAATCTCGTGAACTGCATGTTGTTGAGCAGTGTGGATACAGCTACCAGTAGCATGTTATGCCACCATATGGGTAAGGTTTACCTAGGGACATCTCCCTTGGTATCTGCATGGAGTTGCTAGAGGTAGCACTACCATACTGCTGAAAACTCCACCTGTAGGTTTTTAACTGTAATGGTAGCTCAGGCAACAGTAATAATATTACACTTTTTGGCCTCAAAGGCTGTAGTATTATAGGTGAAATAGGTTGGATCTAGAAGGGTGGTACTACTGAGACTTCCTGTCAGTACCACTGCTGCTGTATAGTAAACAGGTCCCACAGCTGCAAAGGTGATCATACCACTCTTGAAAAGGGTAGAGAGGCTGGTCATATGGTATTTGGGTATGAAACTGACAAACAGATGGAAGGATGAAGGAGCATTTCATCCCACCATTCAGCACAGTACATGTACATGAACACACAATTCATGCTACCGTATGGCCACTAAATATTGAGGATTAGATCTAGTGATATGGCTTAATCAACTTGACGCTTTGGCCACTCTACAGTTATTTGACTTGACAAGCACTATATGCGGCCATATCAGATCACCAATGTTCGGTAGCTTATGCCATCGTACAGCACCATTCATAAGTCACATGAATACAGGCCGTATGACACATTGATTAACAGATGCTAACTAGTGTTGAACCCACCATATGGAACACCATGTATGGTGGCTGAGAACCCAACCATAGGAGAGCAATGCTTACTGCCCAATTTCAAATTTTCTATGTGGTATGATGGATGAAGAGCAGCTTTATTAATACCTCATCTGAAATCACAATCATAGTCTTTCCTTATGTTTCCTGTATAGTTGAGCAAAAATAATAAAAAGGCATACTTGTACGAACCAGTAAAAAGGCCATAGTAATGAACCAACTGAAAGTGAGAACAAAAGGGTGATGAGATATACGACTGCAAGTGCATTATATCCCATTGTGCACTGGGATTTGAACAACTGGGGTATGCATAGTTGAGGTGCACTGGAAAAATAATTGATCCAGTATCCACAGCACCGAGTGTGTGACCACTGTCAGAACTGGGGCAATGCATCCACTGGTAAGCTGACAATTCCTTCCTCATCACCGAAGATCTTTCTCTCTCTAAATTCAAAAGAATGCTCTCCCAAATTATTGGAACATTGTTCAGGAGCCGTATTACACCTTTTTGGGTCTCGGGTGAGCTTTTTCACTGATAGCGGAGTGAAATTCGCTGATGTTATCACTAGATTTCTTCACTACCCTCAACCAAATCATGCTTCTTGTACCAAATGATGTGTTATTAGATCATATCAGTGACCTATCCTGTCTCACTCTAACATTGATGCTACTCCCCAGTAGTCCAGATGGTACTCTCATTTTAATGATTCCATTCTCATTCGTTTGGCCAATGTCTTGCAAAATCCAAACTTTTGTATTGTCTTTGAGGAATTTCATAGGGCTAACCATGATGATGTCTCACTGGTAAATGGTATAATGGTGATACGATGTAATGGAAAGGTTGTTTTCGAATGATATGTATTTCCTCTTTGATGCAGACTTTGTTGATCAACTCACTTCGTGTTACTACTTAGACGTTATACCATTCACTGTGCTAATTAAGTAGTTGTGCAATGAATAATCATTCAGTTGTCCAAACATGATGGTGAGCCCATTTCCTTGAGTTCATTTTATTATTCTAATGCTGTTTATGCATAGGCATTTCATATTGATCACTTACTTACAAGATGAAACTCGATTACTAGTTAAATTTCATCTTCCATCCTTCACTTCCTTCCATTATTTTGTATTCGGTACATTTCGATCTTGGAGCTTTGTTTATGTAGCTTATAATCAATCCATTTACCTTGAATTCTATACACGACTGGTAACTAGTCTTTAGAAACAATTTCTGCAATGTCACTGACCTTAAAAACCAGAAGTTATGAGCAATCATTCAAAGCCTGAGTTCACATCTCCAATCTTGTTTCCGAAAAGGATATGATGATGTTGAACTCAATGTTGTGTGAGTCTTGAGTCTCTCGTTTACTCCTTGGATGCAAGATCTATTTCACTTAACAAATAAAAATTGGTGAATTCACTATGTAAACTACAGTGTTATTCATGAATAACTATCAAGGTAAGCAATCTCACTAATTTATATATTTAAATCTGATCCTTCATACTGACTTTGACCAACATAGTCAGCCTGTCAGGCCTCTTTTTGATAGTAACCTATTGCAAAATCTCATCAGTTCTTGTGAGAGAGGAATCATCTGAAGTCAGCCAAATTCAACTTTTCTAAAGCTGTAATTCTTACCTTATGAATTTCCTTAATAGTAGCACTAGCTTTTCTGATAGCACCCATATATCTTCGGTAACCTCTGACTGAGTTGCCCAATTACTACATGCTCTCGATTTCCATCAGTGAGTACAAAATTTCATTCTACCATTCACAGACCGCTCACATAGTTTTAACTATTATGCAACTGTACTGATGTTTATGTGAGTGACTGGGAACAGTTTTCCGGAGCTCAGTACCATGAAGATATGCATTTTAGTTGCCACATTCGACGATTCCATTGTATTTTTATTAACGAGGAGTCTCCGTTGTGGCTCATTGTAATAAGATCAGGAATGAGGAAAAACCATTTGGTATTGAAAGGTATGCATAGTCCTCATCGAAAATATTCAGCTCAGTTTAATAAGCTCCCCCAGGAGAAACCACAATATATATTACGACAATTTTAGGCTGTTTGAAAGACTTCTCACCCTTTGACTTAGAAAAGCTCTCTCCAGTCAGAGTTCTTTGTGGTCTCTCACTGTATACAAGCCCTTTTCTAATCTCCAAGGTCATTGCAAGCAAGTTTTAATTCAATCGTTGTGGTGGAGTCTTTAAGAATGAAGTCTCTGATTCTTGTCAAAAATATAAATGCCCATTCTACAGTTACAAATCTCACATATAAATTATGTTTCATTCGTGGTGCAATTCTTTCAATCATTCTATAACTATCCCAGACTACCTTCATCTGACAGATGACCGGTAAGGCCTCAAAAGGGTTTCTATCTTACAACATTTAACAACATCTGTGTGACATGCATCACTGGAATGCATCGCCGTCATGCCCAATCATATATACTCTTATCCACATACTCTTTAAACAGAGGAATATGGAAGGTTCTGGCCAATTACAAGATGTTTCGAGGTCGGAGGTTCAGTTGATTACCCACAATGGTCTAGGATGCTATCAATACATTCATTCATTGCATTATTGAAACTTTGAAGATAACTTCATATTCATGTGAATGTGTTAGTAGAAGTCACGTATAGAGAATGCTTTAAATTGTTATCGAAAGCATCCATTTTGAACCTCCACAAGAGACTCAGCTGCAATGACCAATCCCCAGATTTCATATGACTTGTAGCCACTCTCGTGGAGTTCCAAGATGTCTCGATCATTCATGATGTTCAATGCAACCTTCACGTAAGTTTTTGGAAGCATTTATGAGACCATAGAATCATTTATGACACCATCAAATTGGAGAGGATTATCATTGAAACATGTAATGTACTGCAATTTTGTGTAATTCATTAAGGGCTTTTCAATAGCCACATATATGATACCAAATACAGGGTATACCATAGAGCTTTTTTATTGTCATATGTGCATGGCACCCACTGACACCATTTGCAGATATGTATCAATGGTGATATCAAAGTGTGTGCATTATTTACGCTGGATTTGAAACCTCTATTCGAACCTGAGCATATTTTTATTACATCCCAATAGTACTCCCCACTCATTTTGCAACTGACATAAAAACCACTGCAGTTTCACATAGTATCATAGAGTGACTTATGCATTTAGGTATGAATAGCAATCACCTCCATAACAACTCTTCACAGTGTTGATTTACTACACATACTGCCATTCGTTTACCTGATGTTGAAGAGTGTCCAGAACATATGCAAATAATATATAGAAGGGTTTCATTAAGCAGATATTCCATATAGAAAATCATAGCTGACCTGGTTGATTGCCTCTCTATCGTGAAAGAGCACTGTGAACCACAAGTTTTACTGGTGCAAAGGTATGGGATTGGTATAGCATTGATAGCCATGAATATTTGGTTTGTCATATATTAAGCATGGATTACCTTAAAATGTTTGAAATGTTGGGATATAAAGGATTATTGAATATTTCTATTTTAGGGTGCAATATCTGAGGAAGAAATCATAGATCCCAGTGTCCTATATTTAATGATATAGAGAAAGTGACTCACGATGAGAGACTAATGTATGCTATATATTTTTAAATAGGGTTCAATGTGATATAAGAGACTGATTGTATCTGTTCAATGATTTATATCTGAGATCTTTTAGCTGATAAATGAACTTCTTCGATGGCTGATTCAGCCTGAACCTCGAGATACTTCCATTGTGCAACACGATTAGCACAATAGCAGCATCGACTGACTGATCCATCTGCACTACGAGAGCTCCACAGATCCTTCTCATGTCAGAAATAATTCCTAGACTAGACTATCTCCTATGTGAGCAGTTTTCATTCCTCCATCCACCATTTTCTTTGTAAATATACATGAAGAAAGTTATGTCTTACCACTTTAATTTATTGTCAGCTGAATTTCTCTGGTTCACATATCTCAACTCACCATCCTGAAAATAATTCGAATTTCAGAGAGCTCATCAGAGCTCATTCCAATGGTTTACATCTATGATAATTGGTGGTCCCTAGTTCCACGCTCGTTGGGCTCCAGCATAAATGTATCTACTCTGAGATCATCTTTTGTTAATTCCTTGTAAATATCCAACTTCTGGTTACCACTGAGAATCTCCAGTCTGGATCTGGCCCAGGAATATACCCAGACATTGTGATGTAATGTATTCCTATCACTCACGAGCATTTGATGAGCATTTTCATGAGTATTATACGTCATTGCATTTCTAATATTCTTCCTAAATGTTACAGACTGGGCACAAAGTGATGCTCTGATTGATTGTAGTGCATCATTCATCTGTCTAATTCTGAGAGATTTCTCAGTT
Source organism: Abortiporus biennis (assembly GCA_022606235.1). Lineage (NCBI taxonomy): Eukaryota > Fungi > Basidiomycota > Agaricomycetes > Polyporales > Podoscyphaceae > Abortiporus > Abortiporus biennis. Next base: position 10,174 of record JABYQP010000003.1, on the reverse strand, counting down.
GTGGCTAGTGGAACCAGTAGTGGATCATTGGTTTTTGCTGATTGGATCACCTGTGAGATGTGCAAAGGTTCCTTTTGATTGTGTGCATGGCAATGATTAATGTATGAGCCCAATTGAATGAGGTAATAGTAAGGAAGATTGATAGAAGTGTTTTCGGAGAGATGATGTGACAACCAGTGGAAAGGATTGGTAGGCTGGTATCCAGTTTCATCAACAGTAATGAAGTCCCATATTGACTCATCCAGTAGTTCAACCTCAGTAGATTCTTCAGGAACCACCGGGGAATACAACTTTTCAAGGTTCTCATGATATTTGTCGATTCTAGTGAGTAACTTGTGTTACTTGTCTTCGATTTTAATCTCTTGATTTACTGTGGGTGATCTGAGAGATCATACATGTGCACATAGGGAGATTCTTGGAAGGCAGATATCAGGAGTAATTTATAACTAGGTAATATGGAAATATACTGCTTCTCTTTAAGATTGATTCCTTGCAATAGTAGTAATGTCACTCTATGAAGCCTATTCGTTTGCCCTTTCTCCTGCATTAAGGTAAGCTGCATTTGTAATTTACCAGGCACTAGTAAAGTGATAAGCAACCTGCAAATATACAAATGAAATATATACAGCTGGTGGCAGTGGATCTTATGGCAAATACATCTATGGCATGATAATTCCCCAGTCGTAGATGATCCTTCTGTGTTTGCTTCTCTAGTGCGATAAACTCTGAGGCCAACATATATCCAATGGCAGTTATCAGATCTTCATACTCCTTGTTTGCCTCCTGACAAGCCTCCAAGGTGAGAAAAAAGTATTCGAGAAGAAAGGGAACTAGGATACATAGATGAGATTCTGAGAAGAGCAATGTAAAAAAAAGTTTTACCAATTATCAATACTTTTTTCCAATTGCAATGATCTATGTGCATATCGATGTATTCCTGATGAAACCATTTCACCATTGCCCTTACCTGACCGGCTATTGCATTGATAAAAGACTACAGGGTTTCTATCTATTCACCATTGATTCTACCTACATCCAGTATAAAGGTCAGTGCATATTGTATAAAACACGAGTCCTGATGTCTGTGCACATGAAAGAGGCCTATACTGCATTTGATAATTTTGTGCAAGACATTACCGAGTGTTGGAAGCTTTTTACACTGAGAAAAGAAGTTTACGAACCACTGGCACATAATGTCATATAACAAGAGAAACATGGTAGTTGCAGGAAACCAATCCATTACACGTCGAAATGCGTAATCTATATTGGCTTGACTACAGAGGTTGTGAGCAAGATAAAAACACCCACCACATATTGCATCTACCATTTGCCCTTCTGAAAGTCTACCACTGAGTGTGGCATGAAGCAAGCATGGTGTGCACATGTGATGGCACTAATTCCAGTAACATCCACACTTTTCTTTGAGCTATTTGAGGTGTTTACGGCCTTAAACTCAGTACACAATGATTTCTAAACCAAAGTATTGAAACAAAGTAAGTGATGCTGAGGATATCACTCACCTCAGATGTCTGATGGGCTTTTGATACCAATACAAGATGCTTCTTGTACTGCTTCGAACCTACCATAAATCCATGCCTATCCAAGAGTGAGACTGTACTGGTATTGTTCATTTTGAAGTGGCCAAATTTGAAAATTACCATCTCTACTGAGTAATACCATATGCATCTACCTAATAGAGTAATTAGCATGTGATAAGCTATTAGATTGGTGAACCTACTCCCAGTCCTCAATGATTGGTTACAAATAGGGAATACCTTCATATTTCAAATCGTTATTCTCAGTGATGTTGATCCCTGGTTGTGGACATGTGGGATAAAATGTGGCTAATGACCCAACTGGTACACCATCCACCAATGACTTCACTGTGAGACATTAATGAGTATACTGACACATAGAAATTGAATAAGGAAATAAATAATACCTAGTTCAGTCGAGGTGGCACCATCTATATCTGAGAGATATAATTTCAACAATTACAAATATATTAAGTTATGAAGTGTGAAATGGACTTTTTATGTACTGAACATCATATTTGATTCATCTCTCCACATTAATGAAGCATCAGTAAGCTCTCAGGAGATCCTGGGAATGATCCTAATAATCATATCAATATGCATTCCATGGCCAAAGAGATGGTGCTCACTAGGACTAAATGTGCAAAGTCTGGTGCAGTTTGTTATCTTAGAAACTGATAGAATTTGAAGGTCGAGACTTGTGTTTCCAAATTCAGGACTGAATATTGCCATAGTAGTGATTGAGTGAAGACCGTTCTTGGTTCCTTGAATGTTGATAGCTAGAGGTCACATTGTAAAAGTTGCTTCAGGTGCAATTTGCCTTCTCTACCACATGAATAGTACTGGATGGAAAGAAAATGGATCCCTGGATCTCTATTAGTATTGAATAAACATGGAATTGATTTCACATACCCATAAGGTCTACTATAATCAGAATGTCATTGAATGACCAGTCTCTCTTCTGTGGCAGTGCGAAATAATCACTAGAAACTGCTTGAATCTCTCTCAACATGGTATGGATTTTTCCCTTCGATGGGCAGTACATTGGTTGCATATCTGGATTCATCTCCTTCCCATTGTTGAAAGTAGATATGACTTCAGAAGAGAAGTCCCCTGCTAGTTGGTCAACAGTGGTACAACATGGTAAAGGAGTGATCATATTTGTTTCATCTTCTAGTTGATCATCCAAGAAGTCTTTATATGAGAAGCAAACAGTTCCATTACCATGGCTAATGTATAGGCAGAGACCAATGCTTGCCAGAGCCATCCTCTAAAAATATCCTGTATCACTGCCAGGACCATCAGATACTCACCTTTCTATTCAATGAAATGGTTGTGTAATGTGAAACCTTCAGCAGCATTTTTTGCACATCACTGTTCGAGGATAACAATTCATGCAACGAAAGCATCCTTCCTTATCACATGATATGCACATTAATAATGGAGTGGAATAATGAGCAACAATTCAATCTTCGAATGTGCCACTATATTGATCTTTGAAATCAGTGATGTAGTCTTGTTGAGTCTTGTAATTGCATTAGTCCATATTTTTATGCAAAGAGAGATGTGCATATATCTTGTGAGATTTCATGAGTTCTGGATTGTAGTACCAGTTATTATGTTGTGGCTGACATTGATTTTCAACTTCCTCCAATATGGTTTGCAGAGGATCGTCCAGTTGTAGTATTATCAAATTTGATGTAGAGGCTATAGAGCTGGTCAAACTTGTTATGCTGTTCTTGTTATATCGTGCATGTTTTAATATTGTTGGGTCATCTCCAATATTCATCTCCACCTTTCTCCTTTTTCCCTTTCCCTTCGATCTAATGGAAATAATTTTTGGTACATTAGTAGGATCTATAGGCAGATCCTACTTGAAAGCAGTTCATTTTGGTAGATGGGACATGGTCAATGCAGTTGGATATATCAACAAACACTTCATACCAACTCAACAACCACAGAAAACAATAATCTAGATCTATCCTAATGCCCACTGATCATCACCCAACTTGGACCTGTTGATGATATGCTTTTCATAGACTCTCTGACTCATCCAACTGGGAATCGGTATACCCAAACACTCCAAGACACACTCTCTAAAATAACTGATCATTGACACCCTTTCTTCTTTGGTCTTCACAACTCCATAATGAATTAGGTGTCTATGAATCGCGATAACAGTTTCTAGACTATTTGGACAGGTAAGACCCAGGTTCTTCATTTCAAATGGTGCTATGTCATAAGGTTTAGCACTTACAAGGATATCAAAAAACCCTGGTGCAGTCTTCACATCCCTGTGCAAGGGACTTTCGCAGTTTGATATGACTGTTGTCAATGTGAATACCAAAGGCCAGTCTGAAACTGCAGATCCTACTTGTTGGTTCAAGAACAACTTTTCAATTGCTGCACAACCTGCTTTAGACAACTCTGGATGCATAACATATAGCATCGTGCTTTTCAACATCTCAACCTCCCAAATGTTGTTCAGAAATTGCTTCCCTTATTCTGTGTACAAGAATTTGAATGTGCATAGGTTGCTATTGGGGTTCTTCTGTAAAACCCAATGTCAGTATTCTTTATCACATATGTCATAGCTTTATACCTCATGCCCAGCTTGATACCATGCTACAGAGAAATTGATAACTCCTGGCCAAAAGGCAAAACATTGTTCATGAGGTTTAAAATACAGTTCATCATTTCTTCAATAAAGACTGGGAGTTCCACTAGTGGTTAGCTTTATGCCTTTGACAAGAATGTTTCTAATGCTTTGTACCGAGGCAACGACTCTCTCCTGAATGGTTTGGTTTAGCTGCGGTGGTGAAAAAGAAACTATTCATATACACAAAAGTGGTCACTCAGCACTGTAGGTAATATCTACTCCAGAATGTGACTAAAGCTATCAACGACAGTGTGTGGAGTTACAGTATCAATGAATATTGTATCGGGATAGATTTGGTCCCCGTATATCGGAAACTTGTATTCTAGTTTCGACTCTACCTGATGGTTGAATCCCTTTCCAGTCTTTTTCAAGTTGTTGCTATACTGTTTAGCATCTCAGTCAATAGCAACTACTTGGTTATCAGTACTCCAATCATTGAAATTCCATTCCATTTGGTAATATGATACATACTAGGATCCAGATATGCAGTTACCATTGCATACACAATATGTTCACATTCATTCCTCAGATAATCTGGAATATTGGCATTGAGAGGAACGTTGACAGATTTTCCACTGGTATGGCTGTAGAGACAATTGATAAATTTTGCCATGAGGTATTTAGCCACCACATCATGAAGAGACAGATTGTAGTAAGTCATATCATCGGGAGCAAGCATTGAAGAGGACAGAGGAAATGGCAGATAATACAACTGTTGAAGGAGGCCAGGGATAACTTTGAAACTGTGCCAACTTGAAATGCAACATGCATCATCCTCATGCATCATGTGTGTATTCATTTACCTTCCATCTGATTACCTCACTGTCATTGATTGTAAATCTATGTGGGCCAATATCAAAAATTCAATCACTATCAAAGGCACATTTCTAGGGTGTTTAATCAGAGGGATAACAACTGAACTTCTGTGAGAAATAATAGGCAACTGATTACTGCCATGCCAAATACTTCAGTAGAACTGATTGCGGAGCTATGCATGTGTATTTTCAACTTTGGCTTTCAAGAAAATTCTTGCAGAAAGCATTGACCATAGTACCCCTCCATTCTCTGAAACAAAATATTAATTCTCTCTCATGGCAAAGACTATCAATGTACAAACTATACTGCACAAGTTGACTTCAACACCTAGTGGGGAAGCATTGGCACTGGGGGCCGGTATGTCAAAAAAGGGTCAAAAACCACTGGATCCAAATAATGTGAAGTTGTCGGTAGCAGATAAGGACTTATTGCATGAGATTCTGAATCAATGGGCAGATGCACCAGGGAAGTCAAGTGAAGCAAAGGACAAGAAGAGCAAGTTGATGAATGATACAGTTGGAATTTTGGTGAAACGGAGACCCAAGTACAAGGACAAAGGGAAGTTGAGTTGAGTGAGTAATGTATCAGGTGGCTAGTGATCTGAATTAACTCACTTTCATGATAGAAAGTTAGAAATTGGCTCAACAATGCATCGAAGGCCAAGAGAAAGGCTGAAAATGTCTACAACATCATAAATGTCGATGGAGTGGCACAAATCCACTGTCACTTTGAAAAGAACATGAAGTTGACTCCATGAGTACTCTACCTAAAGACAGTCAGAAATAATCTGTTACTAGCCACCAACAAAGCAGTAGGACATCAGCGAAGGCAAGGAAGTGACTGGATTGCCATGCACTTTAGAATCTCGAAGAAGTAGTGGAATCACTTAGATAGAATGGAACACCAGAGGTGGAAGATACAAGCTAAGAAGGCAAACAAGGGACAAGGAGTACCAGAGGACTTATGATTGTAATATATATTTACTCTACCTTTATGAACATTTTCTTATTCACATTCAGATTTACACAGTCCCATATTACGAGAATTATAGAGGGTGTGGTCGAACATTTTTCCAAGATTCTCACTGTCCCCATCGTCATCTTTTCTGGTTTTCAATATGATAACAATAATGTCATTGTGATTAGGTATACACTCTCTAATTGTTATTGATTCTCTCTTACTCACACTATCGGCAGTCACTGTGCACATCCTAATGATGATACTGCTTCATATGAAGATGTTTATGGGAAACCACAAAACACCTTCACACTACAAAAGTGGGCTTGCTTCATGCAGAAATGGACTGGTGTTCAAGGATCATCGTACTCAGATCAGGAGAAACATGGGCAGTATCTCATTTTATTTCTATTCAATGAGAAGGGGTACCGTACGTTTCCAACTGAGGACCCGAAGATGTTAACGGTTGCTCGAGACATCACCAAAGTGTTTTTGGACACCCTATGGCATAAGGCATTCTTGATATTGATTATCTGTAATTGCTTACATTATTTTGTATATAGATAATGCAACCAGTTCTGAAACTTCCTGTTTCCAGTGGGCTGTCATCGATAATGTTTCAATCATTATGTCCCACAAGTATTGGCCAAAGAATCTTCCATTCAGTAATATGTCATAGACAAGGGATTTCATCAGTGATGAGTGTATCCAGCTCTATAACCACTTTCGCAAGCAGTAACTGAATGAAAAAGTGATCACTGTCCTACATTTATATTGTAATAATGGTGGAAAGGAGAAACCTCACCAATTTCATCTATCAAAGTTCAATCCTCAATTGTACCAGGAAGAAATCGAACCAGATGAGCCAGGTGAGTGCATACATGTATCCCACTAAAGCAAACTATTTCTTACATTCATGCTATTCCCTACATGAAAGCAAATGTCAAGAATGCCACTGTGGTCACTAATTCCAATACACCAACAATGGTTGAAAGTACACCTCCAGATAAACTCGGTCAGTACCTGAGAGTTTGTCAGATTTGGATTATACCTAATGTTTACTCTGTCATGTCAGACAATGCTCTGGATCAGACTATGGAGTTTGAATGTGATACTATGATGCTGATATTGGATGAAAATACACTGAAGGTGTTCACCATGCCAGTGAGAAGGAATAACTTGGCAGCTGAGGATCCTACTAATGAATCGGAAACTGAACTCCTAATGAAGATCATTCGGTGCAACAAAAGAATGGTTCTACAAAGTGATTCGGAGGATGATGAGTTCAGTGATCATCGTGTAAAGGGGAAACAACTGGTGAAGAGGGTCAGACTATACATTGATGATAAGGCGATGGCTGATGGTTATGGCAAAGATTTTGATACAGTATCAGAGGAAGAAAATTTAGATTGGGATGATAAGTATGACAGCTCCTTTATCAATGATGGACCAGTGGATAAAGATGACACAGGTGCCTTACCGGGATATGGAAGTTCCGGCGATAAGTGGGATTTTGGTGGGCCTGTTGAGGGGAATTCCTTTGCATCTGACCAAAGTTATAAAGAGGTGGATGAGCAGTTGGGTGACTACGCATTTCATTCTGGTGATGATGACCCAGATGGATCAATGAAGGTGGGGTTGTAGGACATGGAGTTGGACTTTGGAGATGACAGGGACCGGGGTGAAAATGAGGGAGAACTAAATGATGGGTTAACAGCTATGGATCTAGACTTTGGAGATAATGTTGCACAGATATATCCTAAGGCAAAAACCCATAAACAATTGTCAGAGATAGAGTTAGAATCCACAGATGATGGGAATGAGAGAGCAATGAGGCATTCGGTGGATAATAGGTGCATGGCTATAGATCTGGATATTGGTAGTACTGAGGATGTGGTGAAGAATGAATCCAAGGAACACAACAGATTTTCTCTGTTGGATCCAGACTTTGGAGAGGATGAGGGCCAGAGTGGGAATGAGGCAATGGTGAATGAACTGTCAACAGCATTGAATGCAGACATGGGTGGTAGCAGCTACAAGACTATCTCAAAAATAGACCAAGAAACTACCACTGAGTTGCAATCCAGTTTCTATGTAGATCAGATGAAGAGATTAGAACTACCCACAGGTGTGCATCGTATAGAGTGGTTGAATCAGCATTGAAAGTGGAAGGGGATAGATCAAGTTGTGAATAGCCTGCATTCTAGAGGAGTATGTTCATCTATCTAACTGTTGGGACATTGTAACTGATGTATTTTTAGTATCTTGATCTTGAGCTCCCTGCAATATCTGCCATCCCATGGGCTATCTGGAAAACAATTCCTTCCTTATGGAGCGATGAACAACGTTGTGGCATTCTGGATACATTAGATTGGCTGAAGGAAACACCATAGATCAGGGTGGTATTGAGATGTCGATATAATACTCTCATTCAAGCTTTGCTTGTATTGTGAGTCCTACAATATCAGATAGATAGGTCATCTTTCCAGGACTTGTCTATAGTCTCAAGGTCAGAGCTACATATACAACTCACAACAGCTGCAACTGGGCTTTGCAATACAATTACTGAGTTAGTTCAGCTGAATGTGACAACCGAAACAAATGACAAGCAACCATATGAGGTTTTGTCCTATCAGAAACCCAGAGAGTCTTTTGTAGCTTTGGTTGGTACTACAACCTCTCCAAACAGTGCACCTTCCTCATCCCATACTTTCATGAATAACCCTCAATACAACCAAAGCTCACTCATGTTTGCATCTTCCATGGTTCTGTCAGGTCCTGGTCATACAATTGATATCACTACACCAACAAATTCCCTGATTCTGGAATCCAACATTGCTATTCTTCCAGATATTGATATTGAGTTTGAACTGAGATATCCAGAGAGAAGTAAAATGTTACCACCGAAGAGTGGAGGAAGCACTAGAGTATCGAGGGTACAATCTTCATCCACTGCACTGGTGCATTCGCAGAAGCCAAAGTCAAGAACAAGGGAACCAATGGATGAGAGACTCATTTTAGTTGGAAAGCATAAGCAAAAGGTGTCATCAAAGCTTTTGGGTGTATGATAGAGTATTCATGTCATAGTTGAAATCTAATTTTCTATCCAATTTCGATGATTTTCAGTGAAAACATTGTGAACATGATAGATTTAATATTACAAATATGAACCAGAAAACCACTTCTCCTCAATCCTTACATGCACATCTGGGGTGATAATTGAACAAATTTGAAGAACCAAGAATTGTATCATTGAGTGTCATTTTAGAAACAATTTATCACATGAAGGTATATATAAGGAGTAGAATGAATTTACTATTGAGTGGAATAGGCCAAAAACCTCATATCAGTATCAGTCATGAACCATTTTCCACAATTTCCGTCACTGGGTCCTAACCATATCACATCCAGGTGCTGTAGCCTGGTGGTCTCACTGTTAAACTGGAATCATTAACTCCAATACTGGCCACTTTCCATGTTTGAAGTGGTCAATGAGGTCACCATAGTATTAATACTCAATAACTTCTCTGATGTTGAAAATACTTATGTGGTACACAGACTTATTGCTACAACACAATCTTTTGAAAGGGCATATCCACATCACATGAAATGTTAAAGAAACAGAATTATATTAATATGGCAAGAAAATAGAAGCATGTAAATAATGACAATGTAAGAGAGATACAATAAACTACAGAAAGTGTGATCAAGAAATGCATAACAGTGAACTCCCTAAAGCTTCTCTGAGGATTCCCCTTCTACCTCTGCATCCTTCATTGTTACATCCAGTGACCCACTGGCCTCTATTCCAATCACAGGGTCTTCAGACACTTCTACAATTGGGAGGTTACCGGGTGCAGGTGGAGGACTTTGAGATCCCAGTGGATGAGACTGTAGGCAGGAAAGCTGTAATCCAATGGCTTATTGGATGATTTCAGCTATTGAGATCAGGGTTGTCGTGGAAGATCCTGTCATAGTCAGGATTCGCTCATTGATGAATTCCTTCAGGCCCTTGAGAATCAGTACCTGAAAGTCCGACAACTGAGACTCATCCATTTGCTGTACTCTAGCTGACGTGCTCTGCTCCCTGTCTTGTAACAACCTCTTTAGCTCATTAATCTCTGCTTGCTACTTGATAAGCAAAGAATTCCTCTCCACATTGCGATGTTCCATGGCTTCTCGTTTGGTCTCTCCATCTAATGCAATT